>CM033474.1:142386629-142986629 GCA_019447015.1 Hymenochirus boettgeri
CTTCTTTTTAAAAGCCACAAAAGTCTACAGTAATTGAACTAAAGGGCAACAACTCAAAAAAGTACAACGTGTCAAATGCAATATGTACATAAAGTCATTTAGAGGATCGTTTTCTGGGAAAGTGATGTTTAAGACCTTTTGTTAATTCATGGCCATGTGTGCTTGTTTATGTGTGAGTTTTCTCATCGGTAAAATGATTTTTTTCCCTAAGATAGCAACTTTAAAAATGTAAATAAACACTAACATAATTGCATTCATACAATTACCATGTTTGAAGTATTTTAAATAAAAGGCTCAAAGTTACAAAGGTGTGTGGCCACCATTTAGAAGTTTTTTTCAAAATGACAAAAAATTTTCTGACAATATTTCTGGAAAATAGAAGTAACTTTTTATATTCTGTTGTTTAGAAATCCTATTACTTTTGAAACTAGATGACAGTTAAAAAGTTATTTATTTTTTAATATTTTCACTGCAAATATACCCCCAAATCTGAAGACAAAACTTCTTTTCTTTTAATATGAGAGATGCACATGTATTCTCTGACTATTGGTGACCAATGCACTGGAGAGGTATTTTTGTAAGCTACATAAAGTATTGTAAAAAGTGATCATATCAACACACAAGTGCCTCGTGTCCATGTTATTACCTAGTCAAGCATCGCCATCCCCTGCAATGTGGTTGCCCATCTCTTTTATTTATTCAGGATTCCAAAACTAACTGAACATTTAGTGCTTTTGTCAGAGGGAAAATAATAGAATAACATTGTCTCCTTGATTCTATGCATCATATTTAAAGGTTCTGTATTTCACCTTTAATGATCGCCTTCTTAAAACATATGATTGCATTCATCAATTACAAATGCAGCAGTACAAATTTGGGCGGTCGATGTGCAACTGTGGACTTACTTTAGGATACCAAGGATTTCGATAACGTGGTTAATAATATGGCTCTATCCCTTCATTTATACTAGAAAATGTTTACTAATTGTAGATGATGCTGCCCGCTGCTGCAACCAAATCTGTTATCTATTAAAACAACTAGATCATTTTACAACAGAAATTCAATTAGAATAGTACATGGCTGAGTCCTGACTGGTCCATGCTGGTCCATACGTTGATGCAGTTGCTGTTTGGTGCTCCCCCATGTGAACCTGCATCTTAAGGAAAGGTATCTGCATCTTAAGGCTGTTTGGCCTCCCCAGTACGATGTATCTTAAGGAAAAAGGACATACCTTGTATGTTAACATATTGGCAATGGAACATGACTGGTTCAAGAGAGGTGTTAAGGAGGCCATTTATGTGAAAATAAAGAAACCAAGCCTGAATATAAGATGAGGGGGTTCGACACCAACTGTCTGCCATGTACAATGCTGTGTTGACACCTTACCCTGGGCATTCCTAAAACACCTCTTAGCCACTATGCAATCACGTCTTGCATTCAGAGGTCCCTAACACCTGGCTTGTGATATGCTAATTGGGACTTTCCAGGGTACATAATTGCCAACAGATTCTTATACAAGTCATTCTGAACTGAGAAAGCCAGTCGGATGACTAGCGAAATGTCTTCAAGAAATAAACTTTAAGTCCAGTTGATCCAACTGAATACAACAGATATATTTACTGAACTATTAGTCTTCCATGTAGACTTTTTTGTATTGATATTTACAGCACTGCATCTCAACTGGTACTACATAAATAAACATATCCTCATATATTTAACCCAGTTTTGTTACCCGCAAATTACTGCTCCACTCTGCTGCTGGCCTGTGATCAAAACATCCTTCCGATTCAAATAATACAGCCAGAGCGTAATGTTGAAAGTTGTGACAAAAAGTTTATTCACCCAATAATACAACAAATGGCAAAGTTTTCTGGCAAGCTTTCTCAAGCCCTTTCTTAAGCCTTCTATATAAATAAATTATACATACATACATACATGGACAAAACTAAATCTGAGAAGACTAGAAACAATGACGTAGATTAATCTGAATTTAGCTCAGGATTTCAGTTTGTATTTCAGGAGCATTTTGGATATTAATGGGCAGCTATAAAGCCCAACAAGTATAACTCATCTAAACCTATATTCAGCATGGAGGTAAGAAACAGTACCCTATCTCTTGTTCTGCAGTCCAAGCTAGCAGGTGACATGTCAAAAAGCTGCTGGCCTGGTCTGAAAACTTTTCCCTCCTTTGGGCTTGACTCTCCTCCCATCTACGCTCCCATGGTAAACATATTTACACATGTGCACTTTATAAGAGAGGGAAGGAAAAAGCAAGTGGTGTAGCTGTCGCCTGTGCACCAAGCAGCTTTTAGACAACTCATTGCTATGTTAGACTGAAGAATATGAGGTAGGAGTATTGTCTTCTACATCCCTTCTATATGTACAGTAATGTTTGTGGATTCTGGTAACATAACTTTTTTGGACAGATGCCCTTTAAACTTGATTAGTTGTCAACATTTACTATATCTTCTGGCAACCAACGCGCATTTGCTTCTTTTATAGCATTATTTTTCTAGAATCTTTAATTCCAAAACTAGGTTGCTCTATAATGTGTAAAGAGGGGAAACTGGTTTGATACATTTGCTTTCTCTGCATCCTCTATGATCATATACCTAAAAACTTTCTGGGGACTGTCTTTTTCTTGTTCTGCTATCCTACTTCATTATTTTAGTTACTTTCTACAATCCAATAGTTTCTTCTGTATCATTGACCCCTATTTAAAGATTTATAAATACCATTTATGCACTGAGTTAAAAAATGCTTTCCTGAATTTAACCCAGTTTACTTTTTTTTTTGTAACATTTTTTTTACATAAACAGTACAGTAAAGGTCAAGGTGCAAGCTCACTATTCCCTAAGCTTCCTATACTTTAAAATCTGTAATATGCTCTGTGTTTTACTGGACTAACAAATATTTTTGTGTAGCAGGAACTTTAACTATCTGTGACAGAAAATGCTCATGTAGCAAATTTAGGTATGTGTTACCTTTTGCTGTGTGGCTATTCCACTATTCCAACCAGTGTCAGAGTAATTACACCCCAAATCCCAAATGACTAGTCTGTGACACCAAATATACAGTTTTTGCCAGCTGCATGTGGAGGATTCTCATCCTCCTCACTTGCATTTGATGGTTCTGTGTACAGTTCCACCAATATTCTTTAACTATATAATTTATGGCTGCCGTTATCCCATATTTTACATTTGCCCTCAACTTTTGTTTAACCATAAATACATACCCCCTCCACAACAAACACACACACATTTTTTTTATTTTTTCTCATCATGTCTAACATAAGAAATAACCTTCTTCAATTCTTAATTTTTAGAGCTAGGCTTCTTGTAAACATGCATTTAGACATTATCCTTTATTTAAACACTTTTAATTTTTACTCCCCTCCAATACTGTCTGCTAACTTTTTCTAACCCCCTCTCCTACATTATTATTATAAAATAAATATATAATTATTATTATATTATCTACCCCTTGTTTCCATACTGTGTTGTCTACCTTGGTGATATTCCCAGTATCTGCCATGCCTAGTTTAAAATCTCCCCAAACTTACTGACATCTAGAATCTTCCCCTTAACCAGTCATTAATAACTGTCTTGATTTGGCTGTGTGCAATGAACATGTTAGATAAACAAGAACACAAAACTAGCACTTCCTTTTTGTTTTATTATTCCTGTGTAAGGCAGTAAAAAATATCCCCATACCCCAGAGCCTTATATATCAGAAAATCAACAATGTGATATCTCATTATGCAGAAAGTGTCCAGTTAGAAAAGTCTGTGCGTAATGAATTAACTTTGGGCTGCCTCCTCTCTTGTGCCAATGGACCAACAAATGAAATATCTTAAACTCTAAGCAAAAAAATGCAATAAAAATTTGCCAAAAGTCCCCAGTAAAGCAATTTTTTGCACATTACTGTAATATTTTATTCTTTTAAATGTCTTTAGTCTCTTTAAACAAAACCCCAAACAGGGTCATATTTTAAACTCTTAAATAAGAAACAATACAAAAAATATTACAAACCATCTATAAAAATATATACTTGACAGAACATGTAGGTGTGTAGAAAAGGGAAAATATATAATTCAACTTTCTTAAAAAATAATGACTTGTTTTCTACTGACTAGTGTAGACAATAGTCATATAATGAGCTTGCTTGTATTGACACATGTACTATGACTTTGAGCTGACATTCACCATGGTCCAGAGGCTAATGAACTTCATACATAGAATAAAACCGACTGATGTATTTTTGCATTTGCATGGGTGTATGCAGAGCTCTTCATTTAATAATTCTGGGTGAATATAGAGTTTATATATATGGTAACTTCTTGGATGAATATAGAGTTTATATATATGGTAACTTCTTGGTGAATATAGAGTTTATATATATGGTAACTTCTGGGTGTATATAGATAGTTCTAAATCATTGATAGCAATAAAGTAGAAATGTAATAAGTATAAACTTGAAATTTGTTTGCAATGCCTCATTTCTTAATGGAATTCAAAAAAAGTATTTTAATATTGTGTGTATGGGATCTGAAGAGTGATTTGGTGCGGTAGTTATTTCCTGTATGCTTTGGAATTCAAGACCACATTTCTACTGTACCTTTCTACTAACCTTCCTTCCTACTGTACCTTTCTACCAACCTACCTTCCTACTGTACCTTTCTTCCTACCTACCTTCCTACTGTACCTTTCTTCCTACCTACCTTCCTACTGTACCTTCCTAATGTTCCTTTCAACTATACCTTCCTACCTACTTTCCTAGTGTACCTTTCTACCTAACTACCGTCCTAATGTATCTTTCTTCCTACCTACCTTCCTACCATATGTTTCTACCTAACTACCTTCCTACTGCATCTTTCTTCTTAACTACCTTCCTACTGTACCTTCCAACTATACCTTCCTCCCTACCTTCCTACTGTACCTTTCTTCCTTACTACCTTCCTACTGTACATTTCTTCCTACCTTCCTACTGTACCATTCCTCCTAACTACACACCATCCTTCTGTACCTCCCACTATATATTTCTAACTACCTTCCTACTGTACCTTTCCTCCTAACTACCTACCATCCTTCTGTACCTTCCAACTATACCTTTCTACCTACCTTCCAACTATACCTTTCCACCTACCTTCCTACTGTACCTTCCTACTATACCTTCCTACCTACCTGCCTACTGTACCTTTCTACTGAACCTTCCTTCCTACCTACCATCCTTCTGTACCATCCAACTATATCTTCCTACCTACCTGCCTACTGTACCTTTCTACTGAACCTTCCTTCCTACCTTTCAATTTTACCTTTCTACTAACCTTCCCTCTGTACCTTCCTACTGTACCTTCTTAGCTACCTTCCTACCATCCTTCTGTACCATCTAACTATTCCTTTCTTCCTACCCTCCTACTGACCTTTCTTCTGTACCTTGCTTTTTACCTTTCTACCTACCTTTCCTCTGTACCTTCCTACTGTACAATCTTACCTACCTTCCTACTGTACAGTCCTACCTACCTTCCTACTGTACCACCCTTCTGTACGATACCTTCCTATTGTACCTTCCTGTCTGCCTTTCTACTGTATCTTGCCACATACCTTCCCTCTGTACCTTACTACTGTACATTTGTACCTACCTTCCTACTGTTCTTCCGTTCTGTACCTTCCCAATGTACATTCCTACCTACCTTCCTACTGTACCTTCCTACTATACCTTCCTACCTACCTCCCTACTGTACCTTCCTATTTACCTCAATACCTACCTTAATTCTGTACCTTTTTATCTACCTTCCCTTTGTACCTCCCTACTGTACATTCTTACTTACATTCCTACTGTACATTCCTTCTGTACCATCCTTCCTATTGTACCTTCCTACAGACCTTTCTACTGTACATTTATACCCACCTTCCTCCTGTACCTTCCTGCTGTCAATTTTACTCTTCATTCCTTCTGTACCCTCCTACCTACCTTCCTACTGTACCTTCCTACCTACCTTCCTTCTGTACCTTTTAACAGTAAATTCATACTGTATCTTCCTACTATACCTTCCTACAACTTTTTACTGTACCTTCTTACCTACCTTTCTTCAATACCTTCCTACTGTACATTCCTGCCTACTTTCCCACAGTACTTTTCTACTGTACCTTCCTACTTACTACACCTCCTGCCTACCATCCTACTGTACTTTCCATCCTATCTTCCCTACTACTGTACCTTAGTACCTAAATTCTTACTCTACCTTTCAGCCTACCTTCCTGCTGTACCTTCCTACCTACCTTCCTTTTGTACCTTCCTACTGTACCTTGCCACCATAATTTATTGCAAATTTTTAGGAAAACTAATAAAAATCGTACACAAAATTATTTGTTAGGAGAAAAAAAGTTTAATTGAGCCCCACTTAAGCTGGCCATACACAGGCAGATGATCAGACTTCCAATCTACTTCAGTGATCAAAAATTAGATCAGAAGAAAAGCTCAAAGACTCCTAACTTGAGGCTCTGATCTTTCAGCCAATTTCTACTTGAAACTGCAGAGAGAAGCTCGACCAAGCCAATAGATACATACAATACAAGGATTGTGGAAGAAGACTGGGGTTACCTTGACATGGTTGGAAGGCTTTTCATTCATGTGATCACAGTAATGTATACTAAAACCCCTTTGTTTATAAAGTATGCCAGTTTGCGGAAAATATGATATTGTATGGGGCCTAAACGTATGTTTGTTTCTATGTTTGACCAGATCAGTAGCACTTCCGCTAAATGTAGTTGTAAATTATCCTAATTGCAGTGCTTCCACAATTCTTGTATTGTATGTATCTATTGGGAAGCTTGGTCAATTGCACCCCTAACATGCCCCTTTTATGGGAGGTCCTATGCCTTTAATATAAAGCACTGGATGGATGGCCTCTTCCCTGATTTTAAAAAGCCAAAGGGCTGGGGGGAAGTGAGAAAGCCTGTTATATGGATCCAGTGCACAACTATGAGAAATGCAAAAGTTTGCTAATGGTAATTGAAGTAAAAAATGTTAGATGTTAGGATCTTCCAGACTGGGGTTACCTTGACGTGGTTGTAAGGCTTTTCATTCATGTGATCACAGTAATGTATACTAAAACCCCTTTGTTTATAAAGTATGCCAGTGTGCAGATAATATGATTTTGTATGGGGCCTAGGAATGTGCATTGAATTCTATATATATATATATTATATACTATATATTATACTATATATATATCCTTATCTATATATCTTATATATCTATCTATATACATATAATCCCATATGTAGCAGGGGTCTCAGAGAAATTAAGAAGAATTATTTTCAAAAAACACCGTATCCCTGTCTGCTTTAAACCGAACAACACACAGAGGCAGCAATTGGTACATCCAAAAAACCAATACCGAAACACAGGAAAAGCAACATCATATACGCAGTGCAGTGCAGTGAAGAATGCTCTGATTTGTATGTGGGGGAGATCAAATAGCAACTGCACCATCGTATGGCCCAGCACACAAGAGCCAATTCCTCGGGTCAGGACTCAGCCGTGTAGCTGCATCTTAAGGATAAAGGACATACCTTTGAAGATTGTAATGTTAACATATTGGCAAAGGAACGTGACTGGTTCAAGAAAGGTGTCAAGGAGGCCATTTATGTGAAAATAAAGAAACCAAGCCTAAATAGAGGTGAGGGGTTTGACACCAACTGTCTGCAATGTATAATGCTGTTTTGACACCTTACGCTGTGCATTCCTATAACACCTCTTAGCCACTATGCAATCACGCCCTTAACACCTGGCTGTGATATGCTAATTGGGATTTTCCAGGGTACATAATTGCCACAGATTCTTGTACAAGTTATTCTGAATTGAGAAAGCCAGTCGGATGACTAAGCGAAATGTCTTCAAGAACTAAACTTCAAGTCCAGTTGATCTAATTGAATACAACAGATGTGTTTCATACATTATTACATTCTTTCTCCTTTTTTTGCATTCTATAATAACATATAATTGTGTTAAGTTGGATCTTTTTTCCTTCTCACCAAGATCTCCAAGCTCTCTTAGGCTGGGTACACACGGGCAGATATTTTGGCCCAATCGACTTATACTTCCGTGTATCAGTGGGTTGGGCTGAAAAATCTGTGCTTCTTTAGTCCGCAGCCACTACCGAAGTCTGATCGGACAAACGGGCGATCGGACATGCCACTATTGCCACAATCGGCAGACATTTATCCTGGCCAAGTGCTCGCTCATAGCGAACGCTCAGTCGAGACAAATAGTCCCCTCGAGTGTACCAGCCTTACAAGCACATGCTCTGAATGCAGCTAGGGGAAACGCCTTCAATCATTGGCTGCAATGTCAATGGTCACATCCATGATGTGGGTTTTTCTGATCTGTTTTAGTTCTATAATGTAGAAGAAAAGCAAGTTTATAACACTAAATTATATATATATCTTTTCAATGTGGCTTGTGTAAAAGAGGTTCAGGCGTTAACTTTGCTGTTAGGCTTAGTACATATGGTTAGATGTATTGGTTGACTAATTTCTGCTTATGTGTGCACACCCATAATCTACAGCAACCAATCAGATTTTACCTTTTTACTGGTCTTCTGCAGTTAAGGTGGGTAAACACAAGGGCATTTTTGTCCTGATCAAGTGTTCGCTAGTAGTGTATGCTCTGCCAGGACAAATGACTGTTGGTCACGGCAATAGGACTGCACAATTTGATTTTGTAATTTTTAACATAAAAGGGCATCTGTGCTATTTATATGGTATACCGAGGTTTTCAGGCTTTAAAAAAAGTCTGAAAATCTTACCAAGGTTTATACTCGAGTCAATCTTTCTCCTACCTTGTCTGGTGTCCGCGCGATCCGCATCTTCAGTGCGCTTCCGGATGACGTCACTACTCTGTGCCTCTCACTTTGCGGCACCGAGTAGTGACATCATCCTGAAGCGCAGAGGATGTGGAGCGAGGAGCGAGGAGCGAGCGGCCGCCAGACAAGGTAGGAGAATACCACAGGGACACCAGGGCACACAATACTTAGAAATAAGAGTAAAACCTTCTTTATTTGTGCATACTGTATGCACAAATAAAGGAGGATTTACCCCTATTTGCAAGTATTTGCCACTTAAGATGTTTGAAAACTACAACTCCCAGCAATAAAGCATGCTGGGAGTTGTAGTTTCCAAACATCTTAAGTGGCAAATACTAGTAGTGGTTACACCCTCGGTTTATACTCGAGTCAGTCTATTTTTCCCCCTTTTTTAGGTAAAACTAGGTACCTCGGTTTATACTCGGAACGGTTTATACTTGAGTATATACAGTATATAAAAATTATAATACAAATACATTTTCAAATTATAATCTTCCTGTGCATGTTAAAGATTGCCAATTTTTAGAAATCACTACATAGCTATTTGCTTCATTAATCTGACTGGTTGGAAAATGTTATTGTTTTCTGAGTATGTATGTATGTATGTATGGTTATTTCAACAAAAACTGTACCACAATTGTGGCAGGTAATAATGATATCAATGCTTGGACAGAGATACCCATGTATCTATTAGTGTTTACTATATGTTATAGCTTTCTATAAACTACACCTAAGCACATAAAAAGTGTATACCCCAAGATCTCTAATGTAAGATGGAGCCAAGGGAATGAGGCTCCCAAGGGATGAAGTTTCCCAAGGTACAGTACACACTCTATCCAGTCACAAAAATACATTGTATAAATATGGACCAGCTATAAAAACAAATCAGCTATAAACCAACTATAAAAAAGAAATCTATATACAGTCAACATACTGTAGATGTTGTTCTTCTATATTTCCGATCTGATATTTTATCTTTATAAACTACAGCCTACCATCCTTGGCCTAATACACAGTAGGTGTTGGTTATGAGAATCTGACTTTATTGTGCTTGTGACCTCCATTTGCATTTTAATCCAAAAAAGCCATTTTTAAGACTAGTTCCTGACCATGTCCCAATCTGAAATCATATGATACTCCTAGAATAAAGCTAATTATACTGATTGGATTTCCGATCGAGTTTAAAGATTGGAAATCCGATCGGCAGAACCACTCAAAGCCTCCCAGCATGAGGCTCCGATCTTTCCTCAGGTTGAGGAAAGATGCAGACTGAAGATGAGTTTGGTGTTACATTTTCCACCTGGCCCAATCTTTGCTTTTCTGATAAAACCCTGACATTATTGAGCAGACGATTAGAAAATCTTTTGGGAATTCTTCGATTTTTCGAGCAATCCGTTTAAATTCGATAGGATCAGTCAAAAAATCAATCTGGTCTATGGGGTGCCTAAGAGAAAAAAGATGATCTATAACGCTGGCCATACACTGTTATGATATTAAATCTTGACATACAATCATCAAATCAATTTAATATTAGTCTGTATCATCGAATTAACAGCCAATATTTTTGCAAAGCTCTGTGGCCCGGACATTCATTTTTAAATCAAAAGGCTTGCGACGATTGATTTGATTGATTTAATATAAGTCTTCCTGTGTAGCTAGACTTGGGCAACATTTGAAAATCATCAGAAGGAACAATGGGATAATTTTCCATCCACTTGAATAAGTGAATACTCACTTCCACTTGTAGGTTACAAGTTCAAATTCACACTCTGCCTTAATACTTGATAGGAAATAAACTTATAAGATTACATTTGTTATTTGTGGGGGGAAAGAGATTGTTAAAAAAAATGTGTACACTGTTAAATCTCTCTTCTGTGTCTAAAAGGCAGAATATACCGTAACATAATGTGTGCATAAAAAAAGCAGGTCTCAGTGCTGTGATGTGATTTTTTTCTTAGGTTCTAGGGTGAAAGGCTCCAGCTTCCTTATTTACTTCTACACTTAGACATCAACCAAAACAAAGAGCTGGATTATGGAAGCTGGCCCCTAGTACCCACATTTATTTTCATAAATCAACCAACAGCCACATAAAGGCAGAGGTGAGCTTGTTGTATCTTGGTGGATGTGCTCTGTCTTTTGGGACAATGTTATCTACTGACTTAGTTCTCCTTAAAGGATCTACTTCATGCTAATATCTGACAGTGATAATGGCTTTGAAGAAAGCATTTGGGCAATAGAAGTCGCACATGTGTTTTGAGGACCTCTTGTGGTTATGTTTGTTTTGGAGTGATCCATCCAAACAGAACCTAAAGAGGCCATGAAGTAGAATAGTCACATATGTTACTGAGATAGTTATCAGTGATACAAACAAGATATTTGTATTTTATACAGTAGTCAGCAATAAGATGCTGAGATGTACAGTGTCCAAATGAAGGTTCTCATTTATCCAGGCCATGGTATACCTGTGGTATCAGTTAAATCAACTGGACTTGAAATTTAGTTCTTGAAGACTAAGATATTCTTCAAAGTATGTCCTTTTTTCTTAAAATTCAGGTATACAGCTGAGTCCTGACCCAAGGAATTTGCTCTTCTGTGCTAGGCTAAATGTTGGTGCAGCTGCTGTTTAGTCTCCCCCACATACACATCAGAGCACTCTTCACTGCACTGCACTGTGTATATGATGTTGCTCTTTTTGTGTTTTGGTATTGGGTAGTTTGGATCCACTAGTTGCAGCCTCAGTGCGTTATTGGGTTTAAAGCAGACAGGGATATTATCAGGGTTATCCAATAAAAGTGCTAATTTTGGCCCAACTAATCAGATGTTAGCTTTCAAACATTAAATAATATCTGATTGGTGGGGGCAAAATTAGCACCATTTTTAACAATAAGAACTTTTATGGAATCTAACTGAATGTCTCTTGAAAATCCTTCTTAATTTCTATGACATTACTGCTACATATGGGGTGACCATGCTCTTTCTCCTGTGTAGCTTTCCCCTTCACCGGTAGTATATTTTCTTTCCTTTATCCAGTTTTGACAGAGGCCCAGTCCAGATATCCACAAGTTTTAATGGCGCCTCTGAGTTGATTCATTTTCTTAGCCTTCGCCTCTATGCTTTCAATTTTTCAATCTCCCTGACTTTTTATCAAGCACCTTTAGTAAAGCTGATCTATCTTAGTAAAGATATCTATTCAGGCTGATCTACCTAAAGATGCCCATACACTAGTAATTTACCTGCAAAATTCCCTGAACCCGTATACCTGATCAACTTTAAGACCGATGGTGAACTTCATTCTAACATCACTAACCATTTAGCAGATAAACTTGAACGTTGATCAGACATTCTTCATAACAAATGTTGAATTGGCTTTTAAATCTAAATAGTGCATGGCCAGCATTAGTTAAGATTTCTATACAGCCTGATCTAGCTCAGTAAATATATATATCCAGCCTGATCTTTCTTAGTATATATATTTATCTAATCTGATGTACCTTAGTAAAGATATCTATCTAGGCTGATCTACCTTAGTAAAGATATCTATCCAAGCTGATCTAGCCTGAAAATCACTCCTGGTTCCAGTGCATTAATCAACCAAGAAATTCTTCATTGGTTTTTAGACAACTTCCTAATGGTGAACAGACACAGATGGCTTTCTTAACCTTTACAAAAGGTTTTTCTGATTTATGTGTATATGTTTGTTTTACTCTACTACTTGTGAAGATATAAGTATGACAGCATGTGTTTGTACTCATACACAGAGTAAAGCATTTTTAGATAGATTTTTTAATTAACAAAAAAATATTACAATTCACTGGAACATAACTAACTAATGTTTCTATATAAAGACCACAAAGTGAATGGAGAGGGCTGGAGAATGTATAAAAACATTTGTGTATCCATTATATATTTGCCAGAAAATTGTTAAACACCCAATAAAAAAAACAAAATAAAAACAAATGTAACATATTGTGTTTCCTTGTAATATTCATTTTCAAAAACATGTATTGCCATAACATAAAATAACATCTTTACAATATAAATTGCCCATTAGATAAATCTAACTCTTATGGATATTCCAACCTGTTTGTAAGATACAAGTCAAGATTTTAAAAATCAGCTTTTTAGGGGAAAATTGTTACAACACAGACCCAGTTTCCTGTGGTTACATTAGGATAATTATTTTAATCTACTTAGAAAATTTTCATTTATGCAAATTTCTTTTTGCTGTTTTTTGACAACTTGTAAACCCAAATTTAAACATATTGCTTGACTAAAGCAGATGCACAAGCTATGCTAAGAAAAGGTTGACTTTCTATTCCAGGGTACATCACAATTTATTCCAACACTAAATTAACAGTTTTCATTGGTCTCCTAGTGCTTTTCTTGTCTAAAATATTTTGTATATCTCCAGGACACATACATTCCACTAGGAAAAGCCCATTGTAGGCTTGTAAGTCTGTCATCACTGAAAGTGGATTTGTGTGCTATAATGTCTACTTTGAGTTAGCCTGCAAACAGAATATTAGTACACCCAGTTTCACTAAAATTTTCAGGAATAATAATCTGCCCAGATGTCTAAGTAAATGTGTTAAAATGTTCATTGCCTTTAACAGAACTACAATTCTTACTAATTATCACTGTCCATTTTTGATGATCTTTTCCCTTCTTCTTTATGTATACAATACGAATCATTTAACATGTCAAGTGCCTTATAATCATAAACATTTTTGCTGCATGCTGTTTTGTTAGTTGGAATACTGTATGCTGTGTGCATTTTTGACTGTTGGTACGTGGTACTGTTGGCACAGTGGGAAATTCCTTTTCCCTGTGCTGCCTCCCAATGATTACTAGTCTTACTCGACCTCATATAGGCAGAATTTTCAGAAAAGTCAGGGAAGAGGGTTATTGAACTTACGGTAAGCAAAACATTGAAATTGAACACTGAATTGAAATTATGCACCAACATACTTATATGTATTCATTTATAGATTAAGATGAGGCAATGTTTTTTCTTCATTTAAATGTATTTATTTCCTTATCCTTCTATTATCTGACTCTTATCGGGAAGCTCTCTGACGCCTCCACTTCTGTACATTTCCAAATGTAGCCAAAATAGGTAGCTTTAAAATTTTTAATAAAAATGGTATTTTCATATTAGCTGCTACTTTATAGCTTTTAAAATCAAGGATGGCAGCTAAATATGTTAACAACAATTTCTTAGATCATTTATTCCAGATTGTTTTAAATGCCTGCAAAACTTTTGAAATGTGAGTTTGTTCATCTCTTCTGCTAAGAATGCATTTCTTTATATAACTGCCTTCAGGAAAGGCTTAAAAATGTTTGACAAGCTGTTGATTACATCAGACATTCCTTTTTGACTTTTAGATCACTCCGTTTACCTAGATCTCATTGAAATAAAACATTGTTTTACTTTGTGATATGGGCATCTATTTCATGCTATGATTATTGCATTATTTTCTAGGGGGGGAAACACATTATTTCTATATAACTAATTACAAAATGTACCAAAGCTAATGTTCAGTATCTTTTTTGGATGGGAATGTATCACAGGTAAGCAGGTTAAGCATATCATTCACATTTTTTAGAGAGATTGTTATTAAACTCTCCATCTGGACTGTTGCTCAGATTTTGTTTTTAATGAATTGTCTTTGTAAATTGCATTTTAATGGACAATGGACAAGAGTCTCCATATTTGGAAGATTTTTATGCATAGAAGTTAACTGTGAGAAGACATTAGCCACTTGGGCTAGAATTGTAGTCTGAGTACATTATCTTCTAGATGAACGTCAAAATCTATTCCTGGACCTTCAAGACTGTAAGTGACTTTGGTAAATTCTGTATTTCATAACATAAAGTCGGGTTCTGGCAAACTCTCCAAGTCACTCAAACTCATACCAGGCCCACCTTAAACAACATTCACTCTTGAATTATAACTAAACTTAAATTTTTTTAATCCTAAAATGAAAGCTTTTATCCCCAGAACATTGTACAGTTATTCTCTAGTAAGTTGCATTAAGGCTACGTTCACACTAGAAACGGAGCAAAACGGACCACAATGGACAGTCCATGTTTTTTATCTGTTTTTAGCACTCCATTTTTCCTATATTTTTAATCAAAACGCGTCCGTTTCTAGACAGAAATGCATGCAGCATGAAGAACGTTTTTTTTACGGACTGGGTCAATCCGATCCGTTAAAAAAACGGACCAAAATGCGCGGACAGAAACTGATCTACTGTGAACGAACCCTAAGTAGATGTAAGAAGTAGATTGTGTAACTAAGGAGGCTCCCATGTTGTTGCCAGTAAAACCCACAGCCCATGAAGTCATCAAAGAGCCACACCCCATGACCCCAGTATTCACTGTCTCTATGCAGTGTTTTCTATATAGATGTCTACACACCAATATGTACCTGATAAGACATTGAAAGCTGCTTGTTACCTTCCAGTTTATTTACCAGTTAGTGTGAGTCACTGGAAAATAAACTGCAGGGTAACAAGCAGCTTTCAGAGTCCTATCAGGGACTTCCATATTGGTGTGGTGAGATATTTGACATTTTTATTATTATTATTATTATTATTATTTATTTTTATTATTTTTATGCTGTTGCTAACAAAAGAAAAAAACTTTTAAATGTACCTTGATTTTACTGCTTATTCAGTGGCAGCACAACTGGTAATGAACTAGTTTTAGAAACACACAATCTAAAAGGTCACAAGTTCAAGGGTTTTCTTGTTTCCATTATGTTCTTAGTAAAAGATAAAGATTCTACATGTACTAGTGTTTCTCTAAGAGCTCTGCTTTTAGAAAGACAGAATACAAGTTGCAGGTTCAATTCCCCGGACTTGCTTTTAAAGGACAACAATATTAAAAAAAATATCACCCCCATTACATGACCACACTTTAAGCAGCTGAAATCACTTACTCACATTTACAACCGTGCTGCCCTCCCTTAGATATCACACAGCAAAGGTGGGTGCTAAAAGCCCGCCTCCTAGCTGGCCCAGGGCCGTGGTTAACACAACACTTGTCATTGGCTGGTGGGAATGTCTGTTACAACCTCTGTCCACCTCCTCTGCCAGTCAAACAAACCCATCCTACATAAACAAGGGTGGGTGGAGGAGTGTTTTCGGTAGAATCGGTCAAAAAATCGCCCCTGTGTTTTGCCTGTTTCATTAACTAAAATCAAGAAATGTTAACATTATGACATAGAGAATAACACAAGAGTATAAAAATGTCAGATTTATGTGCCTCACAATTTAGTGGCAGACAGCAATACTATTGGCAAATCACCAATTTATTCTATAGCAAAACATTATTATAATATAACAAACTTTCCGGTCCAATCATTTGTGAATGAATGAATCCTACTGTATATATGAGGTGATAGCTAAATTACAGTTACCTAGTTCTGATTCTAAAACAAAGATTTAATCTCAGGTTACAGACTTTTACACTTATTTGCTATTTTGAAAGGAAAAAACTAAACTTATGTTGGTGGATATGTATTAACCTTGAATAACTAGATTTGCCAAGATAGAAGCAGCTTCTTTTTAAAAGCCACAAAAGTCTACAGTAATTGAACTAAAAGGGCAAACAACTCAAAAAAGTACAACGTGTCAAATGCAATATGTACATAAAGTCATTTAGAGGATCGGTTTTCTGGGAAAGTGATGTTTGAAGACCTTTTGTTAATTCATGGCCATGTGTGCTTGTTTATGTGTGAGTTTTTCTCATCGGTAAAATG
Source organism: Hymenochirus boettgeri (assembly GCA_019447015.1). Lineage (NCBI taxonomy): Eukaryota > Metazoa > Chordata > Amphibia > Anura > Pipidae > Hymenochirus > Hymenochirus boettgeri. Next base: position 142,403,264 of record CM033474.1, read on the forward strand.
ATTTTTTCCCTAAGATAGCAACTTTAAAAATGTAAATAAACACTAACATAATTGCATTCATACAATTACCATGTTTTGAAGTATTTTTAAATAAAAGGCTCAAAGTTTACAAAGGTGTGTGGCCACCATTTAGAAGTTTTTTTCAAAATGACAAAAAATTTTCTGACAATATTTCTGGAAAATAGAAGTAACTTTTTATATTCTGTATGTTTAGAAATCCTATCTACTTTTGAAACTAGATGACAGTTAAAAAGTTTATTTATTTTTTTAATATTTTCACTGCAAATATACCCCCAAATCTGAAGACAAAACTTCTTTTCTTTTAATATGAGAGATGCACATGTATTCTCTGACTATTGGTGACCAATGCACTGGAGAGGTATTTTTGTATAGCTCATAAATGTATTTGTAAAAAGTGATCATATCAACACACAAGTGCCTCGTGTCCATGTTTATTTACCTAGTCAAGCATCGCCATTCCCCTGCAATGTGGTTGCCCATCTCTTTTTATTTATTCAGGATTCCAAAACTGCACTGAACATTTCAGTGCTTTGTTCAGAGGGAAAATAATAGAATAACATATGTCTCCCTTGATTCTATGCATCATATTTATAAAGGTTCTGTATTTCACCTTTAATGATCGCCTTCTTAAAACATATGATTGCATTCATTCAATTACAAATGCAGCAGTACAAATTTGGGCGGTCGATGTGCAACTGTGGACTTACTTTTAGGATACCAAGGATTTCGATAACGTGGGTTAATAAATATGGCTCTATACCCTTCATTATACTAGAAAATGTTTTACTAATTGTAGATGATGCTGCCCGCTGCTGCAACCAAATCTGTTATCTATTAAAACAACTAGATCATTTTACAACAGAAATTCAATTAGAATAGGTACATGGCTGAGTCCTGACTGGTCCATGCTGGTCCATACGTTGATGCAGTTGCTGTTTGGTCTCCCCCATGTGAACCTGCATCTTAAGGAAAGGTATCTGCATCTTAAGGCTGTTTGGCCTCCCCCATGTACGATGTATCTTAAGGAAAAAGGACATACCTTGTTATGTTAACATATTGGCAATGGAACATGACTGGTTCAAGAGAGGTGTTAAGGAGGCCATTTATGTGAAAATAAAGAAACCAAGCCTGAATAGAGATGAGGGGGTTCGACACCAACTGTCTGCCATGTACAATGCTGTGTTGACACCTTACCCTGGGCATTCCTAAAACACCTCTTAGCCACTATGCAATCACGTCTTGCATTCAGAAGGTCCCTAACACCTGGCTGTGATATGCTAATTGGGACTTTCCAGGGTACATAATTGCCAACAGATTCTTATACAAGTCATTCTGAACTGAGAAAGCCAGTCGGATGACTAGCGAAATGTCTTCAAGAAATAAACTTTAAGTCCAGTTGATCCAACTGAATACAACAGATATATTTACTGAACTATTAGTCTTCCATGTATGACTTTTTTGTATTTTGATATTTTTACAGCACTGCATCTCCAACTGGTACTACATAAATAAACATATCCTCATATATTTAACCCAGTTTTGTTACCGCAAATTACTGCTCCACTCTGCTGCTGGCCTGTGATCAAAACATCCATTCCGATTTCAAATAATACAGCCAGAGCGTAATGTTGAAAGTTGTGACAAAAAGTTTATTCACCCATAATACAAACAAATGGCAAAGTTTCTGGCAAGTCTTTCTCAAGCCCTTTCTTAAGCCTTCTATATAAATAAATTATACATACATACATACATGGACAAAACTAAATCTGAGAAGACTAGAAACAATGACGTAGATTAATCTGAATTTAGCTCAGGATTTCAGTTTGTATTTCAGGAGCATTTTGGATATTAATGGGCAGCTATAAAGCCCAAACAAGTATAACTCATCTAAACCTATATTCAGCATGGAGGTAAGAAACAGTACTCCTATCTCTTGTTCTGCAGTCCAAGCATAGCAGGTGACATGTCAAAAAGCTGCTGGCCTGGTCTGAAAACTTTTCCCCTGCCTTTGGGCTTGACTCTCCTCCCATCTACGCTCCCATGGTAAACATATTTACACATGTGCACTTTATAAGAGAGGGAAGGAAAAAGCAAGTGGTGTAGCTGTCGCCTGTTGCACAAGCAGCTTTTAGACAACTCATTGCTATGTTAGACTGAAGAATATGAGGTAGGAGTATTGTCTTCTACATCCCTTCTATATGTACAGTAATGTTTGTGGATTCTGGTAACATAACTTTTTTGGACAGATGCCCTTTAAACTTTGATTAGTTGTCAACATTTACTATATCTTCTGGCAACCAACGCGCATTTGCTTCTTTTATAGCATTATTGTTTCTAGAATCTTTAATTCCAAAACTAGGTTGCTCTATAATGTGTAAAGAGGGGAAACTGGTTTGATACATTTGCTTTCTCTGCATCCTCTATGATCATATACCTAAAGAACTTTCTGGGGACTGTCTTTCTTTGTTCTGCTATCCTTACTTCATTATTTTAGTTACTTTCTTACAATCCAATAGTTTCTTCTGTATCATTGACCCCTATTTAAAGATTTATAAATACCATTTATGCACTGAGTTAAAAAATGCTTTCCTGAATTTAACCCAGTTTACTTTTATTTTTTTGTAACATTTTTTGTAACATAAACAGTACAGTAAAGGTCAAGGTGTCAAGCTCACTATTCCCTAAGCTTCCTATTACTTTAAAATCTGTAATATGCTCTGTGTTGTTACTGGACTAACAAAATATTTTTGTGTAGCAGGAACTTTAACTATCTGTGACAGAAAATGCTCATGTAGCAAATTTAGGTATGTGTTACCTTTTGCTGTGTTGGCTATTCCACTATTCCAACCAGTGTCAGAGTAATTAACACCCCAAATCCAAATGACTAGTCTGTGACACCAAATATACAGTTTTTGCCAGCTGCATGTGGAGGATTCTCATCCTCCTCACTTGCATTTGATGGTTCTGTGTACAGTTCCACCAATATTACTTTAACTATATAATTTATGGCTGCCGTTATCCCATATTTTACATTTGCCCTCAACTTTTGTTTAACATAAATACATACCCCTCCCACACACAAACACACACACATTTTTTTTATTTTTTCTCATCATGTCTAAATAAGAAATAACCTTCTTCAATTCTTTAATTTTTAGAGCTAGGCTTCTTGTAAACATGCATTTTAGACTATTATCCTTTATTTAAACACTTTTAATGTTTACTCCCCTCCAATACTGTCTGCTAACTTTTTCTAACCCCCTCTCCTACATTATTATTATAAAATAAATATATAATTATTATTATATTATCTACCCCTTGTTTCCATACTGTGTTGTCTACCTTGGTGATATTCCCAGTATCTGCCATGCCTAGTTTAAAATCTCCCCCAAACTTACTGACATCTAGAATCTTCCCCTTAACCAAGTCATTAATAACTGTCTTGATTAATCTGGCTGTGTGCAATGAACATGTTAGATAAACAAGAACACAAAACTAGCACTTTCCTTTTTGTTTTATTATTCCTGTGTAAGGCAGTAAAAATATCCCCATACCCCAGAGCCTTATATATCCAGAAAAATCAACAATGTGGATATCTCATTATGCAGAAAGTGTCCAGTTAGAAAAGTCTTGTGCGTAATGAATTAACTTTTGGGCTGCCTCCTCTCTTGTGCCAATGGACCATACAAATGAAAATATCTCTAAAGCAAAAAAATGCAATAAAAATTTGCCAAAAGTCCCCAGTAAAGCAATTTTTTGCACATTTACTGTAATTATTTTATTCTTTTAAATGTCTTTAGTCTCCTTTAAACAAAACCCCAAACAGGGTCATATTTTAAACTCTTAAATAAGAAACAATACAAAAAATATTACAAACCATCTATAAAATATATACTTGACAGAACATGTAGGTGTGTAGAAAAGGGAAAATATATAATTCAACTTTTCTTAAAAAAATAATGACTTGTTTCTACTGATCTAGTGTAGTACAATAGTCATATTAATGAGCTTGCTTGGTATTGACACATGTGACTATGACCTTTGAGCTGACATTCACCATGGTCCAGAGGCTAATGAACTTCATACATAGAATAATAAACCGACTGATGTATTTTTGCACTTTGCATGGGTTGTATGCAGAGCTCTTCATTTAATAATTCTTGGGTGAATATAGAGTTTATATATATGGTAACTTCTTGGATGAATATAGAGTTTATATATATGGTAACTTCTTGGGTGAATATAGAGTTTATATATATGGTAACTTCTTGGGTGAATATAGATAGTTCTAAATCATTGATAGCAGAATAAAGTAGAAAGTATAAGTATAAACTTGAAATTTGGGTTGCAATGCCTCATTTCTTAATGGAAATTCAAAAAAGTATTTTAATATTGTGTGTATGGGATCTGAAGAGTGATTTGGTGCATTGGTAGGTATTTACCTGTATGCTTTGGAATTCAAGACCACACATTTTTTTGGGATTTATTAATGTTTGTGTGTGGGGGGGTGTAAATGTTTTTGTGTTTATGATCCAAAATCTAAGTATAAGGGTGCCTCATTAGGCTTGTGTATCTGTGTCTCTTGTGGCTTAGCTTTTTAAATTCAGGAGCATACATTTTTTTTATGCTTGCACATGACCACCTACAAACAAGCAGCCAATTGAACAACCCACTGGCCACTTGGTCACTTGGTCAGACATTGTTCATTGATCAAGGAACCAATGCCTGACTGAATGCCCATAAAAGGTCAATTATTGTCCAGAAGTAAAAGTCTGACTCAAAACTATGGAAACACAAGTTATTTCTATTTTATCTTCCTTTTATGACTGTCTTATTTATATCAAGACCAGAAGTTTTCTTTTCCATTACTTTTAGTAATGTGTCAGCTGTTAAATTTAGTATAATACCCACGTGACTATACTTAAATCTTAATATGTAATTCTTACTTTTACTGACTTTTTTTGTTCTATTCCTTACTATAGTTTACCCATGACTATTCTTCTACACAGAGTACCTTTGCACCACTTTACAGTACTTTTCCATAATTTGTCACAGCTACAGTGCATTGCCATCTTCCCTTTCAGTCCTCAGCAATGCAAGTCTCTAAAATGATCCTTAATTATCCCCCTTCCTAAATATTTAACAAACTTCATGTAATATCATCACAATAAATATTTGTGCATTTCTCTTTTTATAAGGAGAAATTAATAATATAATAAAGCAAATAGACAGATCAATATTAAAGTTGACATAACCTAAATGCAATGTTCAAAGTGATCAATAATGAAACGAACATACTTCTGTAGGCACTTTTTTAAAAAAGAGCTGTAAAATTTAACCTGTGCATTTAATTTTCAGCGACCAATCAGATTTCATCAAATGCTTTTTAACTGTAGTAGATCAGCAAAAAAGTATTACCTGACTGGTTGCTGCAAATTGACAGCACATGCACATTTTTGCACCTGTTTAAATTAAATAAGTCTGTAAATGTTTTTTAAAAAAAACTTCAGTTATAAACGCATTAACTCCTTATGAGCGGTACTTATTAAAGGAAATCCCTTTACAATAGAGCACAAAATACATGTTCTATTTATACAAACTTAAACAACTACAAAATATATTGTTTATAGCCCCCTAAGGGCTTTTTCCAGTAAAAATCCAAGGCTGTTCTTTTAATCTTATGACTGGACAGGTCACCCCTATTAAACTAACACTTCTTTCCCTGGCTGATTCGTAACCTTTCACATGAAGTATTGATTAGCCAAAGGTTATCAGTTCATTTAACTCATTTTGATTTCTTTTCCACGAAAAGAGCATTCTCTGTACTAAATGACCCATTATAGTTTAAAACACAACATCCATAAAAATTTTTTTTTATATTTTTCTGCCCACATTTTAAATTTAATTCCCTATAGAATTTTTTAAAAACCATTTAATTGGGGAAAAGGACATTAAATAAACTGTTGTAAATTGCTCTTTGTACAGTACATGTCACTTGATTGATGTTACTAGAAAAATAAAATGAAAAAAGTGACATAGATTCTTTCTCATTCCAGACACAGCTAAAAAGGTAAAATCGTAGTGCAAGCATTTGTAAAAACCTGCCATAAATACAAAGAGGACTGTGGTGCTAAATTCCATGGTCAGTCTTAAATAACAAACCTTCAGGTAAAGATAGAAAACAGGTTGGGTACTAGGGTGTGATATAATTGGGGTGGAATCATTTAGTTGTTTAGGAAAATGTTACTGATGTTTTTTCTCACCTGATAATTAGAGATGGCCGAACTTTCGAAAGTTCGGCCCGTTTTCGAACTTTCAAACTATATGGAAAGTTCGAAAGTTCATAAAAATGGACCCATTAAATTCAATGGGAGTCAAATAGTTTGAAAAGTTCTAATGAAATACACTTAAAATATCAATGGTAACTTAATATAAATGGCTGTGGAACCTGGGAAATGGTCTGGGGAACATGTTCAAATATCCAGGACATTCGAAAATCACCATGTATATTTTACTCACGAATTCGATGCTCACATATAGGCTTTAATGGACACTTTACTCGCGGATTCAATGTTCGCGCCTAGATACCATGGACATTTTACTCACAGATTCGATGCTCGCGTATAGGCTTTAATGTAGACTTTACTCGCGTATTCGATGTTCGCGCCTAGATGCCATGGACATTTTACTCGCGGATTCGATGCTCGAGTATAGGTTTTAATGGACACTTTACTCGCGTATTCGATGCTCGCGCCTAGATACCATGGACATTTTACTCGCAAATTCGATGCTCACGAATATGTTTTAATGGACCCTTTACTCATGGATTCGATGCTCGCGTATAGGTATAATAGGCATTTTACTCGCATATTCAAACGGTCGAAATCCGGGTCCGGGATAGTTAGAGAAGTCCGAATTTGTTCGAATTCGAATAGTTCGGCTCGAACTTGGGTTCGAGTTCGAGTTCTAGTCCATCTCTACTGATAATAGGGGTGAAGAGTTAAATGTGATGCTAGCTCTTTATCTAGTGTGTTATTAAAGACTTTTTTCAAGATAATCTATTGCTCATAGGCTTAATATGGGCATATGCATGCGCAATAATAAGCAAATCCTGCCTGATTATCAAAAGTGATCATTAAAAGAAGGTACATGTGTTTGTTGATGAAAACAACTAATTAAAGGGCAAGATTGTTACCCCCAGCAGGCCTTCCACAGCCTCCAAGATCTCTATACTATACTAAAATCCCTGCAGTCTGGTATCCTTCCCAATCTCCTCCAGTACTTACTTTAGAGGTTGCTGCCTTCTCTTCAAGCTCATTTACAAGCTTGTACATGCATACAGGAGGCCACTTCGGAAGCAGTCCTTAATCTTTGATGTGACTGATGGCTGCTACCCGGAAGCACTGGGTTGAAGATTTGCCACCAGTAGAGATTGTGAAGAAAACTGCACTGTACAAGTTGTACAGTAGGGGGTAAAACATGCCATTTGCGTAGACCATTAGTGAGTCTGATTAGTACATTAACAATGAAATAGAAGGTTTATTTTTAGTTCTAGTATCAGTATTGTTGATAATAAAAATTATGTGTTTACAATGAACCTGATAAATATGCTCTGTGAAGCAACAAAACAAAAAAAGTCTTTATATGTGAATAAAAAGAGTGCTCACAAAAATAACATATTTTACAAAATATTTTTGTCTATGTAACAAAAATGATATTTACTCACCTTTACTACCTCAAAATACCACAATATTAGCCCCTGTGTACCTAAGCCTTACATATTCCATCTGTGATATGCCTCAGATTTGTGCTGTGTACCCAGCTTTATATTCAATGAACTGCTGATTAAACAATTTCATTTAGTTGAATTCTACACAAAGATCCATCTTCACTTTGCAGTTTTTGCCGTAACATCTACAAGAAACTATGATGATAAAAAAGGGGTTCTGAGAAGATAAAAGTCCATTTTCCCCCTGTACATGGATTGTATTGGTAATGATAGATTATCAGCGACAAATACACTTTGGCTGACAAAAGATGTACTCTTTAAACAATTTGAACAATTTAAACAATTTAATTACATTTATTTATAGAGGGTATGTGGTCACAATCTTGTTATTACAGACAGCGCTGGGGAAGATATTGCATACTTAGTTACATGAATATATTCAAGGTTTGTTTTAGTAAATTACCTCATAATTTGAATAGTTTTATGAGAGAGATATCTTGTATAAAATATCTTGCTTGCTTATGAAAGGCGAATAAGAACTTCACTGTGGTAAAGCTATAGATGTAGTGTAAATGTTGCTTAGGCCTTTGATATTATTATTATTATTAAATTATTATTTATTAGGCCTTAATAAATACATTTGTACATGGGTGTTGAGTGAATTATTGTGAAAAAAGAATAGCGAAGCATGATCTGTATAAAGTAAAATGTGTTGTAGTAATGTGGTAACCAAGAGAGAACAGAAGTGGTATAAACAGGGCACACCCAAACTATAATAATCCATAAAATATCCTTTATTAAACAAACCTGGGATATGTCAAAAAATGGTGTAACAAAAATACATTAAAAACACATCTTCAAACCTCAGTATCACAAAGGTGCATCATACAGACAATATACCGGTATATTCACTCATCCAATCATACACAAATGTTAATAACTACATTGCATATAATCAACATTGCAAAGTGGTGCATCAGACATATATATAACAATATAGCTATGACCTATATATATGCATAGAGCAATGATATAAGGACAGTATCTTATACATATATATATAACAGTAATTTGGTCCATAAGTAATAAACATATGTTCTGGGCTAGCTTCCCTAACACTGTCAGTACCCCTAGATTAGGAGGAGGGAACACCTAAAACCAATGACCGAACATAACCAGCATGATCTCACCACTAAGCACTCGTCTGCATGGTCAGGATACATAAGGAGGTTTGAAGAGCTAGTTAAAAAGAGAAAGCCGGACGCGTTTCGTCCGTGAAGTCGGACTTTATCCAACGGCAAGATACCAACAACTAAATAACACCTTATATACCCCAGCAGCAATACAACATGTTGTAGTAATGTGGACATCAATGGTTCCTGTTTTAATTCTGCTTCTATTTCATATTCACAAGAGGTACAGCACCCCTGAATTGATGATCTAATGAAAGTAACATTGGTTAGAATTACTTTAAACACAGTCAGTTTGTTCCGTGTGCGTGTGATGTCATGGTGTGCTGTTACAAGCATGGAGTGGCGCGATGACATCACAAACATGTGTCCATACACATGCTGATGTCACACATGCACGCAGAAAACTGACCATGCATTTTTGGACTACAGAAGAAGGAAGTCTCAGGGGTGGATCTAAGAAGACTACAATGAAGATCCAAGATGTCAGGAAATTTACATGAGCACAGGTAGGCTCAGAAGGGACCTAGAAAAAAAAGGAGGGCGGGAGATGATTAGTTAAAGCTGCAGCTTCCAATTTCACTTAATTTGGTTTTACAGTGTACTTATCCTTTAACCAGGCAGCTGCTGGTTAGTGATGTTATATCGAAATAGCTAACAGCTGACATTAAAGTCTCACAATAGTTAAAGTGTGGAAGGTGACCCACCAATAGCCGCTATGTCCATATAACACCTACTATGTGATTGCACTGGGGAGCCAAGAGTGGCTCTCTGGCATCACCGTGTAGGTATGCTATCGATTACAAATGAAATAATATACTGTACATATGTCAATTTGCAACAACTAAGACCTTTAAGAACCTGTAAAAAAGAGGACTAGATGCAAAAATAAAAACAACAACACATTTTCAACTTTACAAAGCACCCACGAAGTGCCATCAAGTACAAATTTAGTATAAAGCACTGGCCCTTGTGTGTTATGGGTAACCTATTATAACCAGAAGAGAACAAGGTAGAAAAACCTTCAAGGGATAACTGTATAATAGGATACCCCCCCCCCCCCCATCTGTCTGCAGAAAGAAATTTAGTCTTCATCTGGATAATTGTTTAGACCCACAAGGTTACAGGTAAATCCCCTGGTGGGAAAACAGAGAAAACTGCTAAAATTTAAATACAGAGCCAAAGAGACAGTAAGAAATGTATTTTAATATACAATAGTATAGTAGGAGTAAAATGGATATGTAAATAAGTGATAATAGAAATATTAAATATTAGGTGGGCCCCTAAACTCATCCTGGTGGGCCCCTGGTCTCAGATTCCCTGGTGGGCCCCAACTTCCCAGTCCGACTCGTGAGGATAGAAAATCTCTTCTAGGAGATTTCCCAAACCTCTCTGTTTGTGTTAATGCACATGGGATTGTTTTTAGACTGCATCTATAACATACAATTTTCAAAACTACCAGTAAAAAAAGTGCTTCCCAGTGTTCAATGGGAATAATACATGATATGATATGAAATAGCTTTAAAAAAAACCACATTATTCATGTTATGTTTGCTGGGAAAAAATTGTTTATTATGGACAAATACCTGCAGAAATTATGCAGTAAATAGCCAGGGTACTTTTATTAATATAGAAATTACCATTCCTGCCTTTTCACAAAATGTACAGATGTCGGAAAATATTTGTGTTCCTCAAGCAGAAAGGCCTGTAAACTCCAGTCAAGTAGAGAGCTCAGAATAAAGAAGTCATATTAATGAACAGGAGATTGATCTTGCTTTCACAAATTGTATGTATTTAAAGACAGATCAGGTGGATGAGTGGAGAATAGATTGAGCTCCATAACCTTATTTAAAACATATTTTGCTTTGTATGCACCGAGGGCAATCAATCATACTAACTACAGGCTGTAAAAAAGGTTTGAAAAAAATATAACCCTGAGGGATCAGAGAAATGCTGAATGATCTTTAGTCAACTGTTTAAAATATTTGAAATTAAGCGTCATTTTTAACTGCTATTTATTTACAGTATTCCAATACACATTTTCTGCTTGTCCAAATGAAATAATAAAGAATGTACATCTATTTTAAATAGCTGAAAGTCAATACTAATGCATATGAATTATTCTTTTATTATTTTACAATCTGTTTCCTTTTCACAAGTGACACACTATTTAAATGTAATATCTTTGTGATGTATGTTTGGTTATAATATACAGTAGGTCATACTCTCTTCCAGTTATTTACACACATCAAATAAATATACTAGATTTGAAATGTGTATCTGATTAATTGAAGACGTTCATTTTGGAACGTTTCTGATTTTTTAGTTTATGTCAGCCACATGGCAGCCTTTTCCAAAGTAATTGTTATCTTGATGGCATTTCAGATGTTTTTTTCTTGTTTACTGACTGTATCTGAGGATTTGCATATACATTCTTATACAATATAAGAATTTCTAGTTCTTTTTTGCAGTTCCCAAATATAGGTGCAAAAACACTACAGAACTATGGGAGGGTGCAACTCTCCTATCCGTGCAGAATTATATTTTTGGCATCCAGATTACCCCAGACCATGCAATGGAATAACAGAAAGGTGATACCATGATGGCACAGACTAGAATCAAATCTGTTCCCCTCTATATCACTGAGTGAAATGATTTGGTTACCCCATGTAAGAGCAACACATCCAACCACTGCATATAATACACCATTTCACTGAGGTATACCACCTTAAGGGTGTGTTAACTATTTAAATAACCCTTATGACCTCTGTATCTTATAACAAACCATCCACCTGGGAAACAAATACATATCTGGAAAGTTTGACTGGATCACAATATTTTTAGTGTGGGACTTGGCACCAGGAGACCAGGTGATCTAAAGAGAGCACAAGCAACACTAGTTTAAGCTGCCCCCAGTGAAATGGTTCCACTGTGGGTAAATTGGCCATTATGCAACCATTACTAGCAGGCACAACAACCAAAGATTATTTCTACTGTACTATATGCACTATTGAATCTCATTTGCCATCCCCTCTTAATTTCAAAATGGGAAACTTTTTGTGGGAGGGAACAAGAGGTAGTGGCTGAGCATTATTGACTCACAAAGAAACTTAATGGTACAAGAAAATATTTTTAAGATTTTGGTCAAAGCAATAGTTGAGGTTTGTACCGTGTTAGCCATAAGTAAGAGAAGAGAAGTAGAGCTGTGATACCTTTTATTGGCTAACTAAATAAAAAAATGAAGCAAGCTTTCGGGAGTCCTAAGCCCCCTTCATCAGGCTGGATGTTACAAAAGAAACTGAGAAATCACAAACTTATATAGAGACAGTAAACATCAAACAAATTGAACAGAAGACCAGGTACAGATACAGAATGGGGGGGGGGGGATGTGGGAAAAACAGAAGTGGAGGTGTGAAATGGGCACAACTAGATAATTGTATCACAGCTCTACTTCTCTAAGATTTTGGTATCTCTCTCATAAAAAAACAAACAAATGTTCCCTCAATATTTGTTAATATTTCCAAGTTACCAGCCGATTTGCAGCATTACTAATGGGGCTGTGAGGAGACACTTCATACCCCGGTAACCCTAGATCCATTGATAGCTGTTTTTGAACATAATCCACCTATTCCCTTTGAGCAACAAACAAATGCACAGTAAGGGGGCAAGGACCCTTATTGCAGCTGCAAGTAAGTAGACCTGTATCCCTTTTCTATCTATCTATCTATCTATTTATTGATCCATCCATCCATCCATCCAAAGAGGGACACATCTAGAAACAACAGGGTAAAGGCCTGCAGGGGGAGGATATTGAAACACTCTGTGCAATGAATTTTTAATGAGTGCCCCTCTTTAAAGGTGAATGGGAGTGATGTAAGTTAATTCTAATGTCAATAGTTCATTTTTGATATATAGTTTTTAAAACCATTGGCTCTGCCCTCAATAATATTTATGTGCTTTAACCAATTCTTTTAAAGGTTTGTTATAACAATTTGCTCAGTCTGCAGAATTCTGAAGACAACCCTTGGTACAGCTTCCCATGGGAAAACATTTTCTGTCTAATGAACATTTTCATCTTGTTATTTTCTCTGATGCACAAGATCAATATTGGGGCATACAGGCCCAAGTTATCAGGTTTAGGCCAACAGTATAACAAACAATCTAACCTTAAATGTCCAGTAATTACAAATGTTCCAAAAATACATTATTAGCTTTCTGAAGTTAGTATATGAATGCAGGAACAATGAAATAACCACCTGGACACACTGTTAATAATATATTAAGCCCTTAAATACATATAATTATTAATAGTAAGTGTATATAGGGCCTCTATTATAGAAATCCAAAAAACATAAAATTTCTCACATTGCCGGCACCAAAGCCAGCCCTCATTATTATATTTTATTCACAGTTCAAAAATATACATTGTTTGCTCCACTCATTAAATTTATTTTCCTCCTTAAGCAAGATCCAACCATCCATAAGGCGGGGTACACACCATGAGAAATTTCCGGGCAACCGACCGATAGTGACGTGTATCGGACTGAAATATCTCATGGCATGTGTGCTGCTGCCGCTACTGACGGATTGGATGATTGGAGGATCAGGCCTTCTGGTTAATTATGGCCCATTGACCGTTTCCCTGAGGAACCGCATGATCAGTCGCATGAGTGCTCGGTGTGTACCCAGCCTAATACTCTTTTCCTGTACTTCAGTGCAGTTATGTATCTAAACCATTTAACTCAATTTCTATCCTAGTTTAACCTTTCGGTTGCAATACAACAGTGGACAATTTTATACTTATATGACATATTTGCATGCAGAAATAAACTCAGACAGACCAATACAAATAGAATATCTCCTTACTTCTCACAAGTGGAATGTGATTCTGAAGTATGATAGGTGCTATGACTTGATCTACTCCATCCCCTGGGTCATGACTGCCTAGGAAACAGATTGCTAATCTTATCACTTATTTTATCTTCACAGTGTGTCACTAATCGATAAAAAAAGAAATCCTTGTGGCAATCCCAGCTATGATTCCTATTGCTCTCTCAATTTTTTTCCCAGATAGCTTTAATTGATTGCCCACTTTGGCAGACCTATCCTTATATCATAAGAATGCCATAGGGGCTCTTTAATTGTTTCCACTTCCACAATCTACTGTCTCATTTTGCTTCACTCCATGATTCATTCTTGGAAAGAAGAATATGAGTCAAAGCAAAATTCTAAGGCACATGGAGAAGAAACTGCTGAGCTATATATTTATATCTACTATTTTTAACTTAATACAGCTACAGATTTTTATTTAGGTAAATTAAAAAGTTAATCCTGAGAGTCTGTGGGCGTAGCCACACAGTTTGTTTGTTTGTTAAAGTTAACAAATTTTAAGCACAAAACACCAGATACAATTGCAAATCGAGAGTGCAGAGACCTTGAGATCACATGCTATAGTATAAAGTATAAAGCAGGTCTAACAATGTGTTGTACAAAAAAACAAAACATGCACAGAATATTGGCAATTCCTCTAATGATCACTGAAAATCAAGGAAGCAGTGGAATTCTAGAATTGTAGGTGTAGCCTACCTGCTAGACAATACAGCTGATACAATACATCTAGCTAAGCAGACATAATATATTTAGTAGCTACATAACCACATAACCCTTACTAGCCAAAAAAAGCTGCTGGTTTTGTATTTATGAAGTTTGTCTGGTAAATGGTATATGACTTAAAGGGGAAGCTCAGTGGGGGGGCACTTATTCAAATAATTTATCTGCTAATAAAACACCTAGGTATTCTAATTATTTTCTTACTTTTTGGGAAAAAAATATTTTTGCTATATTTTGCTGTGACAATTTCAGGTTCTGCAAATGTTTCTTTTTCCTCCCACAATTCAATTAAACCTTCTGTAATTTCTACTGATTGGCTGTTGGATCAAGGACCATATGGACACTATTAGGGGTCCTGCACACAGGGATTCAGTACTTGGAAATCATTTATTAGTGTACAGAGAAATTTCTGTATGGGCATAATATGCTAATTGAAGTGAGGGGGAAAAAATGTCTTTCTGTAAAGCATACGTTTTTGCACTGAACTTCCCTTAAGCTGCCCAAAACATTTATTTATTAGGTTTACATGCTACCCTATGTTCTTGCAACCCTTTATCCTTCCAGACAGTTCACCCTCCTCTATCCAGGATGCTCCCCCAACTTTTTCCCTCCGTTTTTTTAAATCTAGTTAACCATCAATCTATTCTCTTCCTCTATCTGCCCTTATCCTCCAGTCACATATTCCTTTGAATCTGATCTTATCTCCATTCAGTAGGCTACTCTCCATCCATTCTACCCACACCATTATATCTGTTTCATCCAATCTCCTTCTCTATTCATCTCCTTTCATCCTATTTGCCACCCTTCATGCAACTTTATAATTCTCCATACAATCTGTAGCCCCCATCTATGCCTTCAGTCTTTTAGCCCTATCAAATCTGCTTCCCCTCCATCTAATCTTTCTCCTCACCTCTAATATTTCTCCTTCATCTTATCTGCTTCTCCTTCATCCACTTTCGCTTCTCCTCCATTCCATTTTTCTTACTTTCCATCTGCCCACTATCACCCAAACTACTGTCTCCGTCTATTCTACCCTCCTTCATCCAATCTGTTCCTCTTTCATGCTTTATCCAGTATGCTTTCCTTCCATCCAATCCGCCCACTCTACATCTAATCTGCTTTTTCTGACAATTCCCACACTCTTATCCAACCTGACTATCTCTGTCCACCTAAGGGGAAACGGTTAATGAGAAAGTTTAAGGGTTATTAGGTCCCTGGTAAACTGTGCATTTGGCAAACCTGAAGTGGAAGACACACTGGAGTCTGGCAGCACCAGGTTCTTTCTGTAAAGGTTGTTTTTTTTTTTAAAAGGCTTATTTGTGGATCTTCCTCTCAAATTACTGTATTCACAAGCATTGATCTAGCAATAAAACAGCAAACCAGTGCTAGTGGGTTATAATTTTTACTTATTACCAGAAAATTTGAGGGAAATGTAAAAAAAAAAAAAAAAAAATCAAAGGAATAAGGATCATCGTTTACTTAGTAATGAGTATACTTTTTAAACAAGAAAATGAACTGTTTAGAGTTTAATTTGAGAGGATTTCCAAAAGCATTAACACTTGAATAAAGACAGCAAAACCTGTCAGTTAGAATAGCAAACTGTAAAGCTTTTCCAGGAACTCACAGAAAGAAGGCATAAGTTCTGAAATACTATATGTCAGGGGTCCTCAAACTACGGCCCTCCACTGAGCACCTGGCCCCTGCTCAGTGGCATGTTTAGGGGGGATTTCTGGTGCATGGAATCCCCTCTTTGCTGCTGTTCCACTTCTCCTGGTGCCCAAAGACTGTTACATTGAATGTTCCATAGACTGTTACATTAAATGTTCCATAGACTGTTACATTGTTAATTGAAGTGAGTGAGCATTTATTTTAAAAAATGATCCAGTCCACCTTGTGATTGCGGGCAGCATAGAGAACTGTATCCCTGCAGCTGCCTGAGGTGATTGTTGAGACTGGGTTTACATACAGTTCTTACCTACTCTCCATCATACACCATGTAACAGAAAACACTTATAGAAACAACCTAGTGCAGTGCCGAGCCTGACCTCAGTACAGCTCTGTGCTATGGGTTTCTCAATAGTGTACCTATTTATTGGTGGGCTTTGGAGGGTAGGTACTTCTGTATCACTCCACTCTGATGGAGCTTAGTGAGCAGGAAGAGGGACATTGAGAAATCCTGGTTGTATAGTATTATGTGTGTAGAAATGTAGGTGTTAAATGTATACACAGCGATCATAATGTATATTCTTTATACTAAACAATCGATGTGCCCACACATGGTCTGATGTTATTGCCTCTCTCTACTGTAGTAAAGGGACCTATCTATACACATTTACGATATTTTGCAAATTCAGTTGGATCAGCGTAACTGCTCTGACTATGAAAGAAATTAATTATAATGTAGTGCAAATGTAAAAATGTAGTCTGGCCTCCCAAGAGTCCAAGAGATCATTTACTGGCCCCCTATTTTAAGGATCCCTGCTATGGGTAGTAGTTACTATATTTGAATTTAGTAGACCTACAATATCCCCCATCGTTGGGGGATATATTTCTGCACCTAAGGAACCAAACCTACTTATTTGACCTAGTCAAATATCTACATTACCATAGAAGTCAATTTATTTGATATATATTAAGGTTTACATAACGATTTTATTTTTTGCCAGAGAGGAAGACATAAAAAATGGTATCCCTACACAACAATACATATTTTTGTCCTGAAATTTAAGGTTAATGTTTCTGAAATCTGAGAAATCAAAGTTATACTTTACATGAACTTATAGGCACACAAAATGCTATTTCCATTTTATTTACTTTATGTCTAATGGGGATTTTAACAAATGACTGTAAAGTCGTACTCTTGTTGCAGAGCTCCCCCTAGCTTCTTTAAATATATTACTTAATGCTTGCAGATTCTGCTATATAAAAAAAAGTATCAAATTTTAAAGTACAAATAGACACATTCAGGGAGATTCAATAAAAGTTCTTATTGTTTAAGATGGGGCTAATTTTGCCCCAACCAATCAGAACTTATTAACATTTGAAAGCTAACATTTGATTGGTTGGGGCAAAATTAACACCATTTAAACGATATGAACTTTTATTGAATAACCCTGATTGGTTTTTTTTAAGTAATACAGTATGTACCTCCATCAGAATTCTGAAAAAGATTAGAAGCTGGTTTGAAAATGTAGGGGACAGAAAGAGACGGCTACATGGTGTGAGTATTCTGGTATTTTTGGTTTAACCCTTTCTTTCACCTGGAGTTTCTGGATTTCAGCCATACTTGTTCAGCTTCTGTCTAACTAAGTAATTTGCCTCTAATCCATTCCAAAATATTAAGCAGAATAGACAAATAGTTCCTTAAGTAAGAGTTGGACTAAAACTCAATATGGTGCAAGGTAATATATTTTAATGGGCCCTCAATTTTTATAGTGTGCAATGGCTGATCTTTTTTCAAAGTGGAGGCATCTTTTGGAAACATGTAACCCATATATTCTGCACTGGGAAAGTGAGATTTCCTGGGCCAAAGTTAGCCGTCTAGGCTGCCTTGTGAACAGTCCAGTTCTACTTAAGGTATTTTTTAAAAGTTAAAATCTATTTTAAAGCCATGTGCATAAAACCATCATGTAGGTGGTTTATTATATTGTAAAAAAAAAAAAATGTTTATGATGCAGCAAAATTGTATAATTTCCTACATTGTAATTATTCTATTAAAATGTAATTGAAGAATTGTATTAAATAATGGACAGTATTCCATTGGCCATTTCACCCATAAAGAAACAAAAAGATGGAATTCTCTGTACAGTAATCTTTTGATACTGCACTAGATTGAAATAACATGTAATGTACACTGGCCTTACAGGTTATGGATATGAAAGACAAAATGACCATAGTCATTCTGATAGTGTTATCCAACTTTACTTTACCATGCTTTCAAGGGAAGGAAGATTTCAAACCAGATAAAAACAATCATCTAAGAATGTGCTCTAAAAAAAGGTTATTAGCAAACTGAGACAAAATACATTCCTTTTCATATGTATAAATGCAGACATTGACATGCTGGAGTCATGGCAGAACCCAAAGGTATCGAATTATTGTGTATTCCGTAAACTGATTAGACCTTTTGGGACCAGGAAAGTAATGTTAGATTAAGGGAGCAAAGTAATAATAACACATTATGGACTGAAAAAAATCATATGGCATTAAACAATGCCAAAGTAGCCAAAAATGCAACTTATTTCCCTCTATGTCACAACATAGAACACTTAGGGGCATATTTATAAAGGATTGTCTTTTTCGCCAAATAATTAGCACAGCACATCGCAGCGAAAATAGCGCCATTTGGGGCTTCGTTTCGCCTTGTTTATAAAAAAGCAAAAAAAACACACTTCGCGGCTGAAAAAGGCGAATGGGCGCGATAAAGAGCGAAAAGTATTGCAGCGAAAACTTAACGCATCTAAGAAGACTGCATTGCGAAAACCATTCAAAACCAGAAAAGCCCACTAGAAAATGATGTCAAGTTCAAAATGGCCACCTCACATTTACCAAGAAGTCAGCCATGCCTTATTTAGTCAATCTTCTTAGAATTTCTCAATTGGAATACAATTTTCTTTTGCACTGCACATTCGCCTTTCTAATGCGCGATCGCTTTTCCAAGGCATATTACCCATTAGAATGCCTTTTGCTCAAACAATGACTTTTCACCACCTTCAGGGTCGCGCTAATCTTTCACTCTTTTTAACGCAAAAACCACCTTTCACTCTTTTATAAATCGCGTTATGCCTTTTCGCTCCCTTTTCGCTAAAATTACCATTGCGAAGTAAGGCGAAAAGGGTTTAGCGATAGCTCACGGAAACGGTTTCGCCATTCGTTAACGCTACCTTTATAAATAGCGTTAACTGTCTTTTTGGCGAAAACCCATGCGAAAAGCGAATGCGAAAACATTTGCTACTTTTCGCTCTTTTATAAATATGCCCCTTAGGCTGGGTACACACAATACATTTCTTCATCCTAGCTAACTGTTCACCAAACTGTTAGTTGTGGCCAAAGTAGCTGCAGACGATAGTTTGCCGCAACTGATTGTGCTGTCCATAGGAGACCACCTACTGGCATGTCATATAGCCCATTCATCCAAATGTAGGACATTAAAAAATGTTTAAAGAAAAAAACAAATCTGAAAATTTTTTAGGTAGTAAATATTTCTCCATCACATACAGTCCCTTGTAATGAGAAAATATAGCATTCAATTAAAGTGAAATGCAGAAAAACTTACCATAAATATTTTACATGTGCAACTTAAAAGAACTTCATGACATATGGGAATGCATTATATGCTTATAGGTAAAATAAAAAATGCATAGTGTATTATACAGAATGAGCACAAATTATAATTGTTTATAACTGTGAGTCTCATTACATTTCAGTGGAATTATTTTTTACCACAACAAGAAAACATAGGTAAAGTATTTGGGAATCTGAGCAATTAAGATAACAAATAAATGATTCAAACATAAGTTTAACTATCGTTCTGTGAATAATGTCTATGTCTGTATAAATAAGTAACTCACACTTATCTATAGGAAGCCAATAAATCAGTTTGTTAATTATTTAATAGAAATAAATCCACTGGTTGTCTTTGTGATCACAGAAGACGTTACTGATCTTTAGAGAATAGATGTGGATAGACACAAACTCTAAACATCCAATCAGTAATTAAGTGGCATTTTTGTAACATCAAAAGCAAAGTTCTGTTAAAGGACTCAGGTGTATTTTTTTATTATTATTATTATTATTATTATTATTATTATTATTAAGATTAAAATAGATGCCCTGTGTTGCTTGGTATGCGCCAATACAAAATTATGAATCTTATTAAAAACATCTAGACTTTGCCAAAGGTGAACATTTTGTTTTGCTTCTAAGATTTAAACAAGAATAACATGTTTATTAAAGGGGAAATGCGCTTTCCATACAACTGGCCTTTATTAAAGGGCAACTCCACCCTCATAATAACATCTTCAAGAAAGAATGGCCTCTTTAAAATATGTTGATATATCCTACAGTACTTTGTCCTCTGAATTCAATACTGTTTGCCTGCTATGCTTCTGGATGCCTCATGGAAAATGAGCACTTTAGAAACCTGTACTGAGCTTGGGCATGCTCAAAAGAGGCAGACAGGGGATTAGTATTCAGTCATTGGCTGTGATGTCAACTGTCAAATCCATAACTGACAGTTGCTAACTGGAAGAAATAGGGGTAACAGGACATTGTGCAGGATTTCAGGTTAGACTTACCGTATATATTTCAGATTTCAAAGTATAACAGTTTAAGGTTTTGGGGGGTGATTTACCTGTATGTAAGTTTTCATTTCAGGGCTGGACTTGCCCTTTAATGCTAACAGTTCGATAAAGAATGATTAAAATCATGGAATACCACACTCATACTTAACCAACCATCTAAGAAACAGCTTTCAAACCCTGAGCATTGGATATATTAGTATAAAGGCATCTATTTCGGCTAGCCAACATTTTTTATCAGAGTGTGTGCTATTCAGTAAGATCAAGCTAAATGGTTTCACTAGTCATGAAAACAATGAAGTTTGGATGGTAGTTGATATACTGTTAAAGAACTAAACACAAATATCCATAACATAAGATACTGGAGCATTAGCACACACAAGCTTGTTTGTTTGGATGCCTTATGCTGGGTAGACACAGTACCAATCTTTGAAATGGATTGGCTCTTTATAAGTTATGTTTGTACCTGCTTTACCATGGGCAGTTTGGTAACACCTAAAATTTACAAGGTAATCAACACCTTTCATTCAGGAGGTCCCTAACACCTGCCTATTATATGCTGATTAAGACAAATTCCAGGGTATTAATTGCCAAAACATTCTTGTACAAATCATTCTGTAATGAGAAAGCCATTATTTTCAAGAACCTACATTTCAGCCACACTTTCAACCACCCGATAGCAAACATGGTGGTGTAGTTGATACATGGAATTACATAATCTTGATTTCTATTCGATCTCCAGTCCCCTCCAGCAGCTTATCACTATGACCTCCTTCTCGGACCCTGACCTAGCAGCCATCCATTACAATAGCAGAGTTTCTAACGTTCTGGAATCTGTTGCTCTCTTAAACACCTGACGCCTTTGTTGTAAGAACCAACAACCATGGCTCAGTTTAAAATGAAAAGTTAAATGACAATGGCGTAAAAAAAATATTTTCTAAAATTTAAAAGTGCCCTTCAGCAGATCAGGAGTGCCTTGTCCTTAGACAAGCAAAGTTACTTCTCCTCCCTTATATCCACACAATCCCATAATCCCAAACACCTCTTCATAGTATTTAACTCCCTGTTCTGTCCATCACCTCCTCCTCCAACATCCTGTCTTCCAGCTGAAATAGCCACACCACAAGGATCAGTATTTTGTCCTCTTCTTTCTCCGTTTACACATTTACAGGGAAATGTAATAAAAGTTCTTATCGTTAAAATGGTGCTAATTTTCCCCCAACCAATCAGATGTTAGCTTTCAAATGGTAAATAACATCTGATTGGTTGGGGCAAAATTAGCACCATTTTTAATGATAAGAACTTTTATTACATCTCCCTGTTAGTCTTGGACAGATGGTTATTAATTTAGTATATCCTGTATGTTGATGACACCCAACATCTCTGCCTCAGATCTCACTACACTGACATCCCACATCCCTTACTGCCTTAATGTATTCTCTGCTATCATGTCCTCCTGCTTCCTTAAACCAAATATGGAAAGACTGTACTTTTATTCCCCTACCTAGAATTACAATTAATATCAACAACGCACTGATATCCCCTACTCCACACGTACATTCCCCAGGGGTAACAATAGATTTGGATATTTCATTCAAACCGCATATTAAATAACCATCCTGTCAGCTTCACCTTATAAACATCTCTCTCATTCCTCCTTTCCTTTCACTCAACACTACCGAAATTCTTGTTCATGCTCTTATCATATCCTGGCTTGACTTCTGTAACACCATCTTGTGTAGTTTATCAAGAAACTGCTTTGCACCAATCCATCTTTAACTCTGCTGCCTGTCTCATTCATTTCTCTTTTTGCTTCTAAAGTCAGTCTTTCCACAGGCTGCCCTTCACACAAAATAACTAATTCAAGCTGCTTACCATATCCTACATATATCATACATACTTTCTTATACAACCCCTCCATATATCTCAAAGCAAATCAACAGGTACCATCCAAGTAATAACCTCCACTCCAAGTCATAACCTCCACATATAATCTGTCCTAGGATGCTACCCCTCCTATTGACTCAACATGGTCCTACCCGATAATTATACTTCTCTTACAATCAGATTAGAACCTACCGAGTCACTACACCTTATGTGTCATTCCCATTTACTCTAGCTGTAAAGTCACTTGGGAAGGGCCCTCTTTTCTATTGTATCAAGGTATTTTTGTAAATTAAATCATCACTTTGTCACACTCAGACTTCTGCATGAACATGCATTATGTACACTACTTTTGTATGTATTGCATGTATGACTGTATTATTTGCACTATGTAACTTTTTTTATGTGTATCAATTTAATTCTGAACCTCTACAAAAGATGTTGGTACTATATAAATCCATAATAAGAATAATAATTGTAATCCAGCTCTTATATTCTAAGTCAGTACCATTTCTAAACCAGAGCAAGACATCTACAAAAAATACTGCAAGTCAGAGCTTTCAGAATGAAAAGTTGCCATTTATGTGGCTAGTGACTATCTAAATAATATTTGACAGCTTGTAAATCCTATAGAGAATATAAGAAAACAGTCACACTACATTAGTAGTGAGTAAAAATATATTCATCAAGCCATGGAAAATCTTCCGAAATGCTCAAAATATCTTTTATGTATGTGTACAACATTTTTATGAAGGGTTGTAACATAAATTAAATCAATTAAATTTTGGATCACATGACAGATATTATTCACCATATAGCACCTATATTACATCATGTACCAAAAATCCATAATCAAGACCAACTGTTAACCCGTAGACCAATTGTGGGGGGCATTGATTCCCTCAATGAAGGATTTGGTTAAGTTCATGTTACAACCTTTTGTAAAAAGATTGTACTCATACATAAAACAGAGAATTTTGTATCCTAATAAGCTAGTTCCTACAAATACATAAATAAACAATTAATAGAAACAATATTATCACATTATATAAAAATAAATATTTGGATGAAAAAATAATAAGCACAACACTCATTAGCATTCATAATTGTGCAAAATATAAATATACTTACCTTCCTCCCTGGCTCCTGCTCAATTGATTGAAGAAATGGAGGTAAGGCATAGTTCCTTAACCTCCCGGGCTTCAATCAATACATTAAAGGAATAGTTCGCTTTTCGAGTGAACTATTCCTTTAAAATGTGTGACTTGTCAAAAATCATTTTGCGACATTTCCTGCATTTTTAATTTGTTCGAGACCATCAATTGTGTTGTGCAGAGGAAAGATTGCTACACAGATCTATTGAGTAAATAGCCCCATTCAACTACTGTTCTACTCCATATTATGGCAAGGACCATTCATCTAAAAAAAGAGAAACAACAGCACATTATGCATGAAAGTCAGTCGATTTGTAAAATTCCCAGAAATGTATCCTCATGTGCAGTTGAGAAAATCATCAAATGCTATGGTACTCCACACATAATATATTTCTTTTTGCCCCACCATCTTCCTTTTTTTAATTACAGATTGCCTTGGAACAAATTTACAATTTTGTTCTAGTGCCCTATAAAAGAATCTAACAGTGTAAGAAAAATGGAGGCACAGGCTGGATGCAAGGCTCTTTTAAGGGCTTAAAGTTTATGTATATTGAACAAAATGACTTTGTGTCATCTTAATCTATAAATAAATACATGTAAGTAGCACTTACTTTGAGGTGTGTGTGTTGCTGCATGCCTTCAATACAATACTTGTTTTGCTCAGTCTCTGATCTCTGATCTGGCTATTATTTCACATACCAACTATCAAAACTACTTACAGCATACAGCACACCAACTGTCCAACCATTCCAGCTAAAGCAAAACTGCTTACAGAAATGCTAAAACGTAAGATGTTTCAGATTGGATATCTAATGAAATAGGGGGCAGATCAACAAAAAACAGTACAGTGATAGTTGGGATGAATTATAGTTTCCACCAATGGGCAAATTAAAAAAAAAATTTCCAGTGTACATACCCTTTAAAGTAAATTGGTTAGCACATCGTTTAGCGCGACTTTAACCTTTGATTTGCAAGTATAGGAAGAAATCCTCACGCTGACATCGCACGCCTATTAACCATAAGTTGCATGGCTGTGTATACATAAGTATTTAATGCCAGTTTACAGCTGGCATTAAATACTTACTTGCGGGTGAAATTTACCCAGAATCATGCAGCCGCTGGTAAATCTGCTACAGGAGATTTGCTAAGAGTACATGCGTATCTGGGTGGATCTCCCTGTTAAATGGCAATGGAATGTTTTAAAATGTATTTTACGTTTCAAATACTGTGGTTATGTACTTCTCATATATGGTACTTACTGGTCCTAGTGTAGCTCTTAAAGGATAAGTGCACTGTAAAATCAAGTTATGTTCATTTGGAAGCTGCAGCTTTAAAAATACCTTTGCCATATTTTTTTTTTACCTATGCCCCTCCAGAGCCTAGCTTTGTGCCTTGGAAGTTGCTGACATCTTGTTACTGGTTTGCTGAATGTTAAGCTCCGCCCCTCTGAGATTTCCTCTGCTTTCTCCTGCTTGAACCTCAAACAGTAATGCTTGTGAGTTCCGTGCACACTTTCAAGGCACAAAGCTTGGCTCTGGAGGGGCATAGGTAAAAAAAAAATATGGCAACAGTATTTTTAAAGCTGCAGCTTCCAAATGAACATAACTTGATTTTACAATGCACTTATCCTTTAACTATTCTCCTGCAATTAGAATATCAAAAACCCAAGTATAGAAAAAAAATATTATAACTATAGCAAAATTTGTAATAATGATATTCTGTAACATCTTTCCACAATACATCTAGACAAAATATCTAGAATTTAATTAATACTGATCATTTCAATTGATATTCACCAAAGAGATATACATTTAATATAAAAAAAATTAAGAAATAATGTAAAAATAAAATATTTAAGCAAAACATTTTTACAGAAAAAATACAATATATATATATATATACATATATCTATATATTCACTTTATTCAGCTTCTATACCGTTATTTCTGAGTCTGGATGTAAGAAATCAAAGCAGATATGAACCAAAAAGAAATTACAATACTATATAACGGATTCTAGAATAAATCAGAACTGAGTTTCAGTTGTGACTACCCATGTATATCAAAATAATTTTTCACTGAATAAAATGCTTGCTTTGTTCCACTGATCTGTGTCCATTCTCTTATATAGGGTTTGCTCTCTTTGTATGCAACACACAGAATTTCATTTTCACTGGTTTACTCAGAATGACACGGATGCATAAATCTTTTTTGCATTTTGAATGCTACATAAAACAAAAACACTCTTAAAAAAAAAATTGGTAATTGTTCAACATTAGAATAATTAAAGGCCTTTGAATGAATCCGTTCTTGTTTTTAAAGTATTGTTTTAAATTTAGATGTAGTGCTTTAAACGTTTGAATATCATACAAAATCCTCATCTTAAAAAATGTATTCATAAAAGCGATCATGCATACCTTTCAAAGTTATGAAGTGACTGGAGGTTTGATAGAGCTGCCTTGATGGTGCTGTGACAGGTTAAGTTAAGGGACCCTGTCTTCAGTTTGACCTGACTACCACACATTAAAAAACGCAGTTTGGCTCAGTGCCTAATATGACCTCTGAATCCCTTCAAAGTGACAACACTTTACTAAAGTCTCTCAAAAGGTCAAGCCAGATAGCATTTGTGAGTCATGCACCATAACTCCTTTCTTATCGGATGCCCCTTCCTTATGCGTACACAAAATGATATTGCTGGCATTTACATTAATCATTTAGCTTATTCTGCATTAACAAAATATTAACCTATTTGACTAAGGTGATCAGAGAAAGCTTCAGCATCTAAATATCACTTCTGGTGAGTTTTGTATGTAAATTGTCAAGCTATAGATTATCTATAACACAGATCCCATAATTTGCTGTTTCTGTCAAACCAGCAAACCCTGCAGCACATGCACTTTGCGTGTGACAACCCCCCCGCGTACACCTCCAATATTTCACCACGGCGGTGGCGCGCGCACATTGTGGGGAGCGGTTGAATGACACGGCACTCAAGCAAATGCATCTGGCTTCTGTGCTTATTTACAGCCCTAGGTTAGTATATAAGAGGGTGGACTCATGTCCTTATCGTTTTACTTCACTTGTGCTTTATTAAGTTAACAATATCACATTCAATGAAAAAAAATCTTCTGCCCATTATTCTAACCAAAAATAATGACAAAAGTGCTGTAAACTAAAGACTGTTTAGTGCAATTAGAACGATAAAGGAAATGTCAAAGAGGCTTACCACAAGATCATCATGTAGAAATGAAATAAATCCAAACACATTTACAGGGAGATGCAGTAATTGCCAGTATTGGTTAAATTAGCATAATATGTTATCTGATGTAATATAAGACACTTGTCTTTTTATGTTTATGTTAAGTTTTGCATAACAAGGTAGCACCTGACCATACTCCTCTAATGCCTTAACTGACACAAAGTGATTATGTCATTGCAGGAGTGTGGTCAACTAAGCAGTTGATTTGCACCCTTAAATTGGAACTGTGGTCTCCACACAAGTTGATTTTAAGTTAATGAGTCATCAACCACCTCTCTATGTGCCATACAGCCCAAGATATGAAGAAATACATGATCAGAAAGTTTGGGTGGGAGAATGACAGATGACATTCCAAAGGCTGCTCCTCCCACTCGTCGTTGGTGAGCACAGTCACAGATTACAGTCTGTGTGAAGGAAACTGAAAGTCCTTCCCCTCCCATGCATAAAAGTGATGATAATAAGGAGAAAGGGTAAGGGACGCTACATTCCCAATTCTCCTCATGGCCCCTCCCACTCACAGGCCCCTCCCCTTGCAGCCCCAATTTTCCCTTTCCCTTTCAGCCCCCCTTGGGCCCTCCCACTCATGGGCCCAATGGCCCCTCCCCCACTCACACCTCAGACACAACCCCCTACAGAAAACTGTAAAAACAGCATTTTCAGGCAGAGGCAGATCAGCAGTTTTAAACTTTCTGTCTGATTCTGCCTCTGCCTGAAAAGGCTGTTTTTACACAGTTTTCAATAGGTGGTTGGGGGGTATGAGTCTGAGGTGTGAGGGGAGGGGCCAAAGGGCCCATGAGTGGGAGAGGCCATGTGGGGCTCCAAGGGAAAGGGAAATGAGGGGCCTTCAAGGGGAGGGGCCATGGGGGCCCCATGATGGGAAGGGGCCAAGGGGCCCTCAAGTGGGAGAGCTCCTGGAGGCTGCAGGGGAAGGGGCCATGGGGGCAGCAAGGAAAGGGGCCAAGGGGGAAGCAAGGGGAGGGTCCACAGGGGTTCCATAAGGGGAAGGAGCCACAGGGGCCCACAATTGGAAGGGCCATGGGGCTGAAAGAAAAGGGGCCAAGGGTTGCCTGCAAAAGGAGGGGCATGGTGGCCAATGAGGAGGAGGAGTCACAGGAAAGAGGTAGTCACATGTTTCGGAGCAGGAAGCAGGAAAAAGTTAGTGCAGGGGATCTGGTAATATTGCCATCATATTAAACTAAAAATATATAGCCAAAAAATGTTGATACATACAGTGACCAAGCTTTTTAATTTATAGAAGGTTTCTAAGTATAAAAAATACAATATTATATATTATATAAATTATATTAATAGTATATATATATATATATATATATATATATATATATATATATGTATGAAGTATTAACAAATTAATTACACATTTATAATAAAACTAGAAATGTGGTAAAATAAATGATAGATAGTTCTAGGGAAATGTAAAATATAAATGTACTTAAATAAAGAACTGAGACTAATGCTCCAAAAGTCATAATAATGAAGTACACATGAGGATAAAAACAATTGGAACTTTTTTTCTTACACAGTCTCAGCAACAGCACAGATCACCTGACGTGTTTTGGGCTTGCTCACTTAGTCATGGGTTGTTTTACAAGCAAACCCTGAGACTGGTTTTAAAATATATTTATTACACTCCTCTCTTGTTAATTCATACATAAATTAATGGTATATTAAAAACACATGTGTAATTTAAATATAAATAAGCCCTGAATTCATTCTTTTCAATACATTTGTTTTGAAACCCCTTGTAAAAAAGACATCAATAAAAAAAAATTATTTAAACTTTAAGTTTGATACATAAGATATTCCTTCTTCTTCTAAATTGAATACAAATCATTACTGTCTCACAAAATATGATACATTCAGGGAATTATTCAGTCCTGGGGGATTCCTGGTTACAAATTCTAGGATCCATCTGATTTACTTTGTAACTCTTTCCTAATGTACCTATTACCCCCACCCCTTGTGCTTTAAATAATGTAGGGCTGGGGTGAATTCCAATTTTATTTGAATTCCACATGAAAGAACAATACAAAGTGGTGTACACATGAGAAGTGGAATGAAAATCATACATGATTCCAAACATTTTTAACAAATCAATAACTGCAAAGTGGGGTGTGCGTAATTATTCAGCCCCCTGAGTCAATACTTTGTAGAACCACCTTTTGCTGCAATTACAGCTGCCAGTCTTTTAGGGTATGTCTCTACCAGCTTTGCACATCTAGAGACTGAAATCCTTGCCCATTATTCTTTGCAATACAGCTCCAGCTCAGTCAGATTAGATGGACAGCGTTTGTGAACAGCAGTTTTCAGATCTTGCCACAGATTCTCGATTGGATTTAGATCTGGACTTTGACTGGGCCATTCTAACACATGGATATGTATTGTTTTAAAGGGGAAGTTCAGTGCAAATACATATAATTTTAAGAAAAAGGTGCAGTATTTTTCCATCCCAGTATTTTTCCACATTGTCTGTGTATAAATAAATGCAACCTAAATACTGACTTCCTGTTTGCAGGACCCCTAATAGAGACCGTTATGGTCTTGCCCTTGACCCAGCGCCTGGGGTGATCCAGTTGCTCAGTAGAGATCTGAGCATCTTTGACCCATCCAACAGCCAATCAGTAGAAATTACTGTTAGGAAGCAGAATGACCGGTAGAACCTAAAATGGCAGCTTACTAATGTCAACAGCAGGGAACAGCAAAGGGTATGAAATCAACTGATTTTTTTTAAATGGGAGAGAATATGTTAAATAACTACACACCAATAATTTATAAAATAATGACATTTTCCACTGAACTTTTCCTTTAAACCATTCCATTGATGCCCTGGCTTTATGTTTAGGGTCGTTGTCCTGCTGGAAGGTGGTTTTCTTCCAAAATTGCCCTGTATTTGGCTCCATCCATCTTCCCATCAACTCAGACCAGCTTCCCTGTCCCTGCTGAAGAGAAGCACCCCCAGAGCATGATGCTGCCACCACCATATTTGACAGTGGGGATGGTGTGTTCTGAGTGATGTGCAGTGTTAGTTTTTCACCACACATAGAATTTTGCATTTTGACCAAAAAGTTCCATTTTGGTCTCATCTGACCAGAGCACCTTCTTCCACATGTTTGCTGTTTCCCCCACATGGCTTGTGGCAAACTGCAAACGGGACTTCTTATGCTTTTCTGTTAACAATGGCTTCTTGCCACTCTTCCATAAAGGGCAACTTTGTGCAGTGCTCGACTAATAGTTGTCCTATGGACAGATTTCCCCACCTGAGGTTTAGATCTCTGCAGCTCGTCCAGAGTCACGATGGGCCTCTTGACTGCATTTCTAATCAGATCTCTCCTTGTTCGGCTTGTGAGTTTAGGTGGACGGCCTTGTCTTGGTAGGTTTACAGTTGTGCCATACTCCTTCCATTTCTGAATGATCACTTGAACAGTGCTCCGTAGGATGTTAAAGGCCTTGGAAATCTTTTTGTAGCCTAAGCCTGCTTTAAATTTCTCAATAACTTTATCCCTGACCTGTCTGGTGTGTTCTTTGGACTTCATGGTGTTGTTGTTCCCTACCTCTGAGGCCGTCACAACCTCTGAGGCTGTATTTGTACTGACATTAGATTACACACAGGCGCACTCTATTTAGTCATTAGCACTCATCAGGCAATGTCTATGGGCAACTGACTGCACTCAGACCAAAGGGGGCTGAATAGTTACATATATACACAATATATAAAGGAATTTCTAGGAATATTATATAATTCCCCACAATATTCCATTTTGCAGTTATTGATTTGTTAAAAATGTTTGGAATCATGTATGATTTTCAATCCCCTTCTCACGTGTACACCACTTTGTATTGGTCTT
The DNA here is from genome assembly GCA_019447015.1 of Hymenochirus boettgeri. NCBI lineage: Eukaryota > Metazoa > Chordata > Amphibia > Anura > Pipidae > Hymenochirus > Hymenochirus boettgeri. The sequence goes on from CM033474.1 coordinate 142,434,275, forward strand.
TCACGTGGAATTCCAATAAAATTGATTCATGTTTGTGGCAGTAATGTGACAAAATGTGGAAAACTTCATGGGGGCTGAATACTTTTACCAACCAAATATATATACACACAATATATAAAGGAATTTCTAGGAATATTATATAATTGATATAATATATATTATGCTTGTGAAGGTTCTCATCCAGGTCATGGTATATCGGTTGTATTCAATTAGATCAGCTGGACTTCTTGAAGACGTTTCACTAGTCACCCACCTGGCTTTCTCAATTCAGAATTGTAATAACTAAATAACTAAACTTCAAGTCCAGTTGATCTAATTGAATACAACAGATATATAATATTATATTTTTTTTGCTTATACTTATAAACCTTCTATAAACTAAAAAGCTTGGTCATCGTATGTATCAACATTTTTTGGTTATTATATTTTAGCACTTCATGCCTTCTTGTTCTTTTTAAAAATCAGGTAATAATGCAATGTATCCTTCAGTATTTTTCAAGGCTTCGCTGCACATGGCTGCTAGAACCAATATTATTGTTATAGAGTAGTAATATATATGTATTTAAATAAATAAATATATTTGTGATGCACAGAATAGATCTGTTTTTAATGTAAGAGATAGTATAGTATAGTATAGTATTTGAGGTAGAATAAAGACATACGTCCATCCAGTCCAACCCATCTAGCAATATCCTCATTTCCTGCCTAACTGTTGATCCAGAGGAAGGCAAAAAAAAACCACCAAATTTATGAAGGGGGAAAAAATTCCTTCCTGACTCCAAGTGGCAATCGGAAATTTCCCTGGATCAACTCTACTTTATGTATCAATACCAGTAACTTGCAACATTCCTTGTTTGCAGAAACTCATCCAGCTTTTTTTTGAAAATGACCAATAAACCTGCCATAACAACGTCCACTGGAAGACAGTTCCATAGCTTTACCGTTCTCACAGTGAAAAACCCTTTCCGAGCTTGAAGCCTAAACCTTTTTTCTTCAAGTCTTAAGGGATGTCCTCGTGTCCTTTGACATGTTCTATTGGTGAACAATGCCCCAGATAGTTTATTGTATGGCCCGTTAATGTATTTATACATGTGCATATATATGTTATAACATATGTAACATATATGTTATGTGCATATAACTCATTCATGTGTGAAAAAAGGGCAGTTTACTTATATTTGTGCAAATGCAATTTTTTTAGGCTTTAACTTGCACATGTCCAGTATATACACTGTACAGGCCTGCAAATGGATTATTTCATTTCATTCAAAATATATGTTTTATTGCAGTCTATACTTGTGTATTGTAACCTGTTTAAGAAATGAATGTGCAGTTACTGAATAAAGTGCATAAACAAGTCCAATATACTAGTTTTATCACTGGACATTAAGATTTTTTTTTCTTTCAAAAAAGTGTAGGACACAAAGTGAAAAAAACTCTCAGTGTATGTGCCTTTAATTAACAAATAATTTACATACGGTATGTGACAAAGAGTATTTTCCTTTTGGAATAACAGCTGATGTTTGTTTGCTTGCTAATGCTTAAAGAGGAATAAAACTTATTTATTTTTCACATCAAATTTTGAGACCAAATTTAAATTTTCAAAACTGCATGTTGGATTTGCCACTGCATGCTGAATTTTTGACATCCAGGTTGAATTTATTTATTTTGACATAAATGGCCTCCTTGACATCTCTTTTGAACCAATCTGTTCCTTGGCCAAGATGTTGACATTACGATCTTCAAATGTATGTCTTTTTTCCTAAGGATGCAAGTACATGGTTGAGCTCTCACTCGAGGAATTGAATCTTCTGTGGTGGGCCATATGTTTGTGCAGTTGTTGTTTTGTCTCCCCATATACAAATCAGAGTGCTCTTCACTGCATTGCATTGCATATATATTGTGCTTTCTATTGGGTCTTTTGGATGTACTAGTTGCTGCCTGGCGGTAAAAAACTTGGTTTACAGAGATGGGGGGTTCAACACAATTTTTTTACCATATACAATGCTGTTTTGACACCTTACACTGGGCAGTTTTGAAAACACAGCTACAATGCAATCAACACCTTCCATTCAGGTCGTTAATACCAAGCTGTTGTATGCAGTTTGAGACAAATTCCAGGGTATTTATAGCCAACTGATTCTTGTTCAAGTCATTCTGAATTGAGAAAGCCAGTTGGATGAAAAGTGAAATGTCTTCAAGAACTAAACTTTGAGTCCAGTTGATCTAAGTGAATACAACAGATATACCATGACCTTGATGAATGAGAACCTTCACAAGCATTCTTCAAGTTGTTGCTGCTTAGGTGGCTCTACAAGCTGAATCACGGGATGTATTTAGTTTTTAAACACTGCCTTTGCATTTTTGACAAAAATTTAATCTAAATAACTAGTGGTATAATGGAATCTGTTTTGCTATGCACTTAATGTTGGATTTAATTCGTATTAGAACCTGAAAAGGGTCAGATTATTTTTTTATCATCTCACCTTACAATTAAAAGAGGGTGTATTTTTTTTCTCATGACAGTAATTAAAAAATACTTCTATATTCTATAGCGAGTAGGTTGCATTACAGTATTGTTGCAAACTTGATTTCAGGTCAAGACTACCAGTTTAATAGATGAACTTTTATAAATCGGGATAAATTACACCAAATTTCAATGTTGAAATTTCATTGTTTTGCCACAGTTTTAACCATTGAGATTCCACATCAAATATTACGCTATGTTCTATGAAGGGTTGAGTAGCAGAAGGAGTTTGCGGCACTAGTGCAAAGGAGGCGTATCAATGAACTGGAAAGAGAGCAATTGAGTTTTGAGCATAGGCAATATTGGCTTTGAAGAAAAAAATGCTTGCAAGGGGATATGATAACACTTTACAAATAGACCTTTGCCTTATACAGATGTGATTGCAGAATCCCCAAATGTAAGTAAAGGTCCTAATTACAAGAGGAATCACCCAAACTTAAGTAATTGTACTTGACTCCTCCTGATTTGACCTAGCCATATTAATGTGAAACAGACCCTATATATCCTATCATACAGTTTTTGAAATCCTAACATATTCAACAATGTCACCCATTTTGACTGTTTATCAAATGAATAGGCCATTCTTCATACTATTTAATAAAAGTAATTTTGCAGACATTGCTGGTGTCGTGTCCATCAGGGATTCCAATTTACTACAATTTTCTACACGTGTTGAACGCTGGAGTAGAGCAGTCCAGAATAGCCTGGTGGCAACAAATAACTGGGCAGTACTCAAATATATATGCTATTCATGGTGTAGCACAGTAAAAAATATTTTTCCTGGCTTAAGTGAGTGTAAAATAATAATGGGATTAATTACTTTCATCAACCTAGAATTTAAACATTTATACAGGAATTCTGTTCATATTAGTAAAAAAGTGATGAGGAGATACAAAAAAAAAAGCAATGATTCATGTGAATGGAGAAGTTCATTTTTATATCAAATATAATGGTAATCCCTTTGCAGTCTGTGAATTATGAACAGGTTCTTTAAAATGGTTCACCAGACAACTATATTATACAAATTCCCAATTGCCATCATGACACAGAATAACAAATCAATTTGATTGAATGTAATATAAATACCATCATCATTTACAGCTTGATAATAGTTTAAAAAAATGAAATACTGTATTAACTAAATGTTCTCATTTTTTGTGTTACTAATAATGCATGGCCAAGTATAGTGTTAATGTTACACTAAACACACACATAATTGCCCTACTTCACATAGCCATCGCTACACACTTCCACACCTGATAACTTTCATTAAAGAGACTATGAAGTGCACTATCTTCACCACAAGGCCAAAGCAACCAAGGTCTATAGCTGGTACTGAACCTCATGGGATGCATAACTGTCACATCACCATTCTTGCTTCAGCTAGGACTGAAATGCTGAAATGTTTTATAGAAGCGGTAGCCTTTCATATGTACATGGTTTCCTGGATGACTAAACTAGTGCACTCTGTAGCTATGCCTCTAGATAAAGTATTGTAACTTGCCGCTGTAAGGAACATGATCCAGACAAAACATCTGACTGTTTAAAGACACATTTATTTCTTTTTATCTGGCTTTATGAAACTGCAATACCTTTTTGATCAAATTGGTTGTATATTAGTTTCAAAACATAATGTAAAAAAAAAATTAAAACAACACATTTTTTAATGTTTTGATTTGTTAAATGAGAAAAAGGACTGAAAGGTTTAAAAAACACAAAAAAAAGGTTTCTGTAATGGATGAATTTGGTGTTTTTTCTCCCCCTTACAATTGAGTTCTTATTATTAAGTACCTATTGACCTTGCTGGTTTAAACAAACCATGTTCTAAATAAAATTGTCATTCAGCATAATTTTTCATCTGTAAGGACAATGGTTCAACATGAAAGAAAGAAAGAGGACTTGTTTATACATAAGAATCTAAAGAAAAACACGGGTTTATTAAATAACGACTAAATAGGACAAACCTTAGAAACAGCAGACATAACATTTAAAATCAACATAGAAGGGAAAAGGTCGCAGAAGATCAAGTAAGACGCTAATAGTTCTGCTTTTTCCATTTTCTTATCGATCAATAATATGTTTTTTGAGTGAAAATGCAACAACAGAGTTATTGCTGACCTTTAGCTCACCTTTCTATTGTGAATAAAATCACAGCAATATAACAAACGACTTTATAAGCTGCACAGTTTTTCTGATTGTTTGAAAAAGGGCATTTCTCTGTGTTAAAATTTTGTTCATTTGGCATTTGGCTTTTTCAGTGGCTATCACAGATTTCTTGCTGTAAAAATACGGAGAGTGTTTTATTCCTGTTTTCTATAGCTCTGCTAAAAAATGTACAAGATGTCAAAACACAGAGGACCATGTATAGATTTTGCACCAGTAGGCTTGCTAATTGGTCTCAGATCTTCAGCAGAGGTAGGCAAATTAGTTTTTGGAACTTCAGTTAATGAATAGGATTCACAAAGTATAAAATAGTTTTAAATATGTTAGTTCATTAACCTTTTTATTTTTCCCTAATAATTTTGGTTATCTTAGTGACATTGCTGTCCATGTACATGGCAACTTTAAAAAAAATTGGCTTATTAACAATATTTTTTTTTAAAAAATCATTTAAAATACAATGCCAAAAATTCTTCTCCCATTGAATTCATTGGGTTCAATTCAAATTTTCTGGCTGGTGGAAAAAAACTCAATGTCTTTGGTTATCTTTACTTGGTATGCATTCATGTTCATTATGTATGCCAGTGTGCATATAATATTATATTGTATGTGGTCTAGGAATGTGCATTGATTACATTTTCTATGTTTGTATAAATGTTTGACCAGATCAGTAGCATTTCTGACAAATGTAGTAATAATTTTGCCTAAGGAGTGCTTTCACAACCCTTCTATTGTACGTATTTATTAGGAAGCATGGTCAAACTTCCATGTGTAAATAGCACCCCCAACACACCCCTTTAATGGGAAGTCCTATGCCTTTAATATAAAGCACTGGATGGACGGCCTATTCCCTCATTTTAAAAAGCCAAAGGGCTGGGGGGAAGTGAGAAAGCCTGCTATATTGATCCAGTGTGCAACTATGAGAAATGCAAAAGTTTGTTAATCGCAATTGAAGTAAAGATATTAAAAAAGGTTAGAAGTTAGGACCTTCCAGATTGGGGTTACCTTGACATGGTTGCAAGGCTTTTCATTCATGTGATCACAGTAATGTATACTAAAACCCCTTTGTTTAAAATGTATGTCAGTGTACAGATAAAATGACATTGGATGTCAATGTCACTGAGGACCACAGTGTTGGATTTAACCTCTCTCCAACCATGGATGGAGCTTGGGAGGGTTGATACATTCCCCTAAAGGAATGCAATATTTCCTCTTGCTTCAAGTCACCAAAATCCCCCTCCACCTTGGCTGCTCTGCACTGCAATGCCAAGCTCAGAAACTGACAGTGTCTTCGTCCTCTTCTAGTTACTGCTGCTAAGTGGCTAGTGCCCTGTTGACGATAACATGCAGGGTGTGCTCGAGAAAGAACACTAGAAGGTAGACCACTGTGATGGTAGCCTCATCACATCTTACCATTCTGGTGGCCTCCTCAACTGGTGCAAGCACATGGAAGACATCCCTAATCAGCAGCCACTACCTGGGTAACAGGAAACCCAGGTCCCCAGAGCCTGATCTTGTACTGTACCCATACAAGTAGTCCATGATGGCTTGCCTAGAGTTCCAGCAGGAAGAAGTGTTGGATATCAGGTTGTTCAGTGGCAGATGGTGCTGCTGTTAAAACTAGCTTTGGCGTGTATCACCATCTAAGTGACTGGAAATCCTCCTAACCTGCCTCAGTACCTCTTACAGACCAGGGTACTTGAGGTGCCGTTGGACGACCAAGTTTAGAATGTGTGCCAGATAAGAAATGGGTGTGACTTTGTTCTAATGAAGGACAGCAATGATGTTGGTGGCACCTCTCAGCCTGCCCTTTCAGTGCTGCCAGAAACTCTGTCCCGGTATGGCTCCTATCCCTGGGGCACAGAAGATGCAAAACTAAATGGTACCATCTCACCTGGCACAAACAATAGTCTCTGAAGGGGCAAAGGGGTTTCCAGGGGACTGGGATATAACCAATGTGTGGTGGTACCACTATCTCTCTACTTGTCACATATTTGCCAGCTAGCAGCATGACAAATTAGGCAGTAAATTACACACACCGCCCTTGGCCATGCTTGCTGGTAAGGTGGACATGCTTGCTCACACTGTGGTCCAGCAAAGCAGCTATATTGCAGATAGTTGTGCAGGGCTAGTACTGCCTTCTTGGCAAAGTATGTACGGCCAGGGACCTGCCACTGCAGGGTGTCAATAGCCACAATTAACCTGAATATAGAAATGAAGCTGCACACCCTAGACACTAGCATGTGCTGCTGGTTGATTTCCTGGTGGTGCTGGTCACCTGAACGTTCTGCCACGCCCTTAATGAATTAAGGTAAAAGAATAGTGACCGCACACAGCCAATCAGTGAAAAGGGTCCTTAACCCATTTATTGAAAGTGTAACAAACAAAAAACAAAACAAACAAAAAAATATTTTGTTTGTTACACTTTCAATAAATGGGTTAGGACCCTTTTCACTGATTGGCTGTGTGCGGTCACTATTCTTTTTTAACTTACTAATTAACCTGAACACTGCAGTCTACCAGGCTGAATGGTGGTAGTAGTTGCACCGCCTGAAGTTTGGCTAAGTACGCAGTAAGACACTATGGGGGACATTCAATATGCCCTTTTTCCATCTAAAACCCATGTTAACCCTAAAAAAATTTGGGTTAACGTGGGTTTTGGACGGATTTTCGAGCACAGCGCCATTTCCGAATGTTTTCGGAAATAGCGCTGTGCTAACGATCCAAAATCTGTAGTGTTAAGTTTTGCGCTACTTTGTAGCGTGAAACTTAACGCTTCGGGTTGTGGAGCATTAAAGTCCCGCTCCTTACCTTTGCCCGATCCCATGATGCAATAACTGACTAACTACTGGGTGTCTCTCCTCCCTAATTTCCACGGAGGAAGCAGCAGATTGAGCCAGAGAGGGAAATGGAATGGGGAACGTTTGGGTTGTCTGCTGCTCCCACTGGGCTTTATGGTACAGCATTATATGCTTCATCAAAGATGACATGCGCAAATTTATAGTGCTCTTTCCATGGCTAACATGTTACTGGAACAGGTCACACACTACAACCGTATTGTCACCCACCGCCAAAGTGAACAAGGCCAACCAGAATTTTTTTTAGCAAAGGCCACCTACTATTGTGGGGCACTAGTACCAGATGGCATTGGTGCCCTGCCTCCACGGGCAGCACTAGGTGCACTGCCCCTGAGCCCAGTCCTGCCTCTAGGTTTAGGATCATGCTCTGAGCACTCTCCCTCTCTTAGACACTATCCTCCTTTATAGATTGATACATATGAGGAAAACATACATGTTACATACAAGGGTAGTTAATATGAGAAAAACATACGTAACATGCATGTTAAGTTTAGTTAAAGCATTACCGTGATACAATAAGGAGGACCTCCTCATCCACTTACACCTCCTCAATACTGAAGTCTATGTCATTAAAAACCTCACTCCTTTCATTTGTTCCCTGGCTGCTGTCCCCAGGCTTCTGAGTGAAATACTCAGTCTACTGTCATTCTGAGCACTGGCCTTCCTCCATACGTGTATCAGAAAGGACTGTGCATTACTGCAAACTCCTCCTCAAGCACACTAGTGCCACAGAAAAATTCTCCTGTGACTCCTTGACCTCCGGATACATGAAGGTTTGGACCATGTGCCCAATCAAATCCTGGTAAACTGGATGAGGGTCCTTGCGCACAGTAGGAGCAAAAGGGGAGGAAGAACCTTTATCTATCAGGACGTAGAAGAGGAAGGCTGCGTAATCCAGTTGACTGCTTGCCTTATTTCACTGGTCTGGATAGCACGCCTACCCCGTAATAAGTCGGGCAAAATTAACCTGCCAATTAAAGGGGCAGGTGTATCTTGCATGGCCCAGATTCCTCAAAAAGCACTCATCACTCTCTAATTCCTACTCTGTCAGGTCCCCAGTAAATACTCTCCAATAATACTGGCAAAATAGTGCCCTGAACACTGTCTTTTATACCCAGATGGTTGGCACTGCTCAGCAATAGGTGTGATTGGTGATTTCTGACATGTTATTAAACCACAATCAAAACTTTTTAAAATGTAATATTGAATAATTAATAAACCCATAGAATTCAAAGTTCCGAAAAGGCTTTTGGGTTTAGAAAGTTCCAAAGGTATGGAAGTTTTGAATTAAACCCGAAAACCAATCTCTAGCCATGGGCAGGTTTTTTTTAACCTACGTCTTGTGAATGGCATGAGCAATAATTTGCACAGCAGAGAATAATGCATCAATAACAGTGTATTTCATGGTTACAGTACATCATACTGGAGCAAAAAGACATACTTCCATCTAGTCCAACCTTTTTAGCCTGTCCTTGATCACTGCCCAACAGTTGATCCATAGAAAGGCTAAAAGCCCTGTATGAAGGGGAAAAATAATCCATCTGGATTCCAAATGGCAATTGAAAAGGATCAATAGATCAGCCAAAACTATATGTATTAATACCAGTAGTTTTCAATTTTTTATTTAATTTTACAAGATTATCCAGCCCACTTTAGAAGCTAATCAATGAGCCTGCCATTATCGCAATTATCTAGAAAACCTATGTATTTCAGCAGATGTGGTTGCTACAGTTGCTATTGTTAAATATCCATAGACTATTATTAGATAGATGATTATTTTTTGCATGCCTTTGCACTTACGGTATCCCCTAGCCTGAATTATCTTTTATCAGCATAGCTCAGTTTTACTATATAAATGATTACACAGTACAAACTCATTTTTTTGTTAACTTAACAAATCAGTCAATCAGGTGTGAAAGATTGGAGGCCGGGCCAATGTGCCACCCCCCTCCCCAGAGCATATGCAGTAAAGATACGCGTTATCAGCTGTTTAAAACACCGGTATCGAACCGGCAGAACTTTTAAACAGTTAATAGTACATATCTTTACTGCATACACGAGATAGCCGCTTTAAAAACAGCTGATCAAAGATGCTCTGGAAAGGGGATCGCCGGCCCTCTTACCTCCTGGACCCCCCAGCATTGCGGGCCCTATAGGCTGGGTACACACAGGGCTATTATTTGTCCTGACTGAGTGTTCGCTGTGAGCGAGTGCTCGGCTGGGACAAATGACTGTCGGTCGCGGTAATAGTGCCCGAGGCCCCATAGGGAACCGCACGATCGGCTGTGATTTACCAACGGACCTGATTACCCATTCATCCAATATGGACAAACGGGCGACTGAGCTTGGTTGGGACCAACTACCCCACACCATTAGATATTATCGGCCGGCCCATCGATCCACGGCGCAGACGGACGGAAATATCTGCTGGTGTGTACCCAATCAATGTTTATTTCACAATTTGATATTTTCTGCTTATTAATGGATATCTTAATATTACATTGGTACACCATGGCTTTTTAACAATAAGTTTTGATATTGTGTTTTATTTGATATATATTTATAAACAAAATTTATATTCTGTATGTGCATCATGTGAATGAAATTTATTTTAACCTTCAAATATGTCAAACACAGTCACATTTTTATTCCACCCCAATGCTATCTAAATCCTTTCACCTCTCCACCTCAGCCTGTGCTTGAGGTGAGGCAGGTCTAGTGGAAAACATCCCAATACTCTCTAGAGCCTTCATCATTATCGTCAACAGACACTACCCAAAATAAATAGAAAGGTCATTCAGTGATGCATGTGTTAATTTGCTACGTTACTGAGTGCCCAATGCAGTGACAACATAAAGTACCATAAAGTTTTGTTTTTATTTCACTGAACTAAACATGCTTGTTGTCATTTATTATATTCTATTACCATTCCAAGTGTTGTTGAAAATTATAAATGGATCTTCACTATGAACCATATTAGCTCTTGTTGAAAAGCAAATAAACAAGATATTAAAGGGTTGGTACCTGCCAATCACCCACAGTATAAGGATTAACTAGCTGAATGTCCTTCAGTATTATGTGCAGTGGAAAGCTTAGAGAGTTCATTTAAATGTAAATATGTGAAATAAATCTGTATCTTTAAGGCTAGTCTGACAATGTTCCTTTTCACATTAAAGATGCCAAATTTGTTGTTGAATCATTTTATACTGTTGGGTACAAATATGATTTTAAGCATCCAAAATGCAGTTTAATTAAATGGGAAAAGGGTAGAATTATGTCAAGACATTCTGACTTGGGGTTGTAGAGATTCAATTCCTGTAGCGGGTTGCTTTGTTAATTTATTGCTGCCTCAGACAACATAATTTTCTTGTGCCTCTGGCATCAAATCTAAATTACAAGCACAATAGGTCACAGACTAAATAAGTAGCACTGTGTGTGATTATTAGCACTATATATAAGTGATAACACACCCCTTACTGTGTAATGTAAAAATGTTACATGTCTTCATGAGGAATTCCATAGCAATATTTAATCACAAGGCCAGAGGTTGCGTAATTGTATGCAGGTAAAGGAATGCCATGGTGACACCTGATATACTTATACCCATTTAGGGATATAATATATTTTGTAATATACAAGTTTTTGTTTAATTTAAGTTGATTCTTTCATAGTGATGCCTTCTGATAATTGGCATTGTTGTACCAATAGGTGGTGATAATTCTGCTGTGTTTTTATGCCTATGGTTTGATTATTTGTTACTTTTGTTATTTAGCCAAATATGGTTAATCGTAGAATAATCACTATTTAGCGTGACTTTTATAACGATAAATCAATGGTTTCTATTTCAATATGAAAACCAGAAAAATATTTGTAAAATATTTTGATATATATATAAATATATAAGTAAGTTATTTATAATACAATTATACCACAAGGTTTGTATAATAAACTGCTTGTTGAAAAACTCAGACGAGTTCTCCACAGACCTTACTTTACTTATGTGATGTCCTTGGATGAAGCACCCTGGTAGTTGGAACTGTAGCGAGCGTGCAGCCAATTTGTATTTATGTATATATTAAATAAATAGTATATATTATATTATATATATATATTTCCCAGTGTTCTGCATGGCAGTGTTCACTTAAGGGTTAATCCCACCTGTGGCGCGCATGTCAGGAACCCCTCCCATAGCTTTTAAAAGACCCTTCTGTAGTTCATCCCACTGTCTTTTTTCTTTACTGTCTGCAGAAGGAACTCCTCCACCTCCTCTCTCCTCTCCCCTGCTCCTAAGTGCTTGCGCAATGTGCAGGGGCGGCTAGGCGCACTGCCGTGGGGTGCGCGAACGTCGGCACGTACTCGTGACGTCATCACGCAACCCGAAAGTATCGCAGAGAACCAAGAAATTCAAAAAGAACCGGCTGCACAAGCTCCTAGCTGCCATGTAAGCCTGGGAACTGGATTTTCCTCTCCTGATTCAGCGAGACCCTGCGCCTATCCACCTTACTAACTCTGCCTCTCTCTCTGGGAGAGAGACAATCCTTTTGGCTTTTACCCCTTCTGGTAGTCAACGCTGGTCTTATACCTATCTTTTTTTTTTTTTAACTATACTATATCTTCCCTTAGAAGGAACCAATTTTATTTTAAAAAAATCTCACATGGTGGATCTATCAGCATGGTAAATAGATCCTCATGTAAGTAACCAAAAATGTGGGAAATGTGTGGCCTGTAAATATATGAAAGAAGCAAATACTTTTGAAAGTGTGGATAGGAAGTTACATCATTAATTACTTATTAGAAAAAACAGGTTGTTTATTTGTTGTAATGGGGTTCTAAATACATTGGGGAAACAAAGAGGTCATTGACTAGTAGGATTCATGAGCATATAAGCACCACTAAAAATAAGGAAATTGACAGGAGTGCAATTGCAAACACTTTTGTCCATTGATGCCAAACCTGCGGCCCGCCCAGGATTTTTGCCCGCATGGACCCACGTGTGGGAGTGGCAAGGGGTGTGGTGTGGGTGTGCTGGGGTGATGTGAGTGCAATGGGGTGTGTCAGGGCTACACACATGGCCTGGACAGAGTATGATGTGCTGCTAGAGTGGCCCCCAGCATGGGCCTACCCACATTTCTTGCCTAACAGTTGAAAAAGAGGAAATCACACAAAAAAATCCTTTTTGACTCGGAAATATCACTGGATCAACTTCTACTTTATGTATCAATACCAGTAACACCCAACATTCTTTATTTTGAGAAGCTCATCCAGCTTTTTTTTTTAAAACTTCCCAATGAACCTGCCATCACCACGTCCAATAAAAGACAGTTCCATAGTTTTATCGTTCTCACAATGAAAACCCTTTTCAAATTTGACGACTAAACTTTTTTCCTGTCTTAATGGATGTCAGTGTGTCCTCTGACATGTTCTATTGGTGAACAATGCACCTGATAGGTGATTGTATGGTCCATAAATGTATTTATACACATTTATCATATGCCAACAAAACCCCTTTTCTCTAGTGTGCATGATTGTAACTAATCTAATCTAATCTTAAGTGCTTTGTAAAGAGGAATAATATTTTATACTATTACTTTATTATTATGCACTAACCCAATAATACATCGGGTAGCATGGGTTTTACACTAAGTAGGCCAGATAGCAGCCAATATAACAACGCCAATGTGACTATCTAGATTTGCCTGCAACAGTTGCGCAGAATCTGTAGCTTTTAATGGTCAACAAAGTTTTGTGGAAACCAGATAAAGAGACGATGTGGGTATGAGTGAGGAGTCCAGAGTAGCTGTAAGCCATGATCTTTCGGCCCCTCTGGGAACACTCAAGATTGACTTAAATGCCCATTCACAACCAGTGTTACTACCAGTCTAACCATTTTCACACACACACAGGGGGATGCACAGGTATATGGTTTTATTTGACATTGTGGGGGACTGAGGAATACCACCTGTTTGCTGTGATTACTTAGCGACCTTACCTTCCTTAATAGGAGCCTCAGGAATGGACAAACTTGGGGCTGCACACTAAATATTTGTGTGGTGACTGTAAATTAGGTACTGATTACATAATTGATTACGACTGCATGGTGAACTCAGAAGCAGACAGACACTTAATATTTTTATGTCATCTGCACTTCAAATACATGATTATATCAAATAGTATTATATTATATGTATGTTATGTGTTAGGATTATATTAATTTGGGATTCTATGTGAATAAAGGATTTTTTTGTTAAGGTAATGCACAAGTGTGTGAGAGCTTGGGGGAGGTTCTCTGTTGGGGGTCTATTGTCATAAATCTTGATATGTCTATGCTTTATATATATAGCACCATCCTGAATACAGGATAATAAATACACCCTTTTTTTAGAGAACTGTTATGATGACCTGAAATATAATTGGTTTATACATTATGATTTAAAATTGAAAAAATCTCTAAAAAAAAGAAATTAAAAAAATGTCATGACTAATAAATAAGTGCCGTAATACTGATATTAGACACCTAGGAATCAAAGTAACTTTAGCATGACTAAAGAGCACTTGTCATGTGTGAATATTTTAGCTGTCTTTCCCTCTTTACACATGTCCTGTATTAAGTATCACTGCTGCAAGGATAACAAAATAGATATGTTCTGTGAGATACATTCTGGTAAACTATAAACGTGAAAAGACAGCGTCTCTCTGGGTTACTTCCTCAGGGAGAAGACCTTGTGACTGGATTTAATGTGCCCACTAAGATATGCTTTATGGGTCATAAAGTATTAGTGTAGGCTTGTGCTTTCAGGTGAGCTCAGTGCCCCAGCAGATTAAAAATGTCAACTCGGAGATGCATTAAAGAGGCAGTATAAGTAAAATCTAACTTTTAAAAATGTATAAATTACAATCCAATAAGGATTACTTCCATTGCAAAAAGTTATATTGTATTTGCTTCTTTACAGAAGGATAGTATATTTTTATTTTCTGATAATTATGTTGGAGGAAACTATGTAGGAAACAAAATGTGTCGAGTTCATATGGGTAAAACTACTATTACAATTTTAAGATATTACGATAATAATAACGTATCAATTACCTTCTCTTGGTCTCAATGAACATAGTCATGGGAAATGTGAATTGACGAGTAGTTATTAAATTCACATTTTAGAGTTTCCCCCCAAGCCTGAAAGGGCTGTGCTTCCTCCTTTTTAAATCCACTGTGATTTCCAGCAACCTGGAAATGAAGTACATTCTAGGGGAATGTAAAATGCACAAGTTAAGTCTGTGCTACTTTGATCATTAATTGGTGGGGTAGTTTCATCAGCTTTTCTTATAAGACAAGGCACCTATTGTTCCAGTTAGATATGCCCCTGTCATGGGTTTATTTAAACTCCAGGGGAGCAGACCCTGCAGGAGGGCCCAGGAGCCAAGGGGGACCATGTTCCTATTTTCATTATGAAAGATGCAGCCTTCTGCCAGAAAACCATTGTAGATGAAGCAGGGAGAGGCAGTGATTCCTGGTTATGCTACTGACCCATGACATGAAATAATAGTGATGCTAAAATTAATTTTACCCATTTTAAGTCCTTACTATTTACACGCTAGTTAATAACTACCCAAAACAATACTTTTCTACAAAGATGTTAACAAGCTTCATTTAAAACATTTTTTACATTTAGTAAATAATTTAGTTAACTATTGTCTATCCAGAAACTTAAGCATAGATCATTGCTTTAAAACCAACAGGTTGCATGTGGGGTGCCTATACACATTGCTTATATTTTTTACTGTATCCCAAACTAGTTTACATTATGTACATTTAAATCTGCAGCTAATAAAAGTATTGGGGTGTAGAAGTTTTAAGTAGCATGGTAACTGTTAGGATTTCTTATATTCACATTGCTTTATGGAAATCAGTAACTGTACCGGTATTTTTGGAGTTGAAGAGCAAAAGAAGGTAGAACTAAAAAGGTAAAGTTTAAGTATAAACTTTGAATTTGGCTTGAAAGACTGCATTTTGGAAGGGAATTTGTGTGTTTGTGCTGCAGATTTTAAATCTCAATAATGCCAATGATAAGGACATTGTTGTTTTTAACTTAACCTTTAAATATGTCACATGCATTAAAGGTAGGTCAATTGGTGTGTGTTTACTCATCAGGTTGGGGGATAAAATACTAACTTTTATGATTGGTCAAAATGTGTTTTTTTGACTATAGTTACCCTTTAAATATGGCTGTCATGGAAATGGAAGGGTAGGTCAGTAGGTTTGTGTTCTTGGAACAGGTTGGGAGTTTAAAAAACAAGCTTTTGATTATTGACCAAAATTAGTTTTTTTGACTTTAGTTATCCTTTACATATGGCTGCTATAGTAATGGATAAGTAGATCAGTAGGTGTATGTATCTGTGTCAGGTTGGGTGTTAAAAAAAACAAACTTTTTTGATGGTCAAAATTAGTTTTTTGACTTTAGTTACCCTTTAAGTATGGCTGCCACAGTAATGGATATGTAGATCAGTAGGTGTGTGTACCTGGGTCTTCTTGAGGGGGCATGTCTTTTTTGTGTTTACAACCATAAAACTATCTTTTATTGAGGATAAATCTAAATTAGTTTTTTTTGACTTTAGTTACCCTTTAATTATGGATGCCACAGTAATGGATAAGTAGATAAGTAGGTGTGAGTAGCTGGGTCTGGTTGAGTGGGTATGTCTTTTTGTTTACAAAAAGTTTGCTGCAGGTTTTACAACTCATTAACCTTGCTATGGTAATGAAAGGGGAAATTTAAACGTCACAATCCATTCTGATAAAATACATTAATTTTAGTACTGTGTATATAGTTTTCATGGAAATGGAAGGGTAGATTGGGTTGTGAGGGTATATCAGTGAGTGAGATTACCTGTGTGGTGTTAGGGGGTATGTTTTTGCATTTTAGACCATTAAACCTTTTTGATAGTTTAGGTCTGATTGCTATTGAAAAAAAGGGTAGATCTGGCTGTGAGGCTGTATCAGTAGGTGTGTGCACTTGTTTTTGCATTTCAGACTATAAAATTAACTTTTTTGATGCGTTTAGGTATGGTTGCCATGAAAATAGAAGGTAGTTTGGGTTATGAGATTGTATCAGTAGATGTGTGTACCTTTGTCTTTGTGGTATTAGGTTTATGTTTTTGCATTTCAGACTATTATACTAACTTTGTTGACAGTTTTTTTGGTATTTTGTGTCTCTAGCATTAAAACTGTGAAAGGAGATACAGTCCAAAAAAGTGGAAGAATAAACGAAAAATAAAAAGAACTGGGATTTGGCTCTTTCCAGCCAAGTTAATTACATGCAAACTATGTTTTACAAACTTCCCCCTACTCTGATAGAACCCATGGTGCGGACCTAAACTGCTAGTTTCTTACAGTAACTCTGGGTTCTCTCTATAATTTTTATAAAGAGCCATCAAAAAATGGCCAGTAATGTAAATGTCTCCCAGCCTCCAAAACTGGTCTGTGATTAGGTCAATGGAAAGATGTGCTCCTTGGATGGTCTGGGATCAATCCTGAGCTGTGGGAGGGGGGAGGAATAGACAAGTGGACTTGGCTCATTATGGAATATATACAGATCAATGTAAACCTCCTTATTCCTCTTTTTGCAATGCAGTACTCACTTAGTCTAAGTTACTACAGTGCAGGGGGTAACAGAAGCTTTTAAATAACATTTGTTTTCGCTCTACTAAGTAGCTCAAAAACAAATGTTTTCTTTATTGCATCGGGCACCTGTGCGAAAACCAGGTAAGCTGTCAGATACGCATGGAGTAAGCTCAACATTAATAAATCAATGATCTCTGCCAATAAATACAATGGAGTAAGCTTTAGATTTTTATGTTTATTTTTCCTTTAAAGAAGAATCACTTAAATTTGTCGTATTTTCATCAAAAATACATTATTTTCTGTCAAGTTTTAACCACATGGTTGAAAAAAAAACCAACTAAAAAATATTCAGAAAAAATACAGTATTAAACTTAGAAATGCATCAGCTGTGACAGGGTTAATGAACTGCACAGGATAATATTGGTTTAGCATAATAGGACGCAAGCTTTAATTTGATGTAAAAAAAAAAAAGTTTGAATACAATGTTGACTTATTAGGTTTTCTTAATGACATTTACTAGTATGCTGGAAACTAATTTAATTTATAATTTTAATACAGCAACATTATTTTCTAAACTTGTTTATTAAGAATACCAAAATAAAACTGTAATCTATTAAGGACAGTGACACTTAGTGACTTTTATAATTATTTTCTTTCAAAAGCATTTGTCACTTCTCAAGTTGAATGAAATAGGTTAACTTTAGCATACAATTTTATCTCATTAAAAAGTTTAGCAAAAAGTATAGAGCATATCACATTTAATTACTACAACCAAGCATAATCACATAATAGATTAAAAAGTGACAAAAACTGGCCTCATTTAAGAGATGCTAAATTTTAATGCAAAAATATGTAGTACCATTTTTATAATCCTGTACATTGGAAAAGTCTGTTAGTATGCTGAAAGTTATAAAATATAAACAGGGTTATTCAATAAAAGTTCTTATCGTTAAAAATGGTGCTAATTTTGCCCCAACAAACAGATGTTAGCTTTCAAACGTTAAATAAAATCTGATTGGTTGGGGCAAAATTACCACCATTTTAAATGATAAGAACTTTTATTGAATCTCCCTGAAAATGTACTGCACACATACTGTATACCTACATGCACAGATTAACATAAAATGCAGAGCGACATACACAAATGAGCAATCAAACACATGCACACATATTATATATTATAAATGAACATTTCTAAAATCCCAGGAGTGCTCCACTTCTTCTTCTTCGTGTATGGTTTACATATATATATGCAACAAGTACAGGCTTTCTTGAATTGGATGCACTCATATGTAATGATAACAGTTTAATAGTAGCTTACTGTTAAACTGCTATGCTTACAAGGCCTGTAAGGCAATCATATTTAGAAAACAGAAAAACTATATATATATATATATTATATATATATATATATATATATATATATAGATTATATCATCAACGGGTGAGTAAGATTTGTCTGGATATATTTTTGGTCTGCAAATATTTTTTATTTCCAGGAAACGCCGCATCAACATGCTTCAACCATCCTAGATTGGCCATCATCAGGATTCATCAGTTGCATCCGCCAATTGAATTTAACAGGTAAGTATCCTTCCCCCTTCCCTCCCTCCTCCCGCCCCTTAACAGAGACACCATGCATGGCATGACATATCCTGTCTCAGACATCAATCATCGTTGGTCTAAAGCTAGGTACACATCACAGGTTTCTGAAAGATGACAGACAGGATCTGCAAGATCCTGTCTGCCATCTTTCAAAGATCTGCATACACACAGTCCCGAGCGTTCTCCCTATGAACTTCATAAGGAGAACGCTCGGGACTATGTGTTTCCATCGGCTGTGCTAGACTCCTCTATAGGGAAACGAGCATACACACATAACGATGAAGCCCCAATACCGTCGGATCCGACGGTATCGGGGCTTTATTGTTACTGTGTGTATCCAGCTATAAGGCCAAGGACTGCCTCCATTCAATACCCGGGAGGTTCAATATTAATTCGGAGCCTACAACTACCCTCCACCAACCAAGAACCTAAACCTGTGTAAAAGTATAAACCCTAGATTCCTTAAACAATAAAGTGCTAGTGCACAAAAGAACTATGAGTAATGTCCATCAGCATAGATGAAAGTGCCGGTGCTCATACTTTCAATGATAGAATAGATACTGGCAGAGTCTATAACAAAGATACTATGTTTCAAAATATATCGCATAAAGTGCAGACATATCTAGAAAGAAACCGCCCTCATAGACTCCTCATTTCCCAGTCTATACAGTGTTGCACTGTGCCACACACCACCTCTGTCCAAGTAAATATTAAAAACCATGCTAAAAGGGACTTCAATTGGTTACTCTAAAACTCTAAACTATAATAAATACAAGATGTACAGTTAGCTAGACAGAGGACCAGCATCAGCCCTACTAATTACTACATGGAAAGGTACATATTAAGGTATATAAATCCACAGGTGCCTATTGGTATATTATAAAATTCTTAAAGTAATAGTTCACTCCCTATTTGAACTATTCCTTTAATGTATTGATTGAAGCCCTAGAGGTTAAGGAGCTATGCCTTACCTCTTGTTCTTCAATCAATAGCTCAGGATCCGGGAACAAAGATTCAAGAAACTTACTTTTTGCGCAGCCACAATAAAATCCCTGATTGCTTCCTTTTTCTGTCTAACTATAGCATGCATTATCGGGGCTGTCACTGTGGCCATGGTGGATCAAACAAAAGGTTAGTTTCTTGAATCTTTGTTCCAAGATCCTGAACTATTGATTGAAGAATGGGAGGTATAGCATAGCTCCTTAACCTCCGTGGCTTCAATTAATACATTAAAGGAATAGTTCACTTTTGTGAACTATTCCTTTAACCCCGGTCTCGGATCCCTAATTTTTTTTAATCTGAAGGGGGGCAAGAAGAACATGCCAACCCTGTTACTATAGGGGGCCCTAGGGGTTCCAAATCAAATGATATGCTACATGGGTGGGTGTACACTAAGATATGGCCACCAACTAGCCTAGATGGAACAAATTATATGAAATAATTAATTAAGTCAGTTTTGTATTTTGAACAGCTTCAGGTTTTTCAAACGAAACACCCCCCAGTCTCAAAAATACCTCCACAAACTATATATTTTTAAAAAGTAAACTCCTTCAGCTACCAAATGGAGGCCATTCAGAAATACGAGCAGAATTCTGGATGCAGGCCTTCATAAAATCTCATGGTTTTACCAGATTTTTTGAAAAAAAACTAATGAAAAGCATGATTCAAAGTTAGAAAATCATAACTAACCCCCTTTGACAAGTAAAAAAAATCCCCACTTAATATCAATCTCCTTGTACTGAATAAAATGGTATGCTACAATGAGGCATGACCACCAACTAGCTCTGAAAAGAACCAATGCATACCAAAAGTGGAATTACACATTCATTTCTAACAGATTTCAGTATTTCAAACTAAACACCCCTCAATCTCGAAAATACTCCCCGCAAAATATATATTTTTAGAACACACTGTTAGCTACCACATGATACTATTTTTACATACATATGTGCAGAATTCCAGACGCAGACCTTCATAGAACATCATGCTTTTAGCAGATTTTCTGGAGAAATGAACGTAAAACATGATGCGATGACAATATTGGAATTAGTTCCTTCAAAGGACTCAGTAAAATGCCATTTCACCCTGAAAACAGTCCCCAGTGTTTATGATAGGGTTAGTGGAGCACGCAGACAGATCTTCTCTTCATTTTAGTGTAACACTATTATTTTTCTATTATATGCTCCCTCCACCTTTTGGAATATTAAATCTAAAATGTAATAAATTTTGTCTTTGATGCTCTAAAAGAAATTAGCCTCTGATAAAGTTATTTGTGTATGGATGGTCTTTTAGGTCTATTGAATACTTGTCTGCGTAAATGCTAATTAACTCTGACTGGAAGGGAAGTGTGAATGTGTGAAGCTGATTAACCCTTTGGTTGCTGGAGTGAATGGTGTATGTAGTGTTAACCAATTAGCTGCCAGGACAGGGGTGTGCATAGACACCCCTGTGGGTGATTTAGAGTGATTGTGGTGTTTCTCCAAGGCCTTAAACATGGAGTGATGGCAGCAAATACCGATTGATTTGTCAGATCTCGTGCCCAGCAAACTGGCATTTGTGAGACATGATTTTAAGTTAGAAAATCTTGCACAAACACACATGACAAGTTAAAAATTGTCTAAATATTAATCTTACAAGGGTTTTGAATCAAATGATATGTTACATGCATGGCAAGCAAACAAACTCAAAAAAGTCAATGCATAAAATTAGGCACACACTTCAGGCTAAAACTCATTTGCCTTTGAAATAGCCTGAACATTTTTGGGGATAAAGACACTTTCAGCTATTGAGCACTATGGCCCTTGGATTCATACATATAGAATTCCTTACACGTGACGATTAAAACCCCCAATCTTCACATTTTATATTGGACAATGTTTTCCAGGAGGTGATTTTTCAATTGAGTATTTCTCAGGGGTGAAATCTAGTAATGAAATGTCCCAAGCCCTTCTATTTAGTGCTATTCGGTGGGAAGTGAGTCTCACTGACAGATGCACAATTTTTTTGCACACTTAGGGCTAGGCCACACTAGCGCGTTTTTCGCGCACGTGTTTCGCGCTCGCGTTTGCGCCCGCGATTTTCGCTAAAATGGAAATCGCGGGAACGCAAAAATTCCCGCGATTTCCGATGCGCATGCGATTGCGCGTCCGTTCGCGTTATGGTTACGCATGCGTTCACCATTTTTGGTGCGTTAACGCATGCGTGTCCATAACGTGAAAAGGCGAAAACGCATGCGCAAACGCGAACGCGAAACGCGCAAGAATCGCGCACACAATCGCGTGCGATAACGCTCGCGATTTTGTGTGCGATTCCTGTGCGTTGCAGTGTGGCCTCACCCTTACAGATCGCAAAAATCTGGTTTGGTCAAATATGTACTGGTACCTTCACCTAATTCCTTGCATGAGTAATTGAGGCTTAGTTTCCCTTGAAATGGGTGGACTACTAATCATACTTTATATTGGCCATTCAAATATTTTTATTTGTGTGTTTCACTTCAATTTTTTTACCATTGCCAACGATGGTCATCAGATCATCTTTGGGAATGGTAACAAACTTGGAATACAGGCATAAATGCCTAGTCTCTACACTGGATGTAGCAGGCTTTCAAATCCCATTGAAATAATCACCTCCTGGAAAACATTTTCCTGGAAGTGATTTTTCATTCATAGGCAAAGATCAAAAATCTGCGGACCAAAACTGATCACCAAGTATTGATCGGTGCTCCCATTTTTTTTCTAAGCCTTAGCAAACTACCAAAGATTTAGAAAAAAAAATATTTGTGAATGAATCACTGATTCATTCCCAAATACTATAGCAAGCAGCAGGCAGACAGTGTCAGCTTACTATAGTTTAGAAGTAAACTGCAATCAGATCCCCACTGAAGTTTACTGCACTAGACCACCAGGGAGGAAGTGGGGCTTCCCTTTCCACAGCGGCTCTGCTATTTTGCTGTGTATGGGGAGGGAATCCCTATACAATATGCAAACAAAAAAGATAATCAATGCACATTCCTAGGCCCCATACAATATCATATTATCTGCACACTGGCATACATTATAAACAAAGGGGTTTTAGTATACATTACTGTGATCACATGAATTAAAAGCCTTCCATCCGCGTCAAGGTAACCCCAGTCTGGAAGGTCCTAACTTCTAACCTTTTAAATTTCTTTGCTTCAATTACGATTAGCAAACTTTTGCATTTCTTATAGTTGCACACTGAATGTAGCAGGCTCTCTCACTCTATACTGATTACTGCAGCATGCAGAGACCTCCTGTTTATTTAAGCCGGTTATTTCCCCTTTAAGTATAGATCTCACCCAGTTTCATTATTTTTGTATCCTGGCTAGGAGTTGAGAAATGCAGAAAGTCTTTCTATGATCATCCCAGAAAGCCCTTCATTTGATAACCAGGTGCAGGGCTTTGTTAACGATGGTATCTTTGAAAGTTTCAGCCCCGAAGCTAATGGGCCGTCATCATGGCCCTGATGACGGCCCATTAGCTTCGGGCTGAAACGCGTCGGTGTATCTGACCATGTTTGTTTAATAAACCGTGCTGTTAAGTCCGTGGAGTGCCCAGTTCTCTTCTTATACTGCATGTACTTACCTTACTGTCGGCACCCAGGCATCTGAGAGTGGACCGGAGTGCATCGGAGAAACCTCTGTTACTTATATATATATATATATAATTATGGTTATTCAGATGGTAATAGGGAGAGATGCCACACATACATTTATACCTTTCCTGTAAGTAATATTATTATTATTTATTGGTGGCTCCTAAAAAAACCAATGCATTCTCCTATGAACATATAATTATTCCTATAAAATAGGTAGAATTGTTCAATGCTGTTGAACATTGATTAAAAATGAAATTTTATTACAATATACACTGTAAATGGCATTCAATATGAATCAACTACAATCCTGTACATTGGAAAAGTCGGTTAGTATGCTGAAAGTTATAAAATATAACAGGGTTTTCAATAAATTCTTATCGTTAAAAATGGTGCTAATTTTGCCCCAACAACAGATGTTAGCTTTCAAACGTTAATAAAATCTGATTGGTTGGGGCAAAATTACCACCATTTTAAATGATAAGAACTTTTATTGAATCTCCCTGAAATGTACTGCACACATACTGTATACTACATGCACAGTTAACATAAAATGCAGACCATACACAATGAGCAATCAAACACTGCACACATTTATATTTATATGACACATTTCTAAAATCCCAGAGTGCTCCCCTTCTTCTTCTTCGTGTATGGTTTACATATATATTGCAACAAGTACAGGCTTTCTTGAATTGGATGCACTCATATGTAATGATAACAGTTTAATAGTAGCTTACTTTAACTGCTATGCTTACAAGGCCTGTAAGTGCATCCATTGAAGAAAAACTATATATATATATAATATATATATATATATATATATATATATATTATATATCATCAACGGGTGAGTAAGATTTGTCTGGATATATTTTTGGTCTGCAAATATTTTTTATTTCCAGGAAACGCCGCATCAACATGCTTCAACCATCCTAGATTGGCCATCATCAGGATTCATCAGTTGCATCCGCCAATTGAATTTAACAGGTAAGTATCCTTCCCCCTTCCCTCCCTCCTCCCGCCCCTTAACAGAGACACCATGCATGGCATGACATATCCTGTCTCAGACATCAATCATCGTTGGTCTAAAGCTAGGTACACATCACAGGTTCTGAAAGATGACAGACAGGATCTGCAAGATCCTGTCTGCCATCTTTCAAAGATCTGCATACACACAGTCCCGACGTTCTCCCTATGAACTTCATAAGGAGAACGCTCGGGACTATGTGTTTCCATCGGCTGTGCTAGACTCCTCTATAGGGAAACGAGCATACACACATAACGATGAAGCCCCAATACCGTCGGATCCGACGGTATCGGGGCTTTATTGTTACTGTGTGTATCCAGCTATAAGGCCAAGGACTGCCTCCATTCAATACCCGGAGGTTCATATTAATTCGGAGCCTACAACTACCCTCCACCAACCAAGAACCTAAACCTGTGTAAAAGTATAAACCCTAGATTCCTTAAACAATAAAGTGCTAGTGCACAAAGAACTATGAGTAATTGTCCATCAGCATAGATGAAAGTGCCGGTGCTCATACTTTCAATGATAGAATAGATACTGGCAGATGTCTAACACAAGATACTATGTTTCAAAATATATCGCATAAAGTGCAAGCATATCTAGAAAGAAACCGCCCTCATAGACTCCTCATTTCCCAGTCTATACAGTGTTGCACGGTGCCACACACCACCTCTGTCCAAGTAAATATTAAAAACCATGCTAAAAGGGACTTCAATTGGTTACTCTAAAACTCTAAACTATAATAAATACAAGTGTACAGTTAGTAGACAGAGGACCAGCATCACCCTACTAATTACTACATGGAAAGGTACATATTAAGGTATATAAATCCACAGGTGCCTATTGGTATATTATAAAATTCTTAAAGTAATAGTTCATCCCTATTTGAACTATCCTTTAATGTATTGATTGAAGCCCTAGAGGTTAAGGAGCTATGCCTTACCTCTTGTTCTTCAATCAATAGCTCAGGATCCGGGAACAAAGATTCAAGAAACTTACTTTTTGCGCAGCCACAAAAAATCCCTGATTGCTTCCTTTTTCTGTCTAACTATAGCATGCATTATCGGGGCTGTCACTGTGGCCATGGTGGATCAAACAAAAGGTTAGTTTCTTGAATCTTTGTTCCAAGATCCTGAACTATTGATTGAAGAATGGGAGTATACATAGCTCCTTAACCTCCGTGGCTTCAATTAATACATTAAAGGAATAGTTCACTTTTGTGAACTATTCCTTTAACCCCGGTCTCGGATCCCTAATTTTTTTTAATCTGAAGGGGGGCAAGAAGAACATGCCAACCCTGTTACTATAGGGGGCCCTAGGGGTTCCAAATCAAATGATATCGAACATGGGTGGGTGTACACTAAATATGGCCACCAACTAGCCTAATGGAACAAATTATATGAAATAATTAATTAAGTCGTTTGTATTTTGAACAGCTTCAGGTTTTTCAAACGACACCCCCCAGTCTAAAAATACCTCCACAAACTATATATTTTTAAAAAGTAACTCCTTCAGCTACCAAATGGAGGCCATTCAGAAATACGAGCAGAATTCTGGATGCAGGCCTTCATAAAATCTCATGGTTTTACCAGATTTTTTGAAAAAAAACTAATGAAAAGCATGATTCAAAGTTAGAAAATCATAACTAACCCCTTTGACAAGTAAAAAAAAATCCCCACTTAATATCAATCTCCTTTACTTACTGAATAAAGGGTATGCTACAGAGGCATGACCACCAACTAGCTCTGAAAAGAACCAATGCATACCAAAAGTGGAATTACACATTCTTTTCTAACAGATTTCAGTATTTCAAACTAACACCCCTCAATCTCGAAAATACTCCCCGCAAAATATAATTTTTAGAACACACTGTTAGCTACCACATGATACTATTTTTCATACATATGTGCAGAATTCCAGACCAGACCTTCATGAACATCATGCTTTTAGCAGATTTTCTGGAGAAATGAACGTAAAACATGATGCGATGACAATATTGGAATTAGTTCCTTCAAAGGACTCAGTAAAATGCCATTTCACCCTGAAAACAGTCCCCAGTGTTTATGATAGGGTTAGTGGAGCACGCAGACAGATCTTCTCTTCATTTTAGTGTAACACTATTATTTTTCTATTATATGCTCCCCCCACCTTTTGGAATATTAAATCTAAAATGTAATAAATTTTGTCTTTGATGCTCTAAAAGAAATTAGCCTCTGATAAAGTTATTTGTGTATGGATGGTCTTTTAGGTCTATTGAATACTTGTCTGCGTAAATGCTAATTAACTCTGACTGGAAGGGAAGTGTGAATGTGTGAAGCTGATTAACCCTTTGGTTTGCGGAGTGATGGTGTATGTAGTGTTAACCAATTAGCTGCCAGGACAGGGGTGTGCATAGACACCCCTGTGGGTGATTTAGAGTGATTGTGGTGTTTCTCCAAGGCCTTAAACATGGAGTGATGGCAGCAAATACCGATTGATTTGTCAGATCTCGTGCCCAGCAAACTGGCATTTGTGAGACATGATTTTAAGTTGAAAATCTTGCACAAACACACATGACAAGTTAAAAATTGTCTAAATATTAATCTTACAAGGTTTGAATCAAATGATTGTTCATGCATGGCAAGCAAAAACTCAAAAAAGTCAATGCATAAAATTAGGCACACACTTCAGGCTAAAACTCATTTGCCTTTGAAATAGCCTGAACATTTTTGGGGATAAAGACACTTCAGCTATTGAGCACTAGGGCCCTTGGATTCATACATATAAAATTCCTTACACGTGACGATTAAAACCCCAATCTTCACATTTTATATTGGACATGTTTTCCAGGAGTGTATTTTTCAATTGAGAATTTCTCAGGTGAAATCTATAATGAAATGTCCCAAGCCCTTCTATTTAGTGCTATTCGGTGGGAAGTGAGTCTCACTGACAGATGCACAATTTTTTTGCACACTTAGGGCTAGGCCACACTACGGCGTTTTTCGCGCACTGTTTTCGCGCTCGCGTTTGCGCCCGCGATTTTCGCTAAAATGGAAATCGGGAACCAAAAATTCCCGCGATTTCCGATGCGCATGCGATTGCGCGTCCGTTCGTTATGGTTACGCATGCGTTCACCATTTTTGGTGCGTTAACGCATGCGTGTCCATAACGTGAAAAGGCGAAAACGCATGCGCAAACGCGAACGCGAAACGCGCAAGAATCGCGCACACAATCGCGTCGCGATAACGCTCGCGATTTTGTGTGCGATTCCTGTGCGTTGCAGTTTGGCCTCACCCACTTACAGATCGCAAAAATCTGGTTTGTCAAATATGTACTGGTACCTCACCTAATTCCTTGCGAGTAATTGAGGCTTAGTTTCCCTTGAAATGGTGGACTACTAATCATACTTTATATTGGCCATTCAAATATTTTTATTTGTGTTTTCACTCAATTTTTTTACCATTGCCAACGATGGTCATCAGATCATCTTTGGGAATGGAAACAAACTTGAATACAGGCATAATGCCTAGTCTCTACACTGGATGTGCAGGCTTTCAAATCCCATTGAAATTCACCTCCTGGAAACATTTTCCTGGAAGTGATTTTTCATTCAAGGCAAAGATCAAAAATCTGCGGACCAAAACTGATCACCAAGTATTGATCGGTGCTCCCATTTTTTTTCTAAGCCTTAGCAAACTCCCAAGATTTAGAAAAAAAATATTTGTGAATGAACACTGATTCATTCCCAAATACTATAGCAAGCAGCAGGCAGACAGTGTCAGCTTACTATAGTTTAGAGTAAACTGCAATCAGATCCCCACTGAAGTTTACTGCACTAACCACCAGGGAGGAAGTGGGGCTTCCCTTTCCACACGGCGCTCTGCTATTTTGCTTGTATGGGGAGGGAATCCCTATACAATATGCAAACAAAAAGATAATCAATGCACATTCCTAGGCCCCATACAATATCATATTATCTGCACACTGGCATACTTATAAACAAAGGGGTTTTAGTATACATTACTGTGATCACATGAATTAAAAGCCTTCCATCGCGTGCAAGGTAACCCCAGTCTGGAAGGTCCTAACTTCTAACCTTTTAAATTTCTTTGCTTCAATTACGATAGCAAACTTTTGCATTTCTTATAGTTGCACACTGAATGTAGCAGCTCTCTCACTCTATACTGATTACTGCAGCATCAGAGACCTCCTGTTTATTTAGCCGGTTATTCCCCTTTAAGTATAGATCTCACCCAGTTTCATTATTTTGTATCCTGGCTAGGAGTTGAGAAATGCAGAAAGTCTTCTATGATCATCCCAGAAAGCCCTTCATTTGATAACCAGTGGCAGGGCTTTGTTAACGATGGTATCTTTGAAAGTTTCAGCCCCGAAGCTAATGGGCCGTCATCATGGCCCTGATGACGGCCCATTAGCTTCGGGCTAAACGCGTCGGTGTATCTGACCAGTTTTG
This sequence comes from Hymenochirus boettgeri, assembly GCA_019447015.1. NCBI lineage: Eukaryota > Metazoa > Chordata > Amphibia > Anura > Pipidae > Hymenochirus > Hymenochirus boettgeri. Next base: position 142,463,132 of record CM033474.1, read on the forward strand.
TTTATAAACCGTGCTGTTAAGTCGTGGGAGTGCCCAGTTCTCTTCTTATACTGCATGTACTTTACCTTACTGCGGCACCCGGCACTGAAGTGGACCGAGTGCATCGGAGAAACCTCTGTTACTTATATATTATATATATATAATATTAATATATATATATATAATATCTGCCCTGGTGCTACTTCAAACACGAATCCAATAGCAGAAATACAAGTGCACTCAAGGGTCCTTTTCAACTTTTATTCATATACATTATGCAAACTACTTAACGAACAAAGGTGGTGCGACGGCAAAATTTGCATTGCCAAGTGTGGCCATGATCTGAAAAAGTGCTAAAAGTAGGTTTTATTTTTTCAGGACTATATCTGTTTCTATATCTTTTTGTAAATAGATAAAAAAGTGAATTGTTTTCTTACTGGTCTCCTAAACCAAAAAAATGCACTACTCTTGGAAAAGTCTTTCCCTGTGGTCACCTGTGTCGGTTTATGGATACTCGAGGTCAGCCTATCTCCTACTTGTCCGCCGGCCTCGAAGGAAGGCGATCCCGCATTCCTGCATGTACACACTTATAACCTACACACTACCCACCCATTTCTTAACTCAATATACACAGCAGGTCTTGACAAAAAAACCAAATCCCTCAGGCTCCACGGATCCTCCTGCGATCCGGATGTCAGTAACCCGGCCCCCTCACGTTAGCGGCTCGGGTAGTGACATCATAACGGATGCGCAGAGGCTTGGAGCTATGAGGCATCTACGCGCCATGGCGGACAAGGTCGGATAAAACTCTCTTTAGCACAGGGGACACAGTGCAAATACTTAAAAATAAGAGTAAAACCTTCTTTATTGTGCATACTGTATTTCAATAGTCCCACTGTGTGTGTGTCAGGAATCCAAACAAGACAGATGCTTTTAAAACTCCCTATTCGAATAGGAGAATTTTTTACGTCAATTATGTAATTAAAACATAGTTTTGACTTGTCTTTAGATTTTAACACACTCCAGCCACACAGACTTACGTTAATGGTTTTGTTTTCCCCAACTCTAATTCACACAATCATCATGTTAATTTAGCAATTGTGGCAGTATGGGCACATTCCTGTAGGCATATATGTTAGCAGTGGTCAACTGGTGAATGTTTCTATTCTACTTCTAAACTGCTTCTACGTGCCACAGGAATACTAAGACTAATTCATATAAGGGCAACATAAAGTGCAACATGTGCAATCATGTGTGATTATATATATACAGCAAAGTCCACCGCACTCCGTCCTACCATACCATCCGTCCATACCATAGAATTGTTCTAGACCTTGGAGTGCTCTGTATCTCTCGGATTTTATATAATATATATATGGATTGGATCAGCACTTCCAAGCAAGTATTCAAATGTCGTAAGATGCATGTCCCTTAAAGGGAAAGTCTGCGCTCCCTTTTAAATATACAATCCAAAGTAGTAGTTCATCAAGCAGCAAACATTATAAATGCCACTGTGAGGTACATCCTTGAATCCAATCACATGATGTTCATCCACCAATCAAGTGTAGTTGGTTCATCACATGATTGAGACAAAGGTTACATTTTAAATCTTTACATATAATATTGAACTATATATATTATATATATATATATATAATATATATATATATATATATATATATATATATATTATATACATTGACATTGTTTCCAGTATAGTAATTTAGGGTGATCACAGACATTCTCTACAAAGACAGATTATAAACATATAGGTCATAATCCTTGTTAAATCCTTCGGGCTATAGAATTTTTGTTCTGTCTTTTGTTCTTTCCCTTTTAGGCTGGTTAACCCTTTCTAATACAATATCCTCCGGACCATGTCCTGTTTTGCTATAATGTTAAGGGACAGGTAGAGAGGTATACCCTTTCTTAAAGGGCAACTGTGGTCCAAGAATTATTTAAAGGGACTGTCCACCCCTCTTTTCAAAAATACATATATTGTAGATAACCCCCCCAAAACCTAAAGTTCGTTTTAGTCAAAAGCTAGAAATCGGCTCCCAGCCTGAGTTATTATACTTACAAGCTCCTCGCTCCACCGCCGCTTCCGGGTTCTTCTCTTAGTTTCCACTGTGGCTGCTCTGTTCTTTTTGTGTTCCTGAGCAGCTGCAGTGGAGACTGCTACGGGAATGGCAGTCAGTGATTGGCCGTGACGTCACTGTCACGGCCTATCACTGACTGCCTTACCCGGAAGTGCAGAGCCGCGGAGGAGGAGCATGTAAGTATAATAGCGATTTCTAGCTTTTGACTAAAACGAACTTTAGGTTTTGGGGGGTTATCTACAATATATGTCTTTTTGAAAAGAGGGGTGGATATTCCCTTTAAGGTAAATTGACAGGAATTGCTTTCCTGGGTATTTTTGCAATTTACTTCAGTCATTGTAATTTGATTTCTTCTGCTTTCTTCTGCACTGAGCATGTGCCAACTGCAGATTAGCAGGAGGAGCTAGTATTTGTAACCGCAGATTTAGACATCCCACCACCTAACTTTCTGATCAGCGATCTTTTCATATCTTTGGCTGTACAGCATGTAGAGAGGTGCTTGATGGCTCATTTTAAATTGATTTAAAATCAACTTGTTTGGAGACCACAGTTCCCCTTTAATGGATGATCTATGTTGGAGAATCGCTGTTTGACCTTTTGGGTGGTCATTGAAGTCCATAAACACAATAATCTGTGTTACAGTCATACAGGGTTATTCAATAAAAGTTCTTATCGTTTAAAATGGTGCTAATTTTGCCCCAACCAATCAAATGTTAGCTTACAAATGTTAAATAAGATCTGATTGGTTGGGGCAAAATTAGCCCCATTTTAAATGATAAGAACTTTTATTGAATCTCCCTGCTAGTGTCCACAGATATTAAAATATTTTTGCGTTGTAGGATGTATAAATATCTAGATCTATTTAACAGACATTGTACACACTTTTTGCATTTATACATAACCTTTTGGATCTTGCCAAGAAATGTTGTTTTGGCTTTCCTTTTTATTTCTGCTTATACTTATTTGTTTTTAAAAGTTTAAGGGTCTCTTATAGGAAGAGGCTTGAAATTCAGCTGTGTATCGCTTGTCTCAAAATTTGCCAGTGTTTAATAATAATAGAATTGTTTGTTTATTTCCAGTATTCAATATACAGGAATTTAACTTAAAGGGCATGTCCACCCCCAAAACTATAATCCCCCCAACTACTGGCCCCACCATGAAGTGTAGTTTAATCCTTACCTCACATCCCAACTCCATCTGGTTCTCCTGTAGTCCCCCCCCAAAGTTCCAAAAACTGCCCACCAGGAGGCTAGCAGGTCCATATAGGACACTGCCTGCTACCTTGCCTCCCGGAGATTCCTGCCATGCGTGCTGCAGCCCTTCTCCCCCCTCCCTCCCCCTCCCTCTCCCTCCCCCTCCCTCTCCCTCCTCGCCCCCCTCCCGTTCTACTATCCCTCCCCCTAGCGAAAAACCCCCTAAATATTCTGCTCCCCCATGTCCCCCAGCCCCAACCGCATGTTTTTTTTTTTAAAAAGCTCCCAAACTCAACTCTTACTTACCTCTCCGCTTTCCTCCGCTGCACTGAATGACCGGCAGCCGCGTCCGTGATTGGCTGCCGCTCAGCCAATCACAGACGCGACTGCCGTCCCCCGCCCTCTGCTTGCATTCTCGCAAGCAGAGGGCCGGCAGTGCGGCGGAGATCGAGGGAGGTAAGTAAGAGTTTGGGGGGGCTTTTTAAAAAAACTAAACATGCGGTTGGGGCTGGGGGACATGGGGGAGCATGATATAAAATTTTTATTTTAGGGGTGGACATAGCCTTTAATGAATTTAGAATTCAAGACAAACACAATTTTAACAATATACATTTCATTACATGACACATCCACAAAAAGCTTGTCATATAAATTTAAATAAGTTAAACAGATAAAAGACCATAATTTAGGCCAATTGTTTAGGCTGATTAATAAAAGCTATGGCTCTTGGGAAAAAAACTATTTAAATGTCTATTTCTAGTGATTTTTTAATGCTCTATAATGTTTACCGGATGGAATTTCTGGAATAGATGATGGGCTGGATGACCTTGTCTAGAATTATCTTATTTGCCCGTTTAACTAGTCAAGATTAGTACAGATCGGCAACAGAGGGCAACTCACAGCCAATGATTTTTTCGGCTGTTTTCACTACCCTTTGTAATTGTTTTTTTGAACACTCAGTTGCCGAATCATACCATATTATAATAGATGAGGAAACAATTATTTCCACAGTCGCCCTATAAAATTGCTTTAAAACAGATCCGGTGACTACTATCTTCCTTAGCAATTGTAAAAAATACAGTCACTGTCTGGTCTTTTTTATGATGGAAATTATATTAGTATTCCAACACAGCCAATCTGTAATAGTTGTACCTAAATATTTAAAGGAGTCAACCCATTTTACTATTGAGTCATCTATACTCAATGGGGTTAATTGGGGTTGTTTTTTCCTAAAATCAATAATCATCTTGACAGTTTTTTATGAATTTAAAATCAAGTTATTTAATGAGCAACAAGATACCAATTTGGATACCTTATTCGTAACATTATATTAAAAGGCACACTTTGCATTAAAACCTACTAACATAGAATGGGTACAAGACAGTGATACTAGAATGAAATTGAAAGATTATTCATTGAAAAGTAAGACTGCTTTCTGTCACAAACCCCCGGTCCCAAAACGCCCGGCCACCTATCCGTTACCGGAAAACACACTCCAAGCAACCGACAGGCGGACGGAACAGATCAGACCCGGTGGGTTTGGTGAACAAACGATATACTACACAATTAATATTACTCAATATCAATATACTCTCTGCCACCACATCCCGATTAAACAGCGGAATGACCTGTTACCTATATGGGGATATCCGCTCCCCTACTTCTAACAACCTGTAAGAAAATTGGTTATTCACCCCTAATATTCTATACACAGTTATACAGTATCTCTATATACCTACACAATACTTCTCTATAGTAGCGTAGTTCGAAGACACAGGTTTGTTTTGGGATATACTCAGAATAGGACAATAGCCTATAAATGATTTTATATCATTTATTAAAAGTTGACAAAAATAGTGCATAAAGAATATAAAGAAAAATAAAATAAATCACTGAACATAAAGCGGTAACACAAGTGAGGGTAGAAATGGATAAAAGAAGGAATACTTAAGGATAAATGGCATCTGAATAGTCCAATAGTTCCCAGTTATTGGGAAAATAATAGTCCAAATGATAGTCCTGCGTTAAGCCAATACGGTCTGTCCAGTTGGCTAGATGTTATTCAAGATGTTCTTGTAGAGGGGCGGACTTGGTTCTGCCCCTGAAGGTTGGTTCCTAGTTTTGGAGGGAAGTGTAAATATCAAATTTCCCCCCCAGTCCATAATCCGTGAACCATACATGTCACATTCAAAATAATGTCATGATGGTCCATAACTAATTTTTCCCAACAACAAGACCAAATACGACATATCTGGGGTATCCTAGGCCTAAAAAAAAGAAAATAAAAAAAAAAAAAAAAAAAGAAAAAAAAAAACAAAAGAAGGATAATATCCCAAGTTTGGCTCGGGCTATGATATTATATCAGGTATCGATAAATGTAGAATTAATTACTGGATAAACTGGGAGTATTTATGAAAACCTGAAATAATTCTACATCCTGAATTATTAAGGAATATGAATTGCCTTTGATCTGCCAGTTGGTTTCTACTAGGAGATTCCCTGCTGGTTCTGGTGTCTCTTAGTCTGGGACATTGTTTGTATTATTCCAGGGGCTTTACACCTTTCCCTTTGAACTCTTGCTAATTTGACACCAAATGGCCCTGGCTTTGGGAAAGAAAGCTCAGAGCTTACAACTGAACATGAATTAACTCTGCGATTACCAGAACAGGGAAACAATGTGGAAGCTACCATGCTGCTTGATCATGCCAATAGGGTGAAATAATTGAAAATTGGGGGTGCAATTCCAGATATTGTCTATGGTGTTTTACATTGTACGCTTGTTCATCACACCTTCCCCCATAGCTGTCGCATAGGGATTGGTTTTACACAACCTAGACCGTTGCGACCAACTTCCCTTGGCGCCATGGTGGCTTTCTCCTTTTATGACATGTTACATCACATTGCTGGGAAACATATTTTCTTTTTTGTGGTTTTACACTCCCTCCGGTCACAATGCTATAGGTACAAGCTGTGCTGGCGTTGGGATCCATTTTGTTACCTATGGCAGACTGGTCACCCTCTATACACTGTATTAACAATGGATCATCTCCAACACAAGCATCTTCCTGATCTGGTACCACAACTTCCTTTTCATTACCCGCTGGATAAACCATGTCAGCACTGAGAGCTTTGTCATTAACATCACCCCCTGGTGTGCTTGGGTAAACAAAGGGCTGGAAATAGTGGCTGCTGCGTTCACTAGGCATCTGGACTCTATTTCCCAGAATGCCCTGTTGGCCAAATCCCAGGTTAACACTGTTTGTACCAACATTTTTAAAATTTTTACACTCTTCACCACCCTCCTGCACAATCCTTTCTGGTTCCTCTTGAGACAGAGACCAATACCTGGACTCTTCCAGTACAGTCAGATCTCTGTGTGTTACCTGGAAAACAATCCCTCTTTCCCTACACAACCCTTTATCAGATTTAACAGGTTCTTTGGTTAGTTCTACCTGCCCAAAGCTGCCCTTGTCTCCTTCAGGCTGGACAACAACATCCACCCCCTCTACAATCACTGACTTGGGCTTAACTGGTTCTGGCACTGTCGGACTCCCAGCCCTCCTTCCCAGTCACTCTGCACTAAGTCACTAGATCGAACCAGGGAGATCTCCGGGAAAATGCTATCCTCCTCACCTCCCTCTCCAGTCATACACTCGGGCCTTACTGGTTCTGGCACTGTTAGACTTCTACTCTGGTCTCCCAGCCCTCCTTCCCAGTCACTCTGCCCTATGTAACCTGACTGAACCAGGGTGATATCCAGGGGAAACCTAACATTCCCTACTGCTCTCTCTGAAGGTCCCAACTCATTCAGTGTGCTGTCAGTCTGCAGTGTTATCTCAGAGTCTGCATCACAAGTTCCAGCCAACTGTCCTGTGGGTAGTTGGTGAAGCTTGGCAGGGGTTGAGTCAGCTGGATCAGAACATGAAACGAACTTGTAAATAGCGTCTCCCTGCTCTGATTCCAATGACCGTCCCCTAGCGAACTAGGTCCAGTCAAACCCCTTCCCTGCTCCAGCTGTTCTAACGCACGGTAGCACAATACCTTGGTGTGAGTTGAACCTTTAGCTTCAGATTCCGTGACACTTTCGGCGGTTTGATACTGGGCCACTAATGTGCCTAAATCTGTCCCCAACAACACTGGGACAGGGATATCATCCGAGATACCCACTACTTTCTCTTGCTTTCCAACCCCCCAGTCGATTTCCACTCGGGCCTGGGTGATGTTGGGACGAATGCCCCCTATTCCCGTGAGGGTCAGGGGCTTATCCGGGAGGATGTCCTCTTTTTTAACAAGGTTAGAGTGAACCAAAGTGATGTCTGCTCCTGTATCCCTGAAGCCAGTAACAATCCGGTTGTTCACTTTAACCAACTGGTGATTTTGAGTGCCACATTGAATTTCCTTTCGACTGGCAAATAAAACAGTAGATGTTCTGGGTGCAGATGGGGTTCTATCCTGTGGCTGGCTAGTTGCTGGTAGTGCCCTCTTTAGTGCTGGACAGGAATATTTGAAGTGTCCTGGCTGGTGACAATAGTGACACGCGCGATCCTCAGATATCTCCGGTCTCTGGGGTGGACAGCTCACAGGGGCTGGAGGAGTAAATGGTTTACCTCCCTTCCATCCCTGGGATGACGTTCTGCGCGTGTCAGGCACACGGGTTGCAATGAAGTTATCCGCCAGTTCAGCGCCAGCGGTTGTTGACTTGGGTTCCCGCTCTAGCACAAACTGACGAACATCCGCTGGGCAAACCTGTAAAAACTGATCTTTGACCATAAGATCCTCCAGGGCTCCATAAGAATTGTTAGTGAGGTTCTGAGTCCATTGTCGGAATGTGGTGAATAAATTGCTAGCCACATCCGAAAAAGAGTCTGTGGATCCTTTTTGTACAGACTGGAACCTTTTACGGTAAACCTCTGGGGTCAACTGGTACTTGGCTATGATAGCAGCCTTGATAGCTCCATAATCATTATCACTTTCCTCCGGTAACTCGGTAAACGCATCCAGCGCTTTGTAGCGCAGGTGTGGAGTCAGATGTCTGGCCCAATCCTCCTGAGGCAGACAATACTGACGGCAGGCTCTCTCAAAAGAGCGTAAGAACAAATCAATGTCTGTATCCTTCTCCATTGCTGCAAATTTAAACTTGTGACTCACAGGTAAACTTGTTCCTCCTGCTCCAGGAGAACTTGGGGATGAACTGTGGGCGGACTGGCGCAGTTTAGCCATTTCCAGTTCATATTGTCGTGCAGCTTGTCGCTCTGCAGCCTCAGCCCGTCTCTCTGCACTCTCACGCTCAGCACGGCGTTCCAGAAATTGCAGGTACTCCATTGGGTTAGTGTCGCTTAACCTTTGCAACACTGCCTGGAGCTGAGGAGACTCTGTAGCTGCAGACACACACATTGGTAATGGTGATACAGTCCTTGATGGTATTCCAGGCTGGACAATATCATTTGAATCCAGGTCGTAGTGAGTGATTCCTGCTGTAGGCTCATCAAGCGTTACCTGTGCTTGGAAATCTGCCTCCATTAATTCACGAATCAGCTCCTCCCTCCTTTTCCGATAGGAATCAATGTGCCTGCTTTGGCAAACAACGATTAAGTCATCCAGACTCATGTTCTTGTAATTCACGGATTCAGACATTTTGCCAAGTAGAAAAAGTATAGAAAAAGATTTTGGGGAAGGGCACTGTGTGTTTACCTGTTCAGTATATATTTTAATGCACCGGCTATTAACCACAGAACTTGGGTTCAGCTCTACAGAGTTACTTAGTTAACACTGTATTATTAGAGATTCTGAGTATAAACACCAAATATCCCAAACACTGCCAACCAATTGTCACAAACCCCCCGGTCCCAAAACGCCCGGCCACCTATCCGTTACCGGAAAACACACTCCAAGCAACCGACAGGCGGACGGAACAGATCAGACCCGGTGGGTTTGGTGAACAAACGATATACTACACAATTAATATTACTAAATATCAATATACTCTCTGCCACCACATCCCGATTAAACAGCGGAATGACCTGTTACCTATATGGGGATATCCGCTCCCCTACTTCTAACAACCTGTAAGAAAATTGGTTATTCACCCCTAATATTCTATACACAGTTATACAGTATCTCTATATACCTACACAATACTTCTCTATAGTAGCGTAGTTCGAAGACACAGGTTTGTTTTGGGATATACTCAGAATAGGACAATAGCCTATAAATGATTTTATATCATTTATTAAAAGTTGACAAAAATAGTGCATAAAGAATATAAAGAAAAATAAAATAAATCACTGAACATAAAGCGGTAACACAAGTGAGGGTAGAAATGGATAAAAGAAGGAATACTTAAGGATAAATGGCATCTGAATAGTCCATGAGAGGCATCTGAAGAGTCCAGAACTTGATAATCCAGTTATTGGGAAAATAATAGTCCAAAGGATAGTCCTGCGTTAAGCCAATATGGTCTGTCCAGTTGGCTAGATGTTATTCAAGATGTTCTTGTAGATGTTATGACAGACTTCTTGTGATGAGACCCAGTTCCATTTTTATCCTTTCTTCAGAAAATGGGAGTGGTCTGGTCCCTAGAGGGGCGGACTTGGTTCTGCCCCTGAAGGTTGGTTCCTAGTTTTGGAGGGAAGTGTAAATATCAAATTCCCCCCCAGTCCATAATCCGTGAACCATACATGTCACATTCAAAATAATGTCATGATGGTCCATAACTAATTTTTCCCAACAGAACAAGACCAAATACGACATATCTGGGGTATCCTAGGCCTAAGAAGGATAATATCCCAAGTTTGGCTCGGGCTATGATATTATATCAGGTATCTATAAATGTAGAATTAATTACTGGATAAACTGGGAGTATTTATGAAAACCTGAAATAATTCTACATCCTGAATTATTAAGGAATATGAATTGCCTTTGATCTGCCAGTTGGTTTCTACTAGGAGATTCCCTGCTGGTTCTGGTGTCTCTTAGTCTGGGACATTGTTTGTATTATTCCAGGGGCTTTACACCTTTCCCTTTGAACTCTTGCTAATTTGACACCAAATGGCCCTGGCTTTGGGAAAGAAAGCTCAGAGCTTACAACTGAACATGAATTAACTCTGCGATTACCAGAACAGGGAAACAATGTGGAAGCTACCATGCTGCTTGATCATGCCAATAGGGTGAAATAATTGAAAATTGGGGGTGCAATTCCAGATATTGTCTATGGCGTTTTACATTGTACGCTTGTTCATCACACTTTCATTCCCCCCACTACGTATTCCAGAGGTGAACCTTTATATACAATAAAAAAACAACCAATAAACAAGATCAGAATACGCCTACATACGTGCTACCACAAGGTCTCTCCGGTTCGCTATACCCCTGCGTCCAATAATGAAGACAATGAATATGAAAGAATGAAGATTAAATGTCATTTAATCCACCAGGATTTTCATATTCATTGTCTTCAATAAACAAAAACTTATATATAGACTTTAAAGGAGTGAGTAAAAACAATCTGACAAGCAAGGAGCGAATAGCTCTGAATAATCAGATGGATAATGAATTGATTACAGTCAAACCTGCAGACAAGGGAGGAGCCTTTACGATCTGTTCCTCTCCCTAGTCTTACTATTTATATTAACAACACACCTATATCACCATCTCCTCATGTCTGCTACCTGAGAATAACGCTAGATTCCAATCTTTCTTTCAAACCCCATGTCAATTCGCTTGCCAACTCCTGTCGGCTCCAACTCAAAAACATCTCCCGCATCGGACCCTTCCTCTCCAAAGAAGCTACAAAAATCCTAGTCCATGCCCTAGTCATATCCCGGCTTGACTACTGCAACACACTCCAGTGTGGTCTACCAAACAACCGCCTGGATCTGCTTCAATCCATCCTCAACTCTGCTGCCCAGATCAGTCATTTCCCTTCTCAAAATGACAAAAACTTATATGAGATTGGATAAAGATTAGAAAAAATGCTATCATAGATTGTGATTTTCATAGATATTTATGGGTGGAGTTTCCCAATACTCCATTCTTCTATGTTCTACCTAAATTTCAAAGGGTTTCCTATAAATTTGACAGATATTTCTGATGATTGTCTTTTAGCGAGTCTGGATGTTTGTAGTCTTGAACAGTAATTCCCTCTGGCATGATGGATATCAGCTTCTGGGCCAAAATCCTGACTTATGGATATCAATTTTTGAATTTTTAGTGCTTTAGTGCTTGGAGTTGTTCATGATTTGTGGGCTTCTGCTTGTCCATACACTTTTTAAAAGCTGACGTTTGTTTTAAAAAACAGGCTGTGCTCTCCAAACAAGTGTCCTCTGTTGAAAAGATATCTCTCATACATCTCAAACAAGCCTAGGGTGATGTCTTTAGCTGTTGTCAATCCAAAGTTATATGCCCCAACCCCAAAAATGCATCTTTTCTGAAGCTAGATACAGGCTTGCTGTCTGTACTTTCCTATGCCTATGGAAACAGCATGTGGCTAGCAAGAAGCACCAACCTTTATACTGCTGTAAGTTTGGATAGACTGCAGTTAAAAGCATGATTCTGGAGCCATTTTAAAAGTAGGAGTGAACTCTTTTTTAATAGAGGGCACTTGTAAAGAGGACACAGTTCCCCTTTAAATGTGTAATGTGCAGAGCTGTACAAAAGCTCAGATAAGTATTATAACCAACAAAAAATAAGATTAGGTAGATGAATGGATGAATAAAATAATAAAATCACAGAAACTTACCATACACCAGTTACACCCAAATCTGCTAAGAAAGATAACATAGAAAACAAGAGAGAATAAACTACTGGGAATTGCTGAAGTTTAAAGCTGGGTACAGACATTAGTGATATAGGACCCATTCGATCGGTACCAAAGGGTTTGGCCCTATATCGCTATACAAACGTTTCTGACACCTAAAAAACCTTCCGTATTGGCATCTGGAACAGTTGTTTCGGATGGAAAATTCATGGTTGGCTCCCTGTACTAAAGTATAGGTAGTCGGCCACGATCATAGGGAGCATGGCAGACAAACGTTCTCCCAATACTTTTTATAGGGAAAATGAACATGACTGTCTGTACTCAATCTGTCTTGCATATTCTGTCTGTCATCTTTGATAGATTTCTACCTTTAGGCCCACTTTCTTCTGCACTACTCCACACAGCTAAAATGCTGTTGGACTTCAGTCTCGAGTTGTAGCTTTGTAGATAAGGAGCTGCAAATTACTAGTACTAAAGCAGGGGTGCCAAAACTATCTGACCTTCTTAACCCACTCCACCAGCCTGAACTCCACCAATTTCAGTTATTCGAAGATTTTTCATTTGGGCTGAATATTATTATTCTAAAACTACATAGTAATTGAAACAGCAATTAAGGTAGAATAAAGACATACATTCATCTAGTCCAACTTTTATATCCTTCTATATATATCTATATTTGTATTTTGTGCCTATACCTTTTGTGGAAGAAAATCTTTCAGAGGCAGATAATCCAATAGAAAAGTAGATCAGGCCTGGCGGCAATCAATTAGAGGCCAGGAGACAAGAGGTAAGGAATTGAGTCAAAAGTCCAAAGCCATAGGGTCAGAAAATCCAATAATGTTATACCGATAGCTACAGCACACCCAGGAACAACTAGGCTAAGCAGCCCTGTCAGGCAAAGTTGCTCCAACTAATCAGATGTTACCTTTCAAATGTTAAATAATATCGGATTGGTTGGGGCAAAATTTGCACCATTTTTAACGATAAGAATTTTTATTGAATCTCCCTGCTAATATCTAAAAGTGGCCATACACTGCAAAAGGTTATTGTGATCGTTTGTGATTCGTTTGGTGACTAATGTCTATTGTGAAGTTACATTACATTTATTTGGAATTTCAGAAAATACTACGATCACTTAACCAATTGATTGGATGATGGTAAAATCGGCCCAGTGTAAGGGCAACCAATATTACATCAGGTAGCGTGGATTTTACACTCATTTTAACAATACAAATATATAGCATCTCCCTCATAGACATCCATAAATGTTTGCTTATATGTAACAACATTTATATTCAAAAACACAGAAATACACACAACCATATGCATACAACTATCAGATACACATTCACACAAGCATAACTGAAGCAACACACACATTACATATACATGCAAACAAACATGCAATCATACAAAAACACGACAAAACCTACTCGCTTGACATGTTGGCTTCCCCTGACTTCAGTACCAGACACTGACTGCCTTTATGTACATGGCCACATAAGAGTAGCCTGTTAATAAAGTGCAGCATACTCTATGCTTGATACCGTGTACACATAAAAAAATAATCTTAATAAAAATAGTATAACTATTGGCAGCACTTTATTTATTAACAGTTTAGTGATGATGTTTTTGTTTAAACTGAAGTCCACAGTATCCACAAGTCCCATTCTTTGTTTCTTTGTCCTAAGTGAAGAAATACAGAATATCAACATACAGAAACACAAGGTATTAAAATAATTATTTCCTGATATAAGCCAGGACACAATGGAGCATATGGGGTTGCAAAACAACCAATACTAATTAATCTAATGGAGATGACCTTTAACACTAGAGCCTCATCCAAACCTATGATAAGTGTGCCCAAGCACGTTGGTCCACGATGCAGAGATCACATACATATGTGCAATTAACAGGCAAAAATAGATGTTAGTTTCACGTGTTGCCTGCCTGGGAGTCATGAGCACTATCATACATGTGTAAGAGACTCAGGACATCAACCCTGGGAGGACAGCTTATAGACCAACAGGGTTATTCAATAAAAGTTCTTATTGTTTAAAATGGTGCTAATTTTGTCCCAGCCAATCAGATGTTAGCTTTCAAATGTTAAATAAAATCTGATTGGTTGGGGCAAAATTAGCACCATTTTAAACTATAAGAACTTTTACTGAATCTCCCTGCAAGTTCTTACATTCTAGGTGCCTTTGTCACTTCCCTCTGGTCCTGTCTACTCTCTGCCAATTCATCTAATGTGTTGTTAATTAGAGGACCTTCTTTTTGCAGTGTGTTCTCCTAACGCCATGCCAGTTTGAGAAGATGGTGGGCCAGGCCCGAATGGTTTGCCAGGGAACATATAAAAGGTAAAATTTCCTGCTATCAGCTGTACCCCTAGGGGTGAGACCTAAGAGTTTAAAATTCTCATCCTGGCTTTTTAATATTTTGTTTTCCTTTCAGATTTTATGTAATCATCCTAATTAAGGATGCCTTCTGAAATAACACATCTGTGATGATAAAACATTCAGCCAGTCAATATATTTTTTGTACTGATACACATGGTATCAGTACAAAAAAAAGTCAGATTATTGTGCCAGTGGTGCATAGAAGACAGGAAGATTTGCATGGTATGATAATGATATATTTGTACACAGTGTAAAAATTTGCCTGGCTTTTCAGATATCTAGAAGCATACTAAATTATTACAGAAAAACTTACTAAATTGATATAAACTTTAGGATGTCCCAGAGCTCCGCCACCTCCGTCACAAGAGATGATATGACTCTCAACTTCATTCACTGGCTGCTCTGCTATCAAGTTAATAGCAAACTGTTCATTGACCTAAAGAACAAGGGGTACTAAAATTAAACAACATTACAGTAATTAAAAAATTACAGTAATTAACTAGTAGAGAACTGTCCTGCAAGAGAGGCAATCACATAAAACAGTTTGCAATAATTAGTTTACAAAACAAGTTTAACTATTGGCGATTACAGGTTCTCCTATTTTTGTCTCAAAGTAATATTAAAGGCTATGTCCACCCTAAAAAAATTTTTTTTATATAAGGTCCCCCCTGGGCTCCCAGCCCCAACCGCTATAATTTTTTTTTTTAGAAAGCCCCCCAAACTCTACTTACCTCCCCTCGATCCTCCGCCGCGCTCCCGGCCCTCTGCTTGCAAGGAAATGCAAGCAGAGGGGCGGGCGCAGCCGCGTCTGTGATTGGCTGAGCGCACCCAATCACAGACGCGGCTGCCGGCAGCTCACTTCGCCGGAGGAAAGAGGAGAGGTAAGTAAGAGTTTGGGAGCTTTCTAAAACAAAATACCCGGTTGGGGCTGGGGGACATGGGGGAGCAGGATATTAAATGGGTTTTATGCTAGGGGGAGGATATAGAACGGGAGGGAAGGAGGGAGAGGGAGGGGGGAGAAGGGCTGCAGTACGCATGGCAAAAATCTACCTGAGGCCAGCTAGCAGGCAGTGTCCTATATGGACTCTGCTAGCCTCCTGGTAGTCATTTTTTGGGACTTTGGGGGGGGACTACAGGAGAACCCTATGGAGCTGGGATGTGAGGTAAGGATTAAACTACACTACATGGTGGGGCCAGTAGTTGGGGGGATTATAGTTTTGGGGGTGGACATGCCCTTTAACATTTACCAAATTAAATCTAGAACCACAGATAGGGCTCGATTTTAAGGAGAACCCAAAGTGGTCAACTAAACTGTCATTACCTTTAAAGGGAATGTCCACCCCTTATAAAAAAAATGTAATGTATTATGCAGGACCCCCCAAAACCTAGCCTTCTTTTGGTAAAATATAATAATTCTGCTCCCAGCCAGAGAAATCATACTTACAAGATCACAATCCACCGTCGCTTCCGTTCTCTCCATTCCCCCTCCACTGCAGCTGCTCTGTTCTTTTTGTGTTCCTGAGCAGCTGCAGTGGAGGCTCATCCAAGAATGGCAGTCACTGCCTTACGCGAAATTGCCAGAGAGCCGCGATGGCGGATCGAGGAGCTGGTAAGTGCTATTTCTCTTACTGGGAGCAGAATTATTATATTTTAACAGAAAACTAGGTTATGGGGGGGGGGGTCCTGCACAATATATTTCCCTTTAAGAACTATAAAAAAATGCAACAAGGATTGTAAGAAAGCAATTAAGCTAGCTAAAATAAATAATGATGTTGGGATAGCTGAACAAACAAAGACTAACCCTAAACAACTATTTTAAGTATATTAATTGTAAGATGAGGACAGAAAATGTGGCACCCTTAATTAATGGGGATAAGTTAGTTACAGAAGATGGCAATTAAGCAAAGGTCTTGAACATTTTTTTCCTCTGAATGTGTTAGGTCCCATTAGGTGGTCCTTTTTTTATCTGCATGTGTGCATGATTTTTGGTCTGTGTGTGTCAGTAAGACTTTAAAGGGGAAGTTCAGTGCAAATACATATGCCTTTCAGAACAAAAAGAGCAGTATTTTTTCATCCCAATAACCTTAATTTGCCAATTCAACATTTTGTCTGTGTATAAATAAAGCAACCGAAATAAAAAAAATATATTATCAGAAAAATTATTATTAGGATATTCAAAGAATGTGGTGCATCCTGGGAAGAAGAAGGGCCGTTAGAACCTGAAATGTCAGCTCACTAATGTCAACAGCAGGGAACAGCAAAGGGTATGAAATCAACTGATTTTTCAAAATGGAAGAGAATATGTAGAATAACTAAGTACCGTATATACTGAGATAAACCGAGGTTTTCAGGCTTTAAAAAAAGCCTGAAAATCTTACCTCGGTTTATACTCGAGTCAGCCTCCTACCTTGTCCGCCGGCCGCGGAGATCCGCATCCTCGCTCCACAGCCTCTGCGCATCCGGATGATGTCACTACCCGGCGCCGCAAAGTGAGAGGCGCCGGGTAGTGACATCATCCGCAGAGGGTGGATCGAGGATGGGATCGTGGCGCCGGGACAAGGTAGGAGAAACTTTTTTACACAGGGACACAAGTGGCAAATACTAAAAATAGAGTAAAAACCTTCTTTATTTGTGCATACTGTATGCAAAAATAAAGGAGGATTTACCCCTATTTGCAAGTATTTGCCACTTAAGATGTTTGAAAACTACAACTCCCACCATGCTTTATTGCTGGGAGTTGTAGTTTTCAAAAATCTTAAGTGGCAAATACTTGCAAATAGGGGTAAATCCTCCTATATTTGTGCATACAGTATGCACATATACAGTATCTTTAGTGGCAAATACTACCCCCTCGGTTTATACTCGAGTCAATGTGGTTTCCTTCTTTTTTTCCTAAAACTAGGTACCTCGGTTTATACTGGGGTCGGTTTATACTCGAGTATATACGGTTTGCGTTACATAAACTAACAATTTAACATATATTGATAATTTCCACTGAACTGTCCCTTTAATAATAGTTTATGGGACTACGTGGACACAGAGACAAACTTGTTTTTTGCAGGGGTGTTTTCTCCAGTATTTCCTGTTGATTTTATAAAAAACTGCACACAAACACAAACTTACCAGAAACGCAGACAAAAGCAATAGAAAATTGCATGTCTGTTAACCCACAAATGGACCGGAACACAGTCCAAAACCCATGCAAAAGGGATCGCACATAGTGGGACCTAACCATAAGTTCAGTTTTATCCAGGCCATTTACAAAGCACTGTTAAGGCTATTATTTGAAATGCGGTGCCATTTGAATCCTGTGTACAAAAAGGACATCTTGGAAATGGAAAAGGGGACTGGGGGAGTTTGAATATGAAGACAGATTGGATAAGTTACAGTTATGCACACTAGCCTAAAGGCACTTGCATGGGCATATGATTACTATGTATAAGTATATTAATAGGCCATTTATTAAACTATATGGGGCATTGTGCACCAATAGAACAAGTCAGAGGACAGGCGGACATCCCTTAAGACTGGAGGAAAAGAAGAAGTTTAGTCTTTAAAAGATATGTACACTGTAAAACCAACTTTAGTTGCCCAGATAGCTGTGGTTTTTATGTGAACCCCCCCACCCCACCCTCCCATAGCCTATGTTGCCTACTTGAATGTTGCTGGCTTCCTCCTCTTGGATATGGCTGCTGGAGCTCCACCCCACGAGATCTTCAGAATTTCTCCATCTCCAGGCGGTTGAAGCATGTAAGACTTGTGTGGAGCGTGAATGACGTCACATCGCACGCGACATCATTGCGCGTGCATCCCGGTGCAGTTCCCAGGATTGCACTACTGCAGCGCGACAATGTCGCGGTCCCGGGTATGCTGCCGTGACTTGAGCGTTTTGACATCGGCCGTGTGCACGCTCCACACAAGTCTTACCTGCTTTGACCGCTTGGAGATGGAGAAGTTCGGAATATCTCGTGGGGTTGGAGCTCCAGCAGCCATATCCAGGAAGCCATGAACCATGACTAAGGGGGTGTTCCCCGAAACACGTTGAATGGTGAGTCCTCGTGTGATGTGCTTTTAATGATTTGCATACTTCAATAAGCAAGTTTTCTTGTGAAGATCCGGAAGCGCGGCCTATTCTGTTTGGCGGTTCGGAGACTGTCGGATTCGCACCCAGACTTCTCTGCTTTCTCCCTCTCCCCCTCCCAACTCTCTTTTCCACCTCAGAGCAGCCGCTTTTTGGACTTCATATCCAGGAAGCAAGCAACATAGAAGCAATCATTTAGGCAAAGCAAGCTATTTGGGGGGGGGGGGGGAAGAATTCACATATTTTTTTGAATTTTTTATAGATTATACATATTGATCCCCCAACCCCCGTAATAAAATTCTTAGAAAGTGCCCCAGATATGTACTTGCCTTCCCTCTATCCTCCGCGGCACTCTCCAGGCCCTCTGCTTGCACGGAAATGCAAGCAGGGGGCGGGACCGGCAGCCGGTTGGGGCTGGGGGATCAATATATATAATATATACTGGGGATTTTACACTAGGGGGAGGGAGAAGAAAACGGGAGGGAAAGGAAGGGGGGGGGCTCTCCTGCGCATGCCTCAGACCTTGTCGAGGTTGAGGCTGAGACAGGCGCAGGATGAGTCACCCAGACCTTAAACACTACACTTTCCTGGACTTAGGAGGGGCATAACATGGCAACCATAAGGAGCTGGGCTGTAAGGTAAGGATTTTTGTACACTACAGAGTGGGGCCAGTATGGGGTTAAATTTGAGTTTTGGGGGTGGACATGCCCTTTAAAGCTACAGCTATCCAGGCTGGTTTTATAGTGTACATAGAAGTACGGAAGGTGTTTTTCATTGTGAGAATGGTAAAACTATGGAACAGTCTTCCATTGGACGTGGTGATGGCAGGTTTATTGGATCGTTAAAAAAAAAAAAAAAAATGGATGAGTTTCTAAAAAACAAACAACGCTGCATGTTACTGCTATTGATAAATAAAGTTGGAGTTGATCCAGAGATATTTCATACTGTTTTTTTTTTTTTGCCTTCCTATTGAAGGAGCATGTTTTTGACAGCACTTGTACTCCTATTTGATTTTTTGTAGCTTACTGCAGTGTGCAATTGTTGAATGGTGGAAAATACTTTCATTACTTTGGGCTAAAAGTTTGCAGGTCATGTCCAAAATTACATAAAAGTAAAAATAAAAAAAATAAGACAGACACATTCAATACAATCAATTATGTTGTAAGTATCTGAAAATCATTTAATGATGTTTTGTGTGGCTCAATAAGCTACTTTAACAAAAATAATTTATATCACTACTATTTGGCAAAAATGTCAACCCTCTAAAATCAAATAACTGTTTGCCATGCAATGGCTAGACATTACGTTGATTAATAATAGCGAGAAGAGCTGTCGACATCATGACCAAATCATTATTTGCGATCAAAATTAAGGGCATATTTTTTATTGCGAGTGTTGGGAGGTAAGTCAAGTAATATATGACCATTAAAAGCGGTTACAGTATAAATATATGAACATAAATAAAATCTAAATAATAATATGCAAACAGAATGAAATAAAATCTGAAATGTCACTTAAGCCAGAAGTCACTTTCTTCTCTTAAAAATAAACATGTGGGTCTAAGGCAGCTACTGTTTATTCAGCAAGGTTTCTATTCTTATGAGTAAGTGCATTAAATTGATGTACCATTTTCATCTGCTTGTGTTTATGGAGAGGATGGACTACACACAGGATGTGTTACAGTTTAAAGTAATGTAATATCCCTGTGACTGACAACACAAATACCTTCCAGGTTATTCTGGCAGACATCAAGGCACAACTGTGGCAGCTAAAAGACCTCATCTACTTACTTTGTGGGATGACCATTTAATGCCTTGACACTTCTGAATGACAAAAGGGCCATACCACTGTCACTTAATGCACAGCTTCTCAAGGCATGGATGACCTTATTATTAATGCTTGGTCTCTGAAAATCAATCCTACTGCAGGAATACGCACGCACTCCTTCAACCAGATAAGTGAGCAAAAATGAAAGGGAAAACATTCATTGTGCTTACAGTGATGAACAAAGTGGATAGCAAATAGCACCAATCAATTTACAATGTACAGTGCATCACTTTTCTCAGATAAAATCCTAACACTACATTTAAGAACTCCATCAGAACAAAAAGTAGGTTAGCAAATTTTACTATAACTATTTTATAAATAAGAATATATTTTTTTAACATTTTGAATTTAATTTGAAATTAAAACCACATACAGGAAAACATTTTCAAATACCAAAATTTACAAGACAAAAAACTTTTTTTTCAACATTTATTCAATCAGGTGTAGTTGGAGGTTCAAACAGTGAGAAGCATGTGTTGGGTGAGACACTACTAAAAAGATGCATCACTACACAAGCAGGTAGAATTGCTGCATCTGCATCAAATCAGGTGTAAACTGTATTTTGTTCTGACTAAATAGCTAAAGGCATTTAAAACTCAGTCTTTCCTGAAAGGCAAAATGGTCTAAATGCAAAGTGTATCGCTAAAAGAAAAAAATACGAACCTTATGACATATTATGTTGACACAGGAGAGCAAAGTACACCTCCTTCTAAATGCTGTAATTAATGGTAGTTTGAAAAACCCTGCATCCATTTCTACTTTATTCTTGTCATTTCCACTTTTTCTCAAGCAGAAATGCCTTATTCTAGAGAATGTCCTAAGGTTGTCGTGGTTTTCTGAAGAAAGTTGTGTTTTTTTATAACCAGTACCTCAATTCTCTACCAAGAATAGTAGCTGAAAATTTTAACATTTTCACTGCAGAAGAATGTGTGGAAAGATGAGGAAGGCTTCATGTCTTGTAAAATACTTGTAATTCCCCATACATACAGTTTGGGCCACTGATATACTCAGTGTTATTTGCTAGAAGAGGCATGAGTGGCAAATGAAAATGGAAAATGAATAATGTATTGTGTGCACCAAGACCACTTGCATATACAACATCACAAATCTAAATACATATGAAATATTTAGCCCCTGGATGTTTCATTTTTTTGTTAGGACTGAACAAGAAGCATGTTCCTCTATTTGCCATTATTTACTACACAGCAAATGTTTCAGGATTAGAGAGTAAGGGCAAATCGAATTTGCTCCTGGATGTCTCTTTTGAAAGTGAATTTATAAACTATAGACAGGACAAGTCAACAAATTATGAAGAAACATACATACAAAGGGAAGTTCAATCATTTACCTACCCAATTATCAATTTCTACAAATCTGACAGTAATTTCATTGCAAATGCTCAGACAAAGAGTATCGCAAACACATCCAACTTAAGTCTCACATTAAATGAAACAAAAAGTGAACCAGTCTGTGAACACAATCATCCACACTTATTTGATAATGTCAGTACCCAGAATGTTTTCCTAACATCAGAAATTCCTACATGAACAGCAATAATAGGATGATCTTTCTATTTTGTAGGAATTAGATTACAACTTTGAACACTATTATCATAATAACTGAAAGAAATGACTAAAGGTTACCTCCTTTTGTTGTCCAACAAATCGGACTTTTCTGTAGTCATTTTCATCAAAAACCTATAAAAAAAAAAATGTAAAATACCCTTTGAGAATGGAAAATGTTTGATATGCAGCAAAAAGTAGTGTCTCTTTGGGGGGAAAAACCTTAAGTTAGGTATACACAGGCAGATGTTTTGGACTAAAGAAACGATCAACATATTCGACCAGTCAGCCAGGCCAAAACATCATTGGTCGCAGCAAACAGACAATCTTCTAGCCCATGTTTATTTTTATTGTTTTAATGGCACTATTAACATTTAGATATGGTCACATGGGGTATCGCTGGTGGGTGGGATTTGACACCATGCTGATAAATTTGGTCAATGAGTATTGTGATGTAACTTCCTTAACTCTCAACAATGGTAAAACAGAAAATTCTATCATTACTTAAGGTGGGTATGCAATCTGGGTACCAATCTTTGAAAAACTACCGTACATGTTCGGGGCCGACATTTTCCACGACAGCAGGAGACTCCCTATACTTTAGTACAAGGGGACGACTGTGGGTAGGGGAGATTTTCCCAATGAAATGAGCAATCCCAACACAGATCGGGAATGTTTATTGGCAACGCTCGTTTGTTCGGTACACACATTGCAGAGAAAAAAAGTCCCTTTCTAGTCCATGTGTGTACCCAGCTTTACTGTAATTTTTCCCCCTAGTCTATAGCATTGCAGTGGTTAACACTGGATTTATCCCCTAGTACTCTTGATTAAGGCAAATACCCAATGCTAGTATAAATTTCCACCCCCCCCCCCCCCCTTCCTCCTACCATCTTTGGTATTTGTGGAAAGAGAGAAAACAGGGAAGTAAACAAAGCACTGCCGTGTTACCGATCAGAAAAAGAAAAATATGGTAAGTAATGATATGTAGTGGTTATAATTGGAATCTGTAAAGCTAAATAATTGGGTGGGAGACAAAAACACGCATGCAAATGCATTAAAGTGAGGCAGAAAGAGCCTTCTTCCCAAAGTCTGTCTGGGAGGAAGCAAAAACATCTAGCTTATAATGTTTGAAAAAGGTGGTCATGGACGTCTAAGTAGCTGCGATTAGAAAGCTGCTACCAATCTAGAAGAATGTGCTTGTTATGGAGGAAGATTATATACCTGTCTTTCTTTCTTGAAGGGGTAATTAGATTTGTTATTTCAAGAGGAGATTGAGGACTTATCGATGGCCCTTTCTTACCAACTTGGATTGTGTTAATTTGTTCACTAAAGGGAGGGGGGGATTCCATATTGTATCACTAATAAATTATTTTCAGTACCCACAAATCTGATTGTTGTCTGAGCCCAGAACCCTTAAAAATGGGATAATCATCCTTCTACCTCTCCAAGTTGGACCTTTGTTGTAGACAAAATCCTGGTGTGGTCTCCAAGAGTCCAAGAAGATGGCCTGTTTGGTCTGTATAGTTTTGCTTTCTTGAAAGTTTTCTGAACAGAGGTTGAGGTGGAAGGGAGGGGGGGTCCTGAAACCCCTTGATGGTGGAAGGCTCTTCCAGTTTGACTACTTTTTCTCTAATAATTACTTCAAAACATTTGATAATTTGATGTCTGTCAAACTTTGAAGAAGCTTTTCCCTGCAAGTACCATTTCTGATTCTGGATTCCTATTCCAGATCCATACACTGTTAGCTCTAGCAAAATTGGTGATTGCTACAGAAGGTCTTATGGACACTCCTGCAATAAAGCTGTTTTTAGGTTGGTTTTAATAATAGAGTCAAGTCTGGGGCATTCATCCCAGAAGGCAGAATCCTACTGAGAGATAGGGTAATTTTGAAGAAATGTTATGATATTATCTGTACTCCTAAGCCATTGCTTGTAGCGTTTGTGTGGGTATTGCAAGAGATACCAGCCGCAAGCTATTCACCAGCAGCTATGCGGTTCTAGAAACATGAATATTTCATGCCAGCTAACAGCTGCTGGTAAAAACTTATTTACAGTACCGGTCAATTGCAGGCGTATTTCCAGCCTGTACATAACTACATCAAAAAGATAGATGGCCTTTCTACCATGTGCATCAAAAAGTCCAACTTTATTGTAAAGACATCAGCGGTACAAGTGAGGGAAATTTACACACGAACAAATATCCTGATGTGTCTCATGACAGTTGTCACTTCATCAGATGATGCAGTGACAACAGTCACAAAATGCGTCAGGGCGTTTGTTCATGTGCAACTTTCCCTCACTTGTACCGTTGATGTTTTTACAATAAAGTTGGACTTTTTGATGCACATGGTAGAAGGGTCATCACGTTTGTCTTTTTGGTATGGTTTTGTTCTATGTTGGAGGTGCCTGTCCTCCTGGGTACAGGACTCTCCCTAGGTGCTTGGACCCAGTGGCAGACATATGAAGGTAGGATACAGTGATGTATGTACAAAACTACAACTCCCAGCACTGCCCTGCAGAAGGCAGACAGTGAATGCTGAGATTTATACTTTTCACACCTTTGGAGGCCTGCTGAAGGGAGATCCCTGATTTAAATGAACCAGGAACAACCAGTGCACTACATGGAATGACTGTCCTTAGAGTCAACAAATGAGAGGTGCACATCAGGAAACAAAAATAAGGAAAGGTAGATTTAGAGAGGGGTCATCTGCACAAACTACTGGCCATTTTCTTCAATTTCCCACGGAGACTGGGATAATGCCAGGGGTTCAAATCAACCCATATACAATAATTGTGTCCCAGTGACAGTAATAGTCAGATTAACATGGTGTTATTGTATTGGTATCGAACAACCTATGTAAACAAGAAGCAAACCTGGCCAGTGTGGGTGACCTTCTCCCCGGTGATGGACATCTGAACACCATAACGTCTTGTCCACACAGAGAGCCCTGAGGCGTTCGTACCGATCCCCGCCCTCCTTGCTAACCCTAGGACACAAGAACGACCCAATGCGGTACAGACAGTAGCCATCTTGCCTATCACCTCCAATTGATCTACTGGTAGATCACGCCCCCTCTCTTCTTCTATTGGCCTTTAACGCATTTCTACTTCCGTGTCGTTCTTGCTGAAGCCAATGAGAGGAGAAAGCGGATATCACGTGACAGTCGATCAACCTTAGGTCGTCTGCGTTTGCTGGATATGACAGTGTGGTGTATGAAGTTTCCCCGTTGCATGGCTTAGTCTTACGTGATTGACGGCCTGGGAGAGTATCGTGGTAGGTAGGTACATGGCACTAGGTAGGTGGGTTCATGTTATTAGGTAGGTACATGGTACTAGGAAGGTACATGGTACTAGGTAGGTACGTGGTAGGTAGGTACATGGTAGGTGTTGTTTCCGCCCTCACGGCTGCTTTGATTCAGTGAATATCATTGTCTGCGCTCCGTGACGTCGCTTTATTGGAGAAGTAGCTTCTCCAATAAATTCTATGGAACTTCTATCTTGTCACTGTAGATAATTCCGTCATTTCTGTGTTTCCAGAGCCAATTAGCCAGGGCTGGTTTTAGGTAAAATGGGGCCCTGGGCGAAAATGCACATAAAGCCCCTTACATAGACAGCATATGTGCTGTCAGTCAGGTAGACTCAATCTTTAGGGCTGGCCTTAAGCTTATACACATGTGCGATCGCGGAGGCCGACCCGCACTGCACGATGTGTGTGAATGCCTCTTTAGGGCAAAAATTTTGCTGATTCGCCTGGTGGATCATCAACTATGCCTGATCGGACGTTCATTTCGGCCAACAAACTGCCCTCACAGGTCAGAATTGTTGGGTGAAATGGGCGCTCCTGCGATCTTGTGTGAACCCTTAGAATAATTGGCACGATGTGCAAGATTGGTTACTTGCGTATGGGGTTGTATTTGTGTTCAAAAACAAGGAAGTCCGCACCAACCGGATTTACAAGGATAGAGGAACCAGGCTGCAACTGTGATTTCCAAAATGCTTTATTCCAAAACCGCCTTTGCGTTTCGGACCTAAGTAATAGGCAGTAAAGAGACACTGGTGGATAATGGGGAAAGTAAAGAAGGAAAATAGTAATAGAAATGGCCCCCAGACAGAAAAATGAGTTCCCTGCTGATTAAGTTCACTTGCCTTATTGAAGACCATCAAACCAGTGACTGCCTGCTTAAGAAATATCCGACGTGCGTGTTCCTTTAGTGCATGCGCAGAATGTTTGAGGATCCGTCGGGACTGCTATCTGTGTGATCCGACTGGTTGGTCGATTCTACACACACACACCTACTCACTGAATTGGAGGAATAATCACATGACCATCACAGCTGTTTGCTAAGTTCAATAATTAATGGTGGAGTAGTACCTTTTTCTATCTCCCAATACCCCCTCTCACATTTGCTTGTGTTTCTCTCCCACCCTCTCCCATACCAGATTGCCTTATATTCCCAGCATCCCCTATAAAATCAATCTTAGATCACTTTTTCAACCACCCCTCTCAGTTAGACACAAAAAAATGTTTATTAAAGGGCATGTCCACCCCAAAACTATAATTTAACCCACTGCTGGCCCCACTCTGTAGTGTAACAAAATCCTTACCTTACATCCCTGCTCCAAATGGCTGCCCTGCTATGCCCCTCCAAAGTCCCCAAAACTGGCCACCAGGAGCCTAGCAGAGTCCATATAAAGACTCTGCCTCCTGTCTCTCCTCCGGGAGATTTTTGCCATGCGCAGTTCAGCTCCCCCCCCCCCCCCCCCCTCCCTCTCCCTCCCCCTAGTGTAAAACCCCTAGGTTATATTGTAGGTCTCCCAGCCCCAACCGCCATAATAGATTTATCAGAAAGTCCCTCGAACTCACCTTACCTCTCTCCCCCGGCGTTTTAAGCAGCCACGTCCATGATTGGATGCCTCTCAGTCGGTCCAGCCCCCTGCTTGCAGTTTCATGCAAGCAGTAGGCCGGGCAGTGGAGGATAGAGGGAAGGTAAGAAAAGATCGGGGGAGTTTCTGATAATTCTATTATGGCGGTTGGGGCTGGGGGAGGAAGCCCTACAATATAACAAATATTTTAAAAGGGTGGACATGCTCTTTAAAACAATGCAAGTTCCCCCTGCCTTTGTTACAGTATTGTGGAAAGAGGGTTTTAACTTTTCCTCCCCTGCATGATCAGCTGTAAATATGAACTTAGAGAGTCAGGGAGGAAAGGATTTCTTTACTGCAACCAAGTGAGTGTGTCTGCTACCATGAGGATGCTCTTGAGTAACAGCACTCCTAGCACAGGGGAAGACACATCCCCAGGAGCTAGCACAACTTCCCCATGCTGCTGCAAGCAAACAAAGGGGAATTCTGAAAAAAAAGGTAGGAGGAGCGTTGGGGGATGGTGTACTTTAAAATAAACCCCTCCAAAAAAAATGCTTTTTAGGGTGTAGATACCCTTTAACACCAGCTTACTACAGCAGGAAGTGGATTTGCGATCTGTTTGCTTTCTCATCTACACCAGGCATAAGAGGAAGTCCTCTGAAGTCATGTGGAGTCCCTTACCAATTTTGTACCGGTTTTATTGCTTGACTTTTTATACCTTGATTTTCATTGATGTACATATGTATAGTTTAATTTATAAACCTCCACTTGGGTACGCAGCGCTGTACATTAAAAAATGCATGCAAAAGAGTATAAAACAAGGGGATAAGTGCAAACTATTAATACAGTTAAATAAAAATTAAATACAATTTTATACATAGGTTAAGAACATACACATATATCTATAAATTGATCTAAGTGCAGCATGCCTTGACACATAAGGAATGAGATACCTGCCCCGAAGAGCTTATAATCTGAGGGTGGGACAACCTAGAGATACAAGTGGGGGGATGGGCACATAGTGTCACTCTTGACACGAAACGCGTCTGGTCTGCTTGCCTATCTAGTCTGGTTTTAAAATGCACTAATAAAGACTTCATTTGTTGTGCTGGTGCTAAGAAATGTAGGATAATCATCTAAATTTAAAAGTATTAATGGATGTCACCTGGCGAAGCGAGAGAGGGAGAGAGTTCAAAAGTTAGGGAGCAGATTCTTTTCTTTGGAATGGTAAAGAAAACTGCAGAGCATACTGAAGGTGAGGCCTCTAGGGATTAAAAAGGGTTAAAATTATGTTTTTTGTTCCTCTCTATGCCCCTTCTTACATACATTTTTTTTTTTACATTGAGCAAAAGGTAAAGGAGAAGGCAAGGAAATGTGTAAACTTACCTGCGACCGATAAAACTAGTATAGTGCAAAGGCAGTTGTGAGATATCGGAGGAAGCCACATAGGAGTGCAAACAAGGATATATTTACAAGATTTCCTGCCTGCTCTTGTAAGATTAATTGAAGAACAGGAGGCAAGGCTTGGCTCCTGTACCTACCATCCTTCATTTTATGTGAAAAGGCGTATGTTTATTTTTTGAGTTAACATACCCTGTAAATCTCTTTGCAAAGTCTCTACCAAGCCTATATTTTTATATTGGTAAGCATGCATAGATAAAGCATGTCTTCTGCATCCCTTCCTGCTTCTTCCCACTAATTGCTCTATTGCTTGTTATTCTGTAAGCCATTTAAAATAAAGAAGTGAGAAAGAAGTACACAGGAAGATCAAACATGTATAATTTATTGTAGCGAACTTCGAACTTAGTAGATTCTACGTGCTTTAGGCCCACTAGACCTTTCTTAAGCATGTCTCTGAAACTTGTAGTACTAAAATAAATTAGATGTGAAGTTTAAAGGGAGTGTCCACCTCCAAAAATGAACCCCACTAATGAACCCCACTATGTAGTGTTAAAAAATCCTTACCTTACCCCTCTGCTCCTTATGGATCTCCTGCAGTGCCTATCCAAAGTTCAGGAAACTAGAGTAGGACGACTACATTACTACATTGCCTGTGTCTTTTATTATGGGTAAATAAATTTGAACAATTTCTCTGCAACAACCTGTGAGTATCTCCGATATCAATTTTTTTTCTTGTACTATTTTTTTTTTGACTGAGAGCTGTGCATCTTGAGATCTGGCCTCATGAGATTGTGGATATGTGCAGCAGCTTCCTGTGTCAGGACAGTTTGAATTGCAAGTGTGCGAGTGACGTAACTATGACGTGGTGCAATTATGGTGCGCACAGTGACGTCACACGCAATTCAAACTTTCCTGACACAAGAAGCTGCTGCACATATCCATAATCTCGCGGGGGCAGAGCTCAAGATGCCATTTCATTTTTTTACAGTAAAGGTAAGCTATGGGAGGGGAATAGCAAACAAAACAAAAAAAATTAGACACCTTTTTATTTAAAGCCAAAGCTATACACTAAGCTTAAGTTCTTTTTACAGTGTACATACAGTGTACATATCTTACACTGGAGATCAGTGTCTATTGTAAGTGTGCTTATATTGAACGTTTTGAAGAATTCTTATATCCCTACATTTTAGGTTATATTGGGCATTATAAATTGTATAACTATATTTAGTGAGTTTCAAATTCAGAAATGTAATATCTGTTAGCAGAGTACTACAAAAATACACACACTTGTGATACCACAAATCCATACCATTGTTTTGTATTTTTAATTTTGTATTTTTGATCCATTGGTCATTGAAAATAATATAGCATCAAGTAACAACTATACTCTAAAAATTTACTTTTTAAAATAGAAACTACCTGGGGCAGGGAGGTATAATATATTATTCCTACCTCACAATATCGGTTTGTTTGTATTAAAGATAGTGCTGAAGCGAGGAAGAAGACTGGTAGAATCCGTTTTCTTTGGGCTGGTGCTCCTCACAGAAACAATATTGGGAGGTAGGAATTACCAATCCTATATCACTGTCCAAAGTACTTTTAATTTTAACTGTTTTTTTAAAACTTTACACACACTATAGTTATCCTTCACTTGTGGATTTATAGGTTTCTTCTGTGTTTTAATGTACCCTTCTAAATGATCAATCTTCTAGAAAAGAAATGTATTAACCCACTAAAATGCATCTAATAAAGATAACTTTTTAGGTATAAAGCAAAGTTATTAAATTATTAGAAGTGCTTACACTATACGCGTTTTTGATCGCGATTGTGCTTGCGATTTTGATTTAATGGAAATCACCGGAACGCAAAAAAGTTCCTGCGATTTCCAATGTGTTGCGTTTGCGATTCTGATTCCGATTTGGACGCGCATGCAATAATTTTTAATCGCAGTGCACATCCATAATCAGAATTAGGGAATCGCAAACGCTTTGCAATGCACCGAAAACACAAGGGCAATCTCTTCCGTTTGCATTGCAGTGTTTCCTTGCCCTAAAGCAGGGTGCACCCATTACAGACATTACATTTAAAGGAGAACTAAACCCAAAATAGAAAGGCAGCTCCACAGACTCTATAACTGTCACTTTGTAAAACCATTTGTCTCTCACCTCTGAATTTAACTTCTTACTGTAGAAATCATTTATAGAACATTTCTGAGTACTGGCAATCTATGATGTCACGGCTGGCTTCTAGTGTTGCCTCTTCCTGGTGGTCCAGGTACCAAAATTCCTTCTGCACATGCTAACTAGCTACCTTGTTTGTTTCCCACTCCCCTTATGCTAAGCTGCATGTAACAGTTGAACTCAGAGTCCCCACCTGCCAGTGTCTCCCAGCCAATAGCAGTGAATATTATTAGCAGATTTTCCTGCTTAAACAGAGTGGGGGAAGGTGATAACCCTTTTTTATATGTATTTAGGAAGCAGCTTATTAACCCTTTATATTTGTGAGCATTTCTGCAAGACTGTGTCTTTCTATGTGTTTATTTCTGCACTCTACCATTTATATTAATTTGTGTATTGCTGAAATGTACATTTAGGGCACGGCCACACTGCAACGCACCTGAATCCCACACGATTTACATCCATTTGTGCTTGCAATTTGTCCATTGTCATTATGAAAACGCATGTGATTGCACAAAAAACGCATGCGTTACCAAATTGCTGACACATGCGTGAATCGCAACACACCCAGAATCGCAAGTTTGTGGTGCGTTGCTGCAATTTCAATACAATTGGAAAATTGCAATCGCCTGAAAAACGCGCTTGTGTGGGCTAGCCCTTAGAAGTGTAATGCAAGCTGCATCGATTTCAGTTTAGCCATACAGCATGTATTTAATGCAATGGAACTTAGCAATTTCCTGAGGCTGTGGTCCCACTTAAGTGCAAGGGAGGACGCACTGTCGCAATAATGCTTGATTCCGCAATCCAAAATGCGCTACTGGAAGCTAGCCCTAAGTGTTTGAATCTTAAAGGGAACGGTGACAACCCCAGTAGAATTGAACTGACCACTTTACAAGGTACACTTATAAAAACAAAACAGCACAGAGCTGCAGGTGCAGCATATTGACGTGAACATGGTCCTAGCACAGCTCTGTGCAATGCATTTGGGTCTGAAACATGTAGCACGCATGTTTTGCAATAAACTTGTATGTTTCACCTGCAATTTATTGTTTATATATCTGATTTGGTGGAGTGAAAGCCGTAGGTGAGATGTACATTATTTCAGATCTGGACACACTAGATACCCAGACCTATATACATCACACTACAACACTGCTGCTAGGAAAGGGTTAATCAGCTGCACCACCAATTTGAATATTGATGATTTAATATATTCCTATATCATAGGGGGTTAGGAGGTGGAAGTGGAAATCACACTTGATGCTGAAAATGTAATCAAGGTAAAAGTACTGGCAGGCAAGGGAAAATGTCCTCTTCAGATTTGGGGAACAAACAGAACCTAAAATGAGCTCAAAAAGGTAACTAAAAGGCCCCTGAGTGAAATCTTCCATGGTGAGAAGGATGTTGAGGCAAGTACTTTCTAACCTAAACTTTGATTTTTTGGGTTTAGTTCTCCTTTAATGTTAGACAGATTCCATCAGCTGCTGAGTGTGTTGACTTTAAAACTGCCCGCACACATTCCAAATTTTCCCTCTCAAATTGTAAAAGGAAAATCACTTGTGTCCAGTGGCTGCTATTGGTTCTTTATACGCAAGTAAACCCAGACATATTGGCCTTTTATCAGTATTGTGTGTACCCAGCTTTAGGGTAACCTGGTCAGCACGTACATTCATTGAGTCTTCTGACCAGTTGCTGGTATAAAAACCCTAAACATCAGGAGAACATCTTAAAAGCATCCACAGCATTTGATTATCCTCCATAGCTTTGCAGTGTAGGTGGCTCTCTGGGTCACCAATTACACTTTCACAGGTACTAATGCATCATCACAAGCGAAGAGCTTCTGCTGATATTAATTTGCACCTTATATGCAATTTTGTACAGTTGGAACGATATACTGTACAATTTCTGATTTATTAAAATAGATTTTAATTATTTTTTTTTGTTTCACATAGATTTCTGTTTGGCTGGACCAGCACTAAAATAATGGCATCATTTTTTCTGCAAAGGGCTCTGCTGTACATCACAAAGCATGCTTTAGTTTTTGGCCAGCACTCTGCAACATTTTCCTCCATTTCAGCAGCTACGAATGTTATACAGTCAATAGCTCGTAAGAACATAATGGAGTTTAGAACCTCTCGTTTTCTTGTGGAGGACTATACCCAAATGGTTCAGCAAACTTGTGGAATGAAAACAAAAAGTGCACTCAAGAAAAGGTGTAAGGACTGCTTTTTTGTAAGAAGACGTGGGAGGTTATACATTTACTGCAAAAGCAATGGGAAACATAAGCAACGTCAAGGATAATTGCAAAATTCCTAATTTTTCAATAAAATTAAACTAAAGCATACGTTTTTTTTCCTGGAAAAAATAAAGAATGATGATATAGACATATTTTACACTTAATTATAGTACAAACTATACTGATTTGCTCCCAGGTTTTAGGTAAGAGCATGCCCACTGCTGGGACAGCATCATAAGCCCATAACTTTACAAGCCAGAACTTAAGATTGAGAGAAACTAGAGGCATCTTTCTAGGTTTGTCTAAAAGATATGGGAGAGTTCTTTGGGAGAGCATGTGTATGGAGACAGTTACCAGTTAAATGCAGGAGAAAACTCAAATGAAACATATTATTTAGTGTGATTTGGAAATGAATAAAAAAAATGCATCATGGTTTTAAGCTTTTGTCATTAAAAGATTTATTTTTTTATGCTTGTTAGGATGTTTTTACACACATTCTCAACAAGGCTAGGTTTTTGTGTACATATCTTCAGCTACACAGGGTGATGCAGTACATGCAAACTATGTTACTTACCTTACAAGCTTATGTTACTTACTGCATTGTGTTATCAGGGCCAGGAAAGGTGTGCAAAAAAGGTATTTCATGGGTGCGTAAAAAGTTTCATAAACCATACATAAAGTGAGTGTATAACTTACATTAACCCATTAATACATTAGCTAACATCATGGTTATTCAATGAAAGTTCCTATCGTTTAAAATAGTGCTAATTTTGCCCCAATCAATCAGATGTTAGCTTACAAATGTTATATAAGATCTGATTGGCGCAAAATTAGCACCGTTTTAAACAATAAGAACTTTTATTGAATCTCCCTGTTTGATTTACACTAGTTTGGCCACTTGATGATGGCCTTTATTACATCACCCCACAGAAGCTATAGCTATACAATTGAAGATTGTAATGTTAACATACTGGCGAAGGAACGTGACTGGTTCAAGAGAGGTGTTAAGGAGGCCATTTATGTGAAAATAAAGAAACCAAGCCTAAATAGAGGTGGGGGGGTTCGACACCATCTGTCTGCCATGTACAATGCTGTTTTAACACCTTACTCTGGGCGTTCCTATAACACCTCTTAGCCACTATCTAATCACACCCTTAACACCTGGCTGTGATATGCTAATTGGGATTTTCCAGGGTACATAATTGCCACAGATTCTTGTACAAGTCATTCTGAATTGAGAAAGCCAGTCGGATGACTAGCGAAACGTCTTCAAGAACTACATTTCAAGTCCAGTTGATCTAATTGAATACAACAGATATACCATGACCTGGATGAATGAGAACCTTCACAAGCATATCATATACATTGTACATAATACCATCTCCTCAACACACTATACACAATAGAAGCAGTTCCAAGAAGGGCAACTAAAATAATAAGGGGAATGGAGGAGCGACGT
The DNA here is from genome assembly GCA_019447015.1 of Hymenochirus boettgeri. Classification (NCBI taxonomy): domain Eukaryota; kingdom Metazoa; phylum Chordata; class Amphibia; order Anura; family Pipidae; genus Hymenochirus; species Hymenochirus boettgeri. The sequence continues at coordinate 142,497,162 of CM033474.1, forward strand.
TTGTGTGGGGATAGGTATGATCACCTTATACAAATATATTAATGGGCCATACAGTAAACTCTGGTGATTGTTTAATAATCGATCATATCAGAGGACTTGTGGACATGCTTTAAGATTGGAAAAAAAGTTTCATCTTCAGGTTAGGAAAGGTTTTTTTACAGTGTGAATGGTGAAACTGTGGAACTGTCTACCAGCAGATGTGGTAATGGCAAGTTCATTGAATAGATTTAAAGGGGAAGTTCAGTGGAAATACATATGCTTTTAAGAAAAAAGCAGTATTTTTCCACCCTAGTGACCTTCACCTGCTCATTCAGCATTTTGTGTATAAATAAATACTTTTGAAAACTAATTTATGGTTTTGCCCTTGACCCAGTCCCTGGGTTGGGTCAAACATGCTCAGATCTCTACTGAGCAACTGAATCATCATCAACAGCCATTCAGTAGAAATTACTCTTCGGAACATTCCAAGGAAGTGGTGCATCCTGGGAAGAAGAACTGTTAGTACCTGAAATGGCAGCTCACTAATGTCAACAGCAGGGAATTGCAAGGGGTAGAAATTCAACTGATTTTTCCAAAATGGGAGAGAATATCTAGAATAACTAGGTATGTATAATATAAGCTAAGAAATTTTAAATTATTGATATTTTCCAATGAACTTTCCCTTTAAAAGTTCCTAAAATGAAAAAATATTAAGAGTAACTAGTAATAATACATATACTGTAGTTCTGGTTAATCCAGGGATGCTTTCCGATTGCCGTTTAAAGTCAGGAAGGATCCCCCCCTCCCCCCCTTTTAGCTGTATTTTTATTGCCTTCCTCTGGATCAACTGTTAGGGTTAAAAAGGAGGCTGTAAAGGTTGGACTCGATGGACATGTGTCTTTATTCAACCTCAATTACTATGTAACTATGTATGCTCATATCTTGGCTCTGTAAAAGAATTTAATGTCGAGAGGATCTTTGATGATTTACCCATGTATTATTTTTGTTGGCATGCATATCCATTTTGAAAGCATACCCATAGGAGGGGTAAAACTCTAAGACATTTTATTCTGAAATGCCTCTGCAAATGCGGTGAAATGGGATTTATAAGAAATAAATGCAAAGTTGATAAAAACTCATACTTCATTTAATTTATATGGCACCTCAGCTGCAACCCTTAAAGAGCTGAGACTGAAAATAGATTGCCATTTTTGACTTTCACCAGTTTGTTCTTGGTTCACTCACAATGAAAAATAAAGTCTATGTGTGAGCATACACACTTTCTAATGTTTTTGTGAGAATATTACTAAATTAAGATGTCAGTTTCTAATATACATATTCAAATGAAGCATTAAATGTTTACCTGTTACCTGCTTAATATTCTAAATGTAGATGACATAACTAAAGTTAGATGTGGGATCAGTTATCTACAGGGAGATGTAGTGATATTATCGTCCGATACCCTGATTGATTGCCTCTGTATAAAAAATTTAAACGTGAAATTTCTATTTTATATATTTTATTGTTCATATACAGCTTATTCCGATTTTGTTTTGTCCTATTGAGAAATTAATTTATTTAATCAAATTCAATTAAACTTTACAGCTCTCTTACTACATAATAAAGTTATCACCCTACCCCTGAGTTGCCAGGCATCCCTATTTGGACGGGATTGCCCCGACTGCAGGGATAAAATCCAGAGTGCCGGAGTCAGGGATGAAATCCCTTCCAGGGAACCGCCCTGGCAGCCCCACCCAGTTACACACACTTCCTGTCCAGTTATGCTGCTAACTTAGCCTCCAACCTGGCCCGCCCCCAACCCAGCATTTGTCATGCCCCCGATCTGCCCACTGTGATGGGATAGCCCCACCCGCTCCTGCTCAGGGATGGCAACCATGCCCTATCCACAAGTCAGGAAAAAAGCACAAACAGGTTATTTTTAATTTTTAATTAATTTTCAACAGCTTTGGATAACTTAGCCCCTAAAGTTTATGAACTGAAAAACAAACAGCTGCTAAAAACTTTTTTTCTGGTAATACTTTTGTAATATACGTGTAGCTGTACTTATTCAGTAAAAACAGTCATGGGTTATGACACATTTACTATTTGGAGAATAATTATAAATGCAACCCCTAATTGTGTGTTTCATTTTTATGTCAAATGGAAGTGAAATAAAGCCTCTATAAGATTATGACCTAACAAATGTGTCTGCTGTTCTCATTAAAGGGCATCAAGTGAAAAAAAAACACATTGCCCCATTGCAAACTTAAATTAAGGTACTCTGTTCTGCCTTTCTCCTACCTCTGTCAGTAACTCAATTTTTCCATGGTGTCAGATCTCACTGCAGGACTCACCACTTCCCCCTCCCCTCTCCTCCTTGTCTAAACTCCAGCTGCCTGACAAGCTTCTCATGTGCAGTAAGAATTAAAAGTTTAACCTCCTGAAAAACACATCTACGAATAGTAGCCAATAGAAAGCAAGCTGTCCTGCAGACATGGAAGAAGAAGAACAGTACAGTTTACTGTTGCAACACAACCTCCTTCTTTGTGACCCATCATCAAATGGTAAAAGCTATCAAGAAGGGGGGGGAGGTCGAGCGCAGCCTTATCTCTGCAGTCAAAGCTACCTCTCTCCCCCTGCTAATGTTCTTATCTCTGTGTTTGTAACAGAGCAGGGAGGAGGGAGGGACTTGAGCAGGGAAGAGGGTCACGTCACAGGGATTTGATTGACAGGAATAGAGGACTGAAATCACGTATTCTTCTAATTTGTGTATCTCAGGATAGAGGGGGAAATTGTAAATGTGCTCTGTCTATTGCAGGAATCCTTAAACTATGGCCCTCCTAATTTTTAAAACTTCAACTACCAGCATCCCTCAACTACAAATGGAAGACAGGGAATGCTGGCAGTTGTAGTTTTCAAACATCTGGAGGGCCATAGTTTGAGAATCCCTGGTCTATTGAGACCATGTTGTCTGGTGACTTCAGTTCTCCTTTAAATTTCACACTCTGTAAACCAGGGATCACTAGCTGCTACATAAAGCTATGTCTATATATTAGCAATAAAGGGCCAGTTTATTTATTTGGCCCTCCACTAGCTGGAGGGCTGGTTAAATACTGACTGTAGGGCACGGTTTAACACTAGCTGGAGAGGTGGTTCAACACTGGCTGGAGGGCTGGTTAAACACTAACCGGAGGGGTGGTTAAACACTTGCGTTAGGGCTGGTTAAATATTGGCTAAAGGGGTGGTTAAACACTGACTGGGGGGCCGGTTAAACACTACCTGGCAGACTGGTTTAACACTACCTGGAGGGCTGGTTAAACACTGACTGTGGGGCCAGTTTAACACTAGCTTGAGAGCTGGTTAAGCACTGGCTGGAGGGGTGGTTAAGCACTAACTGGAAGGGTGGTTATATGCTAGCTGGTGGGCTGGTTAAACACTAGCAGGGGGGCTGGTTAAACACTGGCTGGAGGGATGGTTTACCACTAGCTGGGGGGCTGGTTTAACACTAGCTGGAGGGCTGGTTAAACACTAGCTGGAGGGCTGGTTTAACACTAGCTAGAGGGCTGCTTTAGCACTAGCTGGAGGTCTGGTTAACCACTAGCTGGAGGGATGGTTTAACACTAGCTAGAGGTCTGCTTTAACACTAGCTGGAGGGCTGGTTTAACACTAGCTGGAGGGGTGGTTAAATACTAGCTGAAGGACTGGTTTAACACTAGCTTGAGGGCTGGTTAAATACTTGCTGGAGGGTTGGTTTAACACTAGCTGGAGGTCTGGTTAAACACTAGTTGGAGGGCTGTTTAAACACTAGCTTGAGGGCTGGTTAAACACTAGCTAGAGGGCTGCTTTAGCACTAGCTGGAGGGCTGGTTAAACACTGGTTGGAGGGCTGGTTAAACACTAGCTAGAGGGGTGGTTAAACACTAGCTGGAGGGGTGTTTAAACACTGGCTGGAGAGGTGGTTAAACACTGACTGGAGGGCTGGTTAAACACTAGCTGGAGGGCTGGCTAAACACTAGCTGGAGGGCTGGTTAAACACTAGCTAGAGGGCTGGTTTAACACTAGCTGTTGGGCTGGTTAAATACTGAGTGTAGGGCCCGCTTTAACACTAGCTGTTGAGGTGTTTAATCACTAACCGGAGGGCTGGTTAAACACTAACTGGAGGGGTGGTTAAAAATTTGATGTAGGGCTGGTTAAATACTGGCTTGAGGGGTGGTTAACACACTGACTGGGGGGCCAGTTAAACACTACCTGAAGACTGGTTTAACACTAGCTGGAGGGCTGTTTAAACACTGACTGTGGGCCCCGGTTTCACACAGCTTGACAGCTGGTTAAAGGCACTAGCTTTAACACTAGCTGGAGGGCTGGTTTAACACTAGCTGGAGGGGTGGTTAAATACTAGTTGGGGGCTGGTTAACACTAGCTGGAGGCATGGTTAACACACTTGCTGGGGGGCTGGTTAATACTGTCTGGAAGGGTGGTTAAACCTTGACTGGAGAGCCAGTTAAACACTAGATGGGAGGGGTGGTTAAACACTGGCTGGAGGGATAGTTTAACACTAGCCAGAGGGCTGCTTTAACACTAGCTAAAGGTCTGGTTTAACACTAGCTTGAGGGCTGGTTAAATACAACTGGAGGTTGGTTTAACACGCTAGAGGGCTGCTTTAGCACTAGCTGGAGGTCTGGTTAAACACTAGTTGGAGGGCTGTTTAAACACTAGCTTGAGGGCTGGTTAAACACTAGCTAGAGGTTGCTTTAGCACTAGCTGGAGGGCTGGTTAAACACTGGTTAGAGGGGTGGTTAAACACTAACTGGAGGGGTGGTTAAACACTGGCTGGAGTGGTGGTTAAACACTGACTGGAGGGCTGGTTAAACACTAGCTGGAGGGGTGGTTAAACACTAGCTGAGGGCTCGCTAAACACTAGCGGGAGGGCTGGTTAAATGCATCTAGAGGGCTGGTTTAACACTAGCTGTTGGGCTGGTTAAATACTGAGTGTAGGGCCCGCTTTAACACTAGCTGTTGAGGTGTTTAATCACTAACCGGAGGGCTGGTTTAACACTAACTGGAGGGGTGGTTAAAAGGTCTGGTTTAACACTAGCTTGAGGGCTGGTTAAATACAGCTGGAGGGTTGGTTTAACACTAGCTAGAGGGCTGCTTTAGCACTAGCTGGAGGTCTGGTTAAACACTATTGGAGGGCTGTTTAAACACTACTTGAGGCTGGTTAAACACTAGCTAGAGGGTTGCTTTAGCCACTAGCTGGAGGGCTGGTTAACACTGGTTAGAGGGGTGGTTAAACACTAACTGGAGGGGTGGTTAAACACTGGCTGGAGAGGTAGTTAAACACGACTGGGGCTGGTTAAACACTAGCTGGAGGGGTGGTTAACACTAGCTGGAGGGCTCGCTAAACACTAGCTGGAGGGCTGGTTAAATGCTAGCTGAGGGCTGGTTTAACACTAGCTGTTTGGCTGGTTAAATACTGAGTGTAGGGCCCGCTTTAACACTAGCTTTTGAGGTGTTTAATCACTAACCGGAGGGCTGGTTAAACTAACTGAGGGGTGTTTAAAAATTTGATGTAGGGCTGGTTAATACTGGCTTGAGGGGTGGTTAAACACTGACTGGGGGCCAGTTAAACACTACCTGGAGGACTGGTTTAACTGAGGGCTGGTTAAACACTGACTGTGGGGCCGGTTTTCACACAGCTGGACAGCTGGTTGAAGACACTAGCTTTAACACTAGCTGGAGGGCTGGTTTAACACTAGCTGGAGGGTGGTTAAATACTATTGGAGGGCTGGTTAACACTAGCTGAGAGGTGGTTAAACACTTGCTGGGGGGCTGGTTAAATACTGTTTGGGAAGGGTGGTTAAACCTTGACTGGAGAGCCAGTTAACACTAGATGGAGGGGTGGTTAAACACTGGCTGGAGGAGATGTTTAACACTAGCCGAGGGCTGCTTTAACACTAGCTAAAGGCTCGGTTTAACACTACTGCTTGAGGGCTGGTTAAATACAAGCTGGAGGGTTGGTTTAACACTAGCTAGAGGCTGCTTTGCACTAGCTGGAGGTCTGGTTAAACACTAGTTGGAGGCTGTTTAAACACTAGCTTGAGGGCTGGTTAAACACTAGCTAGAGGGTTGCTTTAGCACTAGCTGGAGGGCTGGTTAAACACTGGTTAGAGGGGGTTAAACACTAGCTGGAGGGGTGGTAAACACTGGCTGGGAGAGGTGTTAAACACTGACTGAGGGCTGGTTAAACACTAGCTGGAGGGGTGGTTAAACACTAGCTGGAGGGCTGGCTAAACACTAGCTGGAGGCTGGTTAAACGCTAGCTAGAGGGCTGGTTAACACTAGCTGTTGGGCTGGTTAAATACTGTTGTAGGCCCCGCTTTAACACTAGCTGTTGAGGTGTTTAATCGCTAACCGGAGGCTGGTTAAACACTGGCTTGAGGGTGGTTAAACACTGACTGGGGGGCCAGTTAAACACTACCTGGAGGACTGGTTTAACACTAGCTGGAGGGCTGGTTAAACACTGACTGTGGGGCCGGTTTCACACTAGCTTGACAGCTGGTTAAAGACAGTCTGGAGGGCTAGTTAAACACTAACTGGAGGGGTGGTTAAACACTAGCTGGAGGGCTGGTTAAACATTAGCTTGAGGGGTGGTTAAACACTAGCTGAAAGGGTGGTTAAACACTGGCTGGAGAGGTGGTTAAACACTGACTCGAAACACTGATTTGTAAGGGTCAACAGGGGATGTAGGGGATGGAAGGGTAAGGCACCTTCTTCCCAACTAGTCAATCCCAACAGATTTTCCATTTTAGGTGAAGATGTGGAGGACGACTGCTCAGAAGTAGTATGCAGGGAGCGGGCCATTCCCTTGAGCACCCAGGGACCACCATCTATAATACAAGGGAGGGAGAACTGGGGGCTAGGAAGGATAGGCAGGTGGTAGTTGTGGGAACTCCATTATCAGAAATGTAGATAGGTTAATGTGCAACCAAGACCCTACATGCTGAACGTGGTGCTTGCCTGGTGCTAGGGTTCGACATGGATGGATCTTGTCGATAGATTATGGGGTGGGGGCTGGGAGTGACCAGGCAGTCTTGGTTCACATTGGTGCCAATGACACAGCAAGAGGAGGAGGCGAGGTCCCTAAAAATGATTTCCGGGAGTTAGGGGCCAAGTTAAAAGTAAGGACCTCAAGGGTAGTGTTTTCAGAAATACTTCCGCAGCCATGTGCAATGCTAGAGAGGCAACAGGAACTTAGGAGTATAAATCTGTGGTTAAGTGAGTGGGGTTTAGGGTTTTAGAGAACTGGGCTGACTTCTGTTGGCTACAGACTCTTTAGTAGAGATGGATTGCACCTCAATATTGAAGGTGCAGCTGTTTTGGGGGACAAGATGGCTTTAGGGGTTGGAGGATATGTTAAACTAGGTATGGGGGAAGGGTACATTGGACTACACAGGGGTAGATAGAGGGGTTAGGCAATTTGACGTGAATTGAGGAGGACGGAGGAAAGGTAAGTGGTAAATACTAACAATTAAACAGAATTAGGTATATATGCACGAGGACCATTGTTTTTACTTTATTCTTTTAAAAGTAATATTTTATATCGGAATTTAAGTTTCTTCCAGAGATTGTAAAGCCTGGATAATTCTTAAGAAAGATCCATTGTGTAAATGTTACTAAAGGGAGTCGTGTGGTAGGATATATACATATAGACATATACATTTTTACATTCATATATCTATTCTATTTTGTCAGTCATTTATTATAAAGCATTGAAGAATCTTGAACCCAACTTTGTACGGTGTTTAAAATATGGACTGTTGACCCCTGTGACGGTGGCTTTAGTGAACTTAGATTGTTAACGACCCTACACACCCTCAAAATGACTGTTGCTTATTAAATGTAAATTCTGATGAAGACAGGAGCTCTTGCTCCTGTCTCACAAATTGCCCCCTAAGCAGAAATCTCACTACTTACCAAATCGCAATCCTGCAGCACAGCTGTGCCTCTCTTTCCCTCCCCCCCTCCGTATGTGACTCTGCGCCTATCTTTTACATAGTGGTGCATGGAGGGGAAGGGGGTAAGTGTGGGGAACTGACAGGATAGACACACCGGTGCTGCAGGATCATGGTTTGGTAAGTATTGCTAATTAATGCTAGGCCACACTGCAGCATTTACCCTATTTTAAAATGTTTCTTAAATACCTCTTTCTACCCTGTCTAGATAAGTGAAAATGAACATGCTGGTATTTCAAATGCAGAATAGGGATATACCATGTTTAATTGTACATTATATGATACCTTGTCATTTTGTTTGTGTGAGGGGTGGTTAAACACTAGCTGGAGGGGTGGTTAAACACTGGCTGGAGAGGTGGTTAAACACTGACTGGAGGGCTGGTTAAACACTAGCTGGAGGGCTCGTAGATGAGGGTGGTTAAACACTGGCTGGAGGGATAGTTTAACACTAGCCAGAGGGCTGCTTTAACACTAGCTAAGGTCTGGTTAACACTAGCTTGAGGGCTGTTAAATACAAGCTGAGGGTTGGTTTAACACTAGCTAGAGGGCTGCTTTAGCACTAGCTGGAGGTCTGGTTAAACACTAGTTGGAGGCTGTTTAAACACTAGCTTGAGGGCTGGTTAAACACTAGCTAGAGGGTTGCTTTAGCACTAGCTGGAGGGCTGGTTAAACACTGGTTAGAGGGTGGGTTTAAACACTAACTGGAGGGTGGTTAACACTGGCTGGAGTGGTGGTTAAACACTGACTGGAGGGCTGGTTAAACACTAGCTGGAGGGGTGGTTAAACACTAGCTGGAGGGCGCTAAACACTAGCTGGAGGGCTGGTTAAATGCTAGTAGAGCTGGTTTAACACTAGCTGTTGGCTGGGTTAAATACTGAGTAGGGCCCGCTTTAACACTAGCTGTGAGGTGTTTAATCACTAACCGGAGGGCTGGTTTAACATAACTGAGGGTGGGTTAAAAGGTCTGGTTTAACACTAGCTTGAGGGCTGGTTAAATACCAGTGAGAGGTTGGTTTAACACTAGCTAGAGGGCTGCTTTAGCACTAGCTGGAGGTCGGTTAAACACTAGTTGGAGGGCTGTTTAAACACTAGCTGAAGGCTGGTTAAACACTAGCTAGAGGGTTGCTTTAGCACTAGCTGGAGGGCTGGTTAACATGGTTAGAGGGTGGTTAAACACTAACTGGAGGGGTGGTTAAACACTGGCTGGAGAGTAGTTAAACACTGATGGAGGGTGGTTAAACACTAGCTGGAGGGTGGTTAAACACTAGCTGGAGGCTCGCTAAACACTAGCTGGAGGGCTGGTTAAATGCTACTAGAGGGTGGTTTAACACTAGCTGTTGGGCTGGTAATAACTGAGTGTAGGCCCGCTTTAACTAGCTGTGAGTGTTTAATCACTAACGGAGGGCTGTTTAACACTAACATGGAGGGGTGGTTTAAAATTTGATGTAGGGCTGGTTAAATACTGGCTTGAGGGTGGTTAAACACTGACTGGGGGGCCAGTTAAAACTACCTGAGGACTGGTTTAACTGGAGGGCTGGTTAAACACTGACTGTGGGGCCGGTTTCACACTAGCTTGACAGCTGGTTGAAGACACTAGCTTTAACACTAGCTGGAGGGCTGGTTTAACACTAGCTGGAGGGGTGGTTAAATACTAGTTGGAGGGCTGGTTAACACTAGCTGGAGGCATGTGTTAACACTGCTGGGGGGCTGGTTAAATACTGTTTGGAAGGGTGGTTAAACCTTGACTGGAGAGCCAGTTAACACTAGATGGAGGGGTGGTTAAACACTGGCGAGGGATAGTTTAACACTAGCCAGAGGGCTGCTTTAACACTAGCTAAAGGTCTGGTTTAACACATAGCTTGAGGGCTGGGTTAAATACAAGCTGAGGGTGGTTTAACACTAGCTAGAGGGTGCTTAGCACTAGCTGGAGGTTGGTTAACACTGATTGGAGGCTGTTAAACACTAGCTTGAGGGCTGTTTAAACACTAGTAGAAGGGTTGCTTAGCAAGCTGGAGGCTGGTTAAACACGAAGTTAGAGGGGTGGTTAAAATAAACACTATGCTGGAGGAGGTGGTTAAACACTGCATGAGGGGTGGTTAAACACGATGAGGTGGTTAAACACTGCTGGAGGGTGGTTACACTAGCTGGGGGTGGAAACACTAGCTGGAGGGGCGTTAAACGCTAGCTAGAGGCTGGTTTAACACTAGCTGTTGGGCTGGTTAAATACTGAGGTAGGGCCCGCTTTAACACTAGCTGTTGAGGTGTTTAATCGCTAACCGAGGGTGCGTTAAACACTGGCTTGAGGGGTGGTTAAACACTGACTGGGGGGCCAGTTAAACACTACCTGGAGGACTGGTTTAACACTAGCTGGAGGGCTGGTTAACAACTGATGTGGGGCCGGTTTACACTAGCTTGACAGCTGGTTAAAGACAGTCTGGAGGGCTAGTAAACACTACTGGATGGGGTGGTTAAACACTAGCTGGAGGGCTGGTTAAACATTAGCTTGAGGGTGGTACTAAAGGACTGTGGTAAATGGACTTAAGACTGACACTGACTCGAACACTGATTGTAAGGGTCAACAGGGGATGTAGGGGATGGAAGGGTAAGGCACCTTCTTCCCAACTAGTCATCCCAACAGATTTTCCATTTTAGGTGAAGATGTGGAGGACGACTGCTCAGAAGTAGTATGCAGGGAGCGGGCATTCCCTTGAGCACCCAGGGACCACCATCTATAATACAAGGGAGGGAGAACTGGGGCTAGGAAGGATAGGCAGGTGGTAGTTGTGGGGAACTCCATTATCAGAAATGTAGATAGGTTAATGTGCAACCAAGACCCTACATGCTGACAGTGTGGTGCTTGCCTGGTGCTAGGGTTCGACATGTGATGGATCTTGTCGATAGATTATGGGGTGGGGCTGGGAGTGACAGGCAGTCTTGGTTCACATTGGTGCCAATGACACAGCAAGAGGAGGAGGAGCGAGGCACGTCCTCTAAATGATTCCTCTTAGGGGCAGTTAAAGTAAGGACCTCAAGGGTATGTTTCAGAAATACTTCCGCAGCCATGTGCAATGCTAGAGAGGCAACAGGAACTTAGGAGTATAAATCTGGTTAAGTGAGTGGGGTTAGGTGTTTTAGAGAACTGGGCTGACTTCTGTTGGCTACAGACTCTTTAGTAGAGATGGATTGCACCAATATTGAAGGTGCAGCTGTTTTGGGGGACAAGATGGCTTAGGGGTTGGAGGATATGTTAAACTAGGTATGGGGGAAGGGTACATGGATACACAGGAGAGATAGATAGAGGGGTTAGGCAATTTGACGTGAATTGAGGAGGACGGAGGAAAGGTAAGTGGTAAATACTAACAATTAAACAGAATTAGGTATATATGCACGAGGACCATTGTTTTTACTTTATTCTTTTAAAAGTATATTTTATATCGGAATTTAAGTTTCTTCCAGAGATTGTAGAAGCCTGGATAATTCTTAAGAAAGATCCATTGTGTAAATGTTACTAAAGGGAGTCGTGTGGTAGGATATATACATATAGACATATACATTTTTACATTCAAGTTATATCTATTTTGTCAGTCATTTATTATAAAGCATTGAAGAATCTTGAACCCAACTTTGTACGGTGTTTAAAATATGGACTGTTGACCCCTGTGACATGGTGGCTTTAGTGAACTTAGATTGTTAACGACCCTACACCCTCAAAATGACTGTTGCTTATTTAAATGTATAATTCTGATGAAGACAGGAGCTCTTGCTCCTGTCTCACAAATTGCCCCCTAAGCAGAAATCTCACTACTTACCAAATCGCAACTGCCAGCACAGCTGTGCCTCTCTTTCCCTCCCCCCCTCCGTATGTGACTCTGCGCCTATCTTTTACATAGTGGTGCATGGAGGGGAAGGGGGTAAGTGGGGGGGAACTGACAGGATAGACCACCCGGTGCTGCAGGATCATGGTTTGGTAAGTATTGCTAATTAATGCTAGGCCACACTGCAGCATTTACCTATTTTAAAATGTTTCTTAAATACCTCTTCTTACCCTGTCTAGATAAGTGAAAATGAACATGCTGGTATTTCAAATGCAGAATAGGGATATACCATGTTTTAATGTACATTATATGATACCTTGTCATTTTGTTTGTGTGACCACATTAATACCCAATTATAACACATTAGCCACAGCGATTGGAAAGCAGTGGAAGACCTTGTATTCTTTATATTAATGCATCACAGATTCTTGCATCATGAAGCACCGGTAACCAAAGAACATAATATTTCTCTTTTCCAAACAAAGGTTCCTTCTTGTTATGACATACAAAGCCATTTTTCCTAAATCTACATTTTAAAATGTTAGTGAGCAAATTAGGACAAGGCTGTTCTTAGTAATGGCATTCAGACTATTTCTCCCTTTTTTATTTTAATGAGTACAATATTTTTCATTGGCAAAGCAACCTTTATATTATATATATATATATATATATATATATATATATATATATATATTATATATATAGATATTATAGAGATATATAGATATATGTATATCTTTTTATATATATATCATATATATATATATATATTTTTTTTTTTTTTTTTTAAACAGGCATAAAGTTAAATTTATTTACATAAAGCAATGATCCATGAAGGTTACCATTACATCAAGGGATCATATTAGACGCTTGAATGGAATTCATTAGAAATTAACTACCACTTAAATTAATTTTCCCACATTCACTTGGTTGTAATGTTGAAAAAAGGAACCGTCGATCAGTGTATACTGACAACAAAGCTGTCACAGTATTTATTTATAGGATAAGTGCAGATTTTTCCTAAAGGCTTTTAATTGAAAGAAAGAAAAAATGTGTACTCTCTGTTTTTACCATAACTTGAAATATATTTCTCTATTTGGTTCTCTAGCATTGCTCTCTTTTCAGATTTGTACTTGTTAATTCAGAATAAAGCTGAGCAGCCCCTTACAAAAATTACTGAGATACAACTCTATACCACAGCAAAGTCACAACCAGTCACAAGCTGTATTGCAGTCACTGACATTTAATTCCAGTGCTCCTTATTGTGAATGCCTGTGGCAGATGTGGCAAAAAAACTGATCTACATTAAGGCCAGCACGTCGTGTCACAGCTTACAATTTTTTTATATTGTCTTCTTTTAAATTGGGCTGTTGTACTAATTTATTTACACAGTATGGCAATGTGGACTTGCAGTGGTAGTTTCATAAGATAATTACAGACTTTAATCATTATTGTATAGAAAGCCAACATGCTACAACCATTTTTTTTCTTGTCAGAATAGTAATAACAGTGTATTAAGAGGTCTGGGGTGTATAACTCAGATCATGTACATGCATTTAGTTATAAGGTGGTCCCAGAGCAAAAGAAAATCTGTATGTTATACAAGTGATATAGTATGCATGGACAACTATATTGATCAAATTTATTTTAGAACATTTTGAAAAAAAATATTATACTTTGTAACCCTATGTAATTAAGGCTAAATACCTTTGTTTATATTGGAATCAGCATAGGAATTACTAATAAGCCCAAAACCTTCAGACACTCCTTCAGACACTCCTCTGAAACTTTTCAAATATAAAGGAATTGCGGCCAAAAAGCCATACCTCTCATGGAGAAACAAGACCAAGTTAACCAACTTAGCATGAAAACATGGGGTTCAGAAAAATTGCAGCAAGTGCTCTTTACTGAATTACTGATGGGTCAAATGTTGAAATATTTTCTGTAGCAGAAGGCCGTGTGTAAGTGAAGCTAGAAGAACTGAGGCAAATATTGATTTGATTTAGATTTCTCTTCTGTTCATTCGCTTTGCATTGTTAATTGATAACCTTTTATTTGTGAAAACGTTTTTTTTTAATTGTGCATTTACTGCAGTAACGCAGTGCTGATGTTGGATGGCATTTCTCAATGTTACATTTAATTTAATTTGTTTCTTTTCCGATGTATTTGAAGAATCGTCGTAGAAAATGTACCAGATTTAATGCTGCTCCTTATGAATTTAACACTCATGCAGCTTGACTGATAAAATACTGTCTGTGTAATTACATTTAACTGTGAGGATTTTTTTACATTGGAAATCCCACTGGCTTTTACTCCCACTGTCTGATTTGGTGCTATTTAAAAATGTAAACCTGTTCTTTTTTTGTCTTCCTTCAAATTACTTCTTATTGTAAATGAATGTATTTGGAAGGGGAGAAGAATTACACAGAAATGAACTTTTAGCCAATTAATTTTTTACAAGGTTTGCTGTTGTCAACATTAGTAGAAACTTATTTCAGGCCTCATCAAATATTCATTGCGAAGCACATGCTAGAAGTGGTTAGCCACATGCAAAGAAGGTATTATTGTCACAGCACTACCTCCATGAGCTTTTCTTGTCCCAAGACACGAGATCTCCATTATTTTGTTGGCAGGATTCACATTTTTATCTGGTTATGATTAACATGTACAATGTGTTCTTCTTAATGCAAAGCTGTTTTTTATCCATTTCAATTCAGTAAAATGAAAGAGGGGGGAAAAAAACAAAACATAAAGCACATAGCCCGAGGCCACACAGAATAATACTAGTGTCAAGACTTTAAAAACACATTTGCTTTGTAGCCTCCATGGGCAAATGATAGACATGTAAAATGGTTCAGTGTTTCAGATACTAGTTAGTTTCAATGTATTTTTTGTCAAAAAGACATACATCCTGGTGTAATACTTACCCTCCGCTCTTCTCGTTCTTCCGAGTTCTTGCAGTACTCATCTAGCATAAGTTATGGCATCATGGGAATGAGGCTGTTAAGGAGCGTGGAGGGTAACAGCAAATTTTAAATAACTCTCGTTATCGCGTTACTAAGTGGCACAAAACAAATGTTTTCTTTATTGCATCGTGCGCCTGTTTCATTAATAGAAAAAGGTGCAGGCCCATGGAATGAATTAGTTAAACCCATGTTAATCCAATATTACATTGGGAAGAGTGGATTTAACTAATTTTCTTCCCTTTAAACTTCACTGATAATGATGGCCCTTTAAAAAAAAAGCGGAGGAAGTGAACTTGCACTAAATCTGAGATACATTAACAAATACAGCTTTCCTCTTCCCTGGTGGTCTAGTGGAAGTACTGCATTATGCAACATCTCAGAACACCAAGTTTAAATCTGTCTTGAATTCATGACAACTGTCTAGTTATTTTACTAACCCTTGGTGGCCCCTATTCCCTGCTTTCTCTTGTTTTAGCCACTCATTTTTGATCATACTTACAAACTCTACCATTACCTCTAAATTAGGTACACTAAATCTGTCTTAAAAGGCATCTATCTTTGAACATATTATTTTTATAACTAGACATCACTGGAAACTATCAGGGCTATGTACCAAGAGCCGTTGGCTATTTGTGTCTTAAAGCCACATTAACCTATGTGCCCAGCGTTAAGTTTCTTTCTTAAAGAGCCATTGCTTGTGGCTCTTGCGTGGCACCGTTTTTGCATACCACAGGAATCATCATTAGTTATGTCTTAAAATCATGATATCAGGTTGTTGTTCATGTTTTTGAGCTGGTAAATTCTAATTTGTTTTGTCTTGCCCCTGTTGGGTTTCTATCAATATATGGCCATGCATTGATTAATATTTAATAATTTACAGTATTGTGTTTTTTGTATTGTGTTTTGATTAGACCGAGAGGTATCGTGAATTGAACAGGACGGATGATGCATTTTAGCTTCCCTATGTATGCCATGACACGAATATACAGCCACAGCAACGTGGCATGGAGAGTCCACCAATGGTAGGAGGGACTCTTGCTATTTAATAGGGGAAATCACCTTTCATCATTAGCTGCTGATGAAGCCATGAGGTGAAATGAGTCCTGTGTGTCTCTTGTAAGAAACCCTGATCCTTGATGGAGGACCATGACACCCCATAAATCCTTTAGACCATAAGTATAACCTACCTATGTGATTCTAATGATGCACATTTTTGAGTACTAGGGCTGCCTAATTCGTATTTGTGTTTATTTACTTTCTATCACATTAGAACGCTATGTAGTAACTAGATTTGACTAAGGTTATTTTTTATTTCCATAATTTATGCTACTTTAGGATTAGTGGGTTTCTCTACCTGAGAGTGTTTTTTAAATGTTCATATGGACTCTTTCTTGAACCCTTTGGTATTAAAGGGATATGTATAGAATAAATTCAAACAGTGTTTTTTGAGATATTCAAGAGTCTTGGTTTTTCTTTGTATGGTGATATATATGATTAATATTACCAGGCGCACCTGTCCATATATGGTGGACATTGTATTCTATAAGGATATAACTTGTTGCTACTAGTGCCCCTACTTCTGTATATTCAAATGATTCAGCAAAGCATTAAATAGTTCAGCCCTTTTTGTCAAGTAATTAGTTTACATTATGGATACCACTGACAGTAAGCAACCCAATAAAATCATTCTTACAATAGACTAAACATGATTTGCATTTAAATTCATCTTTATCTCAAAGTTACATTTAATTATATACTGGCCACATGCGTAAAGTTGTTAAACATGCTTTATGACGATTTAACATCTTTTACCTGTTTTTTTTTTCTTACTGTAAATAATGTGTGTTTAGTTTCATCTTAAATTCAAAAACTGTTCAATTTAATGAGAAAGCCATTAGCAGCTAATTTGTGCAACTAGATTTTTTTTAGCACAATAACTTGATTGTTCCTGCTGCAGAGACAGATAACAGCAAATAATACATTAGGCAAGTGACTGTAATATCTGTTTTAGACTTCTTTCTTCCAGACATGTTTACAGTATTTGCCTTCAGCTATGGTCATGCAGGTAACTGTGAGGTACAAGAAAAGTAATGATGAAAAGCCTGTCAGTATAAAATGTGAAAAAATATATTTATATACCTGTCACACAATAAAATACGAAAATTCTCTTGTAGAATCCAGGAATAGGGCAAAGTTCCTTGTCTTCTACCTACACAGAAACAAATGACTTGGGATTTGGCTTCTTCATACATTTTATACATATGTTTTAGGTGTTGTCCTTAAAAACATTTTTTATTGTATTGCGAATATAGAAAATAACTGTACATCAAGGGGCGACCTATCTGATATAACCAACAATGATTGCTTTGCATATTTTAAAGTCCCAAAAACAAGTAATAGTGTCTCTTTCTAATGGAATATTTTCTTATTTTTGTTATATCAATTCAAGTTAAAAAATGGCAATGATTACTGTATATTAGCCTTAATGAAAATTCAGCTTCTTCTCTTCTTTATTTTATAAAATTTTGATATAAAAAGGAAATATGTTTTTAACATTGTTTTAAACCATCAAACAGTGGGCGATGTGTTGTGTTTCAGGAGAAAAAGTGTGCTTTACATGTCAGCCAAACAGTGGTATTTAAAGGAGAACTAAACCCAGTTTTTTTATACCCCAGAATCTGAAAACAACCCCCCTAAAAACACCAATAAACTATAAAATGCCACTTTAGTAAACTCTGTTAAAGTAAATCAAAGCCTGTTAAGAACTGGATGAAGTATCTGTGTGTATGTGCAGTGTCAGACCACACCTCCTGACCTCAGTCAATGCTTCCTTGCTTTATCTGTCCTGTAAAAGGATTGGCCAGATATTATTAATGGGTGTGACCAACTGTAACAAGTTTGTGCCATAGCTGAGCATGTGCAGAACATAATGGTCGTTGACCAAACTGTCTGATAATAGAATGCTGAGAAGTAAAGCACAAACCATATGTTATTTAGGTAAATTTCCCAGCGCCTGTATCAAAATGAGAGGTAAGACACAGATTACTGGTTTTATATCAAGGTGTCCTGACTTCTGGTTCAGTGTTGTTCTGTTGCTTTAGTTGCCCTTTAAGTATAAAATGCACCCCTAATTAAAACATCCCTTACATTCATCCTCTCACATTCTGTAGTGTGTTGCATGTCATTTGCTTTCTTTAAAAGAAATCTTAAGAATAAAACACATTTTCTTTACTTATAGCCCAGACACTACTGATTAACATGACGTATTACTTGTCTTTCTAAGTAATTTCACTATAAATCAACCATACTAAGGTTAGTAAATATTAGTTATCACTTGTGCAGATGGTTTAATCACTTCACACTTGTTACCTTACTCCTAGAATAGGCGTATATAGAGAAGGTAATTGATAAGCATCTCCCTCTTTCTGTTTGAACCATGCTAAGCATGCTTATACCCACTGGGTGAAAAGCGTGGTTGTGACGAAGTCACTAATTATTTGCCTTAGCTGCATATTGACCCTTCGTGAAGCATTCTGGCTTCAAGGGTTCTGAATATCTGGAGATCTGAATATTGAAGAAATTAATGGTCCATGCTCCGCTGCTACTACCAATTATAAACCACCTGCCCCCCCGTGTTGTGGGCTTGTGTTGTCACTTCTTTCCCATATTTTAGAAATTACTATCAGCATCACAGGGACAATACAGACATCAGCCTCGGAGGAAGCAGACATTTCTATATTTCTTTGGAGCTCCACATTTTCTGAATTCTTGCTGTGTGAATGCACAATGAAGGATTAATTTGCAGGTAACATAATTCACCTTGGGAAATGAGTTAGAAAAAATGTGGTTTTAAGCTATATGTGACCAAGTTTACTGTAAGAGAGGTAAATAATCCCATACACAATATGTTTTGTACCTAGCATTTCTTTCCTTTGTATTATAAGGTTTCTCAGCACGTTATTCATACTGTATGTATGTATGTATATATATATATATATATATTTATATTTACACAGAATGGTTGCTCACACCTGTATTCTATATTAATTAGTGAAAATGGGGCTAGACAATTTACAGCATAAGTTTCCACAGCACTTAAATGGACATGTATATAAAAGTTAAACATATACGCTGATATTGGAAAATAATCACTTATACTAAAGTCAAAATGGATACCTTTTGTTACATTGTTTGGACAAATGTGCTGAGCTGATGCGCCACTCCAAGGCAGTATACTTAGCGCCAGTCCTAACCTAATAAAAAGGGGTAATTAGTAAGAAGTTTAAAGATGCTCAAAACCCCACATAAGCACCATATACTTTTCTGTAAGACGGTAAGTACAATATACAAATAAAATCACTTATATTATATAATGGTTCGGGTGCCCATGCCCCGAACCCTGCACTTGAGCAAAGTCACCGATTCCATTGTATGGCGTAGAGTTGAAAAAGGTCGACTCATCGTGAATAATGGGTGGCCCGGGTGCAAGTAGACCCAGGCCCATCGCTGGACCAATATCTTCCGTATCCAATAGTTATATAGAAGAGGTACAACTACCGCACCACACAGGAACTCTCTCATTAAAAGTAAAACCGTCTTTATTTAGGCTTAACGCGTTTTGGGCCACAGATAGCCCTTAATCATAAGCATGGCCCGTTTTTCAGCTGGACTGCCTTAAAGCGGCGGGAATTATGCACAGGGGGCTCACAAATGAGGATATAGTCGATTCCCTCCAAATTATATACAAATACAAAAATGGTAGCTCACACCTGTATTCTAAATTAATTAGTGCAAATGGGGGCTAGATAATTTACAACATAAGAATCCCCAGCACTTAAAGGACAACTCCACCCTCATAAGAACATCTTTTAGAAAGAATGGCCTCTTGATATATCCTAGTTTGTCCTATGAATTCATTACTGTATGCCTGCTATGCTTCTGGATGCCTCATGGATACTGAGCAATTTCAGAAACCTGTACTGAGCCTTGGCATGCCCAGAAGAGGAAGACAGGGGATTAACATTCAGTCATTGGCTGTGATGTCAACTTTCAAATCCATAACAGTTGGTAACTGGAAGAACCAGGAAGCAGAAAAGGGCAACAGGGCATTGTGCAGAATTTCAGGGTAGACTTACACCTTTCAGATTTTAAACTATTACCGTTTAGGGTTTTGGGGGGTGATTTACCTGTATGTAAGTTTTAATTTTGGGGCTGGACTTGCCCTTCAAATGCACATGTATATAAAAGTTAAACATATACGCAGATATTGGAAAATAATCACATATACTGAAGTTAATTCCCGCCCCTTTAAGTACAATTGGCTTGATATGGGTCCATGATATAGGACCGAAACATTGCCTGTGTTGCGCCATGTCTGAATACATTTATTTGTCACTTTGGAGTAAGTCCCCTGAGTGCACTGAATTCTAATACATTTTTTAAAATTATATATATATATATATATATATATATTTACTAAGTATAAGTTAATGTTGTGGTTAAAATTAAAAACTTAGCCCATCTAAACTACTGCCGTAATGGTGAAACTTAGCCTAATACACACGTTTTGCCCTAACTTCAAGGTTATAAATTGATGTATCACTTATCTTTCTATGTAATTCCTAATGAAACATTTACATGATCAAATTAATTTTGTTTTTAATTGCAGAACCCACTTCTTCTTTTATATTTACCCCTTCCTCTCCTTTCTCTCTTTAGGACATTTAGATACAAAGTAGCTGATTTGAAAGAATTCCTCTCTTTCCTTGGGTGAATCCTACTGAGCATGTCTGGGCTCAGTATGCGCAACCTAGGGGAGAGACAATAACTTAAGGGCTCTCTGTACTGTAAGATTTTATCTTTGATTTAGGATTACATGGACATTAGGTAAGCTGTTGTTTTAATCTGCAGTTTCTGACCTCCAAGTCAGGGAAAATACAGTATGTTTTAGGGCAAAATAACCTCTCATTTATGTCTTAAAGAGAAACTTGAGTGTTTTTAGGGGGTGGTTAAACTTTTCTTTCTTATGGAAGTTCTATAATCACAGCAAAGGGAATTCTGGTATAATAGCAATTTACCAATCCAATGGCTGGGCTTAAGCTAGATACAAATGTATACATTGTTATAAAGCCTTGGGTTTTATTTTTACATGCCAAGCTGCATATGCATCCTTCTGGTTGGGCTTCCATCTTAGCAATTTAAAACCTTTCTTAGCAGATTGTAAACATAATCAGGAATGTATATTATCTTTCTTCACCCCTGCAACTTCAAAGGTTCAGCACAAGCATGAAATTGCTTCTCAAACTTCCATTAGCAAATATACTTAATTAACTCCTTTCTAAGAAAAAAGGTTTGTGCCATTATTTAGAAATACATTGTAAAAGATTTGTCGAAACCTTGCAAAGAAGATATATGAAAATGCCTGAATTTACCCAAAATCTAAAAAAAAGGTTTTAAATGTACTGTATTTTCAATAAATTTATAAATAATTTACCTTATCCGTGAGATATCATTGACTCTAAATGATATTGGCTCTTCAAAATACAGATGAAACCCATAATTTCTTGTACTGGGTGAAAATAAATTGGATGTTCACATTCAGATTTATGTTACTTTATATCATTTGAATCCATAATTATATAAAAGAAGTAAAGGTCACTCTTAGCATACGGTATTAATTGGACAGGAAGCTCTCACATATCCTAGAACTGCTTTGTGTGTGTGTTCTAGAGCCAACACAGTTTGATCTATATAGATATACAGTAATTTAAAGCAACATTCTTTCTGATTTAATAGAGCATTATATTGTAGGTGGAATAGAAAAAAATACAATTATATTAAGGGAAGCTAAAACTATGCTCAGTAATATATTAATATTATAGAGTATATTTTCATGGCAGGATCAGAAAATGCTGCTTAGCTGAGTAAACAGTCTCAGATTTTTAAATATGATATTACATTAAGATAAACAGTAGAGCAAGAAACAGTATTCATTGGATCTATCAAGGAGATTCACCCAGAGCTGCATGCGTTCTGGGCAAATCTCCCTGAATTTTACCAGAGGCTGCACTTCCCATGGTGAATCTCACCCTCGCATAAGTATTTAACACTCTAAAGGAGCCACGCAGCCTCTGGTAAATGATTGGTTAGTGCAACTTTAAGTCCTTAAAAGAGCACCTCCTGGTAAATGCCCCTGTATGTGTATTAGGATTTTATTTGGTAAAATAGGATACAGTATATAGATTATGTCCTTTTATTAATCTTAGCTTTTGGGAGGTCTATTAGGATTAACAGCCCCTGCCTGCTACTTTTTAATTTTACCTGAGTTTTCTCATCTATGGAGTTCTTTAAGTTCCCTATCATTTTCAGTTAATCTACCCCAACCATCATTGTACTCACAAGGTTTTCAAGCCAGCTTATTTAAAGGAATAGTTCACCCCCAAAGTGAACTATTCCTTTAATGTATTGATTGAAGTCTGGAAGGCTAAGGAGCTATGCCTTACCTCCCGTCCTTCCTTAACCTCCCAGGCTTCAATCAATACATTAAAGGAAAATTTCACTTTGGGGGGAACTATTCCTTTAATAGGTAGACTTAAGCTAGTTACACACTGGCCAATAGTAGAAATAGTGCCCATAGGGGAGTCATAAGTTATTTGTTCCATCAGTACCAAATGAGCCAATTATTTTTTTTTATCAGATTTAAGTTAAAACCTGATCAAATATCAATTGATGCATACTTTGTGTGGCCATCAATTCCCCATATTGTTGCCTTTATTGGCAATGGGGGAAAAACTTTTGAACATCAAGCTTTTGATCAATAAAGTGCCTTAAATCAATTTGCCAGTTTATCAATTGACAAGTTGGAGGGAATGGATTTTTTGAAGCTTTGATTAATTACTCAGCGATCAGCCATGCTTAGAACAGGAATGACAGATGTTACAGAAGTAATATAGACCACATGGCATCAATGAAAGGGTGGGCTTCACTATCTGCTTTTAAAGGGAACTAAACGCAAAAGAAAACTCCCTTCAAATCTTTGCCTACAGAGCTAGGTAGCACATCAGCACAATCACATTTTGTAAACTTATTTGATTTAAAAATGGTTGTAATTTGTCAGATATTCGGTCCATTTCAGCAAACAAAATCAAACAGCCGTGCATACACATCGTATGCTGCAGGTTGGCCCCACAATATGCGCCTTTAGAGGCCAGTTATCTTCTACAAATATATTTATCTTCCATTGTTTTGTATGATATTGCTCTTTTTTTCAACATACTTTTTTTTGCTCAAAACATGACATCAGCTCTCTCATACAAATGATTAAACAAATGTTTTAAGCTGACTGACATTATCGTTTTTATTTAACTGTTAAATCGTTTGTCTCCAAACTTTTCTGCAAAATGTTACTTGTTTACTATTGCCCATGATTTGGTTCCTCACAAAACATTTTTGAATGAAATATTAAATATGTGTAAAGTGACTAATGCACATTTTCAGTCTCTGTGTTACTAAATTAAAAATTAAAAGTGCCTATAATTTTGATTTCTTTCTACAATAGTCAAAACTCGTGTTTTCCTTTATAAGTAATTAATTTTTGTACACATCTTTTCAAGACAGGCATTAAATTTGCATTTACACTGCCTTTTTAAATTTTACTTTGTTCTTATATTTGTTTTAGAAAAGACTTTCTGTGGTCTCAGGAGGAATTCTACATGTATTTGCAAATAAAGCTTTATAAAATGACTTATCTAAGTCCTCCTTACATAAGTACTACTAATAGAAAGTGACTTTGTTTCTAGAGAATTAGCAAGGGTTTTTAAATATTTGTTATGCATAAGAAGAATAAAAAGCAAGAACAAAATCACACATACTTTCCATTGCATTGTAATCCCTTTAAGGCAGTTAGCTAAAACAAGAAATGTTTTAGTGCTAAGTAAAAATTTGCATTTCTGTAATTTGAAGTGGTTTATGAAATACTTTATAGTATATACTTTTCTGTTGATCCTAAATTATATTCATATTTTTTTCATCTATATGAGACCAATGTGAATGCTTAATATCATGTTTTTCTGATGTGTATACCAAGAGTGCCCTCTATAGACAATAGGTGTTGTTAACTCAAAATGATCAAACTGTAATTTTTTAAAATGTGTTGTATTATACATTATTTCTTAGATAACAGTGAATATAATACTCTCACTTGTTACATCCAAATCAGGATCTCTCCTGAAAACCTTACAGTCTAAGAATCCTATCACATAAACAACCCACACGCATACTATTGGTTTGTGTAAAACCTTTTGTCTCTTTCAAACTTAGGCAAGAAGATGTATATTTGGTGTAAAACATTTTGTTTTGGGCATTTTTTTTAAACTCATTTTTATTTTTAATAAACAATTTATAACATGTCTGTTATGTCTTATCATCTTAATTACATTTTACATGTCCAGTGCTTTTTAAATTTGTTGCAAATAAAAACTTTGATCTAATCTCAAGAGTCTGTCTAGACATATATATCATATCAATGGGTACATTTCTAAATGTTGTTCATGAATCATTGTTTGGTTACCTTGATTTGGCCTGTGATAAGGTAGGATAGGGGGTAGGGAGAGGGTAGGGTTGGGGATTGCACTTCACATCAGCACTCCGGGGCCTCTGGTATTTATAGATATTTCAGTACTTCCTAATTCGTCATCTGTTCAAACAGTTGTTAAGGCCTTACTCCATACTGACCACATTTTTTGAAATTTTGCAGGACAGTGTCTGTTTTTGTAAATTAGATTGTGTTAAGGGAGAACATTATTAATTCATTCTTGCCAAGTTTTTATTTTGGGGGCGTCTGGGGCCATCCACTTGAGGACAATTGTTTTCCTTGCCATGAACAAGCTCTCACATAAAAAGGTCAGTTTGTAGGAGTCTTCTACTTCTAGATTGTTGATACCTAGTAAACATAGCATAGGATCCATAAGTACAAGCCAAGGAAGTAGCGATGTTAGTCGTGTAATCACTCTAGTCCAAAATTGGCTAACATGTAGACAGTTCCATATCAAGTGCCAGGAATCCACACCATTTGCATGACATTTGGGGCATGTGTCTGGGTGAGTTGTAGATATGCGGTGTAGTCTCATCGGGGTCAGGTAAGCTTGGTGTACAATATATAGCTGTATGAGATGATTATTGGCCGAGGGTGAGGCAGTAATGTGTGATGACCCAAGTTCATTCCAGTCATGATTAGTGAGTTCAGGTAGGTTTAATTTCCATTGTCTGAGTATTGATGTGCTTTATTTCAGCTTGGAAGTTGATGAGGTGTGTGTATAGTCAAGAGACCAAACCTTGTAATCCTTGGGTTTTGTGAATTCCAATTGTTGGATGCTTGGTATTTTCCTATTCGGAAACTCCGTATGTATACAGTGGCGCAGTTGCAGGTATCTATAGAAATATGTTTTGGGTATGTTCCTATATCATCAAATGTTCTTAGGGTATCTCCTGTGATTAATTGGCCAAAATAGCATATTCCCAATCAGTGCTGCCAGTTGGGGTATAGCTCATTGTGCCAGTGTAGTTTCAGGGGGGATTCCAGAGTATTGAAGGATCTCATTTGTCTCTTTGCATATTTTGTGTGTAATGGAGTGGAGGAGTCAATTAAATGTTTGGTGCTTCGGCTGTTGTTAGGATGGACCCAGTGCTATATGAGGCTAGCATATACTCCGCTGGGGGAGGGGTGTCTCCTTCTTTTAGCCATGTTGCCATATATCAGAGTTGTCCAGCAAGATAGTACATATGAAAGTTTGGTAGTGCCAATCCAGCACATTTCTTTGGCTGCTGCAGTTTACTTAATTTAAGCCAGGCGCTCTACTCTGACCAAATAAATGATGTTAGTAGTCCGTTAATATCCGTGAAAAGCTTTTTGGATAAGTATATTGGTGAGTGCTCCACAGTATAAAGGATTTTGGGGAGAAGAATCATTTTTACAAGGTTTATTCTAACTGTCATGTTGGGGGGTGTTTAATGGTACATTATGACAAATGTGCATTTGATTTTTTTTAACTCCACAATATCTAATGGGTAGTTACAGCTAATAACAATTTGTTACATTTAAGAAATTAAAAACACTATGACACACAAGATGTGTTTTTAAAACTCAACAGGACGAAGACCTGAGTCACTAGGTCCTCTGGGTAGTAACAGTAAGATAGTAAGATACCCGTAAAATTACCTAAATTTGCACTCACTGGGTCTGATCTGCCCTACTGGCCTGTTGTATGGGGCCTGGGGCATGGAAAACACTGTATTACAATTGGTGAAGTCTAAACACAATGACAAGTAAATACAAACTGCCCTAAAGCCCTGACTGATCTGAATCTGATATGAGAGACACTGCAAAACAAAGAGGCTGCCATTACCCTACTCCCCTTCTGCTCATGTGTTTGTGTGCATGCATTTATCCAACGTGAGAAACAAAACATAAAAGAAACAAACATACACGCGGGAGCAGTATGCTGGCTGCAGCCACCGCCATTTTGATTCGTTCAGGGGCACACGCCATGAGCCAATGTTTCAGTTTGCTTCATGGTAGCGATGCTACTGACTCTAAACTTGGGGAGAGGGTGGAGTAGTGCAGACCAGACCCAGTGTGCTTTAGGTATGTATATATTCTGACTTATTAAAAACCACGGAGGTTTAAGTTCTCTTCCTTGGTACTTAAATGGGGGGGGGGCAGGGTTTATATGTCCTATGATCATGTCACTATTATACCATTTTAAACAGCTATCAAGAGTTATCATAAAACCAATACCAAAAATCTTTCTTAGCTCAACAGCCTGTTCTGCCACAACTATGTTAAAACTTTATAATCTTTCCTGCCTGAAAAATATCCAATTATCCCATAGTGTTTTAATTGCTGTGACATCAAAACTACACATATTACTTTTATTATCTACACAACTGCTTAGGGTTTAAATACACTTATCTCTAATTCCTGTCATAAGGTATTGATTAACCAATCCTAGAGAACGGCCCTTCCATAGAAAATGACATTTTAAGGATCAAAATGATATAACACTAAGGGTAAACACCCATAAAGGAAATAGTCAAAGTAGATAGTATAGTAGTAATTAGTATAGTATAGTATAGTTTAGTATATATTCAGGGAGATTCAATAAAAGTTCTTATCGTTTAAAATCGTGCTAATTTTGTCCCAACCAATCAGATCTTCTTTAACATTTGAAAGCTAACATCTAATTGGTTAGGGCAAAATTAGCACCATTTTAAACGATAAGAACTTTTATTGAATAACCCTGATTGTTTATATTGGAAGTTTTACTGTATTACAACAGATTTTTTAGATTTATTAATAGAGATATTACTTCTTAATTAAAATTTGTATACATATTATACATATTTAATCTTCTTTAACTACTTTGGCTTGGTGTTTATCCATAGTGTTATATAATAATTTTGTAGTGCTAGACATGCGGCTACACAGTTGCAAAGCAGGGGTCAGCTCTGTTAGGAAATAGACGCTTTATATATCAGCTAAATCTTTGTATGTTGGCCGGGGAATCTTCTCATGCTAATGGTGTGGCAGAAAAAAGAAAGACTTCTGTGTCTGCAGTGACATCGAAATTAATGGCCTTCAGGTTTGTGGTGGACTATTTGTTTGGATTAGGCAATCAGTTATTACATATACATAAATATTAATTGTTTTGAATGTATTAAATAGTTTTGAGGTACCCACGTTAGCAATTCTACAATGTTAAATGCAGGCACTTGTGGGAGGTTTATAGCAACTGTAAAGTTATATTGGCTCATGTATGTTCATGTGCCTGGATATTTTAAGTGAGTGACATGACTTTGTCATCATAGTGACATATAAGGCTATGTGTTTAGACACACACAAAAATAGACTAACTTATTTGGAATTAAAAAACCGATAGACTAACACAATTTCATCACTATTGTGTTGTACCAAATGTAGCGTCATATATCTTTGTCTGCCCCGCTGCCTTTAATTGTATTGCTTTGGTTTCACTGCTTGAAGCTCAAAAGTTTTGGACATCATACAAACAACGCTAAATTAATGCAAAACCATTGCTAACCCGATCATACATTAGGTAGCATAAGTTTGACTTAAGAAATTTTTTTTTGCATCTTCACTGTATTGTTGTTGCATCAATAGTTTGCCCTTGCAAAGCACCTTTGCACCCATTTGCACTTTTCCCAAGAAGAAGTTTAAAGGGAGGACCTATTCATTTATTGGAATAATATTTTACCTAGACTGTACTTTAATTCAAGTACATGGTTTGCATACTCTGTCCACCATTGGTACAGAAACAAATG
The DNA here is from genome assembly GCA_019447015.1 of Hymenochirus boettgeri. Lineage (NCBI taxonomy): Eukaryota > Metazoa > Chordata > Amphibia > Anura > Pipidae > Hymenochirus > Hymenochirus boettgeri. The sequence goes on from CM033474.1 coordinate 142,525,271, forward strand.
TCTTAATATAATTAGCAATGCCACAATAGCATATTAAGTACTAAGAATATTCCAGCTTTAAAATAATTTCAGAGAGAATCACCCAGATGCACAGGCACTGGTGAACAGGCTGCGTGGCTGTGCGAGTGTCGATTGCGATATTGAATCTGTTAGCGTGATTTTAACCCTAACAAGAACGCTGCTGGGTGAATCAGCCTGATTGTCTTCTTAATTTAAATCAGACATATCACTGGGTAAGGATGCTTTTAAAGGTACTAGAATTTAACAACAGAAAATCACATGCTGGGTGGTTAGTACATATAAGTATATGCTTAATATTTATTATTACAAACATTCTTTTACTTGAACTCTGTTGCAATAAGAGGTGCAAAAGTTTGCCCATGCTATTATTCTGAAACAATCTGATTTTATTGAACTTCAGTTACCCGGTAAAAAGCTAACATCTGATTGGTTCCAACATTTTGCACCGGTCATTTCATCAAACCCATAATCTTCCAAGATGAATCTATTATTCCTACAGCTGTAAAATATGTGAAATAAGTACTTGGGTTGATTGATTAAACCCCTTGACCAGTAATTCCAGCCATGCACTTATTCGTTATTAATGATTTCACAATTCACACTATAGAGTTGATCAAATTATTGATTAAAGGGGCGTTCCACAGTGTAGCAACATTTAATATTTACCAGCCTAAACTGGTCCTTGTTTGATCAATGTAAGAGCATAATATTGATTGCAAAATGATTAGGCATTAAGTTTAACATTGATTGTCTGATGTTGTGGAAATGCCTTAAAAGTTGTTAACTCTATGAAGGTATTCTGGAGTAATTTAATGTAGCACTTATAGAGTATTTTGTATGGCCATTTTCATTATTTGTGTGAAATCTTAAAGGGTAACTGTAGTCTCGAATTCTTCCAAACTAGTAAGAATTATATAAAAACCCTTCCATCTTACCTTCAAAATAAAACCTAAATCACATCTCTAGATAAAATTTGTGAGAAGTTATTGCTGGAAAGGTTCAGCAATATTACTTCTTGTTTGAACACTTCCTGTTTTCAGCCGTGACCAGCTTGCAGTCATGTGACCAGCCTCTGCCTGCATTAATAGGCTCCCCTTCTCAATTGTCAATTTTTTCCCCAGGTACTTCCTGATTTCCCCAGCATTTAGTCTTAACTGAGCATGCTTCTCACCCGGGGTGGAGGGGCAGGGGAGTGGTCAGGTGATGTCACTCAACCTACTGGAAGCAGGAAGTTTCAACATTCAATAATTTCTCACAGGCTCCAGCCAGAGATGTGATTGTCGGCTCATTTGAAAGGAAATACTGCTGGCTTTTATTTAACCCTAACTTGTTTTAAGACCATAGTTGCCCTTTAAACACCTGTGCCTGGGGACACAGACTTCTTTAATTATAGCAGCTCCACTACCTTTTGGATTGCTTATGACTCTAAAAGTTCTATTACATATATCCCAGATTTGGAGATAATGTGTGATTTATTTTAAAGAGGCTTGGCTTTCTGTCCTGCTTATCAACCCATAACATAGAATAGGAATGTATTATGGTATTCAGATATTTTCAAGATCCACCCATTCTTAAGCTAGGTACACACCTACCGATTTTTCCTCCTGACAGACCGTTCGACTGGTCGGCCAGCAGGAAGGACTGTCGGTCGCGGCAAAAGCAGCCGCGTCCGATAGTTACCGTGACCGATTGTGCGGTCCATAGAGGACCGCACGATCGGACGAGGTTTTCCACCATGTCCGATCGTCCTTTCGTCCATTTCGGACGAACGGTCGATCGGACATGGGCACATTCGGATGCGATAATTTCGGTCCGATCGACCGATACACTGAACTATCGGTCGATCGGACCAAAATATCTCATCATGTGTACCCAGCTTTACCAGACCCTTGAATCCATTGTATTGCTTTAGCTACTTTAACAGCTCTGAACTAATCTCAAGCTACAGTAAGTACATGTAATGTCCCTGTTATTAATTTACATTATGGCTGCCTGTAGTTTGTCTATTTCAACTTTCAAGGCACCTTGGGGAGTGGGGTCATTTTATGCCATCTTAGCCTATTAACCACCTTTTGTTACAGCACAGTTTGGATAATTCTCCAAGGGCAATTAAAAATGCCTAAGAAAAAAATGTAACCTGTTGTGAATCATATTCCTCTTTACCATAAATGTTCTCTTACCATGTTATTTCAGTAACACTAGGCCTAATGCTATAAAACACATAAAGCACACATAAAACACATAAAGAGCATTACTTACTATCGTGTCATTATCCAATTCGCTCTTTTAAAAGAGAAGGAACTTTAAATTATAATGTCTAAAAATGTAGAATAATGAGTTAAATTGTTTATTATTGTGGGAGGTGAAATGCACATGCTACATTATGACCTAGTGGCTAACTATGTGTCCCCGTTGAGTGTGTCTTTTCATAGGCTGGGACACCTACCAGATGAAGGGGTGACATTGAACCAAAATGAAGTGGCAAATAAGAAAAGAAGAATTCTTTAGTTCTGCTCTACCCCTAGAGGCCAGTATACTACATTTTAAAGGGCATGTCCGCCCCAAAACTAAAATTTGCCCCACTGCTGGCCCCACTGTGTAGTGTTTAAATATCCTAACCTTTCTCCTCTGCTTCTTATGGTTGATCTGCAGTGCCTTCTGAGTCCAGTAAACTGAAGAGTAGGAGCCTCTCTGTGTGTAATAAGGTAGAAAATAAGGTATGTAATAAGACAGAAATGCATAGTATTGTGTATTTATACATGTACATGGGAGTATGTAAAAAAAAACAATCTTTTCTGTAGTGTAGGGGACCTCCCCCCAACCCCTAAACGCTAGGGTTATAACATTTAAAATCCCACAGAAACAGACTTAATCACCTTTGTTCCCTCAGCTCTCTCAATAGCTGGCAGCTGCGTCTGTGATTGGCTGACTCTCTGGCAATCACAGATACGGCTGCCAGTACAGCCCCTATTGCTTCTCTGTTTCTGGAAGTAGCAATAGAGGCAGAAGGAACGAAGGTGGGTAAGTCTGTTTCTGTGCACTTTTTTTAAAAATATTTTTTTAAAGGGGAAGTTCACTGCAAATACTTGTACTTTTCAGAAAAAAGAGCAGAATTTTTTTGATCCCAATGATATTAATCTGCCGATTCAGCATTTTGTCTGTGTATAAATAAATGCAATTAAATACTGACTTACTGTTTGCAGGACCCCTAGTAGAGACCGTTATGGTCTTGCCCTTGACCCAGCGCCTGGGTTGATCCAGTTGCTCAGTAGAGATCTGAGCATATTTGACCCATCCAACAGCCAATCAGTAGAAATTACTGTTAGGAACATTCCAAGGATGTGGTGCACCCTGGGAAGAAGGACCGTTAGAACCTGAAATGTCAGCTCACTAATGTCAACAGCAGGGAACAGCAAAGGGTATGAAATCAACTGATTTTTCAAAATGGGAGAGAATATGTAGAATAACTAAGTATGCATTACACAAACTAACAATTTAACAAATATTGATCATTTCCACTGAACTGTCCCTTTAACTATATCATGGGGTGGAGATACCCTGAGTAGTAGGGGAGTTTTCACCCTGAGTACTTACATAGAAGAAGGGGGGGTTTAAACTTTTTGTTTCCCTTTAAGTGAGGTTACATCCACATTTATATCTACTGTATAGCATTGTTTGAGAAATAATCAGTGTGGTGACAACAGACATATACCTAACACTATACATTTCTGTTTTATGTTGCACTAAAAATACCTTTTGCATATGGCAAATTTCTTGTTTATTAAAACAAAACAATGCTACTATAGTGTAATAAATATGCTATATAACAAATAAAATGAAATCTTGTTAGAATGACTGGGATAGGTATTACTTATACATATCTAGTTGGTAACAGAACATAAATACTGCACTAAAACTTCCATTTGTAATTTGTTCTGAACATTCCTGAGGTTATGAAATATAAATTGCATTTTATAATGGCCCATTGTGTTGGGGTCTACTGGGGAAATAGTGTTCTCTATGAGACAAAGTAAATTGCAATGGTTACTGAAGGGACTTGACTTTTGTACAAGAAAATACATTTAATCTGACATACTAACTCTAATGATCTCCCATGCTATCTTTTATTGAACACAATAAGTTCACACATCAAGATTCGGCATGCATTTTAGTTCAATGACATTACCTTTTTAATGCTGCAGGGAATTACTCCAAACAACATTGTTTAGCCATTTTTACATTTGAAAATAACAACTTACATTTAACTACCTGGAATTCAAGGTTTTTTTTTTATTTAAGAAGAAATATTTAGTTCCAAATCCATTTCTGATCTTCTCTTGTATTTATGTGTTGGTTTTGATAAGAGTTAGCATTTAGCAGAGAACATGTGTTCGGCAGCTTGCAGTTAAAGGGCATGTCCACCCCCAGAACTATAATTTAACCCACTACTGGCCCCACTGTATAGTGTAATAAAATCCTTACCTTACATCCCAGCTCCAAATGGATGCCCTGCTATGTCCCTCTCAAGTCCAGAAAACTGTCCACCAGGAACCTGGCAGAGTCCATATAGGACTCCTGTCTCTCCTCCGGAAGAATTTTGCAATGCGCACTGCAGCCCTCCCCCCTAGTGTGCCACAGTATTTTGTTGGGGCACTTCTATTTATTCAGTTTGTTAATGATTTGAAAGTAAGTATTGTCAGTAAGGTCTTTGTGTTTGCAGATGACACAAACATTTTTTGACAATTAAAAGCCACAGATGATGTGCAATTGTTGTAGGCGTATATAGATAAATTCTCAAATCTGGCTGCTTATTACACGTGATGCATTTTGGGCTTAAACATCCTTGTGCCACTTATTACAATAAATAGGTCCGTGTTAAGTGAATCTGTTGGAAAAGGGCCTTGGAGTTTAAGTCAATGACAAACACAAATGTAGCAATCAGTAACAGGGGTCAACAGCTAAAGCCAGTAAGATATTGTCTTGTACAAAGATAGGTTTGGATTCGAGAATGAAAAAAAAAAAAAAAAAAAAAAAAAAATATATATATATATTCTCCCTCTTTACAAAAGCACTGGTAAGGCCTCGTTTGCAGCCATGGCACCTAGCGTGAACCCCTTTGCACATAATGTAGGTTCACCCTGCTCACCCCCAACCACCAAAATATTTCTTTAAAGAAATGTTTAGATCGATACTTACAGACCCTTCTCTCCTAAGGGCGTCTCCATTGACAGCAGCCTTGTCTGTGATTGGCTGCTTCAGAGACGCAACTTCCCCCCCAGGTAGCCGGATTAGAGATGCCGCAAGAGAGAAGGGGCTGTAAGTATTGATCTAAACATTTTTTTAAAGAAATATCACATTGGTTGGGTATGGGCAGGGGGCACCTACCTTATGCCCAACGTTTATATTTAGGGTGGATATGCCCTTTAAATATGATGAAAGTAGTTTTAACAATTAGATGGTATAATGCGTTCTGGCAGTATCTCAGATCAAGGAATTGACTCAGCAAAATTGTGAGAAAGAGTGCCTGCCTTATAATTCTTAGAACCAAGGAAATGTTCCTAGAAAAGAAATCTAGTATGAAGCCATCAAGATACCAACAGTATTGTGACAAAATTGCTCCCACTCCTACCTCTGATGCATCCAAATCAAGAACCAAAGGAAGTCAGACATCTGGATAAACAAGAATGGGGGGTAGGGGCAGAAAGTCTACTTTAAATGCTCAAAAGATTCATGGGTTTCTTTTGACCTGCTTAAAGGGCCTGCATCCTTCTTAGTAAAGTTGGTTAATAGTTCAACCACAGAAGAAATGTTCCTCAATAAATCCCGGAGCCCCGGAAACTTTAAAGGGACTTAAGATTGGTAGGTAGTGACCAGTTAAGGACTTTCACAGGATCCACAGTGAGTTCTCGATTGGAGATGATTAATTCTAAAAAAATTTGCTTCAAAGATACATTTTTCTATTTTCAAATACAAATGGTTTTTCCTGAGTTTTTCTAATACCAATTTTACCAATTTGTGCTTCCACTTCATGTGAAGATCATCAATAAATGGAAGAGGATATCTATTTTTATTAATAAACTTGTTAAAGGGACCTGTAATCAGTGCAGGGTCTTAAACTGCCATCCTTCTTTTTAACAAAGAAAAAATGCAGAGGACATATAAAACAAGAGAATTATCTTGTAGGAGAGGTAAATAATCTATGGCTAAGATACATACAGGTTTAGGTAGTAGTATTTCTGGAATACCTAATGAAAGAGCAAAAGATGGATCCATAAAATTACCTGCAGCTCCACTATTGAGAAATGCCTGAGATGTTTTAAAATAAAAATTCCAAGTAACTTTAATAGGCAACAAAGCTTTAGAAGACTTGGCACTTGTAGGAATTGCTTTTTTACCTAGATGGACTTTCTTTAATCTATCTAGGCCCTGAATTTTTAGGGGACAAGAGTGTGCAAAATGACCCAGAACAATGCAGTACAGACAGTTGCCCTCTGAACATCTGTCTTTTCAGTAGGAGTTGCTTAGACACTCCTCAGGGTTCTTCTTGATAGCAAGGAAGAAGGAAGTCAAACAGGATGAGAAGACTTTTTAACATAGGAGGATTTGAACTGCCTCTCTTGACGATGCTCCTTTAGCCTAGCCTCCTGTCAACTTTGATGTCGAAATCATTGAGGGACCGAATGGTTCCCTAGGGAAAGTTAGGGCATAATGAAATGAGCTGTAAGCCTCTAAGCAAATTTGTTGACTGCAACTGTCAGAAGGTGGAATTGTTTCTGAATTTCTTCCATGTAGAGGGGTTGTCTGTTATAATGTCAAAGTTCCCATGGATACCTCCAATACAGATATCCCAATCTCCACCAGGTCAGGCCGAAGGTCAAAGTATGAAGGTCAGTCAAATCCAAAACGAGCTACAACCTGAATTCATTTTAAAGGGCATGTGTAGACCCTTTACAGAAATGTATACTTACTTCCCTCCTAAGCCCACAATGCTTAACATTTTGCAGGATGTTGCTGAAAAATATCTCTTCTGCCTGATCAGGGGTGTCTCTAGGGTTTTTGCCACCTGATCCAAACCCTGATTGCCACCTGTATGCTGCATGTGCAGCGCGCCGGCAGAGGGGGAGAGTAATCGTGGCTTGTGTGGCATGGCTTTGTCAGCGGTAGTGCGGCTAGCCATTTTGTAATTTTGAACTTGGCGCCATTTATTTGTACAGTTTCTTTAAAAAGACATTTATCCACACCATAATTACAGAAGAATAAAGAATTTTGCCCAAAAGAACTATTTATTTGTAGTTTCTTTAAAAAGACATTTATCCCTCACCATAATTACAGAAGAATAAAGAATTTTCACAAAAGAACCGACGGAGCAGAGAGGTTGTGGCTTGTGTGTGGGCGTGGCTTGTGTGGGCATGGCTTGGTCGGTGGGAGTGCGGCTAGCCATTTTGTCATTTTGAACTTGGCACCATTTATTTGTACAGTTTCTTTAAATAGACATTTATCCACACCATAATTCCAGAAGAATAAAGAATTTTGCCCAATAAGAACCTGCCACCACATAATAGGGCCCTAACTTATCAAACTAGTCTAACCTAACCTAACAAACTATCTAAAGCTAATCTAACTGTATAAAATGCCTTTTAAAAATATCTAACACATGTACAGTGAGAGCAGACAGTAAAGGTCCCATACAATGAGAGCAGGCAGTAAAGGTCCCATACAGTGAGAACAGACAGTAAAGGTCCCATACAATGAGAGCAGATAGTAAAGGTCGCATACAGTGAGAACAGACAGTAAAGGTCCCATACAGTGAGAACAGACAGTACAAGTCTCATACAATGAGAGCAGACAGTAAAGGTCCCATACAATGAGAGCAGATAGTAAAGGTCCCATACAATGAGAGCAGACAGTAAAGGTCCCTTTCAGTGCGAACAGACAGTAAAGGTCCCATACAATGAGAGCAGAGAGTAAAGGTCCCTTACAATGAGAACAGACAGTAAAGGTCCCATACAGTGAGAACAGACAGTAAAGGTCCCATACAAAAAAGGCAGACAGTAATGGTCCCATACAGTGAGAACAGACATTTAAGGTCCCATACAATAAGAGCGGACAGTAAAGGTCCCATACAGTGAGAACAGACAGTAAAGGACCACTACAGTGAGAACAGACGGTACAGGTCCCATACAGTGAGAACAGACAGTAAAGGTCCCATACATATTCTATCCTCTATCTCTTACATTCTCTCTCTTCTGCAGTCTCTGTCCTCTATCTCTTACACACTATCTCTCCTGCAGTCTCTATTCTCTGTCTCACTCTCCTGCATTGTATCAACTCTCTCATATACACTAAACATACACACTCTCACACATACTTTACGCACACTCTCTCACACATACTGTACATACACCCTCTCTCACACATACTGTACATACACCTCTCTCACACATACTGTACATACACTCTCTCACACATACTGTACATACACCCTCTCTCACATACAATGGGCACCAAATCTGGTAAAATCATTTGCACAAACTCTGATAAAGTGTTGGCACACAGATACTGGTAAAATCATTGGCACAAACTCTGATAAAGTGTTGGCACACAGATACTGGTAAAATCATTGGCACAAACTCCTCTAAAGTATTGGCACACAGATACTGAGTAAATCATTTGCACAAGCTCTGACAAAGTATTGGCACAGATACTGGGTAAATCATTGGCACAAACTCTGATAAAGTCTTGGCACAGATACTGGGTAAATCATTGGCACAAATTGTGCCAATGATTTTACCAGTATCTATGTGCCAACACTTTATCAGAGTGCCTGATGTTTACCCCCCTTAAGGTTGATGCCTCCTCTTAAGCTGAACAAGCTCACACATACTCAGAGGATGCAGGGTGGGTGGGGAGCAGCACATATTCTTTTGCTGTGATGTCAATCCTCACAGACATAACTGCTGTTACAGACTACTATCTTAAGTAGACAGAATGGGGCAGCTAGCATCAGGCAGATTATTTTTCTTTACAGATGCCCTACAGGTTGGTAAATATTGTGTTCTGGGGGTAGGGGGGAGTAAGGAATGAAAGTATAAATTTTTTAAAAGGGGTTGGACGTGCCTTTTTAAATGATAAACAAGAGAGGGGACAAGAGTGTGCAAAATGACCCAGAACAATGCAGTACAGACAGTTGCCCTCTGAACATCTGCCTTTTCAGTAGGAGTTGCTTAGACACTCCTCAGGGTTCTTCTTGATAGCAAGGAAGAAGGAAGTCAAACAGGATGAGAAGACTTTTTAACATAGGAGGATTTGAACTGCCTCTCTTGACGATGCTCCTTTAGCCTAGCCTCCTGTCAACTTTGATGTCGAAATCATTGAGGGACCGAATGGTTCACTAGGGAAAGTTAGGGCATAATGAAATGAGCTGTAAGCCTCTAAGCAAATTTGTTGACTGCAACTGTCAGAAGGTGGAATTTGTTTCTGAATAAGCTCACACATACTCAGAGGATGCAGGGGTGGTGGGGAGAGCAGCACATATTCTTTTGCTGTGATGTCAATCCTCACAGACATAACTGCTGTTACAGACTACTATCTTAAGTAGACAGAATGGGGCAGCTAGCATCAGGCAGATTATTTTCTTTAAGATGCCTACGGGTTGGTAAATATTGTGTTCTGGGGGTAGGGGGGGGAGTAAGGAATGAAAGTATAAATTTTTTAAAAGGGGTTGGACGTGCCTTTTTAAATGATAAACAAGATACTATTTAAGTAGACAGAATGGGGCAGCTAGCATCAGGCAGATTATTTTCTTTACAGATGCCCTACGGGTTGGAAATATTGTGTTCTGGGGGTAGGGGAGTAAGGAATGAAGAATGAAAGTAAATTTTTTAAAAGGGGTTGGACGTGCCTTTTTAAATGATAAATTTATGCATTTTAAATACTTTACCTGTAAAATCTTAAGAAATAATTAATTGCAACAAGTTATTTGTAGTGTTTGGCCAGCACGGTGGCTCAGTGGTTAGCAATGAGTTTGAATCCACCCTTGGACACATCTGCAAGGAGTTTCTATGTTCTCCCCATGCTTGCGTGGGTTTCTTCTGGTCATTCCAGTTTCCCCCACAATCATAAAGACATACTGATTGGCTGTATGTGTCAAATAAATGTTCTTAGATTGTAAGCTCTTAGGGGCAGGGCCTGATGGAATGTATACATGTCATTGTAAAAAGCTACTGAAGATGTTGGCGCTATATAAAAAGTTTCTAATTAGTGCAGGAAAGAACAGCATTGCAAATGCCAATGAACCTATGCAGACAGAACTCATGTGCTACTTTAAATTTAAACATAATAATTGCTTTGCAAAATGCAGGTCTGTGGTACAAGTGATAGTTCCAATTACCACTTTTTTACACTGCTTTAATAACAACTGTACTGTTTATACCTGCTCCTATTACCATCATTATAGCCCTTATTAAGACCATCACTTTAGCCTTATCAGGGGACTTCCTATTTTGCCCCTCACAGATTTCAGTTGATTCATGCAGACAATGTGGGCTTTGAGCCTGATCACTGCCTTTCTTTTTAACTGCCTTGTGGAGAAGAGGTGGAGGAGACAGGCTCAGGGGGAAGTGACAGAGAGTGGCATTTGCACTGATGCCTTGCAGGACTTGGTTTAAGTCCTGGGTTTAATTCATCCCTTGGGCAAATCTACAAGGGTTTGTATGTTCTCCTGTGCTTGAATGGGTTTTCTCCAGGCACTCTGGTTTCCCACAATCATAAAGACATACTGATTTTGCTTTGTGTGTGAGATAAAGCTTGCTTTGGGACAGGGCCTAAGGCAAATGGATTAAATAAATGTAAAGTTCTGTGAAATATATTCAGCAGTCTTTAAAAATGTATACATACAATACATTAAAATGCATACATATATGTTCAGGGAGATGTAATGCCACTTCAGGTTAGTGTGGGTTTTAAAGTCATTTAACAGGTGCATCGCTATCGCACAATGTTTCAATTGAATATGCCTGAGCATAGCAAAACGTAACGTGTATCAAATGATGCCAGGATACATTGCGGGATCCTGGACAGTAACTCAAAGTTCTCTTTAGGACAAAACAAGGCAAAAGTAATCATTTTCAGTATTGTTTATTACAGATAAATTAATACTGTTAATGCTATCATTTTACAAACAGTGATGCCAACCCATGGGGTGACACTAGCGCGGCCTCCATCATGGGCCAGGTTGGCACCCATGTTTTAAAATAAAAGATGAATAGTCATTTCTTACATGTGTAGGGTTTTGAAGCACTGGGAGATGTATTTAAGTTTCTTGAATACCGTATATACTTGAGTAAAACCAACCCGGGTATAAACCGAGATACATATTTTTACCTTTAAAAGGAGTCAAAATGATTGACTCGAGTATAAACTGAGGGTAGAAAATAGGACCACTACGACTTCTGATTCTGTATTTGGCTATTACTCTATTTGATTCTTCGTCCATTTAAAGGATAAGTGCACTGTAAAATCAAGTATGTTCATTTGGAAGCTGCCGCTTTAAATACTGTTGCCATATTTTTTTTACCTATGCCCCTCCACAGCCTAGCTTTGTGCCTTGAAAGTTGCTGACATCTTGTTACTGGTTTGCTGATGTTAAGCTCCACCCCTCTATATTTCTGTTGAGCCTCAAACATAATGACTGTGAGTTCCGTGAACACGCACGCTCGTGTTGGGGGGGGGAGGGAGCCCTACACTACAGCAAAAATTCTAAAAATGGGTGGACATGCCCTTAATGAAGCATTTGGATATCACTAAAGATTAAGGATCACTAAAAGAATATGCAGTAGAACATTTTGTAAACGTTAGGGTTTATACTGATTCTGTGGATTTAAATTATTAACATATACAGTACAATATGAAAATTGATGCCTCTTAATCCTGCTTTACAATTTCAAAGAAATACTTATATGCTTAGTGATTTGGATTTGGGCAATGGCTGAATATGAATCTCTAGTTGGTAAACATTCACTAACCTATTGCCAAATAATGCCTGGAATTCTTGGCCTTCTGTCATGCTCTGCACGGGACTCTTCCATTTGTCTATAATTAATGCATTTTCTTAAACAAGTAGTGCAGACAGTAATCCACTGACATTTGACACTGTCACAGAACAATGGATTTAGGCAAAGATAGACAACATGTGTATGCACACAAGTATGCAGCATGATTTACAAAGAAATTTCAAGCACTTTAAGCCACAGATATAAGATTTTACACTCTTGACAAATAAGAAAAATCTGGTAATCATACATAAAGTAAATGTCTCAAGTTTCTGGGCAGATTTCTTTGAACTTTTCTGATTGGTGCTTATATATTTTAGGAAAACTTTTAGGATTAAACAAGTTGTCATTTCCAGTGCTTTCAAATGTAACCGTTAATACATTCTGATTAACAGAAAAGTACAGCTGGTAAATCGAAACAAAATGGGTGAAGCTTTTGAGGAAGGAAAATAAAATTCATTGCTTTCTGTTCCTGCCTCTTGGGGAATATGATTCTGCATAGAAATCGGATTATCGTTTTGTGTTCTCTAGGAGTACTCATTGAAAAAGGAGACATTTTTATTAACCTTTTCAGTGCAAGCAGATTCTCATTTTGTTGCGTACTGTATCCAAAAAAATGTATTATTACACATTCTGGTTTGAGTCTGGGCGTAACGCAGGGCGCCAGGCCGCCTGAGATTGGAGGCTGGACCCTGACCATCCCTCTCCCAGAGGTCCACGATCAGCTGTTTTAAAACAGTTGATTGCACATATAAAGGAAACATACCATCAGCTGTTTAAAAACAGTGATCGTGTAGATTGTCCGGGCCCCCGTCGCAGGGGGGCAGGAGTGGTAGATACGCCACTGAAGTTTTAACCTAGCAAAACCTCAACTATAAATCATTTTTTCTGCATACTTTAAATACTACTTTTCTAAATAGGGTAAGCATTTAACTGTGAAATACCCCTAACAAACTACATACTTCGGGGGGAGAGGTTAAAATTCTAAAAATATTAAAGGAAACTGCACAAACCACATGAAAAGCATTCATAACAAGAGAGCACTCAAGTAAGGATATTTATAGTGGTGATATAGGCACTCACTGTTAAATCCATGCAAGGTGATATCTGGACTAAAGGTGGCCATGGGATTTACCCATTATCATCAGTGTGTAGGGACTCTTCACGACCGATCATAGTGCCAAGTAACATGTGAGGACGGAAAATATACTCATGTCGTAATATTCGTCATTAGTAAAGGAGCGACCATCGACTAATACTGTACATAGCCAGTTTATACAAGTTAGTCTCTTTCCTTGATAGCGTCTATCGTACCAAGTATGGGATACAGTCGGGGTCGTTGTGCACAGTTTCACGCATGGTTTTCAAAGCAGATACCAGTGTGATCTGTCAACCACAGCTGTGGAAATCGCACGTGTATGGCCTATAAGGAGTGGGATAACAATGAATCAGGATGTCACAGATGTGTGTGTCAGCCAAGGGAGTAAGTTTACATTCACCTTATGTTAATTTGGCAGTGTCTTATCAAATGTTATCCTCATTAAACATTTTGTTTCTCAGTACAATATCATGCTAGTTTCTTGTACCAGTACCAATATCAATATCGCCAGATTTCTGTACAAGTAAAAATATGCGTTTGCTTTGGCAGTATCAATATCATGCCAGTTTGCTTTAAACATACCAGTATCATGTCAGACTGCTTTACCATAGTAACATAGTAATTAAGGTTGAATAAAGACATACGTCCATCAAGTCCAACCTATTCACCCCCTTTTTTTTTTTTTTTTTTAATCTTATCTAACAATTGATCTAGAGGAAGGCAAAAAAAACCAGCTAAAAAAGGGGGAAAAAATTCCTTCCTGACTCCAAACGGCAATCGGAAAGTATCCCTGGATCAATCAGATCTATATGCATTAATACCAGTAATTCTCAATATTTTTAGTTTTAGAAACTTATCCAGGCCTTTTTAAAGCTATTCAATGAACTTGCCATTACCACGTCTGCTGGAAGACAGTTCACAGTTTCACCGTTCTCACTGTAAAGAAACCCCTCCTAACCTGAAGATGAAACTTCTTTTCTTCCAACCTTAAAGGATGTCCACGAGTCCTCTGATATGACCTGTCAGTAAACAATGCACCAGAGAGTTCATTGTATGGGCCATTAATATATTTGTATAAGGTTATCATGTCCCCACACAAAGTCGCTTCTCCAATGTAAACAGCCCTAACTTGTCTAATCTGCCTGCATATTCAAGCCCCTCCATTCCCCTTATTAATTTAGTTGCCCTTCTCTGAACTGCCTCAATTTCCAAGATGTCCCTTTTGTATATGGGATTCCAAAACTGCACCGCATATTCCAAATGAGGCCTTACCAGTGCCTTGTAAAGAGGGAAAATAATATTTTTCTCTCTGAATCTATTCCCCTTTTTAACAAGAAATATCTGATAGCTCTAGCCATTGCTACCTAGCATGTGTTGCTATAGCTAAGTCTGTATCTACCAGAACCCCAAAATCTTTTTCATTACAAGTGCACTTAACACAGAGTTATTTATGGTGTAGGTGGCACAGGGATTATTAAATCCCAAATGAATCACCTTACATTTATCAACATTGAATCTCATCTGCCATTCTGCTGCCCATTTTGTTAATCTATCTAGGTCTGCTTGCAGCACTTGCACATCATTGGAAGTTTCCAAAGCTCTGCATAGTGTTAGTGTCATCAGCAAACACAGAGACCTTGCTCTCAATGCCCCCTTCTAAGTCATTTATAAACAGATTAAACAGAAGCGGCCCCAGTACAGAACCCTGAGGCACTCTGCTTAGAACTTTAGCCCACATAGATGTAGTCATTAACCACCACTCTCTGTTTGCGGTCCAATAACCAGTTCTCTATCCATGAAACAAATGTTTTCTTCAAGGCCAACAGTCCTCAGTTTATACATTAGTCCCGTATGTGGCACAGTATCAAAAGCTTTTGCAAAATCCAAATATACCACATCCACTGCTGTGCTGAATCTAACTTCTTACTCACTTCTATAAAAAACAATTAAATTTGTCTGGCATGATCTATTTCTCATAAATCCATGCTGACTACTACTAATAAGATGATCTCTGGAGACAAAGTCAAGGATATGATCCCTTAACAAAGTTTCCATCACCTTCCTACCACTGATGTTAGGCTTACAGGTCTATAGTTTCCAGGCTGTGAACGACTACCTTTTTTGAATATTGGTATACATTGGTATACATTTACCAGCACCATTATCTTTCTAGTTTGCTGTACCATTACCAATAGCATGCTAATTTGCTGTTCCATTGCCAACATCATGCTAGTTTGCTTTATCAGTACCTATATTATGTCTGTGTGTTGTACCTGTACCAATATCATGCCAGTTTGCTCTATCAGTACCAATATCATGCCAGTGTGCTTAACAGTGACAATATTATTCCAGTTTGCTGTGTGTTAACAGTATCATGCCAGTTTGTTGTACCAGTATCATGAAATGTCCAATATGCTTTGCCAGTACTAAAATCATGACAGTTTGCCTTACTTGTATCACCAGCTTCCAGTTTGCTGTACCAGTGTCATTAATTTGTGACAGTTTCTATGCCTATTATTATTTTCTATCTTCTCGTCTATTTCTCTGTTTGTGTGTCTGTCTTTCTTTTTATCTATATGTATCTCTCTGTCTGTCTATTGATCTATCACCCCTGGTAGGAAAGATAATATTATTTGTATTTGGGATTCACTTACTTCTCTCTTTTCTTTCTTTTTGTGGAACCTTAATTAAGACTTAAGGTTAAATACACATTTTAATGAAATACATCTGAAAAATAATCAGTTTCCTATTTGTTTTTTGTGTAAGCCACAACCAAGCATTCGGGTAATTTGGAAGCCAGTATGTAGCTTCATATGGAGTCGGGTTGAAGGTGAAAAAGTGTTGAAAGAGGTATATATATATATATATATATAATATATAATATATAGATATATGATATACAGTATAATATATATATATATATATATATATATATATATATTAGCAAAAGTGTGCCCGTTGGTGCACAATGGAAATATGTGTGTATGTTTTTTGCTATGCGTGGATACAATGGATATAGAATCTTTACACAGGTATTATTTAAACTGTTACTCAGACAGTCACCAGCTTCCAGAGGAACCAAATAGGATAATCTGCAGGTCTGAGAGTAGACCCAGGCAATCCTGCCACACTGTTTGTGTTGAAACTGAACATGCTAGGTTAATACTATATACTATTAGTATTCACCACGGCAAGTGGTGATGGTACCTCATATATTATAACAGAAGGTATTTCACAGCATCATGTTATTATAATAGATTTGCCATAATAATCTAACACATAAACAAACATTTCTCATTTACTCTTTTATACAGATCAAATTGAAAAAAAATTGCTTCAGAGCAATTTTAATAAACTGATAACTGCTTTTTATTTCAGTATTACAGTAAATCCTGGTATTCCTGCCTGGCTTTACCACTAAGCAAAAAGCTAAGTGAGCAAACTTTATCCCAACCATAATAGTGGCTGCCAATTCAAATGTTCTAGCCAAATCAGTCCTCTCCCTAGATACCCCATCAAATGGATCAGGTTTAAAAATAGGTTTGACAAGTGGGCCTGGTAGAGCTACTGAGTCTAATTGGGAAATTTCATCTTCCGGAATACAGCACAGGAGGATTTAAATCAGCACCGCTGCCACCAATTTGTACCAGATCACTGCTTTATGGAAGGGTTATGGGTAGCATTGCACACAGCAGGTTTACTCTGGTGGCTGGTCCCTGTCTATGGGGCACCACTTTGAATATTGACCAGGCCTGTATATTGTGTGTCCTTGTAAGTTGGTGTACACCTATCTGTTATCTCAGAGTTTGTATCCAATAAGGTAAATTGTCTGTTCCAATAATCTGTCCTCCCTACAGGTGGTAACAGGATCTTATACACATGGTCTTTAATACACAGGATCTTATACATAGTATCTTTACACAGAGTCTTATATACAGGATCTTATCACAGGGTCTTGTGTGCAGTGAGTCAATATCTCTCCAAAACACACCACAATCTAGTTTCACTTTCTTCCTCCTAGCCATGGAGAACAGGTTGTGTTGTCTTTTATCATCACTGACACCACCTGCAGGCTGGAGGTGGTATATAAGGAGCCTTGGTGCATTGTCCATTACAATACATATCACATCTGTTGTAGCAGACAGAAACTTTTTGGATTACACTTCCTTCACATGGAGCAGACACGGTGTTGTTTAAGCTGCCATTGGACCTTCCATGTTTGAAATAGGGATATCAGCTCTGTAAGTAAGTTTATGTATTTTGTATATTTTGTGTTGTACCTAATAAACGTCAGTGCTATACTTATATACATTTACTGATAGTCATTTAAATGGTAATAGTGAGTAGTACACACATACATATACACCTTCCTATATGTAATATCCTATACCCCCCCACCTCATTGGTAGTTCTTAAAAACTCAATGCACTCTCCTATGAAGATATAAATATATTTATATAAGGGATTACACACAAGTCTCTAGGCTGGCTGCACTCTCGTTCACAGATGTCCCCCAGGGTGCTTACCGGATAAGTAGTAATATAGAGTACTAAGTTACGGAACACGGTTCTGGAAATTTTAAACATATTTATTACACAAGTTATACTAATCTAGCGTTTCAGTCCTCATGACCAGTGTGTTGGGTGGGGTGTGATCAGGTCTACAAAAAACAGCCTGCAGGTTCACTCCAATGTGCTCTGATTTGGTGGTCAAGAAATGGGTTTAAAATTTGTAATTTTGATTAGATGATGGTGGACCAAGGTAGCATGAAGTTGTTATTGATTACATGAGGGATGGGTTAGCCCTGTTTAAAAAAAAAAAAACTTCACTTAAAAGATGATCTTGAATAAATAATAATAATATAATTAGTCTAATGTTCACTGGGTCTGTAAAAAAAGAAAAGCTCCAAAAAAGATGATTTTTTTTTTAACCTTTTCTAACCTTTGACTTGTGTATCTTCCAAATGGATATCCAGGTAATCATATATTAATTTTGTAATTTTCCATACAATATTATTCTTTTTAGAAGTTAAATTGTAGACTGAAAATATAACCCAAAAAAATTCAACCAAGTAATATCTGGCAAAGGGATCATATTAAAAAGACTGGGGAGTATTTACTTGAAAGAAAAAGAAGAATGCGGAAACACAAGTATAGTTAAAATATAACAAATAAGTTATTAAAGGGCACTTGTACCCTTGACTGGTCAGTCATCTGCCCACATGCATTTGTAACCAGATATATTCATGATAGACTGAATGCATGGAGGGAGGGGCTAGCATACTCGCCAGAATGGGGACAATAATTATACTTAATTATATGGTAGGAATGCAGATAAAGTGCCAAAATATCAGTTTCAGTTGGGGGGAGGTAAATGACAATTGACTTTTTAGGTTTCTAAAGTGATATTAACACACACTACGTGTGTGGTATGGCAATGGGGAACATTGCAATTGGGAGTTACTGGAAGTTTCCCCAGTGTATACCAATAGTGTTCCATTGATTCAATGGCACTGATGCAGTAATGTTACCAAACTGCTGCAACACTACATCACAGCTCCATAGGTGCAAAGTATTTCAGTGCAATGCCACCGTAATGCCCCCAAGTGTGAATGAAACCCTAGTAGTGTGAAATTGCTAAGGGTGTGTCCTCCCTGGGGTTCTTTAAAGTATATCTTGTCACAATGGAATACGGGGTACATAGCTGTTCATGTTTAAGAAACACTACATATAAATATGTGTGCAATAAATAAAGGAAAATTATACTCACTTTCCTCCGCTTAACCTTTCCTCGCTCCTCTCTTTGGTCAGTACCTTTTACCCAGGGTGAGGACCTGAACCGCTAGGTCCTCACCCTGGGTTTGCGTAACTTGAAGCACAGTCTTACAACGCTGCTCTGGTAGGCTCCGCCCCCCTCCTCCCCGTCGCAACGAGGCCAATAGGAGCCTTGTTGCGCAAGGAGAGGAGGGGGTGGAGCCTACCAGAGCAGTGTTTGCACTAAGGCTGTGCTTCAAGTTACGCGAACCCAGGGTGAGGACCTAGCGGTTCAGGTCCTACCCTGGGTAAAAGGTACTGACCAAAGAAGAGGAGCGGTTGTGGCTTGTGTGTGGGCGTGGCTGTGTGGGCATGGCTTGGTCGGTGGGAGTGCGGCTAGCCATTTTGTCATTTTGAACTTGGCACCATTTATTTGTACAGTTTCTTTAAATAGACATTTATCCACACCATAATTCCAGAAGAATAAAGAATTTTGCCCAATAAGAACCTGCCACCACTAATAGGGCCCTAACTTATCAAACTAGTCTAACCTAACCTAACAAACTATCTAAAGCTAATCTAACTGTATAAAATGCCTTTTAAAAATATCTAAAACATGTACAGTGAGAGCAGACAGTAAAGGTCCCATACAATGAGAGCAGGCAGTAAAGGTCCCATACAGTGAGAACAGACAGTAAAGGTCCCATACAATGAGAGCAGATAGTAAAGGTCGCATACAGTGAGAACAGACAGTAAAGGTCCCATACGTGAGAACAGACAGTACAAGTCTCATACAATGAGAGCAGACAGTAAAGGTCCCATACAATGAGAGCAGATAGTAAAGGTCCCATACAATGAGAGCAGACAGTAAAGGTCCCTTTCAGTGCGAACAGACAGTAAAGGTCCCATACAATGAGAGCAAGAGAGTAAAGGTCCCTTACAATGAGAAACAGACAGTAAAGGTCCCATACAGTGAAACAGACAGTAAAGGTCCCATACAAAAAAGGCAGACAGTAATGGTCCCATACAGTGAGAAACAGACATTTAAGGTCCCATACAATAAGAGCGGACAGTAAAGGTCCCATACAGTGAGAACAGACAGTAAAGGACCACTACAGTGAGAACAGACGGTACAGGTCCCATACAGTGAGAACAGACAGTAAAGGTCCCATACATATTCTATCTCTATCCTTATTCTCTCTCTTGCCGTCTCTGTCCTCTATCTCTTACACACTATCTCTCCTGCAGTCTCTATTCTCTGTCTCACTCTCCTGCATTGTATCAACTCTCTCATATACACTAAACATACACACTCTCACACAACTACGCACACTCTCTCACACATACTGTAATACACCCTCTCCACACATACTGTACATAAACCCTCTCACACATACTGTACATACACCCTCTCTCACACATAATGTACATACACCTTCTCACACATACTGTACATACACTCTCTCACACATACTGTACAACCCTTCTCACATACAATGGGCACCAAATCTGGTAAAATCATTTGCACAAACTCTGATAAAGTGTTGGCACACAGATACTGGTAAAATCATTGGCACAAACTGATAAAGTGTTGGCACACAGATACTGGTAAAATCATTGGCACAAACTCCTCTAAAGTATTGGCACACAGATACTGAGTAAATCATTTGCACAAGCTCTGACAAAGTATTGGCACAGATACTGGGTAAATCATTGGCACAAACTCTGAAAAGTCTTGGCACAGATACGGGTAAATCATTGGCACAAATTGTGCCAATGATTTTACCAGTATCTATGTGCCAACACTTTATCAGAGTGCCTGATGTTTACCCCCCTTAAGGTTGATGCCCCTCTTAAGCTGAACAAGCTCAACATACTCAGAGGATGCGGGTGGGTGGGGAGCAGCACATATTCTTTTGCTGTGATGTCAATCCTCACAGACAAAACTGCTGTTACAGACTACTATCTTAAGTAGACAGAATGGGGAGCTGCATCAGGCAGATTATTTTTCTTTACAGATGCCCTACAGGTTGGTAATATTGTGTTCTGGGGTAGGGGGGAGTAAGAATGAAAGTATTAGTATAAATTTTTTAAAAGGGGTTGGACGTGCCTTTTTAAATGATAAACAAGAGAGGGGACAAGAGTGTGCAAAATGACCCAGAACAATGCAGTACAGACAGTTGCCCTCTGAACATCTGCCTTTTCAGTAGGAGTTGCTTAGACACTCCTCAGGGTTCTTCTTGATAGCAAGGAAGAAGGAAGTCAAACAGGATGAGAAGACTTTTTAACATAGGAGGATTTGAACTGCCTCTCTTGACGATGCTCCTTTAGCCTAGCCTCCTGTCAACTTTGATGTCGAAATCATTGAGGGACCGAATGGTTCACTAGGGAAAGTTAGGGCATAATGAAATGAGCTGTAAGCCTCTAAGCAAATTTGTTGACTGCAACTGTCAGAAGGTGGAATTGTTTTCTGAATAAGCTCACACATACTCAGAGGATGCAGGGTGGGTGGGGAGCAGCACATATTCTTTTGCTGTGATGTCAATCCTCACAGACATAACTGCTGTTACAGACTACTATCTTAAGTAGACAGAATGGGGCAGCTAGCATCAGGCAGATTATTTTTCTTTACAGATGCCCTACGGGTTGGTAAATATTGTGTTCTGGGGGTAGGGGGGAGTAAGGAATGAAAGTATAAATTTTTTAAAAGGGGTTGGACGTGCCTTTTTAAATGATAAACAAGACTACTATCTTAAGTAGACAGAATGGGGCAGCTAGTCAGCAAGCAGTTATTTTCTTTACAGATGCCCTACAGGGTTGGTAAATATTGTGTTCTGGGGGTAGGGGGGAGTAAGGAATGAAAGTATAAATTTTTTAAAAGGGGTTGGACGTGCCTTTTTAAATGATAAATTTATGCATTTTAAATACTTTACCTGTAAAAATCTTTAAGAAATAATTAATTGCAACAAGTTATTTTGTAGTGTTTGGCCAGCACGGTGGCTCAGTGGTTAGCAATGAGTTTGAATCCACCCTTGGACACATCTGCAAGGAGTTTCTATGTTCTCCCCATGCTTGCGTGGGTTTCTTCTGGTCATTCCAGTTTCCCCCACAATCATAAAGACATACTGATTGGCTGTATGTGTCAAATAAATGTTCTTAGATTGTAAGCTCTTAGGGGCAGGGCCTGATGTGAATGTATACATGTCATTGTAAAAAGCTACTGAAGATGTTGGCGCTATATAAAAAAGTTCCTAATTAGTGCAGGAAGAACAGCATTGCAAATGCCAATGAACCTATGCAGACAGAACTCATGTGCTACTTTAAATTTAAACATATAAATTGCTTTGCAAAATGCAGGTCTGTGTTACAAGTGATAGTTCCAATTACCACATTTTTTACACTGCTTTAATAACAACTGTACTGTTTATACCTGCTCCTATTACCATCATTATAGCCCTTTATTAAGACCATCACTTTAGCCTTATCAGGGGACTTCCTATTTTGCCCCTCACAGATTTCAGTTGATTCATGCAGACACATGTGGGCTTTGAGCCTGATCACTGCCTTTCTTTTTAACTGCCTTGTGGAGAAGGGTGGAGGAGACAGGCTCAGTGGGAAGTGACAGAGAGTGGCATTTGCACTGATGCCTTGCAGGACTTGGTTTAAGTCCTGGGTTTAATTCATCCCTTGGGCACATCTACAAGGGGTTTGTATGTTCTCCCTGTGCTTGAATGGGTTTTCTCCAGGCACTCTGGTTTCCCCCACAATCATAAAGACATACTGATTTTGCTTTTGTGTGTGAGATAAAGTCCTTGCTTTGGGACAGGGCCTAAGGCAAATGGATTAAATAAATGTAAAGTTCTGTGAAATATATTCAGCAGTCTTTAAAAAATGTATACATACAATACATTAAAATGCATACAATATATGTTCAGGGAGATGTAATGCCACTTCAGGTTAGTGTGGGTTTTAAAGTCATTTAACAGGTGCATCGCTATCGCCAAATGTTTCAATTGAATATGCCTGAGCATAGCAAAACGTAACGTGTATCAAATGATGCCAGGATACATTGCGGGATCCTGGACAGTAACTCAAAGTTCTCTTTAGGACAAACAAGGCAAAAGTAATCATTTTCAGTATTGTTTATTACAGATAAATTAATACTGTTAATGCTATCATTTTACAACAGTGATGCCCAACCCATGGGGTGACACTAGCGCGGCCTCCATCATGGGCCAGGTTGGGCACCCATGTTTTAAAATAAACAGATGAATAGTCATTTCTTACATGTGTAGGGTTTGAAAGCACTGGGAGATGTATTTAAGTTTCCTTGAATACCGTATATACTTGAGTATAAACCAACCCGGGTATAAACCGAGATACATATTTTTACCTTTAAAAAGGAGTCAAAATGATTGACTCGAGTATAAACTGAGGGTAGAAAATAGGACCACTACTGACTTCTGATTCTGTATTTGGCTATTACTCTATTGGAATTCTTCTGTCCATTTAAAGGATAAGTGCACTGTAAAATCAAGTTATGTTCATTTGGAAGCTGCAGCTTTAAAATACTGTTGCCATATTTTTTTTACCTATGCCCCTCCACAGCCTAGCTTTGTGCCTTGAAAGTTGCTGACATCTTGTTACTGGTTTGCTGAATGTTAAGCTCCACCCCTCTAATATTTCCTCTGCTTGAGCCTCAAACAATAATGACTGTGAGTTCCGTGAACACGCACGGCTGTTTGGGGCTGGGGGAGGGAGCCCTACACTACAGCAAAAATTCTAAAAATGGGTGGACATGCCCTTTAATGAAGCATTTGGATATCACTAAAGATTAAGGATCACCTAAAAGAATATGCAGTAGAACATTTTGTAAACGTTAGGGTTTATACTGATTCTGTGGATTTAAATTATTAACATATACAGTACAATATGAAAATTGATGCCTCTTAATCCTGCTTTACAATTTCAAAGAAATACTTTATATGCTTAGTGATTTGGATTTTGGGCAATGGCTGAATATGTAATCTCTAGTTGGTAAACATTCACTAACCTATTGCCAAATAATGCCTGGAATTCTTGGCCTTCTGTCATGCTCTGCACTGGGACTCTTCCATTTGTTCTATAAATTAATGCATTTTCTTAAACAAGTAGTGCAGACAGTAATCCACTGACATTTGACACTGTCACAGAACAATGTATTTAGGCACAGATAGACACATGTGTATGCACACAAGTATGCAGCATGATTTACAAAGAAATTTCAAGCACTTTAAGCCACAGATATAAGATTTTACACTCTTGACAAATAAGAAAAATCTGTTAATCATACATAAAGTAAATGTCTCAAGTTTCTGGGCAGATTTCTTTGAACTTTTCTTGATTGGTGCTTTATATATTTTAGGAAAACTTTTAGGATTAAACAAGTTGTCATTTTCCAGTGCTTTCAAATGTAACCGTTAATACATTCTGATTAACAGAAAAGTACAGCTGGTAAATCTGAAACAAAATGGGTGAAGCTTTTGAGGAAGGAAAATAAAATTCATTGCTTTCTGTTCCTGCCTCTTGGGGAATATGATTCTGCATAGAAATCGGATTATCGTTTTGTGTTCTCTAGGAGTACTCATTGAAAAAGGAGACATTTTTATTAACCTTTTCAGTGCAAGCAGATTTTCTCATTTTGTTGCGTACTGTATCCAAAAAATGTATATTACACATTCTGGTTTGAGTCTGGGGCGTAACTGCAGGGGCCCAGGCCGCCTGAGATTGGAGGCCTGGACCCTGACCCATCCCTCTCCCCAGAGGTCCACGATCAGCTGTTTTAAAACAGTTGATTGCACATATAAAGGAAACATACCATCAGCTGTTTAAAAACAGCTGATCGTGTAGATTGTCCGGGCCCCCGTCGCAGGGGGGCAGGAGTGGTAGATACGCCACTGAAGTTTTAACCTAGCAAAACCTTCAACTATAAATCATTTTTTCTGCATACTTATAAATACTACATTTTCTAAATAGGGTAAAGCATTTAACTGTGAAATACCCCTAACAAACTACATACTTCGGGGGGAGAGGTTAAAATTCTAAAAAAATATTAAAGGAAAACTTGCACAAACCACATGAAAAGCATTCATAACAAGAGAGCACTCAAGTAAGGATATTTATAGTGGTTGAATAGGCACTCACTAGTTAAATCACATGACAGGTGATATCTGGACTAAAGGTGGCCATGGGATTTACCCATTATCATCAGTGTGTAGGGACTCTTCACGACCGATCATAGTGCCAAGTAACGACCATAGTCAGGAATGACGGAAAATTTCCATTGGTCGGTATTGTTCCCTCTACTTTAAGTAAAAGGAGCCGATCTGATATTTCTGTGTACCGATCACTATACTACCACGTATGGGGATCAGTCGGGGTCCGTGTGCACAGTCTTCACAGCATGTATGGCAACAGATACCAGTGTGATCTGTCAACACACATGCTGTGGAAATCGCACGTGTATGGCCACCTTAAGGAGTGGGATCAGGCATGACATCAGGATGTTCACAGATGTGTGTGCTCATGCACAGGGGAGTAAGTTTACATTCACCTTTATGTTAATTTGGCAGTTTGCTTTACAAGTACCCTTATCATGTCAGTTTGTTATACCAGTACCAATATCATGCTAGTTTGCTGTACCAGTACCAATATCAATATCATGCCAGATTTCTGTACAAGTAAAAATATGCGTTTGCTTTGGCAGTATCAATATCATGCCAGTTTGCTTTAAACATACCAGTATCATGTCAGACTGCTTTACCATAGTAACATAGTAATTAAGGTTGAATAAAGACATACGTCCATCAAGTCCAACCTATTCACCCCCTTTTTTTTTTTTTTTTTTAAATCTTATCTAACAATTGATCTAGAGGAAGGCAAAAAAAACCAGCTAAAAAGGGGGAAAAAATTCCTTCCTGACTCCAAACGGCAATCGGAAAGTATCCCTGGATCAATCAGATCTATATGCATTAATACCAGTAATTCTCAATATTTTTTAGTTTTAGAAACTTATCCAGGCCTTTTTTAAAGCTATTCAATGAACTTGCCATTACCACGTCTGCTGGAAGACAGTTCCACAGTTTCACCGTTCTCACTGTAAAGAAACCCCTCCTAACCTGAAGATGAAACTTCTTTTCTTCCAACCTTAAAGGATGTCCACGAGTCCTCTGATATGACCTGTCAGTAAACAATGCACCAGAGAGTTCATTGTATGGGCCATTAATATATTTGTATAAGGTTATCATGTCCCCACACAAATGTCGCTTCTCCAATGTAAACAGCCCTAACTTGTCTAATCTGCCTGCATATTCAAGCCCCTCCATTCCCCTTATTAATTTAGTTGCCCTTCTCTGAACTGCCTCAATTTCCAAGATGTCCCTTTTGTATATGGGATTCCAAAACTGCACCGCATATTCCAAATGAGGCCTTACCAGTGCCTTGTAAAGAGGGAAAATAATATTTTTCTCTCTTGAATCTATTCCCCTTTTTATACAAGACAATATCTTGATAGCTCTAGCCATTGCTACCTAGCATTGTTTGCTATAGCTAAGTCTGTTATCTACCAGAACCCCAAAATCTTTTTCCATTACAAGTGCACTTAACACAGAGTTATTTATGGTGTAGGTGGCACAGGGATTATTAAATCCCAAATGAATCACCTTACATTTATCAACATTGAATCTCATCTGCCATTCTGCTGCCCATTTTGTTAATCTATCTAGGTCTGCTTGCAGCACTTGCACATCATTGGAAGTTTCCAAAGCTCTGCATAGTTTAGTGTCATCAGCAAACACAGAGACCTTGCTCTCAATGCCCCCTTCTAAGTCATTTATAAACAGATTAAACAGAAGCGGCCCCAGTACAGAACCCTGAGGCACTCTGCTTAGAACTTTAGCCCACATAGATGTAGCTTCATTAACCACCACTCTCTGTTTGCGGTCCAATAACCAGTTCTCTATCCATGAACAAATGTTTTCTTCAAGGCCAACAGTCCTCAGTTTATACATTAGTCCCGTATGTGGCACAGTATCAAAAGCTTTTGCAAAATCCAAATATACCACATCCACTGCTGTGCCTGAATCTAACTTCTTACTCACTTCTTCATAAAAAACAATTAAATTTGTCTGGCATGATCTATTTCTCATAAATCCATGCTGACTACTACTAATAAGATGATCTCTGGAGACAAAGTCAAGGATATGATCCCTTAACAAAGTTTCCATCACCTTCCCTACCACTGATGTTAGGCTTACAGGTCTATAGTTTCCAGGCTGTGAACGACTACCTTTTTTGAATATTGGTATTACATTGGTATTACATTTACCAGCACCATTATCTTTCTAGTTTGCTGTACCATTACCAATAGCATGCTAATTTGCTGTTCCATTGCCAACATCATGCTAGTTTGCTTTATCAGTACCTATATTATGTCTGTGTGTTGTACCTGTACCAATATCATGCCAGTTTGCTCTATCAGTACCAATATCATGCCAGTGTGCTCTAACAGTGACAATATTATTCCAGTTTGCTGTGTTGTTAACAGTATCATGCCAGTTTGTTGTACCAGTATCATGAAATGTCCAATATGCTTTGCCAGTACTAAAATCATGACAGTTTGCTCTACTTGTATCACCAGCTTTCCAGTTTGCTGTACCAGTGTCATTAATTTGTTGACAGTTTCTATGCCTATTAATTATTTCTATCTCTCTGTCTATTTCTCTGTTTGTGTGTCTGTCTTTCTTTTTATCTATATGTATCTCTCTGTCTGTCTATTGATCTATCACCCCTGGTAGGAAGATAATATTATTTGTATTTGTGGATCTCACTTACTTTCTCTCTTTTCTTTCTTTTTTGTGGAACCTTAATTAAGACTTAAGGTTAAATACACATTTTTAATGAAATACATCTGAAAAATATATCAGTTTCCTATTTGTTTTTTGTGTAAGCCACAACCAAGCATTCTGGGTAATTTGTAAGCCAGTATGTAGCTTTCATATGAGTTCAGTGTTGAAGGTGAAAAAGTGTTGAAAGAGGTATATATATATATATATATATATATATATATATATATATATATATATACATGGTATATATATATATATATATATATATATATATATATATATATTAGCAAAAGTGTGCCCGTTGGTGCACAATGGAAATTATGTGTGTATGTTTTTTGCTATGCGTGGATACAATGGATATAGAATCTTTACACAGGTATATTTTAAACTGTTACTCAGACAGTCACCAGCTTCCAGAGGAACCAAATAGGATAATCCTGCAGGTCTGAGAGTAGACCCAGGCAATCCTGCCACACTGTTTGGTTGAAACTGAACATGCTAGGTTAATACTATATACTATTAGTATTCACCACGGCAAGTGGTGATGGTACCTCATATATTATAACAGAAGGTATTTCACAGCATCATGTTATTATAATAGATTTGCCATAATAATCTAACACATAAACAAACATTTCTCATTTACTCTTTTATACAGATCAAATTGAAAAAAAATTGCTTCAGAGCAATTTTTAATAACTGATAACTGCTTTTTATTTCAGTATTACAGTAAATCCTTGGTATTCCTGCCTGGCTTTACCACTAAGCAAAAGGCTAAGTGAGCAACTTTATCCCAACCATTAATAGTGGCTGCCAATTCAAATTGTTCTAGCCAATCAGTCCTCTCCCTAGATACCCCATCAAATGGATCAGGTTTAAAAATAGGTTTGACAAGTGGGCCTGGTAGAGCTACTGAGTCTAATTGGGAAATTTCATCTTCCGGATACAAGCACAGGAGGATTTAAATCAGCACCGCTGCCACCAATTTGTACCAGATCACTGCTTTATGGAAGGGTTATGGGTAGCATTGCACACAGCAGGTTACTCTGGTGGGCTGGTCCCTGTCTATGGGGCACCACTTTGAATATTGACCAGGCCTGTATATTGTGTGTCCTTGTAAGTTGGTGTACACCTATCTGTTATCTCAGAGTTTGTATCCAATAAGGTAAATTGTCTGTCCAATAATCTGTCCTCCCTACAGGTGGTAACAGGATCTTATACACATGGTCTTATACACAGGATCTTATACATAGTATCTTATACACAGAGTCTTATATACAGGATCTTATACACAGGGTCTTGTGTTGCAGTGAGTCAATATCTCTCCAAAACACACCACAATCTAGTTTCACTTTCTCTCCTCCTAGCCATGGAGAACAGGTGTGTCTTGTCTTTTATCACTCACTGACACCACCTGCAGGCTGGAGGTGGTATATAAGGAGCCTTGGTGCATTGTCCATTACAATACATATCACATCCTGTGTAGCAGACAGAAACTTTTTTGGATTACACTTCCTTTCACATGGAGCAGACACGGTGTTGTTTAAGCTGCCATTGGACCATTCCATGTTGAAATAGGGATATCAGCTCTGTAAGTAAGTTTATGTATTTTGTATATTTTGTGTTGTACCTAATAAACGTCAGTGCTATACTTTATATACATTTACTGATAGTCATTTAAATGGTAATAGTGAGATAGTACACACATACATATACACCTTTCCTATATGTAATATCCTATACCCCCCCACCTCATTGGTAGTTCTTAAAAACTCAATGCACTCTCCTATGAAGATATAAATATATTTATATAAGGGATATACACACAAGTCTCTAGGCTGGCTGCACTCTCGCTTCACAGATGTCCCCCAGGGTGCTTTACCGGATAAGTAGTAATATAGAGTACTAAGTTACGGAACACGGTTCTGGAAATTTTAAACATATTTATTACACAAGTTACTAATCTAAGCGTTTCAGTCCTCTCATGACCATGTGTGTGTGTGTGTGTGATCAGGTCTACAAAAAACAGCCTGCAGGTTCACTCCAATGTGCTCTGATTTGGTGGTCAAGAAATGGGTTAAAATTTGTAACTTTTGATTAGATGATAGGTGGACCAAGTTAGCATGAAGTTGTTATTGATTACATGAGGGATGGGTTAGCCCTGTTTAAAAAAAAATAAAACTTCACTTAAAAGATGATCTTTTGAATAAAATAATATAATAATATAATTAGTCTAATGTAATCACTGGGTCTGTAAAAAAAGAAAAAGCTCCAAAAAAAGATGATTTTTTTTAACCTTTTCTAACCTTTGACTTGTAGTATCTTCCAAATGGATATCCAGGTAATCATTATATTAATTTTGTAATTTCCCATACAATATTATTCTTTTTAGAAGTTAAATTGTAGACTGAAAATATAACCCAAAAAAATTCAACCAAGTAATATCTGGCAAAGGGATCATATTTAAAAAGACTGGGGATTATTTACTTGAAAGAAAGAAGAATGCGGAAACACAAGTATAAGTTAAATATATAACAATATAAGTTATTAAAGGGCACTTGTACCCTTGACTTGTCAGTCATCTGCCCACATGCATTTGTAACCAGATATTTCATGATAAGACTGACTGCATGGAGGGAGGGGCTAGCATACTCTGCCAGAATGGGGACAATAATTATACTTAATTATCTGGTTAGTAATGCAGATAATAAAGTGCCAAATATATCAGTTTCAGTTGGGGGTAGGTAAATGACAATTGACTTTTTATTGGTTTCTAAAGTGATATTAACACACACTACGTGTGTGGTATTGCAATGGGGAACATTGCAATTGGGATTTACTGGAATGTTCCCCAGTGTTATTACATAGTGTCCATTGACTTCAATGGCACTGCTATGCAGTAATGTACCAAACTGCTGCATATACACTACATCACAGCTCATAGGTGCAAAGTATTTCAGTGCAATGCCACCGTAATGCCCCCAAGTGTGAATGAACCCCTAGTATTGTGAAATTGCTCTAAGGGTGGTCCTCGCAATGGGGTTTAAAGTATATCTGTCACAATGGAATACTGGGCACATACGTTCCATGGTTAAGAAACATTACATATAAATATGTGTGCACATAATTAAAGGAAAATTATACTCACCTTTCCTCCGCTCTCACCTTTCCTCCGCTCCTCTTCTTTGGTCAGTACCTTTTACCCAGGGTGAGGACCTGAACCGCTAGGTCCTCACCCCTGGGTTTGCGTAACTTGAAGCACAGTCTTACTGAAACGCTGCTCTGGTAGGCTCCGCCCCCTCCTCCCCGTCGGCAACGAGGCCAATAGGAGCCTTGTTGCGCAAGGAGAGGAGGGGGTGGAGCCTACCAGAGCAGTGTTGCACTAAGGCTGTGCTTCAAGTTACGCGAACCCAGGGGTGAGGACCTAGCGGTTCAGGTCCTCACCCTGGGTAAAAGGTACTGACCAAAGAAGAGGAGCGGAGGGAAGGTGAGTATAATTGTCCTTTAATGCAATCATTTAAACAAGTTTTTTTTAAATAAAAAAACAAGTACAAGTTACAGTATGCTTCTTACCCTAATGAAATTTCCTGCATTATTTCTTTGTGAATGTTGATCTTTATTTACTCTTATCCACAGAGTATACATGTAATATCTTCCCCTTTCCCAGAATTCCTAGTTAAAGCCCAATATTGTAGAATGTATAATTTTCCTGTACAAATTCTAAAAAGTAAATTGCATAATATTTTTTTCCAATTGAGTCTTAATTTATAGGGATGGTTTGTCTTTTAGTATTGGATAAATAATCCAGTGTGTGGCTTTTGTTCAATATAGTGCAAATGTTTTCTATCTGAATTCATTCTGGGGGCCCCTTTTACCAGGAATTTATTTCAGCCTTGAAAATGTGATATATTTTTCAGGTTTCCTAACATCTACACCATTTATCTTTCTTTCATAGTAAGGACACAGCACACTGACATTACACTGACATAACAACAAAGCTGATCTAACTCTTTCATGTTTTACAAAGTGCAAGAGGTGATTGAGACAGCACAGATGTCAGAAAAGCAGTTGATGAAGTTAAATGAATAGAAACCTGCATTTAATGGCAATAAATTCTAATAATAATCTGAGTTTCATTAACATTTATTTATAAAGTACCGTGCATTTTACTTCACTGACAAATTTGGGGGAGGGAACAACAACACAAACTGCTAAGATAAGGAAATGTTGGTTAATGCCAATGCTTTGTAAAATTATTTCTTGCCAAATAATGCAAAACTAAAATATGCTTGTGAAGATTCTCATTCATCCAGGTCATGGTATATCTGTTGTATTCAATTAGATCAACTGGACTAAACTTCAAGTCCAGTTGATCTAATTGAATACAACAGATACAAAACTAAAATGGTAATTTTACAATATAAAAATGGTTAGTTTAGAAATGTTTGGTTTGTTATTTTAAAGGGCATTCAAACTAATCACTCAGCAATAAGGATTAATTGCCACCTACCTTAAATCTGCTTAGGTACAGTATTATCTGTTGCTCTGTGCTCTCACACTCTACCTGCAGCTAATCCCCAATGCATCAATTAGCTGCTATCTGTGTTCTGGACCCAGTACCAGGTACCTAAACCACCAGTGAATTCACCTGTCTCCATTTGCCAACCAAGTCACCAGTTTCAGGATCAGTTTACCAGCCATTCACCAGTTTGAGTTAGAGTTTGCACATCAGTTTACAAGATTCAGCTTTTTAGTCACATCAACAATCACAGTTTTCCAGCCATTTTATTTGTCTTAGAGCCAGTTCGCCATTCACAAAATGGTCAATTAATTAGGCGAATGTATATTACCGACAGATTCCAATGTAATTTACGGTGTTGAATGTGTGTATCCAGCTTAATCATTTGTAATAATTCATTCATTCATGCTTCAGATACTTACTATTAATGCTTGGAGTATTAAAAAAGTAATCTTTATAAAATTAGAATTATAATGTGTTTTTTTATCAATTAATTTGTTTATTTGGGTTCAGATAAAAGGTTTCCACCTGTTTTGATCACATTTTCCCAGCAGTTTACCAGTGGCTGCCTATAGGATAATGTAACATGCAGTGTTTTCCCATCAGCAAATCTATGAAACCAACTAGAAAATGTGATCAAAATAAGTCTGAATCTAACTTTATATTGTAAGTATTGATAAGTTTTAATAATTGATTGGTATTGCATAAAAACAGTTGGGCATAAATTTGGAAGTAATTTGTTGGTTTAAATGATAGAAAGGCAAGATAAATGGAAGAAAGAAAGGAAAAATGGCGAGGAGTAGGAGGAGAAAAGGGGGAAAGACTGTGTATGTTAAATGTGAGTGTGTATGTTCAGTATTAGAGTATAAAGGTTTAATGTGATTGTGTATATGTCCAATATTAAAGTTTGTATGTTAAGTAGGAGTGTGTGTATGTTCAGTATGAGGGTGTATATGTTCAGTGTGAGAATGTGTATGTTAAATATGAGTGTTTTGAGTGTATGTATGTTAAGTGAGAGAATAAGAATTTTCAAAGTAGGAGTGTATGTTAAGTGTGAGAGTGTATGTTTAGTTTGAGAGTGTTTTTAAGTTCAGTGTGAGAGTAGATATTCAGTGTGAGAGTATACATTCAGTGTGAGAGTGTGTATTTTTATTATGAGAGTGTGTATATTCAGTGTGAGAGTGTGTATGTCAATTGTGACAGTGTGTACCATATATACTGGAGTATAAGTCGATCCGATTATAAGCCGAGGTTCCTATTTTTACCTGAAAAATTAGTAAAGACTGATGGACTTGAGTATAAGCCGAGGGTAGAAAATATGACCACTACTGCTTTCTGATTCTGTATTGTTTTGAGTCTTAAGTTGCCCTTTTAATGGACAGCAGAATTCCCATACAGTAGTCCCATACTGTAATGGCCAAATCCAGTACTGATAACCCCCAATTCCTTGAAACTCCAGATTTTTGGAAACTACAACTCACATCTATGCTGGTTACTACTTATAAGCTTAGTTCTTGAGACATAATACATAAAATAGTCCTTTAAACATGGTCTAGTAGCTTTCCTACTAATATTTAACATATAGTATGTGATGGTTTCTATGAAATTATGGAGGATGAATAAATATTATAAGTGTGAAATACCTTGATACATAAGGAGTAAGGCTCTTGTCCCAAAGAGCTTAAAATCAAAATAAGGACTAAGTGTGAGGTCTTTCTTTTATTTATTGACAATATTACAGGAAATGGTAGAACACGTAGGTTAATCAGAGTGTATTCTATGTTATAATCTATAACAAACATTCATACTGTAAGCTTGTGATGTTTCTCATTCATCCAGGTCATGGTATATTTGTTGTATTCAATTAGAATACAACAGATACATAGAAAAAGAACATGGTCATCCCATATGTAGCAAGGGTCTCCAAGAAATTAAGAAGAAAACACCGTATCCCTGTCTGCTTTAAACAAAACAACACACTGAGGCAGCAATTGGTACATCTGAAAGACCCAATACCGAAACGTATGGCCCAGCACAGAATAGACAATTCCTCGGGGCAGGACCCAGCCATGTACCTGCATCTTAAGGATAAAGGACATACCTTTGAAGATTGTAATGTTAACATATTGGTAGAGGAAAGTGACTTGTTCAAGAGAGGTGTCAAGGAGGCCATTTAAGTGAAAATAAAGAAACCAAGCCTAACTAGAGGTGGGGGGTTCCACACCAACTGTCTGCCATGTACAATGCTGTTTTGACACCTTACCCTGGGCGTTCCTATAACACCTCTTAGCCACTATGTAATCACGCCCTTAACACCTGGTTGTGATCTGCTAATTATGATTTTCCAGGGTACATAATTGCCACAGATTCTTGTACAAGTCATTCTGAATTGAGATAGCCAGTCGGATGACTAGTGAAACGTCTTCAAGAACGAAACTTCAAGTCCAGTTGATCTAATTGAATACAACAGTAAATACTATAGTATTCATAATTATGTGTGAATACAAATAATGCTGCTATAATGCAGTATTATTTTAAGTTCTGAGCACAGCAAAATATCATTTTCTAAAGATCCCTTTAAACACAATCCTGAGCCTTTACATAGGGAGAATGCCTATGTAAAGCTGACTCCCTACAATTTAAGTATTGGGAGACAACTGTGTATAAGACCCTGTGTACAAGATCCTGTATATAAGATCCTGTTACCACCTGTTGTGAGGACAGATTATTGGACAGACAATTTACCTTATTGGATACAAACTCTGAGGCAACAGATAAGTGTACACCAACTTACAAGGACACACACTATACAGGTCTGGTCAATATTCAAAATAGTGCACCATAGACAGGAACACCCCTAATTACTGCATGTTATGTGCACTGTCTTCTTTGTGCCAGACCACCAGAGTAACCCACTGTGTGCCATGCTACCCATAATCATTCCATAAAGCAGTGATCAGGTACAAATTGGTGTTGCAGCTGTGATGGTAATACCATTTATTCTCCCTGTTTTCTCTGTATAGTTGTTCTCTGTATTAAGCTATGGAGGCTGCTACTGATAGTATTAATTTAAATCCTCCTGTCTTGGTACCTGAAGATGAAATGCCCCAATTAGACTCAGTAGCTCTACCAGGCCCAATTGCCAAACCTATTTTTAAACCTGATCCATTTGATGGGATAACTAGGGAGTGGACTGATTGGCTAGAACATTTTTGAATTGGCAGCCTCTATTAATGGTTGGGATGAAGGTGCAAGTCCTTAGCCTTTTGCTTAGTGGTAAAGCCAGACAGGTATACCAAGGATTTACTGTAATACTGAAATAGTGGTCATCTGCCTACACAATTCTTTATAATAAATCTTTAACAAGACCCAGGAGTGCTCCGCTTGCTTTTCTGTTTATATCTATTCATCTTCGGCAGCACCCGGGCACTTAAATTTGGAACGGAGTGCGGACAAGTTCCCATTTGATATATATATATATATATATATATATATATATATATATATATATATACCCTGCCCAAGGTTCACAAGAACCCTGTCCAACCGCCTGGAAGGCCTATTGTATCGGGTGTAGGTTCCATCTTTCCCCCGATGGCCACCATGTGGGACAGGGTTCTTGCTCCATTGGTTCGGGGTATCAGATCGTTCATCCTGGACACCTCTGACTTTTTAAAAAAGGTTAGGGGTGTTGAGGTGGAGAATTGGGAAGAGGTCATATTAGTAACCCTTGATGTGGCATCCTTATATACCTCTATCCCCCATACTCAGGGGATAGAGGCGTCTGTGAGGTTGCTCACATTAAGTGGTTTATATGATGAAGACCAAATTCGATTCTTTAGACAATGTCTTGAATTAATATTGCATAACAATTATTTTTCTTTTGGTGGTAGGTTCTACATTCAGCAGAGGGGCACTGCCATGGGATCCAATGCCGCTCCGGCCTATGCCAATGCCTTCATGGCGTGGCTAGAGGATGACTTTGTCTATGTGTCTCCACTATTTAGCAGACATTGTCTGTCGTGGTGGAGATACATAGACAACGTCTTCCTACTATGGCGGGGCGGCATTGGATCCCTGGAGGAGTTCTTTACATTTTTGAATGCCATACATCCAGACATTAAATATATGAATTATGATTTTCATACAATTAGTTTTTTGGATATGAGAGTATCAAAGGATATGGGTATACATACAGAGCTCTATACGAAGGCGACTGATCGAAACCAGCTGCTTTCGTATAAGAGCTTCCATCCCGGGTATGTTAAAAAAGCGATACCTGTGGGGCAGTTAAAGAGAGTTAATAGGATAGTTTCGGATCCTGAAAAAAGGGAGACCCAGATACAAGCGACTATGCAAAAATTACGTAATAGGGGTTACCCAGAGGGATTGCTCATGACAGCTAGAAAAAAGTGTTTCGAAACAAAACAGGTGGTGACAAAAACTAAAGATAAACGTATTCCGCTGATTATGGATTTTGGGGTGGGCAGTGACAGGATTGGCCAGATTGTGAGGAGACACTGGCATGTCCTTAAGAATGCCTACCTAGAGGTAGAGGAGTTTCAAGAGGCCCCGAGGATCTCATACAGAAAAGGTCGTACGGTGGGTCGACTCTTAGTACGATCTGAATATGTCCCCCCGAAAGAAAAAAGGGTTACTTTTATGGGGAATAAAAAAATGGGGATGTTTCCGTGTCTACGTTGTGCACAGTGTAAATTTGTGCACAAAGGACAGGAATTCACTCACCCCCAGACTGGAAAGGTCTTCAAAATGAAATATAGTATGACATGTGATACTTCCTATGTGTTTTATGTGCTGTGGTGTCCTTGCCAAAAATTGTATGTGGGGGAAACCACACAACCCCTGAAGTCAAGGATATCACAGCACAGATCCAGTATCAGACAGAGGGACAATAGATTACCGGTCTCAAAACATTACAAGCAGGAGGGCCACAGTGACTCTGACTTGAGATATATGGCACCGGAATTTGTTCCTGGGCCACGGCGTGGAGGAGACCGAGTACAGAGATTAAGGCAAAGGGAAATGTGGTGGGTTCACAGGTTGAACTCACTGTCACCGCATGGTCTCAATAGAGACTATGATTTGTTTTTATTTCTGTGAGTGTGTGTATTGGGTATGGAATCAATCCTGCTTTTCCCCTGTAGGCTATGCGGCTGTGGGTTGGGACAAGAGAGATATATGGGTAATAGAATTCTATACTGAAGTTGTGTAATTGTAAACAGTCATGTGTTGGTTAATTACTGAATGGGTTACAAGTTAATAAGTGATGTCATTTCCTGTCAATCAGTATATAAGGAAGTGGGAGGGTGTTCATACATGGATGCCATTTTTGTATAAGCTTGAGAAAGGAGCTTGTAGCTCCGAAACATTGCTTGTTTGGTGTACATGGCACGTTGATACAATAAAGAGATCTTTGCATTGAAGACCTGTGTGCCGTATATACTACTGGATGTATTTGGAAGGAGCCATACAGTGAGTCTCCCTTTATACTGGCCCCAGGCAGCTGTGTTTGGTGGTGTGCTGTGTTTTCTATAACACTATATATTATATATATATATATATATATATATATATATATATATATATATATAACATATTTTATAGTAGAATCATAACTATACAATAAGAGTCTAAAGAAAATTTACACAAGTAGAAAAAGTGATCTGCTCTAAGGCTTATTGTCTAAAGGTTTTCTAACAACAAAATGGGAACATGCTTTTATTTATTTTGTTCAAAAAATGTTCTGCTAAAAGAAAGAAGTAGTTAAGTTACCCATTAGACCACATGGTTTGTTAATAATATAATTAACCCCTGTCAGATTTTTGTTTAACTCTGCTTAATACTTCAAAGGCAAAATAAAATCCTCTTCTACACCAACTATACTTACTGTACATTTTAAAATATGAAGTCTTTGGTGACTTGCAATCTGACCCATGACAGCTTGTTTTAGCTTTTCGAGAGCAGTTCATCCTATCACCCTTAAACACCAAGATTACAGCTACATGTTTGTGGCAAGAGTTACTGGTTGAGTTACAGGAGCAGTCAGCTGAGTGATAATCTTCTTATTCACTTTGATAAGTGTATTGTGAGTCTGTCTATCTTGCCTCACTGCTGTCTGCCAAAAACACAAGGGATGGATAACATTACACTTAAATGCTTAGCGCCAACTGCCAGAATTAATGTACCACAGCCTAGTGTAATACATCTGATGGGCATTCTACTAATGGATTAAAAGAAGGATTGTTGTATGTACAGAGTCACAGCAGAGGTTAATGCATCTTGTAGAAAAACAAAGATCCCAATCTCTAACAAACTACTTCCTTATATCATCCTTCTCTTAATAAACAAGTGTTTAAATAACTTATTTGAATGTTTAAATAATGTACTTGTATCCATTGCTAAGTTCTAACTTAAGCTAGGTATATGCTGCACATGCATGACAATAGGCAAATTCTGTCAAATTCAACTGGATTTTCGGATTTTTATGCACGTGTATGGACTGATCTTGTGGGCAACAAATCATAGCTGTCGCCCATGAGGTTGATTAGTTAAGCTAGAAAATTATCATTTAGACTTTATTAACTATATACTATTGTAAACAGAGCCAATATAAACATCCATCACAAGGACTTTTAGTACTGTAAATACTTTGCATACAGTATATAAGGTAGTATTGGGAAATCAATTGGGCCAATTATTGTCTGATATTTATGGTTGTACATTTTTTTTTTTACTTTACTTGCAGATCTTCTTACCACCCACTTCTGAATAAATTAATACATTTTTACATAATAAATCAAGCATAACTCACCCCAGGACACCTGAAATACATAATAAAACCCATCAAGCTGAATGCCCAAAATGCAAGACCCCAAATGCCAACTTCTGGCACCAACTCTGGAAATGTTAACTAGTGCAACAATACTGGACTTAATAGTTAATTTTAAAATCAAGAACTATCCATACCAATACAGATACAGGCTGACTCATGTGCAATGGGAATACTTGATGAGGAGCTCTGTCAAACAAACAATATAATCTACCCACCCAAAGACTATTTTATGCCTGTAAATGTATAGTGCTTAAATGGATGGCATCAGAACTTCCCACAATTTCACAATGGATAGAGTTAATAAACAAGGATTTCACCAAATCCTATATAAACATAGAGGCTGTAAACAAAAATAATCATTGCTG
The DNA here is from genome assembly GCA_019447015.1 of Hymenochirus boettgeri. Taxonomy (NCBI): domain Eukaryota; kingdom Metazoa; phylum Chordata; class Amphibia; order Anura; family Pipidae; genus Hymenochirus; species Hymenochirus boettgeri. The sequence goes on from CM033474.1 coordinate 142,564,816, forward strand.
GCATCCCTGACAATAGGAACCAACTAGAGTCAACCTAATCTAAATTACGTACCATGTACCTAACTAACTAACCCCTCCCACGATAGTGCTCTCAAGAAATAACGTTTTTATACTAAAAAGCATATATAAATGTAATGTTTGTTTGATAACTAAAGAAACAGACACTAAGAAGCACAAAAGATCAGGAATTGTTGTATTGTTGTTTAGTTAAACATAATATAAAACTAATTATATATAGCATAAGAACAGAATAACAGTGATATAAGCGTAAATAAACAAATATGAAGTTATACAGACTATCAATAAGTTTTGAAACGCAAATGTAAAACTATGCTGAATGTAATTAAAGATAATTAAAAACATATATATTCAGGGAGATGTAATAAAAGTTTAGAAAAGATAATCAATGCATAATCCTAGGCCCCATACAATAACATATTATCTGCACACTGGTATACATTATAAGCAAAGAGGTTTTTAGTATACATTATTGTGATCACATGAATGAATAGCCTTCCATCCACATCAAGGTAACCCCAGTCTGAATGGTCCTAACTTCTAACCTTTTTTACAATTATGATTAGCAAACTTTTGCATTTCTCATACTTGCACATCGGATCAATATAGCAGACTTTCTCACTTCCCTCCAGCAAATCCCCCCCTTTTTTGGTGGGGGGGGGGTTGCAGAGTGCTTCCACAATCCTTCTGTTGAGATGTAATAAAAGTTCTTATTGTTAAAAATGGTGCCAATTTTGCCCCAACCAATCAGATGTTATTTACCATTTGAAAGCTCTGAACATCTGATTTGTTGGGGCAAAATTAGCACCATTTTTAGCAATAAGAACTTTTATTACATCTCCCTGTAAATTGTCAATAACTTAAAGCACTGAAAAGTTACATATTTGCCTTAATCCTGATGTAAATATCTGGTGTATGCTGTAAATTAGTCAACTTACATTCAAAAAGCAGTCAGGGATAATGATTTTTTTTGTGAGACTGTAGCTCACAAAAAGACATTTTGCTAATATATGGTTGAAATAAGTTTTGCAGAACAAGTGCTGAGAACAAAGTACAAAATGCAAGTTTGTTACTATTATCTGGTAACAGGAAAATATTTTAGTTTTGTCACATTTTCAGCTTTGAATTTCTTTTATTTATTGATTCTAAATATTATTAATACTATTATTGATTCAAATATTATATAATTATATATCTTTATAACCATTCATAGGAATATATAAAGGATAAACAGTATATACTAAATTCTAAAATGTAATATTTCAATTTCTATATTACATCCTCTTTTTCGAAAGAAGAGATACAAGTGAAGTATATACTTAGAAAAAATATTAGTGATTAATTAAAATAAAGCTAAAAGTGTACCAAGAACTATTCCAAATTTTTATTTTACTTATTTACATTAAAAAGTGACACATTTGCCTTAGTCCTGTTAGGAAGTCGGATGCAGGATGTAAATTAGCCAATGTGCTTGAGAAGGTTCTCATCAAGGTCATGGTATATCTGTGGTAGTCAGTTAAAGGGTATGTCCACCCCATAAACTTATTTTTAATATGCTGCTCCCTTATGTACCCCAGCCCCAACCGCATAAATATTTTTTTCAGAAAGACCCCCAAACTCTTACTTACCTCCCCTCGTTCCCTCCGCCGCACTGCCGGCCCTCTGCTTGCGAGAATGCAAGCAAGGGGCGGACCGGCAGTCGTGTCTGTGATTGGCTGAGCGGCAGCCAATCACGGACGCGGCTGCCAGTCATTCAGTGCAGCGGAGGTGATTGGCTACACCTCCTGGTGTTTAGTTTTGGACTTTGGGGGGGGTTTACAGGAGAACCCTATGGAGCTGGGATGTGAGGTAAGATTAAACTACACTACTGGTGGGGCCAGTAGTTGGGGGGATTATAGTTTTGGGTGGGACATGCCCTTTCCCTGCCACAGATCGTATATTCACGATCTGTGCAGTGAATGCACAAACTGCCACAGATCGTGATCGCCCCTGCTAGGGCCGATCGGGGCAGCATTCACTGCCCCCCTAGTCCCCTCGATCCCCCCTCGGTTTCGTCCAAATCCGAGGGGGGGATCAGGAGATATCCTGCATTGAAGTTTTCCCTCTACCTTGAAGCTGCCGGTCCGGAGGAGGAAGCTGAATGGGAGACCCCGGTGACATCACAGAACTTCCTCCTTCACCGGGGTCTTCCCATATGGAGGTACACTGCTGCCCCCGGTGGTCCAGTGGAGGTACTGCACCATGATCTATGGAGATCATGCTGCAGTCCCTAGTATAGTCAAAGCTGTCAAGCTAACAGCTTTACTATACATTTTGTGAATGGAACTCAAAGTTCCATTCACAAATAGGATTTTTTCTAAGTCTTTGCTACTACAAGGACTTAGAAAAAAAATGGGGACAGAGATCAAAATTTGGTGATCACTTCTGATCACCAATTTATTGATCTTTGCCAAATGAAAAATCACTTCCTGGAAAATGATTTCCGGGAAGTGATTTTTCCGATCGATTCGAATTGGAAAACGGGCATTTATGCCCGTATTCCAGGTTCGGTATCATTCCCTAGATGATTTGATGATCATCTTGGGAATGATCCCCAAAAATAGGGGAAATGCCACACAAAATAAAATCTTAAAGTGATACACACACCTTTTTTTTTTATAACCTAAAAACTATAAATTAGCAAAAAAAATTGTCTTCTCCAAGCTCCCAATGTCCCCGGTGATATCGCTAAAGTAACGCGGATCATTATTTGTTTCGATTTCAAGGGAAACTAAGCCTATTTTAGTAGGGAATTTTGCAGAGGTACCAAAAAAAGACCAGATTTAACTTTTAGGATCAGTAAAAGTGTGCAAAAACTTGTGGGACTCTCCGTACTAACTGCTTTTCACTAAAATACCACTAAAAGGGGAGTGGGATAGGGGTGGGGGGTGGGTTGTGGAGTTTTTTTATTTTTTCTTGTAATTGCAATTGCACATGGATCCCATTTGAGCTAGTTGGTGCCCCCCGTCTCTGTTTGCACCCACCCATATGGCATACCGTTTGATTCAGGACATGTGGGAGATTGCCATTTAGTGGGTTTTTTTTACTTGCCAATGTGGGTTTAGGTAGGATTTAACCATTGAGTCCTCTTATTTTATTTTTCCAAAAATCTCCTAAAAGCAGGACTTCTTTGGATCAGTGGGTCTGGAATTCTTCATGTATTGAAAAGCATGGCATGGTAACGTAGATGAAGGTGTGTAGATTCCAAAAATAATAGTTTGGGGGGGAATTTCCATGTTTTGGGACTGTTTCCTTTAGAAAAAGTGTAGGCTGTTCAAATTACAGAGCACTTTGATTCTTTCTTGTAATTGCATTTGTGCATGCGTCCCATTTGAGCTAGTTTGGGGCCACGTCTCTGTGTGCATCCACGCATATGGCATACGTTTGATTCAGAACATGTGGGAGATTGATATTTAGTGGGGGGTTTTATTGTGGGGGGCATTTCCAAGTTTTGGGGCTGTTTGAAATTACAGAGCACTGTGATTTTTTTCTTGTAATTCACTTTTGCATGCGTCCGATTTGAGCTAGTTGGGTGGCCACGTCTCTGTGTACATCCACGCATATGGCATACTGTTTGATTCAGAACATGTGAGAGTGATATTTAGTGGGGGGGGTTATTTGTGGGGGCATTTCCAAGTTTTGGGGCTGTTTGAAATTACAGAGAACTTTGATTTTTTTCTTGTAATTACACTTGTGCATGTGTCCCATTTGAGCTAGTTGGTGGCCACGTCTCTGTGTGCACCCACACATATGGCATAACGTTTGATTCAGAACATGTGGGAGATTGATATTTAGTGGGTGGGTTTATTTGTGGGGGGCATTTCCAAGTTTTGGGGCTGTTTGAAATTACAGACAACTTTGACTTTTTTCTTGTAATTACACTTGTGCATGTGTCCCATTTGAGCTAGTTGGTGGCCACGTCTCTGTGTGCACCCACACATATGGCATACCGTTTGATGCAGGATATGTGGGAGATTGACATTTAGTGGGTTTTTTTGCTTGTCAAGTTGGTTTAGGTAGGATTTCAATCCTTGAATCATCTTATTTTATTTTTCACAAAACCTCCTAAAAACACAGAGTTCTTTGGATCACTGGGTCTGGAATTCTTCGTGTATGTATGAAAGCATGGCATCGTAACGTAGCTGAAGGTGTGTAGATTCCAAAAATATATAGTTTGTGGGGGGCATTTCCAAGTTTTGGGGCTGTTTGAAATTACAGAGCACTTTGATTTTTTTCTTGTAATTACACTTGTGCATGTGTCCCATTTGAGCTAGTTGGTGGCCATGTCACTGTGTACATCCACGCATATGGCATACCGTTTGATTCAGGGCATTTGGAAGATTGATAATTGACAAGTTTTTTTTACATGACATGGAAATTTGCCATGATTTTTAACTTTGAATTGTATTTTTATAAATTTTTCCTGAAAATCTGGTAAAAAAGCGAAATTTTACATGAAACTCCGCCCACACCATTGGTGGTATGCATAAAGGAATCACACCATTGTGTAGCTGAAGGTGTGTAGATTCCAAGAATATATAGTTTGGGGGGGTATTTCTAATATAGAGGGGTGTTTAGTCTGACAAATCTGAAAAGTTGCTGTAATTGGGCCATTGTTCATTGGCTCACTTTGTGGCTAGTTGATTCCACGTTTGCGCGTGTAACCATACATAGGGCATACCGTTTGATTCAGGACATTTGGGAGATTGATATTTAGTAACTTTTTTTACATTACTTGGGATTTTGGCATGATTTCTACCTTTGAGAGTGTTTTTTTTCAATTTTGTTTAGAAAATCTGCTAAAACTGTGAACTTCTACGAAGAACTGCGCCCACACCATTGATGGTACGAATGAACAAACTACAGAATTTCGTAGATAAAGGTGTGAGGATTCAAGAAATATATGGTTTGTGGGGGTTGTTTTGTGGGGAAAAATTGCAGACTGTTCAAATTCAGATTTGACTGAATATTTTTGCTGTTTCTGAGCCATTGTGCATTGTTTCACTTTGTGTCTTTTGGCTTCCACGTCCACATGTGTAACCACACATATGGCATACCGTTTGATTCAGGACATTTGGGAGATTGATATTTAGTAGCTTTTTTTTACATTCCATGGGGTTTTGGCATGATTTCTACCTTTTGAAGTTGTTTTTGTTCATTTTTTCAGACAAATGCGAATTTCTACGAAGAACTGCGCCCACACCATTGATGGTATGAATGAACAAACTACAGCGTTACGTAGCTGAAGGTATGTAAATTCTGAGAATATATAGTTTTACGGGGGTATTTCCAAGTTAGAGGGGTGTTCAGTTTGAAAAATCTGGGAAAATGCTGTTATTGGCTCACTGCGCATTGTTTTACATTTTGACTAGTCGCTTCCACGTCCGTGTGTGTAACCACACATATGGCATACCGTTTGATTCAGGACATTTAAGAGATTGATATTTGGTAAGTTTTTTTTACATTACATGGGGTTTTGGTGTGATTTTGTAACTTTGAAATGTATTTTTCTCTATTTTTCCAGAAAATTGTGTAGAAATGCGAAATTCTACGAAGAACTGCACCCACACCATTGATGGTATGAATGAACGAACTACAGTGCTACATAGCTGAAGGTGTGTAGATTTCAGGAATATATAGTTTGTGGGGGATATTTCTGAGTTACGGGGGTGTTTTGTGGAAAAAACTGCAGACTGTACAAATTCGGAATTGGCTAAATATTTTCGCCGTTTCTGAGCTATCGTGCATTGTCTCACTTTGTGGCTTTTCGCTTCCACGTCCGCGTTTGTAACCACACATATGGCATACCATTTGATTCAGGACATTTGGGAGATTGATATTTAGTAACTTTTTTTTAGATTGTCATGAGGTTTTGGCATGATTTTACCTTTTGAAGTTGTTTTTGTTAATTTTTTCAGAAAAGTGCGAACTTCTACGAAGAACTGCGCCCACACCATTGATGGTATGAATGAACGAACTACAGCGTTACATAGCTGAAGGTGTGTAGATTTCAGGAATATATAGTTTGTGGGGTTATTTCTGAGTTACGGGGGTGTTTTGTGGAAAAAACTGCAGACTGTCCAATTCGGAGTTGGCTAAATATTTTCGCTGTTTCTGAGCCATCGTGCATTGTTTTACATTTTGACTAGTCGCTTCCACGTCCGTGTGTGTAACCACACATATGGCATACCGTTTGATTCAGGACATTTAGGAGATTGATATTTGGTAAGTTTTTTTTACATTACATGGGGTTTTGGTGTGATTTTGTAACTTTGAAATGTATTTTTCTCTATTTTTCCAGAAAATTGTGTAGAAATGCGAAATTCTACGAAGAACTGCACCCACACCATTGATGGTATGAATGAACGAACTACAGTGCTACATAGCTGAAGGTGTGTAGATTTCAGGAATATATAGTTTGTGGGGGATATTTCTGAGTTACGGGGGTGTTTTGTGGAAAAAACTGCAGACTGTCCAAATTCGGAGTTGGCTAAATATTTTCGCCGTTTCTGAGCTATCGTGCATTGTCTCACTTTGTGGCTTTTCGCTTCCACGTCCGCGTTTGTAACCACACATATGGCATACCGTTTGATTCAGGACATTTGGGAGATTGATATTTAGTAACTTTTTTTTAGATTTCATGAGGTTTTGGCATGATTTTTACCTTTTGAAGTTGTTTTTTGTTAATTTTTTCAGAAAAGTGCGAACTTCTACGAAGAACTGTGCCCACACCATTGATGGTATGAATGAACGAACTACAGCGTTACATAGCTGAAGGTGTGTAGATTTCAGGGATATATAGTTTGTGGGGGTTATTTCTGAATTACGGGGGTGTTTTGTGGAAAAAACTGCAGACTGTCCCAATTCGGAGTTGGCTAAATATTTTCGCTGTTTCTGAGCCATCGTGCATTGTCTCACTTTGTGGCTTTTCGCTTCCACGTCCGCGTGTGTAACCACACATATGGCATACCGTTTGATTCAGGACATTTGGGAGATTGATATTTAGTAACTTTTTTTTACATTCCATGAGGTTTTGGCATGATTTCTACCTTTTGAAGTTGTTTTTTGTTCATTTTTTCAGACAAATGCGAACTTCTACAAAGAACTGCGCCCACACCATTGATGGTATGAATGAACAAACTACAGCGTTACATAGCTGAAGGTGTGTAGATTTCAGGAATATATAGTTTGTGGGGGTTATTTCTAAGTTACGGGGGTGTTTTGTGGAAAAACTGCAGACTGTTCAAATTCGGAGTTGGCTAAATATTTTCGCCGTTTCTGAGCCATTGTGCATTGTCTCCCTTTGTGGCTTTTCGCTTCCACGTCCGCGTGTGTAACCACACATATGGCATACCGTTTGATTCAGGACATTTGGGAGATTGATATTTAGTAACTTTTTTTTACATTCCATGAGGTTTTGGCATGATTTCTACCTTTTGAAGTTGTTTTTTGTTCATTTTTTCAGACAAATGCGAACTTCTACGAAGAACTGCGCCCACACCATTGATGGTTTGAATGAATAATCTACTGCTTTACATAGCTGAAGGTGTGTAGATTTCAGGAATATATAGTTTATGGGGGTTATTTCTAAGTTTAGGGGGTGTTTTGTGGATAAAACTGCAGACTGTCCAAATTCGGAGTTGGCTAAATATTTTCGCCGTTTCTGAGCCATCGTGCATTGTCTCACTTTGTGGCTTTTCGCTTCCACGTCTGCGTGTGTAACCACACATATGGCATACCGTTTGATTTAGGACATTTGGGAGATTGATATTTGGTAACTTTTTTTTACATTCCATGGGGTTTTGGCATGATTTCTACCTTTTTGAACGTTGTTTGATGTTCATTTTTTTTGAACATCTGGTAAAAGTGCAAACTTCTACGAAGAACTGCGCCCACACCATTGATGATATGAATGAACGAACTACAGTGTTACATAGCTGAAGGTGTGTAGATTTCAGGAATATATAGTTTGTGGGGGGTATTTTTGAGTTGGGGGGGTGTTTTGTGGAAAAACTGCAGACTGTTCAAATACAAAACTGGCTAATTTTTTTTGCTGCTACTGACATTTGGCACTGGTCACGCTCTAGGTTAGTTGGTAGCCATGTCTCTGGGTACACCCATGAATGTGGCATACCGTTTTATTCGGGAGGGGTTAGGCTTTCATATTTGAGATGCGTTTGAACTTTCCTCCACAGTTTTTAGCTGAAATTCGCATTTGATTTTGTCTCCGATTTTACAGTTGAGGAAAAAAAGGAAAATGTGAGAAAGTAACTTACAATTTGACGAAGAGCTGCGTCCGGGTATCTGCATTTTGATCGAAACTAACCTCACTCGTAAAATCCTGCGGGTGTGTAGTTTCTAAAAATATCTCACTTGTGGGGATATTTTAGATAATTTGGTAGATATTCTATGTTAACTGTCAGTAGTGGTTAGACATTTTAATTTGGTGTAATATTCTAGGAGGTGCAGTTTTAGTTTGGGGGGGTCTCCTGTACAGGAAAAGTGGGGTACCTACATATATCTGGTATCATTGTATTCGGGAGTATCTGAGCTTTTAGAAACATTAAGATTTTTGTGCATAACCTTAAGATAACTATAAGTAAAAATGGGAAAAATCCATGAAAATTTGCAAATTTTTCATTTTTTTTACATATTTTACCCATAATTCCAGTAAAATTTCCAGAAAAGTTGCCATGTTAAAGTACACTTTGTGCTGAAAGTTACCATGTTAAAGTACACTTTGTGCTGAAAAAAACAATGTATAATATTCCTGATTTACTGCAAGGTTTCCTACTGTAAAATTAGTCTAAAGCGATTAAGGACAAAATCCTGAAAATTCTTCTGGCAGTTAACGCAAAAAAAAATGAAAATCTCCTGGCAGTGAAAGGGTTAAACAACTGGATTTAAAGTTTAGTTCTTGAAGACGTTTCACTAGTCATCAAACTGACTTTCTCAATTCAGAATGACTTGTACAAGAATCTGCTAGCAATAATTACCCAGGAATGTGTCCCAATCATCTACAACAGCAAAGTGTCAAGGGCCGCATGAATGCAAGGTGCAAATTGCATTGAAGCTTAGATGTGTTATCAAATCTGCCCATGTTAATCATCAAAATAGCATTGTACATGGCAGACAATTGGTGTTGGAACACCACCCCCACCCACACCTCTATTCTTGGACTTGGTTTCTTTATTTTGACATTAAATGGCTTCCTTGACACCTATTTTGAATCTGTTCTTTTGCCAAGGGATTGGCATTGCAGTCTTCAAATGTGGGTTCTTTTTCCTTAAGATGAAGTTACAGGGCTTACCTGAGGAATTGGTTCATTTGTGATGAGCCAAACATTGGTGCAGCTGCTGTTTTATCTCCCTACATACAAACCAGAGCACTTTTCACTGCACAGCACTGCTTTTGTTCTGTTATTGCTCTTCTTTTGTTTTGATATACTGACTTTTGACACCCTGCTACATATGGGATGACCATGTTCTTTCTCCAATTATGCTTCTCACCTTCACTGGTGGTATTGGTGTTCTTTCCTTCCTTCAGTTTTGACAAAGGCCCAGTTTTAAGGGCTCCTCTGTGGTGTTTAATTTTCGTTGCCTCTGTGTTAGTGGAGATATTTTTTTTAGGGTTCTGATGACACCCAGTTTTTTGTGATCTAAAGGGTGGTGGGAGTCATACATTCTGTACTGGTCTGTGTGGGCCAGTGGCTGGATGCAATGCCCTTGGATGTATTAAGAGCCTTTATTTCCACTTTCTCCAGGTAAAGGTTTGCTATGATGGGTGAAACTGGAGATCCCATAATGCATACATATTTTTGCTTTTAGAAATTATCCTTATATTTGGAATAGATGATATTCATGCATAAGTCCAGTAAGAAAATACACTTGGGTTAAGTTCTGTTCTGCTGGAAAGGGTGTTGTCATATACATGTGAAAAGGAATATCACATCATATGGTGTCACAGTGGAGCTACAACTGAACTAAACTAAAAACAAAATAACATGAGCTTTCATTACTTGTTATTATACATCACTTCAACAGACACTACATGATTGATCTCCTAGGAAAAATAGGTAAATCACCTTATGAGTCTGTCTATTAAATGTATGATTCAGTTCTTAGGGTTGTACCCCTGCACCACCTTTTAATTATTTAAATTGAAACTGCTCACCAGAAATAAAAACAAGAAGCACTGTCCATACTGTAGCTAATATACAGTCACTGTCCAATCAGAAAGGTCCAAACCATCTTATTCGATGATGTGACACCATTTATTTTACCATCTGAATAGATCAGTGCCATTTGGCCTTTGTTATAACACATCTAAATGACCAGCTTCTTTCAACGAGAGTCAGTGAAATAATCACTGAATCTGAAGCAGTGCACAAAGCCAATTACAATGGCTTTTACTATCTTGCAAAGCTCATCTGAAAGTGTTTTTTTTCTAAAAATAGGCATATATAGAGAACATACACTATACTTGATTTTTGGTTTGTTAGATAATAAATTGCTTGTTTTCAGCATCGGTGTGTAACCATAGAGCACTTTACAAAATTTGGTAAATTTCATGTTGTGATGCATGTGTGTATGTATTTATCATTGTTTGTATGTGCATATGTTCACTTTACTATACATACTTACAATACACAAATCAAAGAAGAGACCAAAAATACACATAATGTAAATAATAATAAGCATACAGATATAATAATGTATGCTGTAAGTTGTAAGTCCACAAAGTGATGTCCAACATTTGTAGTAAAACAAAACATAAAACAAATATATGTATTTAAAGCATTTTAAAATAACTCTTTCTTGTCTCCTAGTAAGTTCTGATACATGACTTCCATCTACTCCATTCCAGCGTATAGTTTACACCACACAGGAATGAATGGGGAAAGATTTCTTTGATAAAACAAACTAGGTTGACTAAAGGGAAAAATGACAGGCTGCAGTCAAATTTTATTAATGGCTAGTCTATATGCATTCAGGGGATAATTAACTATTCACAGGTGAAATTAGCTGATAGGAGTGGCTGTCGAGAGCAAATCGAATGAGCTTTGATGATATCAATAAGTTTCAACCTGTGTCCCATGGTTATCAAACTATCAAAGAAATTTGTCCACTCTATTTCTTTGGTAGAAAAAAACTTTAATTATCCAGTCATGCAGTATGTGGCAGGTCATTAATAAAACCTACTTATCAGGCGCTAGGTTTTGGAGTTTTACAGTATCCGGTATTCCATCTAAATAAACAATTGGGGGACTGTTTTTTAAATTATTGTAGATTCCCTTTGTAAATCTTTTCAATAGATATTTAGAAATGGAACTTTGTGGGAATTCTGAGAGTAAACACAAAGAATCCCACCTATTGCTTTCATCACTGTATTTAATAGAATTACACAGAACAGCTCTTTCTACATTGATGAATCTAACCAACCTGCAAAGGCAGATAACAGTATAATCATTTGATAGCATAGTTGTCTCTAATGTATATTTATTCACCTTTTATGTTATGCATGCATTTATTTATTATTTTCAAATAAATCAATGACAATGAAGCAGCTGGAATAAATAATATTAATAATACATTTTATCTGGTTACATTTATTTATTATCTTCAGCTCAAAGCCTTTTGTTATTCAGTTAATTCTAGTTTACAGCAATATATAGTATGTTATTGTAATATACTATGGATTTGTTTTTTTATTTGTTTAAGGAACACTCGGGAATGTAAAAAAACCCCTCAAAATTTCACTCCAAATGAAAAAAAAATTTGCTGTATGTATTTAATAAAGTTAGATTTCTTAAAAAGAAAAATACTTTCTAATAAAATATTCTTGAAAATCCTGAATAACGATGTACAAACGTGAAGGTTCCTTTTGCCAGTGGGTTGCAGAACAGAACAGGTTTTGCTGCGGGATTTCAAACCAAAAATCAAAATCCAGGTCAAAAACACAGAATTTTCATTTCAACATTTCAGTTTCGACTGATTGAATTTTGATGGCGGAACAAGAGTTTCGACCTGAAACCATGTTTAGGGCAAAGCTTCACTACATTCCTACATCAGAATAGAGATTGTTTTCCCCTGCAAGTGGGCATCCCACCTAGGGAAAAGAAGAAAAGGTAAAAAGGAGTAGTACTCTACTGGTGATACACACGAATAAATAACCAAACACAGTTGCTAAATAATATATTTAATATCCTAAATATCACATATGCAAAATAACACCTTCTAAAAATCAGTATGTAGCTGGCCAGCCGTAACAGGTGTAATATACATAGATAAAAAACTACATGAAAGAAAAACAAACAAAAATAAAAGCGTATATAGCACTTAGGTATCCCACATATAAATATCTAAAACGGGGATAAAACTATCAAGTAGCCATATGTAGAGACTCCAGATACGGAGGGTAAAACTAATGTCTGTATCCAACAGATAATCACTCTCTGCAGCGAGTGAACAAATCAGTATGAATCAGTGAATGCAGGGATCACTGGAGTCCCGAATGTGTGCGCACACTAAAACATATAAAGCCAGGAAAGGTGAGGCTGGAGGTAAGTATAGTAATGGTTATACTACACCGTTGTTCCTGTAGTGACTGGACGATGAACGGCCTCTTTAAACTGGTCCCCCGGACAATGTCATAGACAGGATGCGATAGCGTAGGCTGGGTGATGGATCAATACACCAGCGTCCTTCCAGGCCCAAATATATCACTCAGGACGTAGTAAATCTAATCTGGTCTTTTCCGGTCTTTCGGGCAGGCAAGCCCAGATTCTTTCCAGCTCTCAACAAACCCCGGGATAACACGTCACTGTCGCTACGCGTTTCGCTATCTCTAGCTTCATCAGGCATGACGTGTCCATTGTGATCCTGCCTTTTTATAGGCTGCGAACTGGCATCCCACCTAGGGAGCAGATGTCAAATGGTAATTATATAGTTATTCAAGTCCCCATAATAAGGAAATTATCTTAGCGAACATTCCTTAATTAGTTACAGCTTTTCTCCTACTTTAAGCTAATATTATCTAAGGACCAGTATGATTTTTACACAATGTTTTCAAAAATTAAACTAAACAGAGGAATTACGGATGCATACATAGCACTAACTTGTATATACACTTTACGTAGTGGCATTGCATTTATTTGCTTTGTATGAGACCCCTCCAAACAATAATCGACTTGATATTTTGCCTACTGGACAAATAAAATTTTACTTAAAGGACAAGTACACCATTTTTTTCCATTCACCTAAAGTCTTTCTACTAACTTCAAAGTTTTCATTTGCCCTGTTCGTTTCTTTTCCTTTTATTTGTAAATATTAGATTTTATTACAGTACTTTCTCTATCTTAATTATATAGTAAGGAGACTCCTCCCACTGGATTTCAGTAAGATCTCCCTCTAGCAATCATTCTAGCTATAGCTATAGCTTGGTACAAACATTAATGATAAAGAGATGATTCTATCAGATACAACGGAATTGCTCCTTCATTGATAAAGTGAGTAGCGTAGAAACGACTGTTCACAAGGCTGACAGAACTGACCAAAAAATTCTGACAGTCGTGGTCGGCCTCCTGTACTAAAGTATAGTGAGTCAGCAGCGGCCGAAGGTAATGTGTCAGTTCCAAACGTTCTCCCTATACTCTATTTAGCCTATAGTATGTAATCTAATTTTTGAAAAATGACAGAAAGAATCTTGCAGATCTCTCTGTCATCTTGTAAAGATTGTTACCGTGTGTACCCAGCAAAAGTCAGCCGGCTTGATCTGCTCCAGGTTTAATTCACTTTCAGATAGTGAAGGTTTCATTTACTTTTAGATAAGTACACTGTTGAAAAATCCATCGCACAGAGATGTGCTAAGATCAGGTTCATTTTTTATCCTCCCTCTGCAGCTGTTGTTGTTGTTTCTAGTCCATAGTGTAACTATAGGAAATTTTGACAGATTGAACGCAATATCTAGGAGACTGTGATTAAAAGCAAAAATTCAATAAATACAACTGAAGTCACTAAGTTATCTCACCATCTCCCATTTGTAAATAAAGATTCTCTGTAATCTGTTTAACCATTTTATTTTGTAAAATTAGCATTTAAAATAAACTTTTGGAAAACTTTTCTAAACTCCAATTTAAACAGGCTAGCTTCAATGTGCTAATGTACATTGCACAATAAATAGATTGGACAATAAATAGAACAGAACATTATTATATACAAGGGTTTGGGCATTTTTCAGGGAGAGGCAAGAATATCTCTTTAATGATGCCTTCTGAATCACCTAAAGGTGGACTGTAATAAATGGCCGGACGGCCGGGGTACTTACAAGTACGCTTTTAGGAGGAGGCGGATAGTCCGGAAAATGCAGGACACAGAGGCTGCTGGGAACAGAAGGCTGGATTCTGTTACAAGGTGCTGCTGGGAACTGTAGGCAGGTTACTGGAACAAGGTGCTGCTGGGAACTGTAGGCTGGGAACTGGAACAAGGTGCTGCTGGGAACTGTAGGCTGAATACTGGAAAAAGGAGCTGCTGGGAACTGTAGGCTGGATGCTGGAACAAGGTGCTGCTGGGAACTGTAGGCTGAATGCTGGAACAAGGTGCTGCTGGGAGCTGTAGGCTAAATGCTGAAACAAGCAATGTAAGGCACTGGAACAGGCTAGGTAAGTGGACACAGGAGCAGGCAAGGTAGGTAGTCTCTGGAGCAGGAAAGGTAAGTAGCTGGAGCAGGAGAGGATCAGGATCACAGGCAGGTGAGTACAAGGAGCCAGGGGTAGCTAACGCTATCGCGCACCGGGTCCAGGAGAACGCCAGCTTTTGAATTTTCCCGCCATCCGCCGTGCCGGCGTCGTGACGTCATGACATCTACGACGACGCCCACCCGGAAGTGTAGAGCAGCGAGGGACCGGAGCGGCAGGTAAGTTCGTGACAGTACCCCCCCTCACGGGGGGCCACAGGACCCAACGGGACAGGTTTCCCTGGAAAACTCCTGGGGAAAGCTCTGACTAGACGAGGAGCGTGCAAATCAGAATGTTTAATCCAAGCTCTTTCTTCTGGACCAAAACCTTTCCAGTGGACCAAATACTGAAGAGACCTCCTCAATAATCTAGAGTCCAAGATCTTCTTGACCTCAAACTCCTGCTGACCATCAACGAAAATTTGAACGGGATGTAGTAAAGATGTGGAATACTGATAAGAGCATACTGGCTTGATGAGGGAAATATGAAACACGTTAGGAATCCGCATGCTGGAAGGAAGTTGGAGGCGAACAGCCACTGGATCGACTAATTCCAGGATAGGAAAAGGACCAATAAATTTGGGTCCCAGTTTGGAGGAAGGAACCCGTAGGTTAATATGAGCAGAGGAGAGCCACACTTTATCTCCAACAGAATAAGCTGGGGGTTCTCTACGTCTCCTATCTGCTGCAGTTTTTTGTACCAAAGCAGATTTCTGAAGGCTGATTTCCGTAGCATGCCAGATAGCAGTCATCTGGGCTGCAGAGTCATTGACAGCGGGTACTTGTGTGAAAAGAAAATCTTGAGGAAAACATCTAGGATTCGTCCCAAAGAAACATAAAAAAAGGAGATTTCCCAGTAGAAGCATGAGGTGAATTGTTATGGGCGAACTCAGCCCAAGGCAGAAGGTCAGCCCAATTATCCTGAGTATAGGAATTGTAACAACGAAGATATTGTTCCAAAGACTGGTTAGTGCGTTCAGTAGCCCCGTTGGACTGTGGGTGGTAAGCCGAAGAAAATTTTAACTTGATGTCCATGGATTTAAAAAGTGCTCTCCAAAATTTGGAAACAAATTGAGTACCTCTGTCAGATACTATTTCAGAAGGGAGTCCATGAAAGCGGAAGATATGCAAAATAAATAGTTGAGCTAACTCCGTTGAAGATGGTAGTTTGGGGAGGGGAACAAAATGGGCCATTTTGCTGAAGCGGTCTACTGTCACCCATATAACCGTGTTTTTCTTGGAAGGCGGAAGTTCCATGGATAGATGGGTCCAAGGTCTGGACGGAATGGGGAGGGGTTGAAGAAGACCACAGGGGAGGGTTCTAGGAGATTTGGATTGAGCACAGCTGGTACACACTTGAATAAAGTCTTTAACATCTTTTCTCATTTTGGGCCACCAAAGGGAACGGGCAAGAATATTAAAAGTTTTGTTAACACCAGGATGCCCGGCTTGCTTGGAACAGTGAGTATGAAGAAGGATAGTTTTCCGAAGTGAAACAGGAACAAAGATTTTGCCAGAGGGTGTGTCTGGAGGAGAAGACTCTTGTGCGGCTTGAATCTTGGAACAGAGTTGAGGAGATATAGAGGCCAAGATTTTAGTGGTTTGGATAATGGAGCCCTTATCTTGATTAATACAGTCGGAAGCAACAAATGATCTGGAAAGGGCGTCAGCTTTTTTGTTTTTGGAACCAGGTTGGTAAGTAATAACAAAGTTGAATCGGGAAAAGAATAGGGACCACCGTGCTTGATGGGGATTTAACCTTTTAAGATTCTGGATGTATTCGAGGTTTTTATGGTCAGTAAGGATGGTGATAGGTACAGAGGTGCCTTCCAATAGATGACGCCACTCCTCGAGGGCCAGCTTGATGGCAAGAAGTTCCCTATTTCCAACATCATAGTTTCGCTCGTTGGGTAGAAACTTCTTAGAGAAATAAGCACAGGGATGGAGTTTCCTTTTAGGGCCTTGTCTTTGTGAAAGGACGGCCCCAGCGCCCAAGTCTGAGGCATAAACTTCGATGTAGAAGGGAAGACTAGGATCTGGATGTACTAGAACAGGAGCATCAGCCAAGGCCTCCTTGAGTCGTTTGAAGGCTTCGAGGGCTGCAGGGGTCCATGAATGAGGCTTACCACCTATACTGATGAGGGCTAATATCGGAGAAATTATAGAAGAGAACCCTTGAATGAATTGTCTGTAATAATTAGCAAAGCCAATGAACCTTTGAATAGCTTTGGTTCCCATAGGAAGAGACCAATCTTGGATGGCCGAAACTTTAACAGGATCCATCTGGAAACCTTGCGCAGATACGATGTAGCCCAGAAAGGGTACTTGCGAACACTCAAACAGACACTTTTCCAGTTTGGCATATAGGCTATTCTCTCTCAGACGTAGTAACACCTGTTTAACATGGAGGCGGTGTGAGGGCAGATCTTGAGAAAAGATTAAAATGTTATCGAGATATACGACTACAGAGATTCCCAACATATCCCGGAAAATGTCATTCACGAATTCTTGGAACACCGCTGGAGCATTACAAAGGCCAAAGGGCATTACGAGATATTCGTAGTGACCGTCCCTAGTGTTAAAGACGGTTTTCCACTCGTCACCTTTGCGTATACGTATCAGATTGTATGCCCCCCAAAGATCCTGTTTGGTAAATATTTTAGCCCCTTTTATCTGGTCAAATAGTTCAGAGATGAGAGGAACAGGATACCAATTCTTTATTGTGATTTTATTTAACCCACGGTAGTCGATGCAGGGTCGTAAACCTCAGTCTTTTTTTTCAAGAAAAAAGAACCCAGCTCCAGCAGGGGAAGTGGAAGGTTGTATGAAACCCCTAGACAAATGTTCAGTAATGTACTCTTTCATGGCTAGAGTTTCAGAGGGAGACAGTGGGTATGTGCGTCCCCGAGGAGGCATAGTACCTGAGAGAAGATCGATGGGGCAATTGTATGATCGGTGCAGTGGTAGCTTCTCAGCTCGCTTTTTACAAAACACATCAGTGAAATCATGATAACATTCATGGAGATCTTTCACAGATTTATTTTCACAGGTAATGGTGGTGCAATGAGTAGAAAAGCAATTTTCAAAACAGAAAGGACTCCAAGACTTGAGTTCATTGTAATCTGAGCCATGGAAGTCCGAGAATCAGGGGAGCGGAAGGGCTTTGGATGACAAGAAACGATAACCGTTCTTGGTGAAATATGCCAATGCGGAATAGGACTGCGTATGTAGATTTGGAGATGAATTCAGAAGCCAACGGGTTATTGTCAATAGCCAGAACTCGAAGAGGTTGCTGCAAGTGAAGGAGAGGAAGCCCCAATTGTGCTGCATAGGTAGAATCAATGAAGTTTCCAGCTGCACTGGAATCGACAAAGGCCTGGGAGGAAAACTTTTTACCATTACAGGTGATCGTAGCTGGTAGAAAGAGTTTCAGTGGTTCAAATTTGGCAGGAGACTTAACGTTACCTAGAAGGAGCTCCTCCTTAACCTCTAGGTCATGGAGTTTCCCGACTTCTGGGGACAATTTCTTACAAAGTGTCCTTGCCCAGCACAATAGAGATAAAGTCCATTAGTACGTCGGCGTGACTTTTCCTCGGGAGATAGATGAGTGCCGCCAATTTGCATCGGCTCTTCACCCGAAGATATTGGTTACGGAAAGGTCTGAGCAGGCCTAGGAAAGGTCTTAGGGAAGCTGGAACGAGCTGCAGACCTTTCTGCCTGCCGTTCACGAAAACGGGTATCAATCTGGATGCATAGCATAATCAAGTCTTCCAATGGGACAGGTAATTCCCTAGATACTAATTCGTCCTTGAGGCAATCAGAGAGTCCCTGCCAAAAGGCTGCTGTAAGTGCCTCATTGTTCCAAGAAGTCTCCGCAGCAAGGGTACGAAATTCAATAGCATATTGACCCACGGAACGAGACCCTTGGCGGAGCTGCAGCAAACGGGAGGAGGTAGCAGAGGTTCTTCCTGGAGCATTGAAGACCTTGCAAAACATACTCAGGAAGTCAGTAACATTATAGTGTACAAGACTCCAGGGATGGGTCATGGATGGAAGATACATATCTCCTATTTTTGGTCTTGTTTCCTTTTAATGCCAGTACATTGGGGGTTAACCTGCTGCAGGAAGGAATGTCTGCAAGGAGCTCTGGGAAAAAGGAGTGTGTGATTGCCTGAGCAGGTGTATTGATGATGAGCTGTGCAGGCTGGAGGGTGTGTGGATCAGAGCTCCTGGCTGGATTTCCCAGTGTTACAAGGAAGGTAACCTTCTTGCTAAAAGAAACAAAAGAAACACTGAGTAAACACTGAGTAAATGAACTGTGTTTTGTTTGCAAAGTCTTTAAAGTTTGGGCTGCATTTCCTTTTTTTCCTGTTTGACTGTTTGCTGCAGATGCCAAATTTAGGTTGCAAATAAACAAAACCATTATTCTGAACTTTGAGGCTGCCTAAACTGTGTGAACTTGATTCCAGATCCCCCTGAATATTACAACTGGTGTTTCGGATGCGGGCAGCAGCCATCACGGAAAAGTGCATGTACTGTTTTCTGTTTTGACATTTAAAGGCCCAGTGTGGTGCACACAATGGAAGAATTAGTGCGCCAGTTAGCTATGGCTTCAGTGCAACTGCAGCAGAGTATGACAGTGCAACAGCAAGCCACTGAGGCACAACTGAAAGCTCTGCGTGAATCGACCACAGCGCAAGCGCATGCCTTGCGGGAGTCTACAGAGGCACAGTCTAAAATGTTGGCCGAGGCAGTACAGCAGCTCGCTCAGGGGCATGAAACAGCTGCTGTTAACCCTAGCAGCCGGGCAACCATCCGGGCCAGTCATTTTTTGCAAAAACTGTCACCCTCAGATGACACTGAAGCGTTTCTTGCTACGTTTAAGAGAACGGCGGAGCGAGAGGGATGGCCGAGAGAGCAATGGGCTGGCCTTATTGCACCTTTCTTAACAGGAGATCCGCAAAAAGCATATTTTGATCTGCCTTCAGAGAAAGCTAAAAATTACAATGATTTAAAAACCGAGATATTAGCCCGCCTTGGAGTAACTACAGCTGTCAGAGCACAGAGAGTGCGTAGCTGGAGATATCAACCAGATCTACCCCTTAGGTCACAGATGCATGACCTCATACAGCTGGTGAGGAAGTGGTTGCAGCCGGAGACCTTGACAGGACCACAGATAGTGGAGCACATTGTCCTGGACTGGTATTTGAGGGCCCTTCCTGGACCGTTACAGCGCTGGGTGAGCCATGGGGATCCCAAGACTGCAAACCAGTTTGTGGATATGGTGAAAAGGTTCTCTGTGGTAGAGGATCTTCTGGGACCCTCAAGGCCTAGGAACTACCCTGCTAACAGAGTGACCAAGACCTCCTCAGTGTTGGAAGGAGGAGCTACACGGTTTCCTGGCTCAAGTGGGGGGCCTAGCAATAACAGCACCTCTAAAGAGGGTGTTGTGCCCCGGAAGGCTGGCTTAACACAGTCCTGGAAGTGCCAAGCCTGGGGGCATGTGAGGGCGCAGTGCCCATTGCAAGAAGAGCCAATGGAATGCGGAACTGTCCGTCGAGTATCTTTTCATGCTCAAATAAATTGCACTGCGCGCCCTGAGAATAAGAGGAAATTTAAATGCAGGGTTAATGGGAATGGTTTCCCTGCTCATGCTTTACTAGATTCAGGAAGCGTGGTGACTCTGGTGCATACTCGGGTGGTTGGACAGGTTGATCCAGCAGTACTGGAGGTTATTTGTGTACATGGGGACACTAGGGAATATCCCTTAGTTGCTGTCTTCATTGCTACCACGTGTGGAACTATGACACATAATATGGGGGTGGTACCCTCCCTAGTGTATGATATTATTATTGGATGTGACTTTCCATTGTTTTCAGAGTTATGGAGCTTGATGCAGCATGATTCAACTATAAGGTTAAATGAAGTAGAAATGAGTGTCCATCCACTTGTCCCCAGGTCAGAAGGGAATCAGCTGGAATTACCCCTGCAAGAGGTGGCAAAAGAATCTGGGTTAACCTCTGAGGGGGGGGAAATGTCTCCATTACAAGTCATGCTTGGGGAGGATGAAGGGGTCCCCTCCACTGATACTGTTCATCCAGGTTTGGAAGTGGGGAGAGGAGCTTTTGGTACAGCTCAAGTACAAGACCCCACTTTAGTACATGCCCGTCAGCAGGTAACTGTAATAAATGGGGTGCCTCAAGAACCCGGGGCTGAGAACAGGTATCCCTACTTTGCAATGAATGATGACTTGCTGTATCGAGTAGCCAAGGTACGCTCTGATGTAATAGAGCAGCTTTTGGTTCCTCAGCCCTACAGGCGAATGGTACTGGATATGGCCCACAATGAGGTTTTGGGAGGACACCTGGGTGCTGAAAAGACGGAGGCGCGGGTTATGGACCGTTTTTTCTGGCCAGGGATTAAGGCAGATGTTAAAAAATACTGTGGTTCCTGCCCGAAATGCCAGTTAACCGCTCCGGCTCCGCATTTCCGAAGTCCCTTGGTGCCCCTACCCATAATCGAAGTCCCCTTTGAGCGGATTGCCATGGACTTAGTAGGCTCTCTAGTAAAATCAGCTCGGGGACACCAATACATACTCGTAGTACTAGACTATGCCACTAGATACCCAGAAGCCGTTCCTTTGAGAAGCCCAACTTCGAAAATCATTGCAAGGGAGCTGTTTCAAATGTTCTCGAGGACTGGTTTTCCTAAGGAGATCCTTACCGACCAGGGCACCCCATTTATGTCGAGGGTGATGGCAGATCTCTGCAAACTGTTTCAGATTCAGCAGTTGCGGACCTCTGTCTATCACCCCCAGACGGATGGCCTGGTCGAAAGGTTCAATAAAACCCTGAAGTCCATGCTAAAGAGGGTAGTACAAAAGGATGGTAAGGATTGGGACTGTCTGCTACCTGCATTGCTGTTTGCTATCCGGGAGGTTCCTCAGGCCTCCGCGGGCTTCTCGCCATTTGAGTTGGTGTATGGTCGGAGGCCACGTGGATTGCTTGATCTTGTCAAGGAAACCTGGGAAAGTGAGGCAACTATTCATAAAACAGTTGTTGAACATATTTCCCAAATGAGACAGAATTGATAAGGTGATGCCCTTGGTCCGGGAACATCTCCAGAGTGCTCAGGAGGCACAGAGGAGGGTATACAATCGGTCAGCGAAGGTTAGACACTTTCAAGTGGGTGATCGAGTGGCCGTCCTAATACCTACTGTGGAAAGCAAGTTCCTGGCCAAGTGGCAAGGACCATTTGAGGTGGTAGAAAAATTGGGAGATGTAAATTACAAGGTGTACCAACCCGGGAAAAGAAAACCATATCAGATCTACCATGTAAACTTGTTAAAACTCTGGAGAGACCGGGAACCAGAACTGGCATTGGTAAGCCTAAGCCCTGAGCCCCACAAAGGGATTGAGCATGTGAAAATATCCCCTACTTTGTCCGTGGCACAGTCTCAACAGGTGAGAGAGTTCTTACAGAGGAACAAAGGAGTGTTCTCAGAACTGCCAGGTCTTACTCACGTTATAGAGCATGACATAATCACTGAGCCTGGAGTCAAAGTGTGTGTCAGGCCCTACCGCATTCCCGAAGCCCGCAGGAAAGCAGTCGCAGATGAGGTTAAAAAAATGCTGGAACTGGATATCATTGAAGAATCGCAGAGTGGGTGGTCGAGCCCCATTGTGCTGGTTCCAAAGCCCAACGGTACTCTGCGATTTTGTAATGATTTCAGAAGACTGAATGAGGTGTCAAAATTTGATGCCTACCCCATGCCCCGAGTGGATGAGTTGATAGAAAGGCTAGGCCCAGCCCGGTTTATTACCAATCTGGATCTGACAAAGGGGTATTGGCAGATACCTCTATCCAAAAGGGCGAAGGAGAAAACCGCATTCTCCACTCCGGATGGTCAGTTCCAGTATAAAAGGATGCCCTTTGGTCTGCACACTGCTCCAGCCACCTTTCAGAGAGCAATGGACAGGTTGCTTCGGCCCCATCAACGATACACTTCTGTGTATCTTGATGACATAGTGATTTTCAGTAGGGACTGGGATTCCCATCTTCCCTGTGTGCAAGCTGTGTTAGACTCACTGAGGTAGGGAGGCTTCACAGTGAACCCTGAAAAGTGCGCCATTGGCATGGAGGAGGCCAAGTACCTTGGGTACATTGTGGGTAGAGGTTTGGTAAAACCCCAACTCAATAAAGTAGAGGCAATAAAAGACTGGCCTTGCCCCATTACAAAAAAACAGGTAAGGGCATTCCTGGGCCTAGTAGGATATTACCGGCGGTTCATACCCAACTTTGCTACTCTAGCAACACCATTGACTGATCTGACTAAGGGTCGGAAGTCAGTCATGGTGAGTTGGAACATGGAGGCCGAAAAAGCCTTTCAGGAGCTAAAGTCCGCTTTGTGTCAGCATCCGATATTGGTTGCTCCAGATTTTCACGTGAATTTGTGGTGGAGACAGATGCACAGATGTTGGGCTGGGAGCTGTCCTGTCACAGGTCGTAGGTGGTGAGGAGCATCCTGTGCTGTTTCTGAGCAGGAAGTTAACCACAGCCGGAAGAAGGTATGCTGTGGTCGACGCGAATGTCTGGCCTCAGTGGGCCCTTGACTCATTACGCTATTTTTTGGTAGGTAGGAAATTCCGGTTAGTTACGGACCATGCTCCTTTAACTTGGATGATGAGAAACAAGGAAACCAATGCCAGGGTGACAAGGTGGTTCCTGTCCCTACAGGAATTTTCGTTGTGGTAGAGCACAGACCCGGAGGACTGCATCAAAATGCTGATGCCCTCTCCCGAGTCCACTGTATGGTGTCCAGTAGTGCCTCCACCTCCTCCGGGTTGAGGCAGAGGGGGGGGGGGGATATGTAGAAGACTCCAGGGATGGGTCATGGATGGAAGATACAATATCTCCTATTTTTTGGTCTTGTTTCCTTTATGCCAGTACATTGGGGGTTAACCTGCTGCAGGAAGGAATGTCTGCAAGGAGCTCTGGGAAAAAGGAGTGTGTGATTGCCTGAGCAGGTTGATTGCTGATGAGCTGTGCAGCGGCTGGAGGGTGTGTGCATCAGAGCTCCTGGCTGGATTTCCCAGTGTTACAAGGAAGGTAACCTTCTTGCTAAAAGAAACAAAAGAAACACTGAGGTGTGTCAGTAAATGAACTGTGTTTTGTTTGCAAAGTCTTTAAAGTTTGGCTGCTGAAGAAAGCTGGACTTTTTCATTTGTGTTGGATTACAAAGTGAACTGCATAATTTGATTTGCTGAGTGAATGCATTTCCTTTTTTTCCTGTTTGACTGTTTGCTGCAGATGCCAAATTTATGTTGCAAATAAACAAAACCATTATTTTGAACTTTGAGGCTGCCTAAACTGTGTGAACTTGATCCCAGATCCCCCTGAATATTACAATAGACTAGAGGATCGTCTTTTTCCCATAAGGGAGAAGCCAGGCCAGAGCATTGCCCTCCAACAAGGCGATAATGTAACCAACCTTTGCACGATCCGATGCAAAATGAGATGGTTGAAGTTCAAATTGGATTCGGCACTGATTAATGAATCCACGGCAGGCTTGGGCATCACCATCAAACCGCGAGGGCGGAGTTATGCGGAGCTCTCTCCGAAGAGAAGGATCACCGGATCCGGATGTAGACTAGACATGGCCGGTTCGCGGACCCGAACCGGATCCGCCGGATTTCTCCCGTCCGCGAACGGCGGATTATTCCGGACTTTCCGGACTTCCGAACTTCCGAACTGCGGATTTTTTTACGAAAATTTTCGAAAATACGAGTATCTCCGTAATTACGAGGATCTCGATACTTGCGGGATACGGAAAAACCGAAGATCCTCGTAATTACGAGGATTCACGTAATTACGAGTGGTACTTACAAGTATGCTTTTAGAAGGAGGCGGATAGTCCGGAAAATGCAGGACACAGAGGCTGCTGGGAACAGAAGGCTGGATTCTGGAACAAGATGCTGCTGGGAACTGTAGGCAGGTTACTGGAACAAGGTGCTGCTGGGAACTGTAGGCTGGGAAGGAACAAGGTGCTGCTGGGAACTGTAGGCTGAATACTGGAACAAGGAGCTGCTGGGAACTGTAGGCTGGATGCTGGAACAAGGTGTGCTGGGAACTGTAGGCTGAATACTGGAACAAGGAGCTGTGGGAACGTAGGCTGGATGCTGGAACAAGGTGCTGCTGGGAACTGTAGGCTGAATACTGGAACAAGGAGCTGCTGGGAACTGTAGGCTGGATGCTGGAACAAGGTGCTGCTGGGAACTGTAGGCTGGATGCTGGAACAAGGTGCTGCTGGAACTGTAGGCTGAATGCTGGAACAAGGTGCTGCTGGGAACTGCAGGCTGGAAACAGGAAAAGGTGCTGCTGGGAACTGTAGGCTAAATGCTGGAACAAGCAAGGTAAGGCACAGGAACAGGCTAGGTAAGTGGACGCAGGAGCAGGCAAGGTAGGTAGTCTCTGGAGCGGGAAAGGTAAGTAGTTGGAGCAGGAGAGGAGCAGGATCCAAGGCAGGTGAGTACAAGGAGCCAGGGGTAGCTAACGCTAATATCGGGCACCGGGTCCAGGAGGACACCGGCTTTTGAATTTTTTTTCAACGCCGCCCACCCGGAAGTGCAGAGCGGCGCGGGACCGGAGCGGCAGGAAAGTTCATGAGACATACACTACAAATGGTTATTGCGATCGTAATTACGATCATAAACCAACTGATACTTTGATAGACAGATGTACAATGTTAATTGTACGTAGATGTGCCATACATATTGTTTGACATTCATTTCATTTGGTGATTAATATCTAATGTTGTCATTTACATTTAATCAGAACTTAAGAAAACACAACGTTCAATAACAATCAGCTTAAAAACAAATTACTTTCCCAAACGTAACTACGATCAATATTGTGATCTAATGTTGCATAATAAGATCGGGAAAATGTACCATTTTTCAGCCAATGAATGGAAATTTCGGATTGTATGTCGGATTGTACTTAAAATCGGCCTTATTTATGATCACCTTAACGCTAGGGCTTGCAGTCTACTAATTTGCACATGGAGAATTTTAAATTTTATGAGATGCAGGCAAAAAATAGACGTACCGTATATACTCGAGTATAAGCCGAGGTTTTTAGGTTTAAAAATTAACCTAAAAACCTTGACTCGGCTTATACTCGAGTCAGAAGAAACTTACCTTCAATCCAGAGGCAGCCGCGAGTCCGGCCGGCAGTTCCCAGTAGTTCTTCGCGGTTGCTCGATGACGTCATCACGCACGCTGGCGGGATGACGTCATCGCGCAGCCGCGAAGCAGTAATGGGAACGCCGGCCGGACTCGCAGCTGCCTCTGGATTGCAGAGAAGGAAGACTGAAGACCAGGTACAGGTAAGTGACCTGGGGGGGACTGGGAGGGCTGGGGGTACTGGGGGGAGGGCTGGGGGACAGTATGCCATGCAGACACCCACATACCTTTTTACTATAGGTGGTTGAAACTACAACTCCCAGCAACCAAGCATGCTGGGAGTTGTAGTTTCCAAACATCTACAGTGGAAAGGTATTGGGGGGGGACAGTATGCCATACAGTAACCCCCAATACCTTTCTACTATAGGTGGTTGGAAACTACACTCCCGCAACCAAGCATGCTGGGAGTTGTAGTTTCCAAACATCTACAGTGGAAAGGTATTAGGGTTACTGTATACCCTCGGCTTATACTCGGGTCAATCATCTTTTCTAATTTTTGAGGCAAAAATGGGTGCCTCGGCTTATACTCGAGTCGGCTTATACTCGAGTATATACGGAACCAATATGTATTACTCTTGGGTAAATTTTGGCACTAAATGTACAAAGTATTTTTATTAATTTTGCTTGAAGAACCAAATTACTGTTCTTTCTATTTCTACTTCTTCTTCTGTTTTATTCTTCCACTTTTTTGGGCTGTATCTCCTCCCACAGTTTTTGAGCTAGAGACATGAAATTCAGTACAGACGTGCGGGGCATATACTATAAGAGAAGTGTGCTAAGGAATCCGTGGAAGCGTTGCGGCGCATGCAAAAACACATACCCCCAACTTCACATGGGTACATACACCTACTGACCTAGCCTTCCATTCTTGTTGCAGCCATACTTAAAGGGTAAATATAGTAAAAAAAACAATTTTGATATATCCTCAATAAAAGTTAGTTATATGGTCATACATGCAAAAACACATACCCCCAAGCTCACAAGTTTACAAACACCTACTGACCTACCCTTTCATTCCGGTGGCGGCTATACTTAAAGGGTAAATAAAGTAATAAAACAAATTTTGGTATATCCTCAATAAAAGTTAGCTATATGGTTATACATGCAAAAACACACAACCCCAAGCTCACACGTGTATACACACCTACTGACCTAGCCTCCCATTCCGGTGGCAGGCATACTTAAAGGGTAAATAAAGTTAAAAAAAACAAATTTTGATATATCCTCAATAAAAGTTAGTTATATGGTCATATATGCAAAAACACATACCCCCAACCTCACACGGTTACACACACCTACTGACCTACCCTTCTATTCCTGTGGCAGCCATACTTAAGGGTAAATAATTTTTTTTAAAAACTAATTTTGATATGGCCTCAATAAAAGTTAGTTTTATGGTTGTAAACACAAAAAAGACCCCCCCAACCAGACCCAGGTACAGATATCCACTTACCTAAAAAGACATACCCCCTGAACCAGATCCAAGTACACACACCTATTCTTATATTTCTGTAGCAGCCATACTTAAAGGTTTAACTATAGCCAAAAAACTAATTTTTATCAATAAAACCAAAAGTTTTTTTTTTAAACTTCCAACCTGACCCAAGTACACACACCTACCCTTCCATTTCCATGGCAGCCATATTTAAAGGGTAACTATAGTAAAAAAAAAAAACCAATATTGACCAACTGTCAATCATCAAATCATTTAACCACCAACCTGAACCAGGTACTCTACTGACCTGCCCATTCATTCATGTGACAGCCATATTAAAAGGGTAAGTAAAAAAAAATGTCCTCATAATTGCCATTATTGAGTTTAAAAATCTACAGCACAAACACACACATTCCCTTCCAAATCTACAGCACAAACACACACATTCCCTTTCAAGCCAAATTTAAAGTTTATGTTTAAACTTTTCCTTTCTGGTTTATTTTATATCCATATTCAAAATGACACGAGTGGTAAGCAATAAACAATCATACGATCACAGATGAAAACATTTAGATGGAAAGATGGTCATTATTTCCACAACTCAGTGGTTTAACAGCTTTCTTTGCAAAAACAAAATGGAAAAGGAAACATTCATTTACTGTACTGCAAATGAACCAGTTATACTAAATGAACTGTTGATTTCCATTAACTGTAACAAGCAGTAAAATGCTTGTAAGTACAAGCATGGCTATTATTTACTACAGGATATACAGTACATTAAAGTGAACTGTTGTTGGAAATGTATTATTTGTTTTAGGAAAACAGAAATGTTTAACAGATGACTATATAATATAATTGCATTCAATGAAATAAGAAGGTAATTGTGCCATTATCTGCCCTAATCTTAATCCATATTTTTTATTCCATATGAACTACGAGTAAACAAATGTTTCTTTATAATTAAATGTATTTTGAACATTTCAAATATGTATATTACATAGAAGACACCACATTTAATTCCACATATAGCAATAACGTAAACAGGTAACAGGTAAACATACAGTACAACAAGTGGTGTCTTCCCTCTCCCTTTACTGTTGCTGGTGTACACTTCACATAGGGGCATATTTATAAAGGATTGCTATCGCATGACATCGCAATGCGAAAAAGCGATATTTTCGCCTTATTTATAAACTCGCTCATTTTCGCTTTCGCCTTTGCAGAAAAGTATCGCTGTGGCGATGTGTGGCGATAGTTTTCGCCCTATTCATTGCGTTAAGTGTGGTATCACTGCGAAAAGAGAGATTGCTCTCTAGTGTAATTTCAGAGTTATCTGTCACTTTTTTATTTACAGACATTTTATAAATAGGGGGATTTTCGCCTTTTTGCCCCTTTTCTCCTGTTTGTTGCATTTTTGCAGTTTTAACAGGATTTCCGCCAAACATCATTACTTACTGGAATGTTCCATTAACATGACTATTTCTTACACAGCACTATGGTATGTTCCCATATTAATGGAACTGGTATGATAATTAGCTGCAGTTTGCTAAAAATAAGCAATGCTAAAAAAATGTGTCCTATTAATAAAATAGAGAAAATTCGCCTTTTCAGTTTTACACTATTTACCCTATTAATAAAATAGAGAAAATTTGCCTTTTGAGTTTTACACTATCATATCCTATTAATAAAATAGAGAAAATTCGCCTTTTGAGTTTTATACTATTTATATCTTTGGCTGAAAAAAACACCAAATTTTTATTTTAAATAACAAAGATAGGTGTTCTATGTGTATTAACCAATTTAATACTACTTTGAAAAACCACCAGGGAGTATTACCTATTTACCTTCATATGTGCTGAGCTTTTTCAGCATTATTAGTGCTACTTTTTCCTAGATAATTTTCGCTTTTGATGACAATTTGCCTTTTTAATAACTGATAAAAGGAAAAGATGAAAGTTTAAAAAATTATGGTAAAGGCTGGTGGGGGAAAAAAAGCAAAAATAATGCCCCTTTATAAACATGTCCCTCAGACCTCCATTTGATTTTATTGGTAAATAAAGAAAATCGCAACATAAAAAAAAAATCTTTAAAAAGCGAAAAATGAACCTTAAAAAAGTGAAATCGTAGATTGTATTACAGTAAATGCTGGAAAATAGTCTAACACCCCCCTGAGTACTTATTAGTATTGAGAAACACTCCACAATGTACTGACACCTCCATGGACCCATTGGCAGGCTAAATAAATGGCCACTTATGCGTTTTCGCCACCTAAGACTTGGCTAATTGGAATGGCTGAACTTAACGCAAAAGTACACTTTTCGCCATTTTATAAATATGCTTGAGCTGTTACCGCAGCGATGTATGGTGAAAAGCGAAATGTAGCGGAAATGACCTTTCGCCACTGGTTTTCACTGCTTTATAAATAGCGAAAAGGCCAAATTAGGCAAAAACGCTGCGTTAAATAAGGCGAAAAGTTTAACAAACCTTTATAAATATGCCCCATAGTCTTTATCATATAATAGCAGGGAGGTGCACTCAGACAAGGTATATAACAATATTTATTGTGAACAAGCAGTGCACAACGTTTCGGGGCTTCCGCCTTCCTCAGGTGCATAAAACATATCATGTGATCCATTAAATACCAACATGTCCCTCCTACTAAGGGGAGGGCAATTTCATCAGACATACTATGTAGGAGGGACATGTTGGTATTTAATGGATCACATGATATGTTGTTTTAGCGAAGACCCGATAAGGACGAGTGTAATTTTATCTTGCAACATACCTCCAGTATACATAATGCCACCACCATGAACTAATACCCCTTGCTGTGTAAGTATTAAAGGAATAGTTCACTCGAAAAGGGAACTATTCCTTTAATGTATTGATTGAAGCTCGGGAGGTTAAGGAGCTATGCCTTACCTCCCATTCTTCAATTAACTGAGCATGAGCCGGGATCAAAAGTAAGTATAGTTACCCTTTGCGCAATCCACCACTGCAGAGCAGAAAATCTCTGACCTATTCCTGGCTCTAATTCTCTATAGTATGATATTGCGTGCCATAGAGGATTAGAAACAGTAGATCAGTAGGAGAGTTATAAATCTTGGAACATTTGTTCAAGGAGCCAGGGGTGGGTTAACACGGCCTATGAGACAGCACTACAAAGGGTTACACTGATATCTAACTTCTTAACCCCCTTTTTATATTATATGTACTTGGCACTGCACTAATCTTAATTTAATCAACATCCTACTCCTTTTAAGTCAGCTCACCAGCTGACCCCAACCAGTATAACAGTCAGCTTTCCTGTCCCACAACCGGTATTACAGCCAGCCTTCCAGTCCCCCAACTGGTATTACAGTCAGCCTTTCAGTCCCACAACCGGTATTACAGCCAGCCTTCCAGCCCCCCAACTGGTATTACAGTCAGCCTTTCAGTCCCACAACCGGTATTACAGTCATCCTTCCAGTCCCCCAACCAGTATTACAGTCAGCCCTGCAGTCCCCCAACTGGTATTACAGTAAGCCCTCCAGTCCCCTAATCAGTATTACAGCCTGGACTTGGAAACTAATGAGATTGTAAGAAGGGGCCAGAATTAAGTGTGGAATGGAACCCAGGACTTAAGCACTGCAAGGCATCAGTTCTAACCACTGAGCCACCGTGAAAGAAGCAGTTTGACCCAATCACAGCAACCCAATCACAGCAACCCAATCACAACGGCCACCTGGCAGTAGCTATGCCATATGCCCCTCTGTGCATAAGTGACTAATACGCCAAGAGGGAGTGGGTGATACCAGAGCTACTAAATATTGCAGAAGTGCAACCATTAAAGATGTAGATCAATCCTGAGCAGAGCGTTGAAGAGGGTTTTTTTTCTCAAGCAGGCAGCAGCATTGTCATTCATTGAAAGGAGTGAGCGAGAGATATTTACCTGTTCGTGTCCTGGGCCCTATTTGGCCCCTTTTGTGTCCTATGCCTTTTTGACCCTATTTGTGCCCTGGGCTCTAATTGACCCTATTTTTCTCCTGGGCCTATTTTGTGTGCTCACAAGTAATAAGCTGAGTATTTGGGAGAGCCTGTGTGTTTGTGGGGGGGAGGGGATTTAAAGCCATCTGTGTGATCTTGGGGGAGATATGGGCCTGTGGAAGTTCCTGGGAATCATCATCCAAAGACCGAGGATGACCAAGGACAACCAAACATCTGAAGGAGACTGCGCAATTATCTCTGAGGACAGCTGGAGGAAAACAGCATGGCATGAATTTGTATATATTATTATGAAAATTGATTATGTCCAAGCTGCTTAATAGTGCACACAAACACGCATGTCTATGTTTATTGCTAAACTGATGGGATATCCAGTTTTAGATATACTTTTAGGGTGAGTTATTATAATACAGTATTGTTGGGAAACTATAGTGGGAAAAAAAGGGATTTTGAAACATGATCAGATTTTTTTCACAGTGTGCAATGCAGTGAGCAGTGAGCTGACAGTTTCTGCAAAATTGGAAATTTGACAGCTCACTGCTCTAGTGTGTGGCCATACATGGAAATAAGAATAGCATTTCCTACTTTGTTGTGAAATGGATTTTAATATGTAAACATTTTTCTGTTGTAGTTTCCTTTTAAATAATAGGAATATATTTTAATTATTTGGATTCTTTTAGGTATTTTACCTTTATATAACGTGATGGAAGGCAGTTTGTTTTTTTGGTCAAGTGTTTCACTATTCACTTTTGACCCTACTTATATCTTTACAGTTTTCTATTCATGTACTGAAAGAGGAGAGGAGTATTTTTAGGCTGGTATTATTCTAATGGCAGAGATATCTCGTTATAATCACATTCGAGGAGATTCAATAAGGAAGAGTCCCGTTACTTACCTCAGCCTGATCCCGTGACACAATACCTGACGTAAACAAGATAACGTCAGGCATTGCATCATAGGATGGGGCTAAGGTAAGTAACACAACTTTAAAGCCTCCCACACCGTACTGTTAAGTTTTGCACTATCAAGTAGTGCGAAACATAACGGTAGGGGTTTTGAATCGATAGCACATTGCTATTTCCAAAAACATTTGAAAATGGCACTGTGCTCTAAAATCCATCCATAAAACCCATGTTCACCTGAAATTTTGTCGGGTTAATGTGGGTTTTAGATGGATTTGGGCCATATTGAATCTCCCCCATTGTATTTTATCTTCTAATTTGTATTAAATATTGTTCACTCCAGAGGATGATGATATAGATCCTATAGGGACAGTTGGCTCAGAATCTGACTCTGGTGATTATAAGTATAATCTTTCATATCTGTTGTATTCTGTTAGATCAACTGGACTTAAAGTTTAGTTTCAAGAACTGAACTTTAAGTCCAGGTGATCCAACTGAATACAACAGAAATACCATGACCTGGATGAATGAGAACCTTCACAAGCATATAATCTTACATAATGAATAATAATACCTATGTATAATTAAAACATTTTGTAGGATTTATATACATCTTCACCCCTCTCTGAATTACCTTGTTTAGTCCATATTTAATTTTTTGTATTTTATCTTTAGTCTAATTTAAGATTTGTGGAATGTTATTGTGCATCTTTCAAATAGGTGATTAGTGGTCAAAGCTGCAGAGAAAAGATGTTGTAATGGGTGCTATGTCTGGAATTTTAGTTTATTTGTAATAGAACAAGGCAAAGCAAAACATATTTTAAAATTTTCATTTTAGTATGTATAAACATTAATTGTACTGGGTGGTAGCTAACGTTGTTTTTTTTTATAAGACTATGTTTCAATAGGACAGGAAATGTATTGGTGAATTTGCAGTGTTTAATTCAGTAATGGAATGCAATTTGTGTTTTGTTTGTGTATTTGTTTTACATGGTTTTGACAGATCATTTTAAGGTGTCTTTAAAACATTTTTAAAAGTTCCTGAGTTCATGAGTTTTACTGTTTGAATTCTTACAGCTTCATCAGGGATAAAGGCCACAGCAGAGTGCTGAAGTAAACCCTTCTACTAGACTTTTTAAAACACACGCAGAAGTATTTGCACTGCTACTATTCTTTTAACATTTATTTGGTGTGTATATTTAAATAGTAGTTTTGGGTAAAACACTTTTCATTCTGAAAGAAGTGCTGATTATTTTGATAGCCACATATAGTTGTAAACACTTTGAAGTTTTCACCTGGACAGCTGCAAGTGGGACATCCTATTTAGCTCTAACAGTTACCAGCGTTCCTCCTTATGCTTTCTGCAACAAAGAGGGCTGCCAAACATCTGGAAAGACACAGGTTGTACATTCTTGCCATTGATTGTAGTCCTTTTCAGTATATCTGTTGTATTCAATTAGATCAACTGGACTTGAAATGTAGTTCTTGAAGACGTTTCGCTAGTCATCCGACTGGCTTTCTCAATTCAGAATGACTTGTACAAGAATCTGTTGTGAATACAGCAGATATACCATGACCTGGATGAATGAGAACCTTCACAAGCATATTTCCTTTTCATTATTTCAGTTAGAGATTGAATGATAATGTGTCTTTGTTGTAAGTAAACACTTTCCCCTCCCAGGGTAATAACACCATTACCATATGAAACACAGTCAGGGTTATTCAATAAAAGTTCTTATCCTTTAAAATGGTGCTAATTTTGCCCCAACCAATCAGATGTAAGCTTTCAAATGTTAAATAAGATCTGATTAGTTGGGGCAAAATTAGCACCATTTTAAAGGATAAGAACTTTTATTAAATCTCCCTGAGTGTTTTCTACTTTTTAATCAGGTGATGTATTACTCTCTCTGGGTTAACCTATGTTGGGAGGTAAGAGTCATAGCTGACCTTTACCTCCTGTTCTTCAATGAAACTGAAAAACGGTAAGCGTGAATTTTGAGTGGAAATACCCTTTAAGATTAGAGATGTACTGTGGGTTCTAATAGAACCCAATTTCGAATCGAATTCGAAGGTTTCAAAGTCCAGATGAAACTTTCATAATCTTTTTTAACGAAACCCGAATTTTCAGAGTTTTCGTTTTTTATCGAAAATTTCGATAATTATCGAAATCGAAAGTAGATGAGTATCGAAATTGAAAGTAGATGATTATCGAAAGTAGATGATTATCGAAATCGAAAGTAGATAATTATCAAAAATTGAAAGCAGACTATTTCCAAAAATCAAAAGTAATTATCAAAAATCGAAAGTAGATAATTTTCGGAAATCGAAAGTAGACAATTTTTGAAAATAATCGATTTTCGAAAATCGAAAGTAGGCGATTTTCGAAAATCGAAACTCGAACTTTCCGCAAATTTCGAAAAATTCGAAAACGAAACTCAACACTTTCAAACATCTCTATTTAAGGTGTGTGTTTAAGACAAAATAATCCAAAATCTAAAAAGTCTAAACATTATTAAATAGCTTTAAAAAAAAACATGCATCATAGCTGCATATCATGCAAAACAGATGTTAAACCCATGCAAATTGTTAATGAATTCAAGATACTGTAAAATTGTGTTAAGTTTTACAATTGTGTTTTAATCTTGCTTCCAAAATAAATGTAGAATTGCTTGTTGTCTCTCTATATTTCAGTGTTGCTGGACATTGCATGCTAAATAACTTTGTTGAAGGTGGTGGTGTATCTGGAAAGATCTTTCATTGCATGGTAAGTAATATAGTCTCTGAATTTGAAGGTGGGTGCACACTGTGACATTTTTTGAAATATGACAGACAAATTCTGTAAGATTCTCTCTGTCATCTTTCAAAGATGTGGCTATGTGCAGTCCAGAGCATTCTTCCTAAATAAAGTATAGGGAGATTGTTTAGTAATACCACACCCCCTATGACCGCAGCCTTGTACTTCAGAACAGAGGGCGAAAAGTTCAGATCATTCCCATAAAGCTGATGTGAATGCTCGTTAGCTTTAGGGAATGCTGATTTTTACAGAACACGCTTAACTGATAAAATGTGTATATACAGCTTAATGACAGTGATATTCTTCACCAAAGTTTTTTGCTGTAGTAATTTTCTTTTTTTTCTCTCTGTCCTGTTTTGAGCCAGGTGTTCAATTTAAGTTCTTTACTTTCACTTAGTTGTTGGGTATTTATGCATGGATAGTTTTAAACGCCTTTCACTTACCTATAGGCCTTTCATAAACTACATAAGATACTGTATATGTATATACATGTTGTATATATGTATATATGTTGTGTTCTGCTTTCTGATTTAGAATGCCAAGTACATTCAGAAAGATGTGATATGAAGGAGATGTTACTGCAAAGTATTTTCTCTTTAGTGCCATGCACTGTGTGTACAGTAATTTATATCCCCCCATCAAAATTCTTGACAGCACTCAATAAACATTAAAAAAAATAAAGAAAAAAAGAAAAATTCACAAGGCCGGTACCTAATAAGCAATAAGCAGGAGTTACACAAATGTCTTAATAAGTCTACAAAGAAATTAACATCACTGCTTTGCTGGTAAAATCCCTTTTCCAGTGTTCTTCTGTTTAAAGTTAATAGAACATGTCTTTCTTCACTTTTTCATGCAGACCTCGAAGTTCCAAAAGAAACATATAAAACACTCTAATCCTTTGTAGCGCTTCCTGAATAAAGCAACTAACCAAACGGAAGTCACAGTTATCACAGGAGAGGAAAAGCTCACAATAAAAAACATTATGAAAGAAGTATTTCAGCTGTCTCTTATCCTTTGACTTGTTGAAAGTACACTTATCAGCAAAACGAAATACAAGCCCAGTCAGCTGTTATTTAAATCAAGGACTTCAGTTCCATCTTTTCACTTTTCTGTCCACTTTGTTTTCATCAAAGGTTTTCGAAACTAATCACATGGAAATATTTCCCAAGGGTTGTGCACTGCCGGCATTAGTTTGATATCTATTACATTGGACGATTCAGGCTGGACATTCTGTTAGATTACCTTAAAAATAAAAAAAATGTTAATATACTAAATGACATTTTAAATATGTGCTATTTATTAAATAAAGGTGCATTTTATATGCAGAATACAGTACAGATTCCATTTAAATGTTAGAAATATTTTCTCTATTTATATTTGACATCTATTTTGTATATAAAATATGTCAAGATATTGCTGTATTATATGTCATTTAAATACCTGTACATCATAATTTCCCTGTTATCCTCACATCTTGCAGTCTAATTACACAGAGAGAGACAATCAGTAACTATTATTATGCCCTGGTGCTATTTTTCAGGGGGGAAATGATTATTGGAATATTTCTATACATACATATTTCTGTACATATATTAAATATGTGTAGAGTCAATGTGTAGAGTCACCATATCAATATGGTGACTATATGACTAATATCCAGTACATTGGCCAGTTTATTGGTCAGGCAAGTTGTGTTTATATATCACATGCTGGTAAGTTGCTGTATTTCTTCCGACCATCAATTAGAGAAACTAGTGGAATGATCTCACCACTAGTTGAGGCCATGCTATTTATACTCAAGGTCAGTGCAAAAGTGATACAAGAAGATGAGAGTAAGTATAGTATGTGATACTCTTTTTATTTGCACTAACAATAGTTTTCTTAATAGATTAGCTTTTGGGAGCTTCCTCCCTTTTTCAGATCTTTACATCATCTGGCAACTAACAAACTTTTACAATATACAAGAACACAAAATACCATTGGGGATGAGGATAGCAATATAAACAGACAGTAAAAGATAAGGGATGTATAATTGAAATGTGAAAGGGGGTAGAGAGTAATTGGTAAGGGGAGAGAGAGTGGTTATAAAGTGTCTGATAGTAATTTAAATGACTCAAGTCAATGTTGAGTCCAGTTTGTCTTGTACTCCACATTAGACTCAACTGGACTCAACATTGACTTGATCCATTTAAATCACTATCAGACACTTTTTTGTTAGTGCAAATAAAAAGAGTATCACATACTATACTTACTCTCATCTTGTATGCTACAAGTGCACTAATACGGCTACAATCAATTTAAGTGCAAAAGTGAAACAGAATAGCACATGTGTACTGTAAGCAATGTGTGCATTAAAAAAATTAGTCTAAAATATCTGTTGTATTCAATTAAATCAACTGGACTTGAAGTTTAGTTCTTAAAGACGTTTCGCTAGTCATCCGACTGGCTTTCTCAATTCAGAATCTGTGGCAATTATGTACCCTGGAAAATCCCAATTAGCATATCACAGCCAAGTGTTATGGGCGTGATTGGATAGTGGCTAAAAGGTGTTATAGGAACGCACAGAGTAAGGTGTCAAAACAGCATTGTACATGGCAGACAGTTGGTGTCAAACCCCCCACCTCTAGGCTTGGTTTCATTATTTTCACATAGATAGCCTCTCTTGAACCAGTCATGTTCCTTTGCCAATATGTTAACATTACAATCTTTAAAGGTATGTCCTTTATCCTTACGATGCAGGTACACGGCTGAGTCCTGACCCAAGAAATTGGCTCTTCTGTGCTGGGCCATACGTTGATGCAGTTGCTGTTGTGTGGTCTCCCCCACATACAATTCAGAGCATTCTTCACTGCACTGCACTGCGTATATGATGTTGCTTTTCTTGTGTTTCGGTATTGGGTCTTTCGGATGTACCAATTGCTGCCTCAGTGTGTTGTTCGGTTTAAAGCAGACAGGGATATGGTGTTTTTTGAAAATTCTTTTTAATTTTTCGGAGACCCCTGCTACATATGGGATGACCATGTTCTTTCTCCTGTCTGGCTTTTCCCCTTCACTGTTGGCATTCGTGTTCTTTTCTTTCCTTCTACTTCTTTTGACAAAGGCCCAGTCTGGATATCCACAAGTTTTAAGGGCTCCTCTGAGAAGTTTTCACCTCTAAGCCACTATCCAATCACGCCCATAACACTTGGTTGTGATATGCTAACTGGGATTTTCCAGGGTACATAATTGCCACAGATTCTTGTACAAGTCATTCTGAATTGAGAAAGCCAGTCGGATGACTAGTCTTCAAGAACTAAACTTCAAGTCCAGTTGATCTAATTGAATACAACAGATATACCATGACCTGGATGAATGAGAACCTTCACAAGCATTAGTCTGATAGAATAAAGAGTGGTAGAAAACTATTACTTCACCAAATATCCAACTATATATTTAATTATTAAATACCACCTCCAGTCAGGCTTCCGCCCAAACCAATCCACAGAAACTGTCCTCACTAAAGTGAACAATGATTTGCTAAATCTAAAGGTCACTACTCTTTGCTCATTCTTCTTGATCTGTCCTCTGCATTTGATACTGTTGATCGCCCTCTACTTCTTCAGATCCTGGCCTCCTTAGGTATCCAGGACACTGCACTTTCTTGGCTATCCTTCTATCTCTCTGGTAGGACCTTTAGTATTTTCCACCCCGGAATTAGCTCCACCCCTCGCCCCCTCCCTGTGGGGGTCCCGCAAGGCTCGGTACTCGGTCCTCTTCTTTTCTCCATCTACACCCATGGCCTTGGACAACTCATTAGTTCATTTGGGTTCCAGTATCACCTGTATGCGGACGATAGCCATTTATACATCTCTTCCCCGGATCTCCCTACACTGACATCCCAGGTCCCCAACTGCCTTAGTGCCATCTCTGCCTTCATGTCCTCCCGCTTCCTTAAAATAAACATAGACAAGACTGAACTTGTCCTTTTCCCACCCCCATGATCTGTTCCCCTCCCTAGCCTTACTATTAATATTAACAACACACCCATATCCCCATCTCCTCATGTCCGCTGCCTGGGAATAACGCTAGATTCTGATCTTTCCATCAAACCTCATGTCAATTCGCTTGCCAATTCCTGTCGGCTCCAACTCAAAAACATCTCCCACAATCGACCCTTCTTTTCGAAGGAAGCTACAAAAATCCTAGTCCATGCACTAATCATATCCCGGCTACACTACTGCAGCACACTCCTGTGTGGTTTGCCAAACAACCGCCTGGCACCGCTTCAATCCATTCTCAACTCTGCAGCCCGGCTCATTCATTTCTCTTCTTGCTTCTCTAATGCCTCTCCTCTCTGTCAGTCCCTCCACTGGTTGCCCATCACGCAAAGGATCCAGTTCAAATTGCTTACCTTATCCTATAAAGCACTATCCAACATAGCCCCTCCATATTTCTCAGAGCTGATCCAGCGATACCATCCCAGACGCAACCTCCACTCTGCAAACGATACCCTCCTCTTATCCACTCTGGTCGCCTCTTCCCATGCCCGCATTCAGGACTTTACTTGTGCTGCCCCTCTGCTCTGGAACTCCCTTCCTCCATCTGTCCGTCACTCACCGTCCTTAACACCTTCAAACGTAACCTTAAAACCCACCTCTTTAGGCAAGTATATAACCTGGCCTAGACATTACCCCCTTACTTCCCAATATGATCCAACCTGCCTTTCACACTCCACTGCCAATCTATTTACAGCCTACCGATTCCCGCAACCTAATGTCTCACCCCCATATCCTCTAGTCTGTAAGCTCTTTGGGCTCTTTCCTATTGTATCATGGTATTGCTGTAAGAAATTCCTCACTCTGTTTACTTATATTATGTATTACTTGTATATGTAATATGTATGACTTTGTATAACATGTATTACCCTGTATGTAATGTATGACTATGTAATTGTAAAGTGCCACGGAAGATGTTGGCGCTATATAAATCAATAATAATAATAATAATAAATACATTGTTAATCTCCTGGATTTTTATAAGGCTACAATTGTCTTTTAATGTATGCTATTGAAAATCAATGTTCAAATACAGCCAAATAAATAGTACAGTCAAAAAAGAAATTCATTTTTGTCATATGACTAATTTTGTGCTTGTTGGGGCTTAAAGATGCAAGTCAACTAATGTATGGCAAGCACAAGTATAAAAAGCAGCCAGGATATGTTTCTCCCATTCTCTCCGCATTTAAAATCTCATTGTGTTAATGGCTGCCAACATCAAATAGATTCTGTGTTTTCACATCAGCTTTACCACGTCTTCAGGGGTGTAACGATCAGGAAAGAGAGGGGGG
This sequence comes from Hymenochirus boettgeri, assembly GCA_019447015.1. Classification (NCBI taxonomy): domain Eukaryota; kingdom Metazoa; phylum Chordata; class Amphibia; order Anura; family Pipidae; genus Hymenochirus; species Hymenochirus boettgeri. The sequence goes on from CM033474.1 coordinate 142,605,290, forward strand.
GAATCTTCTTGTTTTTTCTATGACAGATACAGCCTCCTCCCAGAAAACCACTGTAGATTAAGCATGCATAGTGGCCCCATCATAGTTTTAGTGGTGGGCCCAGTGATTCCGAGTTAAAACCACTGCACATCATATATCTTTGCAGAAATGAATGCAATTACTTAAGATCTCCTTTATTCAGCATCAGTCCTAATTCCCAAAACACTTTTAAATGTTGTTTCTATGTGAAATATTTTATATCTGATAATCCTGTAAGCCCAGATCATTTCTTTAGCACTACTTTTTCACAATTGCTTGCTTGGTGTTGCAGGAATATTTTTAAAAATACCCCTATGAATGAACCAGTCTTCCCACATTATACAGACATTTACCTGTATCTTAGAAACCATTAGCTTAAATGATTGTATAACAATAGTATTCTGTGATGTGGATGGGTTAGAGAAAATGCCAAGCCCCCAAGGCCCATGAGGATGAGTATCATCATCTCTAACCACCTTGTCCTGTTGATTATCAACCACTTGACAGTCCGCTGTCAGGCTGATAGGCACCAGACTCTCAATGTATGTAAATATAGATCACATTATAAGTTCCAAAACGCTTGTTGTAACAGGTCTGTGGCTTCTTCACTTTCACTGCTCCTATTTAGATGGGAGTTGACTCTTCTGATCAAAGTGGAATTTGTCTTTGTTTTCATTTCTGCTCTTATTCAAGGAACAAAACCAATAGATAACAAAATATGATTTAAACATGTTCTTTTTTTTTTATTTCTATTAAACCAGCTCTAAAGCTATGTTAGTACTAATTTACAGATTTTTTTTTTTTACAATAAAGTTATTTTGTCTTTCAAGTTTTTCATGTTTTGGTGTAAAAGAAAGAGACTTGTTTAGATAGAAATAGAAATTACAAAACACTGTCAGATACTAATAGCAGGAGATTGTGTTTTCAGACCTCTTATAATAAGAAGAATGTCCTCTATATGTTTTGGTATTCACAAAAGACTCAATTGCATATTCATTTCATGTTGACTTGATGGATTAAATTATACCAAGGTTAAAATCAATCCTGCATGTGTTCATTAGAATGGCCTAAATTCCCTAGTGGGTGTAAAGCTCCAAAATGCATTTAGTGGCAGTGATAAGGCCAGGTCTATTATATGTCATTTTAAACAAAGAGCAAGAAAAACCCTTTGGAGGCACTTTATCAGCTATTAAACAGAGACATTGCATCGAGGGGGAGATTAATGATTAGCATTTCTACTCCCTGGGATAAGAATAACATTTACATGCCTCTTCATCTCTCAGCCATTGTATCCAAGCAAATAATATGAATACTCTTTAGCTAGAACAGCTTTGTTTGTCTAGTTAGCCACTAGCATCAAAGCCCTAGTAACACATAAACATACAAAACACAATAGTAAAGAAGATGTATTCCACCATGTTCAAATACCACATCATATCACATATGTGTATCACATAAAGACTAGATATTTATATTAGTAAGAACCAACTTATGTACAAATCCTTCTGGTGTATAGCTGCTTAATTTTAAGAAGAAGCATCAGAGTAACATGAACCCAGGAAGGCACACAAAAAACAGACTTTTCTTGTAATTTTTTGTAATTTTGTTGTAAAATAGAGTTAGAGTTTGGAGTAAGTCAGGAGGTCCAGAATGCTAAAGGAATGCTGAAGGTGGCCATACTCACAAACTTAAAGATCATTTGGTTGCTCTTGTGCAGAGAAAAAAATTTCCAGCATGTCCACTGAGAAGAAAATATAACTTATTTACAGATTGTTCTGTGGTATTGAGATATATAATATGGTACAATTGCAATGTTCTCATGTATGTCCACTATAAAAATACCATAAGAAGAAGAATTTTCTGCATTATTAGTGATACATTTCACAGCTTTATAAAGTAATGGCTGAAAGTTTGTGATTCCTTAAAGGGTAAATGTGGGCCAAAAAACAACTTTAGGGAAATTGACAGGAATCGCTTTCCTGCCTGAGTATTTTTGCAATTTCATTATCCATTATTTTATTTACATAGTTTTGAAGATATTTACATTTTCATGTGTGATATGGAAGCAGCATCACCTGATCCTCTGCCCTTCCTTCTTCCTGCTCTGAAACCCTGTGACAGTAGCAATCTTTTGCCTGGTACTTGGGTAGTGTGTTCTCTGCCATAGGAGAACTGGGATCTTTTGGACTAGGGGGAAAACAAATTCAAGTGGCCCTTTCAGAGGCTGAGGGAGTGATGACCAGTCTTGAAATGCTGAAAAGTCTTGAAAAGGCTGTGACCTATCACTCCCCGTCTGGTTCCAATACCTCTCTTTCCCCCTTCCCTTTCCCTCAATGTACACAGCAATCATGTGCTCTGATCGGCTGACATGTTTCTCAAAATAAAAGTTAAGTTTTAACTGATCCATTCAGCATGATAATGCAAGTAATTGAAAGAATCTCACTGTACACAACATCCCTGAATGCTAATGTACAAAGGAGCAGGCAGAAAGGTTTCACATTGATGGAGCAATTATCAAGCCATATGGTATGACATCATACCAGCAGTCATGGGCCAATAAGTGTAGCAAAGTGTGCTCTCTACCCCCACAGCCCCCTTCTGTGGGGCCCCTCACTCCCGTGGGCCTCCAGGGTGCCTCTTCTCTGTGTCCACTACTCCTTGCATGCCCCCATAGCCCCTCCCCCTCATGGCCCCCTGTGGCAACTTTCCCTTGTGGTGCCCCTGTGGCCGCTTCCCTCACATGGCCCATGTGCCCCACCTCTCTGCCCTTATGGCCCCTCCCCCACTTGCACCTCAGACCCACCCCCCTGCAGAAAAAAATGTGAAAACAAATGCAGAATCAGCTATTTTCAACTTTCTGTCTCCACCTAAAAGAGCGGTTTTGACAAAGTTTTCTGTAGGTGGGGTTAGGGTATAGGTCTGAGGTGCAAGTGTAGGAGGGGCCACAGGAATGGGATGGGGCTGTAGAGTCACTTACCAGTTCTCCTGGTATCTTCCTGTGTCTGCACAGAGGTATACACAGGGGAGGGGAGGGAACTGGCTTCCTCCACAGAGAAATCTTGTGGCTGTGTTCACTGGCGGCGAGGGGGAAGAGCATTTGTTGGAATGGAATCTGCCAGCCTCCCACCCCTCCCACCCCCTAACTTTCTGATCTTGTATTTCCTAATAGTTTGGCCTATACAGCATGTAGAGAGGTGGTTGATGGCTCATATTAAATCCCTTTATTTAAAATTAACTTGTGTAAAACCCACAGCAATAACTACTAAATTCTAAACCAATTGCATCAACTTTTGCTCAACATTTTAGTGTTAGCTAATGATTGTCGTTAAAAGTCCCACAAAGGTTCAGATGCAATCACAATGCACCAACGTGAAAAATCAGATGATGTGTTTGGTCACATTCCTAAAGAAAGTATAGATACTTAAAGGGCTCAAACTTTCAATCATTACTGTAGGTAAACAAAAAGAAAATACAAATGTCACTGAGAAATCTAACATTTATAAATATGCCCCATAGTGTACCATAGTAATTGAAGCTTGCTATATAAACTCAGATCAGATTCGTGCTTTCTAGCATTTAAGGATTTTTCTTAGGGGTTTATGAAGCAAGCCTCTTCCTTAAAGAATCAGAGTGTTTATCTATATTGTATTGCCAAGAAATTGATTCAGTTATTTATGAAAACAAGCATTAGTAAGTTAATTTGAGAAGTGTATGTTATATAGAATATAATGTACCTCTCGTGGTTTATATAAGTGAATGACTGGCACTTACTGTAGATAGAATATCATAGAATTGTGATTGGAACTCATACCTAAGGAGAAGAACATGTTAAAAAGTGCACATTATTCTTTTTACCTATTTTCTATGAGTAAAATATAATTAGTCTGAAGATTATAAAAACTGGCCACTATTAGGTTCATGGCATACTGTTTTTTTATTATTATTAACATTTATTACTCTTGGGCAACATCATTTTAAAGTAAATCTCAGCATTTACTTTAGTTTTTTTAAATTTCTGTTATTGTTGAGTATTTAAGATTTAAGATTTTTGATATTGATATTGATATCCTGTTAATTAATATTTCAGTCCTGGAATATGTTTTATGTCAAATAACATTTATTATTTACTGTCTCTTCCAGGAAGTGCATAATTCATGTTGCAAGATTGTCTTCATCATTCTCTTGTATTCAGTGAATGCCATTGTTTATTTTGGTAGGAAATATTGTTTAGCATTTTAAATGAAGAGTAAAGTTTAAGTCCCCCCTTCTTATAAAGCCTGATATCCTTGCGATGTGCATGTTAGCTAATATAGTAATGTATTCACACTTAATAACATAGCAAATAGTGCATTTAGTGCAGAAAGGGTGGAGCATTTCGATTGTAATTCCTTTAAAGAAGAAAAATACTCAATTGTTCAAAGAATGCAATTTCATAAATTTGTTTGAATTTATTGTATTATCAACTTTGAGGCTGACAGGACTGAAACTAACCTATTTGAAATCCGTGACTACACACTAAATAAAAGGCAAAAGACATTAACATCAAAAGTTTAGCAATGTGTGAATACTTATAAGTGACCTGTAATGCTATATCCTTTACTTACTAAGGGCTTAATTTATTTGATGCACGCAACCCGACTCTTAAATGAAATTCTGCCTCTATCCATAAGCTGCTAAGATTAACTGAATACATTTTTGACTGTTTGGCTCAGGAAATGAGCCTGCACATGAAAAAAAATGGCAGCCCTAACATCTATCTACAGAATCATGGGTTATTGCTGGGCTGGTATATATTTAGGCGGACAATTCCACAAATTATTTTTTTTAAAAAGAGCTCCTGTGTGGAGTTTAAGTCATACTAACCGATTTAATATTGGTTAGTTCAAATTTAACTCCTTCCTTGCAGCGGCTGTTAACCATGCGGCAATGTTATATGCATTTAGCAGTTAATGCTAATGGCTGGCATTAGTCCTGCAGTACTTAACCTCCTGTGAGCCACTATCTGCATATAACATCGCTGGTGTGATTCAACCAGGAAGCCAATAGCAGCTCTCTGTGCATCACACTGTATATTTGTAACAATTATTCTTGTCATTTTCTTCCTGTTTTCCATGTTTTTTGTGTGACTTGTGATGATTTTCCAATATACAACAAAAGTAACTAATTTTTGCATGTATAAATATAATAGTTCCTGTCTCTATACAGTAAACAATAACCTAAACACCTGAACTAAACTTGAGAATATGAAAATGTGTGGGTTTACCTTAGGCAATACATTTTTATATTGCCTTTAAAAAATATGATTGACTGCAGCCAAAAATTGCATGTGGCTAATAATTTGGATAGTGTAGTATTTCTTGTACTTAAATCTTCCATCCAATAAAATAAATCTTTGTCATGGCTTATAGCCAGGAAATAGAATCTGTCTTTCATCACCCGTAAAATGAAAACACTTGAATAAGTTTAAATGTTTCATTTTCAGAATTCCTTTTTTCTTTGCAATTGTTGGGCTTGGTGTCCTAATCAACAGCTCCACCACTTGTTTGTTTAGAAAAATTTGTTTCAGAAACAGAAACCCTATGTAAATTGTTAACTTAACTAAGATTTGATTTTTCTGTTCTGTACAAGAACCTGCACAAATTAAATATGTTTTGTGTTGTGAAACATAAATGAAGCTCAGGAAAACTGCTACCAGAATACTACAGTCTAAGTTTAATATGTCATTGATGCAGAGTTTTGTCTGATTATTTATGTTAATTAAATTTTTTAATATAAAATAAAAAAAAATTATAAAAACACAAGGGAATATATTCTCCAAAGAAATATACCCCGTATACTATATTTTTTTTGCCTGTAAAAATTATGCCTTGGAAAATGTATCAGTTAATAGTTTACATTTATAATGTACATTTAAGAACAACTATACTCTCCTTACCCACTGTCCACCGTGGGTAATATGCCAGGTCCTCGCCACTGGGTTCCCCTTCTGTCTTTTGCTATACTTACTTAAAGCTTTCTTTGTGGCTTCTTCCTCCATTCAGTTGGCGATTCTGGCCAATGAGAAAACACGCTTTTTACAAGCGTGTCTTCTCATTGGCCAGGATCACGAAGGTGCAAGTCGGAGTCGCAGAGCAAACTTTAAGTAAAAAGGTCACAAGAATTTATTGCATGCAGTAGTGTAACTAGGAATCACTTGGCCCCCCAGCAAAACTATAAATAAAATAAAATTTAAAAACATTTAACCGAATATTTTGTTATTTATTGTGCCCCAAATGGTTGCCTGTAACAGGTATGCTGACATGCAATTTCTTTAGATGCCCAGACTTTCTATCAAATACATTGATGGTGCCCATACTACACATAATTGTTCAGTGTTGTTTCCTTTGTTAGACAATACGCTTTGGCAAGGGAGGATGTAATTTACAGACATTAATATATATATATAAATATAATATATATAATATATATATATATATAAATAGATTTTTCTTTGCAGAACAGGTTAAGTTGTTAATAATAATAATAATAATAATAATAAATAATAAAGTTGTCAAATAATAGTGCTGTTGGCTAGGGGTCAGAGAAGTGCAACTACCTGTAAACTAAAATGCAGTGTCAACTCAACTATAAGATAGGCTGGCTCAGTTAGGGTTATTAACACTGACATAGAGTCACTTTTGGGGGGGCAATCTGAGCATGTTATACAAATATATATATATTTATTCTACATTAAGGCAGCTTACCTGATTCTCTCCCTTGATGCCGGGGTTCATGACATATGTTTATATATTTTGGAAGTGATATACTATTGACTGGTATTTAAATACTAAAGGAATATACTCACATGTGATTAAACCAGTCTACCTTGGGGTTTAGTGCTGGGCCTCATTTGTTATTGCAATAATAGTACACACTATTAAGCTTTTTTAAGAGATGAGGTAAAAAAAAATTGCCAGGCAAAACTAATAATCATAACTTTTTAATAGTCTACTACAGTTAGAGAACATTTGATAACATCTGGTTATTTGCTGCAAATTAACAATAGGACAAAATGTTGCATCTTTTATTATTTTAGCCCTATATGTATTATATAATATTGTTTAGGACAATTCCACCCTCATAATAAAATCTTTTAGAAAAAATGGCCTCTGATTCTTAACTGTATGCCTGCTTTGCTTCTGGATGTCTCATGGAAACTGAGCAATTTAGAAACCTGTACTGAGCCTGTACTGAGCATGGACATGCTCAGAAGAGGCAGACAGGGGATTAACATTCAGTCATTGGCTGTGATGTCAACTGTCAAATCCAAAGAACCAGGAAGCAGAAACAGGGGAAATGGGACATTGTGCAGGATTTCTAGTTAGACTTATATATTTCACATTTCAAACTTTTACAGTTTAGAGTTTTGGGGGGTGATTTACCTGTATGTAAGTTTTCATTTTGGGGCTGGACTTGCCCTTTAAAAACACAGAAATGGGACCTAGAATTCAAGTAGTCAGTGTCAAAAAAACTAGCTGATATGTTTCCTTAAATCAATGTGTTGATCACATGAATGGATGTACTAATCTACAATTAATCCTCTATTACTGCTTGTTTCAATTGATTCACTCAGTGGAATCTCTAGGTTGACACTGACAAACATCTATGTAAAGATTAAACAGAGTACAGCAATGTAGTTGGTACAAATAGCAGTGTGTGAAAGGGAAGCTCAGTGGCTGTAACAAAAGGAGAGAGCATTTATTTACCAGGAAATACAGAAGTCTTTCAATGCCCTCTGGTGATTCTGAAGTGTGTTATTCCCTTGAGCTGTTGTGAAACTGTAATGTTTCATTTAAAGCAAAGGAGAAAGGAAATACAGAATAAATTATACACAGTAGCAGTGTTATTATTGTAAATGTTAAACACATTTTTATTAAGAAAATGTTTCATTGAGAAATGAAAGAAGATAATTGGTTCGTCTTGATATTAAAGGGTATGTCCACCCCATAAACTTATTTTTAATATGCTGCTCCCCTATGTACCCCAGCCCCAACCGCATAAATATTTTTTTCAGAAAGACCCCCAAACTCTTACTTACCTCCCCTCGTTCCTCCGCCGCACTGCCGGCCCTCTGCTTGCGAGAATGCAAGCAGAGGGGCGGGACCGGCAGTCGTGTCTGTGATTGGCTGAGCGGCAGCCAATCACGGACGCGGCTGCCAGTCATTCAGTGCAGCGGAGGTGATTGGCTACACCTCCTGGTGTTTAGTTTTGGGACTTTGGGGGGGGTTTACAGGAGAACCCTATGGAGCTGGGATGTGAGGTAAGGATTAAACTACACTACATGGTGGGGCCAGTAGTTGGGGGGATTATAGTTTTGGGGGTGGACATGCCCTTTCACTGCCACAGATCGTATATTCACGATCTGTGCAGTGAATGCACAAACTGCCACAGATCGTGATCGGCCCCTGCTAGGGCCGATCGGGGGCAGCATTCAACTGCCCCCCTAGTCCCCTCGATCCCCCCTCGGTTTCGTCCAAATCCGAGGGGGGGATCAGGAGATATCCTGCATTGAAGTAATTAAGGGCATGTCCACCCCCAAAACTATAATCCCCCCAACTACTGGCCCCACCATGTAGTGTAGTTTAATCCTTACCTCACATCCCAGCTCCATGGGTTCTCCTGTAAACCCCCCCAAAGTCCAAAACTAAACACCAGGAGGCTAGCAGGGCTCTGCCTGCTATCTTGCCTCCGGTAGATATTTGCATGCGCACTGCAGCCCTTCTCCCCCCTCCCTCCCCAACCTCTCCCTCCCTCTCCCTCCCGTTCTACATCCCTCCCCCTAGCGTCAATCCCTCTTAATATGCTGTCCCATGTCCCCCAGCCCCAACTGCATATTTTTCTTTTCAAAAAGCTCCCCAAACTCTTACTTACCTCTCCGCTTTCCACCGCTGCACTGATGACCGGCAGCCGTGTCCGTGATTGGCTGCCGCTCAGCCAATCACAGACGCGACTGCCGGTCCCGCCCCTCTGCTTGCATTCTCGCAAGCAGAGGGCCGGCAGTGCGGCGGAGGAACGAGGGGAGGTAAGTAAGAGTTTGGGGGTCTTTCTGAAAAAAATATTTATGCGGTTGGGGCTGGGGTACATAGGGGAGCAGATATTAAAAATAAGTTTATGGGGTGGACATACCTTTAATATCAAGACGAACCAATTATCTTTCTTTCATTCTCAATGAAACATTTTCTTAATAAAAATGTGTTATACATTACAATAATAACACTGCTACTGTGTATAATTTATTCTGTATTTCCTTTCTCCTTTGCTTTAAATGAAACATTACAGTTTCACAACAGCTCAAGGGAATAACACACTTCAGAATCACCGAGGGCATTGAAAGACTTCTGTATTTCCTGGTAAATAAATGCTCTCTCCTTTTGTTACAGCCACTGAGCTTCCCTTTCACACACTGCTATTTGTACCCACTACATTGCTGTACTCTGTTAATCTTTACATAGATGTTGTCAGTGTCAACCTAGAGATTCCACTGAGTGAATAATTGAAACAAGCAGTAATAGAGGATTAATTGTAGATTAGTACATCCATTCATGTGATCAACACATTGATTTAAGGAAAATATCAGCTAGTTTTTTTGACACTGACTACTTGAATTCTAGGTCCCATTTCTGTGTTTTTAAAGGGCAAGTCCAGCCCCAAAATGAAAACTTACATACAGGTAAATCACCCCCCAAAACTCTAAACTGTAAAAGTTTGAAATGTGAAATATATAAGTCTAACTAGAAATCCTGCACAATGTCCCATTTCCCTGTTTTTGCTTCCTGGTTCTTTGGATTTGACAGTTGACATCACAGCCAATGACTGAATGTTAATCCCCTGTCTGCCTCTTCTGAGCATGTCCATGCTCGTACAGGCTCAGTACAGGTTTCTAAATTGCTCAGTTTCCATGAGACATCCAGAAGCAAAGCAGGCATACAGTAATGAATTCAGAGGCCATTTTTTCTAAAAGATTTTATTATGAGGGTGGAATTGTCCTTTAAACACTATATAAATACATATAGGGCTAAAATAATAAAAGATGCAACATTTTGTCCTTATTGTTAATTTGCAGCAAATAACCAGATGTTATCAAATGTTCTCTAACTGTAGTAGACTATTAAAAAGTTATGATCTTATTAGTTTTTGCCCTGGCAATTTTTTTTACCTCATCTCTTAAAAAAGCTTATAGTGTGTACTATTATTGCAATAACAAATGAGGCCCAGCACTAAACCCCAAGGTAGACTGGTTTAATCACATGTGAGTATATTCCTTTAGTATTTAAATACCAGTCAATAGTATATCACTTCCAAAATATATAAACATATGTCATGAACCCCGGCATCAAGGGAGAGAATCAGGTAAGCTGCCTTAATGTAGAATAAATATATATATATTTGTATAAACATGCTCAGATTGCCCCCCCAAAAGTGACTCTATGTCAGTGTTAATACCCTAACTGAGCCAGCCTATCTTTAGTTGAGTTGACACTGCATTTAGTTTACAGGTAGTTGCACTTCTCTGACCCCTAGCCAACAGCACTATTATTTGACAACTTTATTTTATTTTATTATTATTATTATTATTAACAACTTAACCTGTCTGCAAAGAAAAATCTATTATATTATATATATATTATATATATTATATTATATATATATATTAAATATACTTGTCTGTAAATTTACATCCTCCCTTGCCAAAGCTATTGTCTAACAAAGGAAACAACACTGAACAATTATGTGTAGTATGGGCACCATCAATGATTTGATAGAAGTCTGGGACTCTAAAGAAATTGCATGTCAGCATACCTGTTACAGGCAACCATTTGGGGCACAATAAATAACAAAATATTCGGTTAAATGTTTTTAAATTTTATTTTATTTATAGTTTTGCTGGGGGGCCAAGTGATTCCTAGTTACACTACTGCATGCAATAAATTCTTGTGACCTTTTTACTTAAAGTTTGCTCTGCGACTCCGACTTGCACCTTCGTGATCCTGGCCAATGAGAAGACACGCTTGTAAAAAGCGTGTTTTCTCATTGGCCGAATCGCCAACTGAATGAGGAAGAAGCCACAAAGAAAGCTTTAAGTAAGTATAGCAAAAGACAGAAGAGGGAACCCAGTGGCGGGACCGGCATATTACCCACGGTGGACAGTGGGTAAGGAGAGTTAGTTGTTCTTAAATGTACATTATAAATGTAAACTATTAACTGATACATTTTCCAAGGCATAATTTTTACAGGCAAAAAAAATAGTATACGGGGTATATTTCTTTGGAGAATATATTCCCTTGTGTTTTTATAATTTTTTTTTATTTTATATTAAAAAATTTAATTAACATAATAATCAGACAAAACTCTGCATCAATGACATATTAAACTTAGACTGTAGTATTCTGGTAGCAGTTTTCCTGAGCTCATTTTGTACAACACAAAACATATTTAATTTGTGCAGGTTCTTGTACAGAACAGAAAAATCAAATCTTAGTTAAGTTAACAATTTACATAGGGTTTCTGTTTCTGAAACAAATTTTTCTAAACAAACAAGTGGTGGAGCTGTTGATTAGGACACCAAGCCCAACAATTGCAAAGAAAAAAGGAATTCTGAAAATGAAACATTAAACTTATTCAAGTGTTTTCATTTTACGGGTGATGAAAGACAGATTATTCTGGCTATAAGCCATGACAAAGATTTATTTTATTGGATGGAGATTTAAGTACAAAAATACTACACTATCCAAATTATTAGCCACATGCAATTTTTGGCTGCAGTCAATCATATTTTTTAAAGGCAATATAAAATGATTGCCTAAGGTAAACCCACACATTTTCATATTCTCAGTTTAGTAGGTGTTTAGGTTATTGACTGTATAGAGACAGGAACTATTTATATTACATGCAAAAATATGTTACTTTTGTTGTATATTGGAAAATCATCACAAGTCACACAAAAAACATGGAAAACAGGAAGAAAATGACAAGAATAATTGTTACAAATATACAGTGTGATGCACAGAGAGCTGCTTTGGCTTCCTGGTTGAATCAACCAGCGATGTTATATGCAGATAGTGGCTCACGGAGGGGTTAAGTACTGCAGGACTAAGCCAGCCATTAGCATTAACTGCTAAATGCATATAACATTGCCGCATGGTTAACAGCCGTGCAAGGAAGGAGTTAAATTTGAACTAACCAATATTAAATCGGTTAGTATGACTTAAACTCCACACGGAGCTCTTTTTAAAAAAAATAATTTTGGAATTGTCCGCCTAAATATATACCAGCCCAGCAATAACCCATGATTCTGTAGATAGATGTTAGGGCTGCCATTTTTTTCATGTGCAGGCTCATTTCCTGAGCCAAACAGTCAAAAATGTATTCAGTTAATCTTAGCAGCTATATGATAGAGGCAGAATTTCATTTAAGAGTCGGGTTGCGTGCATCAAATAAATTAAGCCCTTAGTAAGTAAAGGATATAGCATACAGGTCACTTATAAGTATTCACACATTGCTAAACTTTTGATGTTAATGTCTTTTGCCTTTTATTTAGTGTGTAGTCACGGATTTCAAATAGGTTAGTTAGTCTGTCAGCCTCAAAGTTGATAATACAATAAATTCAAACAAATTTATGAAATTGCATTCTTTGAACAATTGAGTATTTTTCTCTTTAAAGGAATTACAATCGAAATGCTCCACCCTTTCTGCACTAAATGCACTATTTGCTATGTTATTAAGTGTGAATACATTACTATATTAGCTAACATGCACATCGCAAGGATATCAGGCTTTATAAGAAGGGGGGACTTAAACTTTACTCATTTTTAAAATGCTAAACAATATTTCCTACAAAATAAACAATGGCATTCACTGAATACAAGAGAAGATGAAGACAATCTTGCAACATGAATTATGCACTTCCTGGAAGAGACAGTAATAATAAATGTTATTTGACATAAAACATATCAGGACTGAAATATTAATTAACGGATATCAATCAATATCAAAATCTTAAATCTTAAATACTCAACAATAACAGAAATTTAAAAAAACTAAAGTAAATGCTGAGATTTACTTTAAAATGATGTTGCCCAAGAGTAATAAATGTTAATAATAATAAAAAAACAGTATGCCATGAACCTAATAGTGGCCAGTTTTTATAATCTTCAGAACTAATTATATTACTCATAGAAAATAGGAAAAGAATAATGTGCACTTTTTAACATGTTCTCTCCTTAGGTATGAGTCCAATCACATTCTATGATATTCTATCTACAGTAGTGCCAGTCATTCACTTATATAAACCACGAGAGGTACATTATATTCTAATAACATACACTTCTCAAATTAACTTACTAATGTTGTTTTCATAAATAACTGAATCAATTTCTTGGCATACACATAATACAAATATAAACCTCTGATTCTTTAAGGAAGAGGCTTGCTTCATAAACCCCTAAGAAAAATCCTTAAATGCTAGAAAGCACGAATCTGATCTGAGTTATATAGCAAGCTTCAATTACTATGGTACACTATGGGGCATATTTATAAATGTTAGATTTCTCAGTGACAATTTGTATTTTTTTTGTTTACCACAGTAATGATTGAAGTTTGAGCCCTTTAAGTATCTATACTTTCTTTAGGAATGTGACCAAACACATCATCTGATTTTCACGTTGGTGCATTGTGATTGCATCTGAACCTTTTGGGACTTTTAACGACAATCATTAGCTAACACTAAATGTTGAGCAAAAGTTGATGCAAATTGGTTTAGAATTTAGTAGTTATTGCTGTGGTTTTACCAAGTTAATTTTAAATAAAGGGATTTAATATGAGCCATCAACACCCTCTCTACATGCTGTATAGGCCAAACATTAGGAAATACAAGATCAGAAAGTTAGGGGTGGGAGGGGTGGGAGGCTGGCAGATTCCATTCCAACAAATGCTTTCCCCCTCGCCGCCAGTGAACACAGCCACAAGATTTCTCTGTGGAGGAAGCCAGTTCCCTCCCCTCCCCTGTGTATACCTTGTGCAGACACAGGAAGATACCAGGAGAACTGGTAAGTGACTCACAAGCCCCATCCCATTCCGTGTGGCCCCTCCTACACTTGCACCTCAGACCTATACCCTAACCCCACCTACAGAAAACTTTGTCAAAACCGCTCTTTTAGGTGGAGACAGAAAGTTGAAAATAGCTGATTCTGCATTTGTTTTCACATTTTTTTCTGCAGGGGGGTGGGTCTGAGGTGCAGTGGGGGAGGGGCCATAAGGGCAGAGAGGTGGGGCACATGGGCCATGTGAGGGAAGCGGCCACAGGGGCACACACGGGAAAGTTGCCACAGGGGGCCATGAGGGGGAGGGGCTATGGGGGCATGCAAGGAGTAGTGGACACAGAGAAGAGGCACCCTGGAGGCCCACGGGAGTGAGGGGCCCCACAGAAGGGGGCTGTGGGGGTAGAGAGCACACTTTGCTACACTTATTGGCCCATGACTGCTGGTAGTGATGTCATACCATATGGCTTGATAATTGTCCATCAATGTGAAACCTTTCTGCCTGCTTTTGTACATTAGATTCAGGGATGTTGTGTACAGTGAGATTCTTTCAATACTTGCATTATCATGCTGAATGGATCAGTTAAAACTTAACTTTTATTTTGAGAAACATGTCAGCCGATCAGAGCACATGATTGCTGTGTACATTGAGGGAAAGGGAAGGGGGAAAGAGAGGTATTGGAACCAGACGGGGAGTGATAGGTCACAGCCTTTTCAAGACTTTTCAGCATTTCAAGACTGGTCATCACTCCCTCAGCCTCTGAAAGGGCCACTTGAATTTGTTTTCCCCCTAGTCCAAAAGATCCCAGTTCTCCTATGGCAGAGAACACACTACCAAGTACCAGGCAAAAGATTGCTACTGTCACGGGTTTCAGAGCAGGAAGAAGGAAGGGCAGAGGATCAGGTGATGCTGCTTCCATATCACACATGAAAATGTAAATATCTTCAAAACTATGTAAAAAAATAATGGATAATGAATTGCAAAAATACTCAGGCAGGAAAGCGATTCCTGTCAATTTCCCTAAGTTGTTTTTTGCCCACATTTACCCTTAAGGAATCACAAACTTTCAGCCTTACTTTATAAAGCTGTGAAATGTATCACTAATAATGCAGAAAATTCTTCTTCTTATGGTATTTTTATAGTGGACATACATGAGAACATTGCAATTGTACACATATATATATCTCAATACCACAGAACAATCTGTAAATAAGTTATATTTTCTTCTCAGTGGACATGCTGGAAATTTTTTCTCTGCACAAGAGCAACCAAATGATCTTTAAGTTTGTGAGTATGGCCACCTTCAGCATTCCTTTAGCATTCTGGACCTCCTGACTCTTACTCCAAACTCTAACTCTATTTTACAACAAATTACAAAAATTACAAGAAAAGTCTGTTTTTTGTGTGCTTCTGGGTTCATGTTTACTATGTCTTCTTCTTAAAATTAAGCAGCTATACACCAGAAGGATTTGTACATAAGTTGGTTCTTACTAATATAAATATCTAGTCTTTATGTGATACACATATGTGATATGATGTGGTATTTGAACATGGTGGAATACATCTTCTTTACTATTGTGTTTTGTATGTTTATGTGTTACTAGGGCTTTGATGCTAGTGGCTAACTAGACAAACAAAGCTGTTCTAGCTAAAGAGTATTCATATTTTTGCTTGGATACAATGGCTGAGAGATGAAGAGGCATGTAAAGTATTCTTATCCCAGGGAGTAGAAATGCTAATCATTAATCTCCCCCTCGATGCAATGTCTCTGTTTAATAGCTGATAAAGTGCCTCCAAAGGGTTTTTCTTGCTCTTTGTTTAAAATGACATATAATAGACCTGGCCTTATCACTGCCACTAAATGCATTTTGGAGCTTTACACCCACTAGGGAATTTAGGCCATTCTAATGAACACATGCAGGATTGATTTTAACCTTGGTATAATTTAATCCATCAAGTCAACATGAAATGAATATGCAATTGAGTCTTTTGTGAATACCAAAACATATAGAGGACATTCTTCTTATTATAAGAGGTCTGAAAACACAATCTCCTGCTATTAGTATCTGACAGTGTTTTGTAATTTCTATTTCTATCTAAACAAGTCTCTTTCTTTTACACCAAACATGAAAAACTTGAAAGACAAAATAACTTTATTGTAAAAAAAAAAAATCTGTAAATTAGTACTAACATAGCTTTAGAGCTGGTTTAATAGAAATAAAAAAAAAGAACATGTTTAAATCATATTTTGTTTTATCTATTGGTTTTGTTCCGAATAAGAGCAGAAATGAAAACAAAGACAAATTCACTTTGATCAGAAGAGTCAACTCCATCTAAATAGGAGCAGTGAAAGTGAAGAAGACAGAGCCTGAAAAGCGTTTTGGAACTTATAATGTGATCTATATTCAATAACATTGAGAGTCTGGTGCCTATCAGTGAACAGCGGACTGTCAAGTGGTTGATAATCAACAGGACAAGGTGGTTAGAGATGATGTATACTCACCTCATGGGCCTTGGGGGCTTGGCATTTTCTCTAACATACATCACAGATACTATTGTTATACAATCATTTAAGCTATGGTTTCTAAGATACAGGTAAATGTCATAATGTGGGAAGACTGGTTCATTCATAGGGGTATTTTTAAAAATTCCTGAACCACAGCAAGCTTGTGAAATTGTATTGTTTATCTTATTAAGTGGTTCGAGTGCTCGCGTGATTTAGCGTTTTGTGGTTCACTTATTTGTTTGGCTGGTTACAACCTTCACGGATGCGATTGGTAGGAAATAGATTGGCAAAATATTTAATAGAAACCTTTAATGTATTGGAGACATGAATTAAACAAAAAAACGTCTTAACTATTTATGTTCGTTTTTGTTCGTTTTTGTTCTTCTGGTGGTTCTGTGGATTGTCTCGAAATTCTGTAGAACCAAAAATTTAAATCAAACCCAATAGAAGTCAATGGGAGAGGAATAATTTTTATTTTCAACATCATTTCGACACAGAATTTTATCACTGAATCTCGACACTGAATTTTCAACAAACTTCCTCCCAGTAAGCACAAGGGGGAGCACTGCATTGGATAAAAATAGATGTTGTCTATTGTTTAGTTTATGTTTATCTCAGGAAGGTAATAATGCTTTAATGACATTAAATCACTTGCAGCGGCTGAGTGTGGTACTTTTCCAAAACCAACTTAAATTCACACTAACCATTGTAAGGTCTCATTCAGACTACAGTTTTTTGTCTGATTTTGTCCACCCTAATGGGTTCGTTTTCCTTATCTTTTTGCTAAAAACTAGATTTGTTTATGAACAAAAATATGTGCTGCTGTTTTTTTTAATAGACTGGGTTCATTTGATACCACAACACACGTTTTATCCCAGAAATGGACAAAATCAGGCCTAGTGGGTTACAGTGAATTTTAAGTTCCAAGAATATTTTACATACAAACAAAAAAGGCATCCAATTGAAACTGATAATTTTACTTCTGCTGTTTAGCCCTTCTGTATAGATATATCAAAGTTTTAGGTTTATAAAATGGCCAGTAGCCAAGCCCAGCTACCATAGTAGGCTAGGTCCTAAAATAATAGCACTTTACTAGCTAAAAGCCTAACTTACTATAGCATTGGGAATTTAAACATTTTTTTAAAATACACATGTCAGTTGTCAAACTATTCTGGATAATTTAGCTTTTACCATTTGTTGAGATCTAAAGTATATAATATAAAAAAAATCTGATAATGTTATTTTTCCAGGATTGTAAGCCAGCAGTGTTCAGCAATAGTGCATAATCGCTGTGATTATCAAAAGGATGTGGAGAACCCGTTAGAATGTCTTTAGGTTAGATTACTAAGGAGAAAAACTTAAAAACAACCATTTTCTTAGACATTATCAGATGTGTTCTCTGTTGACAAATGTTCAGATTGGCCTTTGAAGTGCACTTTAATTAGATCACATTAGCGCTAAAAGACAGATTATGTTACTTTCATACTATGTTACATTTTATTGCTTACCAGTGCATCAGAATAGTTTTCTTAATCTATGTCATTTGTCTTACAAATGATCTTTATCATTTGATGTTTTACGTGTAAGGTTAATTCCTTTTTACCAGTTCTAAACATTCTTAGCACTCCAAAATACAATCAACATCTTGTTTCATTTTTACTGTCAACATTTTTACATCTGCTAATGAACACACCCTAGATAAATGTATAAATAAATAAATGTCAAAAGATTTTGCCAAATCTGGCAAAAAAAGGGGAAAATAGTGTTGCTTTATAATTATGCCTCATGGTGCATGGATAAACTGGAGTTTCCACTCGTCGAAACTCCAGTTCCATTTTGTATTTTTACTCAAGAATATCTTGGGCAGTTGCAAAGAATCTAATGAACCAATCTTTCCATACAACCTATATATTGACAAAAAAGCACAATGTGTTGAATCAAGTCATATGTGTGAACCATTCTCTTTTATTTTATTGACATTAAATGTCACATGACATAGTAACATAGTAATTGAGGTTGAATAAAGTCCAACCTTTATACACTCCTCTTTAACCTTACCTAACAGTTGATGCAGGGGAAGGCAAAAAAAAGCTAAAAATGAAGACGGGGGAGGTCCTTTCTGACTCCAAATGGCAATCAGAAAGTATCCCAGGATAAGTCAGAACTACAGTATATATATAATATGTAATTATCAATATATCTTTTTGTTTTATCTTTATTTTTTAATACTAGCCAAACGCCCATTAATTTACTATTTTTATTTTTACTTTATAATGACCCATACTTCTTCAGAAACCATTTGCATTTTTAGCCACCATGCAAATGCTTTAAAAACCATAACGGTACAAGGCAGTGATTAACCATTATTTTAATTAAAATTAGGATTTGCTCCTAATTTTTTTAAAGCACAATTAACATCTGCTTACTACACACCCTTGCTAAAGAGCAGATAATACTATCCTGTGTTAACGTTAAGTTTATACATGCCCTAGAACATCATAGCATGCAACTATTACAAATTACTGGGTACAGTTTAGTAAAGCTATTTATAAATTACTATCAAGTAAAATAGTTTTATGTGATTCAAAATGTTGAACCAAATTCAGAATGATTTCAGGTGTCAGCAAGTAGTCAATCTCTGTCAGAAATTAGTTTTTTTTGATTTGCCATGTGGCTTTCAATACAGTAAATGTCAGTTACAGTAGCTGCAGCTGGAAGCCCTAAGGGTTTTTTTTCCCAACTATTTTACAAATACAAAAATATCTAAATCATATACATTTCATCAAGCTTGTCTCAGGTGCATTTTTGAGACTGATGCATTAAAAGGTATAAAACATTGCCCTTAAGGTGGCCATACACTACAAAAGTTTATTGCGACCGTAATTGTGATCTTAGACCGACCGATACTTTGATACACATTATTATTTTTCGACATTGGATTTGTTTTGTGGTTAATTTTGAATGTTGTCCATTATGAGGTTACATTACATTTACATTTAATCTGAAATTCAGAAAACTACAATCATTTTACCAATCAAATTTCCCAATCATAATTACGATCGATATTAAGATCTAATATTGCATAATGAGACTGGGAAAATGTACAATTTAGGCCATTCAATGGAAATGTTGGATTGTACATAAAATAGGCCTAATGTATGGTCACCTTTACTCCTAATCTGCAACAACTAGCAATTCAATGTTATCAGTTATCTAAATAAACCAGTAAAAAGGTAACATCTGATTGTTTGCTGCAAATATATAGCATGAGCAAAATGCTGCTCTTTTTATTCTATCAGTCCCATATGTTTAACATAGGACCCTTATTTTATGCTACAAGAACTGTATAGTCAAGCTAAAATGTTATTCTTGTGAATATTTAAAAAAACATGCTAAACAAAGAGAAAATGGACTACAATTATACCATTATATATATTACCTGACAAAACATACCTGTGAATAGGGAATTGATTACACAAAAAATTACTGGCATAGCCGTATTACCATAAGAAAGATCTGTCAAAGAAGCCTAATGTGACTCAAATATCTTGGCTACAATTCTGCACTCAACAATATTAATTAGACATTAGGTAATATAAAACACTAATAGGAAAGAGGACACCCATACCTACATATACACTAACAAATATACAGTATGTCCTAAGAAAATTAAAAATGAGGATTTGTACACTCACATTAAATAGTGACCATACAATACAGACAAATAGTGAATCATACAAATACAGACATTAGCTAATGTGCAGTATAATCATTTTTACCAGTTTTATTAGCTGCACTATTGCCTGCTGAGCTGACTTGTTTAATACTTTAATACCTTTGTTTCTTTTTTTGTATGTTAAAAACTCAAGCTTCATATAGCCATGTGATCGTGGGTCCGACCCGTGACTGTAAGACGAAGGGCCATTTGGCCGATTATTGGTATAATAGGTCTATAGATGTTTGGTCATAAGTCTAGCAGATCAAACAGCATAACAGCCCAAAAGAGTGCCTATAAACCTACCGATAATCACCCAAAAACTGACGTCGGCACCCAGGATCACATGTCTGTAAGTGTAAAAAAAAAAAAAAACACTTAATTTTAATCGTTTGCTTACTGTTATTTAAAGGGAATGTTCACCCTAAAAACCAAAACTGGTCAATAGGGATCGTCCGGATTTCGGGACTTTGGAGCCTATTTTCTTTAATTATCGAATGTTTGAGGATTATCAAAATAGCCTTGAACGTTCGATAATCCTCGAAAATACAATCGGAAACTAGAAAGTAGTCTCGAACGTATTTTCAACGGTTATCGAACGTTTAAGTCTATTTTCGAAAATTATCGAAAATAGCCTTGAACATTCGATAAAAATCAAAAATTTGTTCCGTTTTCAGATTCTCAGGTCTTTGGGATTTTTCCAAGATCCGGGGAATCCGAAAACGGAACATGAGTTTTGCCCATCTCTACTGGTCAACTGTCCGTTACCAGCCCCAAACTCCAAGTGATATATTTTGCGCTTTATTACCTGCATTACTAATCAGATATTTAAGGATAGTTATTGTCCCCATTCTGGCATAGTAAGCTGGCCCTTCCCTCCATGCAGTCAATCAAGGCTGTTACTGCTGATATTCCAACCAATGATTGACTGCTGTTTTTATCTCCTGCCGACTCTGCAGATGCTCAAGCATGTGAAAAAAAAACTCTTGAAGCAGAAAGGTACAGACTTATGGTTAAATATCTGGTTACAAATGCATGTAATAAAATAACAGTTGGTACAGGCAGATAATGACACGTAGCCATTTTTTGTTTTAAGAGTGGACATGCCCTTTAAACTGATACATTTAAACAAATTGTTGTTTTGTTTATTTCCATGATAATGAGGCTAAAAATCCAAGTCAAGCATTACTAATCATTAGGGATGGCAGATTTATACTCGTATTTTCGGGAAATACGTTTTCGAAAATGTTCGAAATTACGAGATTTCTCGTATTTTCGAAAATTTTTGAAAATACGTGAACCCGCGTAATTTCGCAAATTTTTGAAAATACGAGAAATCACATAATTTCGAGAATATTTTTCATTTTAACGGGTCCGCTCGAGTGGACCGGATTTTGCGAAGTTCGGACATCTCTACTAATCATTGACAGTTTGGGTTTGTTTAATTTGCTCTTTCAAAGTAAAAAGTAAATCCTTGTGTCTTGTGCCATTGTAATTACCACAACACAAGTATTCAGAAACTGCCTCCTATACTGGTATTATTAACTAATTATTATTATTATTATTAATATTATTATTATTATTAATATTATTATTATTAATATTATTATTACAGAACTCTTTTCTTTGACACAGGGAAAGGATAAACGTAATATACAGAACTTTTGTAAAATATCCATTATTAAGTGCACAGAAACATTTCAATTTTATATTATTTACTGGAAATAATGTGTATAATGATTTATTTTGCTTCCCCCCCCCCCCAAAACTAATAACGATACACCATTGATTTAATACTGTATAGGTGTTTTGTTCTGTAGTTGCCAGTCTTATAGTTCCCACTCATAAAAACAAACAGAAAAGTGCCCTTTGTAAAAATATCTTTGCTTAACGAACTACTTTTTTTTTTGCCAAAGCTTTTTGATATTGTATGCTGGGGATCTGTCTGGCTGTTAGGGGTTTATGGGTTTATAATAGCCTGTCTTTTTAACACTTCAGACATGTTAATATTCTGTATCACATAGCACTCTAATGTATCTGTTCTGTAAATGTGATAGTCCTGTTTTTCACTTTCAGCACCTCGTCACTCATTAGCATTCCATCCATGTTACATTGTTGTTGTCAGCTAAGAATAAAACCTCAGATCTTGTGTTACTCATCAAGCTGGTGTGGGAAAAATATAAAACTTCGGCTGCCATCCATCAAACTGTAATGTAAAGTATATTTCTGCAGTAAAAAT
This sequence comes from Hymenochirus boettgeri, assembly GCA_019447015.1. Lineage (NCBI taxonomy): Eukaryota > Metazoa > Chordata > Amphibia > Anura > Pipidae > Hymenochirus > Hymenochirus boettgeri. The sequence continues at coordinate 142,627,844 of CM033474.1, forward strand.
ATGTCACAGACTAATTGCCTGATCAAAGCATGCTGTAATAAAGAAAGAACAGCCAGTACATTACACATTAAGCAGATATTTTACAAATACAAATTTATATTTCTTTGCATGATGGACAGGCATGTATGATTCAGAAACTGAGTGATGTCCTGGTAGTTTGCAAAATAGTTAAGAGCCTTCCATTACTAGACAGGTGGTATGTTTTAGTATTTTAACCTTGTATTACCCCCTTAGATTAATTTGTTAAAAGCACTGTGACTCCTTCAATTTGTGTTTACTGCTCCTTTTCTAAAATTTTTACTTCTGTTTTTGTTATTGCTATACCTTGGTTATAACTGACATCCTGACATCTTGGATCTGCATTCTAGTCCTTGATCTTCTTCTTATGCAAGGCCCAAAAAACACACGCTGACGCCACGTTGTGGACAGTGCATAAAGCACTTACATAAATAGGAGATCCAGGAAATGACGTGGTGGAGCTAAGCAGACTAGAATGCAGATCCAAGATGTCAGGAACTTTAATTCAGCACAGGTAGGCTCAGAAGGGACCAAGAAAATCCAATCACACTTAACTTGTTTTTACAGTGTACTTTTCCTTTAACGAAATGAAGTATTGTCAAGATGGAATATCATTATAAGGATAACTCAATGTAAATGAACTAGCATGATCAGTATCAAATCATATAGTGTTGTTTAAATGGATAATGTAGACTTAAAATACAATACATGTCCATAAAAATAACTGTTCATAGAAAGTTTGTTCACTCTACAGTATGGTTCTTTCATTTGTATTTTAATAATTTCACTATATAACTTGCTGGCCTCCCCTTTGTTTCTGTATAATAGGTCACCTACATTGTAAGCTCTGTTTCTATATATCTTAAGGTTTTATGCACTCTCTCTTCTTGTCTTGTCATTTTACATACTCGTTTATCTACTACTAGACATTAAGCCCATTCCATTAACGGGTGCTAGAAGCCCAGAGTGCACCCTTAGTATACCAAGGCCAAAGCGCCCCTCCTCAATGGCCAGAGGCCCCTCTTAGTGTCCTAAGGTCATAGTCCCCTCCTCCATGTTCCAAGGCCAAAGTCCCCTCTTAGTGTCGCAAGGCCCCTCTGTCCCAAATCCAAGGTCCCCCCTCTGTCCCAAATCCAGGGTCCCCCTTGGTCCCAAATTCAGGGTCCCCCTCTTTCCCAAATCCAGGGTCCCCCCTCTGTCCTAAATCCATGGTCCCCCCTCTGTCCCAAATCCAGGGCCCACCTCGGTCCCAAGCAACCTTACCTGGGGTCTGTGTACTTCCTGTGTTCTGCCTCTTGCGTGTTTCCTGTGTCTATCCCTATAGTGGTAAGTCAATAGGAACTGCAGACACCATCTTACCATCTCCCTCTAATGGTGAGTCCATAGGAACTGCAGTGACACACACACAGGGAGACACGGAACCGGAAAGCAGCAGGTAGGATTTTATAATTTATTATAATTTGGTTTTATTACAATATTCTCTAAATCAAACACATTTTTCTCCATCTTTTTTTCTTATTTCAAATTTTACATTGTATATTTACCCAGAACTATATGTTACATTCACTTTTTTGTAATGTATTTACATGTATAATCTAAATGAACCATGACAGATAAAGTGCAAATGAACTTTGTGTGCCCCGTTAGTTTTAAAGTTTAATGTTACATTGCACAGGTGTCTACTAATTGACTGGATTCTGAAAGACAGGCATGCAAGTACTCAGTCATACAGTTGCTTCCAACACAAAGATTTCTATTGTTTTACATAAGGTTTTTATCCTGAGAAGACAGCTTCTTCAAGAGAACATATGCTTTGTTAACCAAAATCAAACTTTTATCAGTCCTTGCTTGTTTTGAAACGTGCTGCCTGTTTGTAATGACAGCAAATTATGAAAGCAGGTCCAACACTGGCAGCTCATGATCAAAGCTTTTTAAAATAAATAAATAAAACGGTGTGTAATTCTGGCGAAGTATCATATGCTAACAGACCAAGCGACATCAAGTACACAAGATTATGGAACACTTACAGTTATTGTACTGTCAGACTAAAGGATCATTTGTTACCAGTACTACAACCAGTCTCACACAACACGCATTATTTTCTACAAAACAGTTTACATATTTAACATTGCTGTTTTTAGAAAACTCTTCTATATGGAAATTATCAAGTGAATAAACAGGCTTCTGTAATTTAGGTTAGAAATCTACAGCATGTATACTAGAGATGGTCGAACTATTGAAAGTTCGGTCCGTTTTCGAACTTTCGAACTATTGTAAAAGTTCGAAAGTTCGAAAACGGACCCATCAAAGTCTATGGGAGGCAAATAGTTCGAAAAGTTCGAGTCAAATACAACTAAAATATAATGGTAACTTAATGTAAATGGCTGTGGGACCTGGGAAATGGTCTGGGGAGCATGTTCCAATATCCAGGACTTTCGTAAAATCGATTTTACTCTCACACGCGCTACTTTCGAGCTTTCGCGTTCGAACGTTCGAGGTAACATGGACATTTTACTCGCAGATTCGATGCTCGCCTATAGGCTTTAATGGAGACTTTACTCGCAGGTTCGATGTTCGCGCCTAGAGCAAGTACATTTTACTTGCGGATTCGAACGTTCGAACATTCGAACATTCGATAAATCATCGAAAGTCCGGGAAATATCGAAAGTCCGCGTCCGAGATAGTTCGAGAAGTCCGGGTCCGTTCGAACTCGAACAGTTCAGCTCGAACTCGGGTTCGAGTTCGAGTTCTATGCCATCCCTAATGTATACATATTGTATGTTATTTGAATAAAAATGATTCTGTTATTATTTATTTTATTTTTTCTTTCAAAGAGATGTCAAAAATCAAAAAGCATTTTGTTTAATTTTACACTTACACAAATATGTTAGCACATGGTCAAATGAATCATACTTTATGGAAATCAAAACTGTAGGTTAGTTTATGAACAAACAACTTCCAAAGTAGCCAAGAAATCAAACTGTCTGGCTTATTCTCCTTATTCAACTTATTCACCATTTAAAGAGGCCATTTTTGTACATATATGATTGCTTCATTACCTTACATGGTACAATTATTGTCAGCAAGTACTTTTCAGGTGATCAATTTTATCAGATGTTTCCCTTGTTGTTTCCTAACAATTATGCAAAAGGTCAGAGCTCTAGTGCACAGACTATTTTAATTGCATATTGGCTACCTCCATAAGGTTGCTGCTACGAACAGCCTGCTAAACCCTGGATAAATACAAGCAATTAGTTCAATATAACCTAACTCTGGGTGGATTACAATTTCCCAGAAGGCTCGGTCAAACCTTCAATGTAACACACAATATATAGAAAATTGGGCTGTTGTACATCCATATTAAAGTACAACTAGAGACCAAAAATATAATACATACAAAAATAAAATTCTAGTGCACAAACAATTCTAATTGCATATTGGCTATATCTCCATAAGGTTCCTGCTACAAACATCCTGCTAAACCCTGGATAATAAAAGCAATTAGTTTAATAAGTTGGCCAAATTATTTTAAACCCAGTCACCACGTGAAGGTTGCTTTCTTTAACTGGGTCCTAACCTACTGGTACTTGCCTTTTTGGCTGAATGAGCTGGCAGCTTCTCCTGTGTGGCCTGGATGCTTGAAGCTGATTCTGTAGTTTAAATTACTTTGCTCAAATGAGCACATGACCTAACTCACAATATATATCTACACAAATATGTTAGCACATGGTCAAATGAATCATACTTTACGGAAATCAAAACTGTAGGTTAGTTGTTTGTGCACTAGAATTCTATTTTTTGTATGTATTATATTTTTAGTCTCTAGTTGCACTTTAATATGGATGTACAACAGCCCAATTTTCTATAAACAGTCAGAACTGTTGTGTAAAGCTGGCCATGATATCCACATTCATGATATAGGTAAATTCTCGTTGGATCTAGTGTATGGGGCAAAAATCATAGTCCACAATGCCAATAAACTACCACTGGTGGTATCATGGAGAATCGGTCTGGACATAAAATTCCTATCAGATGACATTGGATCTCTTTCCTTCAAGAAGGGGGAGTCAATGTAGTCAGGAAGTGTATGCTCACCAGGCCAACATTTCCCATACAGAATATAGAAGTAAGTTTTGCATATTGCAGACTGATTTCAATGGAATCATTGCTGCAAAATGCAGCAATCGTTGCTGCAACAGCAGTATGGCCAGATTAAAATCCATATACATTTAACATTTTACAAATTTAGGAAGAGCATTTTTCCCCACTTATATTAATGGTCCTTAGAAATTAATACTGTGTTTATAACAAGTAATGGGCCCTGCTGGTTACTTTGCTTAAATAATGCCTGTTTGATGTTGAAGACAGTAAAAATAATAAATGATGTTACAAAACCTGCAGCATTTGAAAGGTTATATTTATGTAGGAAACCTTTAGGCTGGTAAAACATTTTTCTGGACAAAAAAAAACACAAATCAGCTTGTCATACATCTTGTTCTTAGCTTTAGGGGGTGGGTTAGGTTAGATGGACAAAAAAAGATAACTTTAAATAAAGTCCTTTTATTCCTTTATCACTAGTGCCTAAAAGGCCAGGGGTGGTAGAGGTACATTTCAAAATTTTATTTATTGAATGACACTTTTATTTGTACAGCAATTTCATATCTGATCAAACTTTTTTGTGTTGCTTGCAACAACCACTTCAAACTGCCTGAAAAGCTACTGCAAAGAAAGTTGACACATAAACTAAATGTCAATTGGCCCACATTCCATTTACTTTTCATTTAACTTTTCTGCTCCCTCTTTTTTCCTAAGGCAGAAAAGTATTACACTAGAAAATAAAAATATTGAGGAAGAAGGTCCAGTCCAGTTATATTTAAATATTTTGTTCCCAAAATTGGATAGTATTAATTGTTTTTCAAAAGTAACTCATTCACATAAAAAAGTATTATTATAATAAGTAAATACATATATATACATAAATACATATTTATAATAATATATAATTGGATATGGACCCGATATAATGAATGTTTGAATTATTATAGTTCTATAGGTACTCTTAAGGAGAATGAAAAGGACTTGATAATGGTTCCATATCCTAGGATGCCAACGCTGTATACATTACCCCAAATACATAAAGATCTGGTGAGACCGCCGAGTCACCCCATTGTTTCGGGGGTTGAAACGGTCTTTTGCCCAACTGCTAAGTTGGTTGATAAATTGTTGGCTCCTCTAATATGCAAAATAGCGTCTTTTGTTAGAGATAGTCCTGATATTTTGCATAAACTTTAGTTACCGTATATACTCGAGTATAAACCGACCCGAGTATAAACCGAGGTACCCAATTTCACCTAATAAATCTAATAAAAGTTTTTGACTCGAGTATAAACCGAGGGTAGAAACTTGGCATTCAAGATGTTTGGAAACTACAACTCCCAGCTAATAAAGCATGCTGGGAGTTGTAGTTTCCAAACATCTTGAATGCCAATGAGGGTGGCATTCAAGATGTTTGGAAACTACAACTCCCAGCATGCTTTATTAGCTGGGAGTTGTAGTTTCCAAAAAATCTTGAATTCCAAGTGAGGGTGGCATTCAAGATGTTTGGGAACTACAACTCCAGCTAATAAAGCATGCGGGAGTTGTAGTTCCCAAACATCTTGAATGCCACCCTCCCCTCCCACCAGTTCAGTACCTGTGGGCCTCTCTCCATCCAAGCAAGGGCCAGCATTGAAGAAGCTGAGATCTCCTTGCATTCCGGCAGCCGCACGATCTTTCTGCACTGGCGCCGGCGAGTCACTGCCCGCGCCGGCTTGGCGCCGGGCTGGCTGTGTGACGTCAGGCCGGCGCGCCAGTGCAGAGGAAGATCGTGCGGCTGCCGGAATGGTAAGGTAAGCTGTGACTCGAGTATAAACCGAGTCCAAGTTTTCAGGCTGATTTTTCAGCCTGAAAAACTCGGTTTATACTCGAGTATATACGGTATTTAAAGGGATGGATACGAGTGATATCTTGCTGGCAACTTTTGATGACGCTAGTCTAACACCTCAATACCCCACAAAGACGGTGTGGGGGGGGTGTTTTGTGGTTATGTAACACATTTGGTGATCTCTGTGCCACTAAAGTGGATCTGACAATTGATTTATTGAACATTATCCTATACTATAACTACTTGTATGTTAAAGGTTAAGTATTACCCCAGTTGCGTGGGACTGTGATGGGGTCCAATGCTGCTCCTGCCTATGTCAATGCCTTTATGGCATGAATTGATGCACATTTATCAATTGGATCTCAACCAGTCACAATATGTGGCCTGGTGGAGATTCATAGATATGTGCTCGTCCTATGGCGGGGAGGCCATTGGTATTGCAGTTTCATGCCAAAGTGAATGGTATATATCCTTCCATTAGGTTTGATATGCTCAGCAATCAGACCAATATGCATTTCCTTGCTTGTAAAGGTTCTCATTCATACAGGTCATGGTATATCTCTTGTATTCAATTAGATCAACTGGACTTGAAGTTTAGTTCTTGAAGACGTTTCGCTAGTCATCCGACTGGCTTTCTCAATTCAGAAAATTTCTCAAATTCATTCTGACTAGCGAAACGTCTTCAAGAACTAAACTTCAAGTCCAGTTGATCTAATTGAATACAACAGATATGTGCATTTCCTTGATATCAATATAACTAAGAGTGCCAATATGTTTCATACTTGTTTATTTCAGAAACCTAATGATCGTAGCCAGTTATTGCTTTACTCGAGCCAGCACCCTCTGCAAACTAAAAGTGCAATACCATTCAGTCAATTAAAGAAAGTTGATAGGTTAGTTGATGGCGCTAATGTTAAAAAGATGCAAATGGATGGTATGTGCAAAAAATTTAACTCAAGAGGTTATCCAGATGTAGTGATCCATGAAGCCATGGATAAAATCACTAATCAGAGGAAAGAACGTCAGTCCAGAAGGGCAAGGAAGGAGAGGTTATCCTTTGTCACCTCATATGACCCTTATAGTCAGGAGGTCACAAAGATATTACGTAAACACTGGCGTCTTCTTTCTCAGTCCTTCCCTGACATTGAGATGTTTCAAAATTTACCCCTTATCTCATATAAGCAAGGAAGGGCAATTGGAGCCATGATCAAGGATGGAAAATCTAAGGAGAGCCACATTATGAAGCATAATTGGCTTTCCAATAAAAAGGAGGGTACAGTACATACCCTTGCATGAACTGCATCTGGTGTCCCAAAGTTATAAAAGGAAATATGTTTACACATCCAACTACTCAACAACAGTTCTCAATAAGGGGATACCACACATGTGATTCACGGTTTGTGGTATATGTGCTTATATGTCTATGTGATCTCTATGTTGGGGAGACCACATAGAAACTAAAGTTGCGAGTAAAGCAACATAAGTCCTCCATACAACTTAGAAATATCAGGTTACCTGTACCTAAGCACTTTAATGAGATGACACAAAGTGGCAGTAAATTATGATTCATGGTATTGGAGCATGTTAGGATTGATCGCAGAAAAGGAGGCAACAGACAATTGAAATTTAAACATAGAGAGGTTTGGTAGGTTCAGAAGTTGGGCACTTTGACACCTAGGGAGAGATACAATATATTTGGCTATCGTAACCTACATGCACTCGTTTCTGCAATGTATTAACCACTTTGCGACCGTTGATACATTGCGAAAACGCTAGCGGTAAGTTGCGACCTTTTGCGCATATTTTAAAGACACCATTGAAGAGGCGTTAATTGTCGCGCAAAAAACTAGCGCAAAATTTATTGCATCGCTTTGCGCTGCGAAAGAAAAAAAAATTGCCACATGGTGCAGGCAGTGCAAAACCTTCGCTAAGACGTTAATACATAGTTTAGCGTGATTTTAGCGCTTATTTTCTCATTATCGCCGGATATTGCATCTCCCTGCTAGGGTTTTCAATAGAGACTATCAAGGAGATTCAATAAAAGGTCTTATCGTTTAAAATGGTGCTAATTTTGCCTTAACCAATCAGATCTTATTTAACATTTGAAAGCTAACATCTGATTGGTTGGGGCAAAATTAGCACCATTTTAAACGATAAGACCTTTTATTGAATAACCCTGTTAGGACCTCTATGTACTGTATATTTAGAAAAGTTTTTGGATACTGCAGTTCTACCAATCTACCAGGGGAGGGCAACAGGCCACATTGTATCTGTTTATTGTTATCCAATGTATTAATTTCCTGTTGGAGCTGATTAATCAATGTTGTATTCTTGTTGTGATCTTCTTTACTTGAGAAATGGCTGCCACCTGAAATGTTGCATTGTTTTAACACAGATGTTTCGATGGTCTTCATTAATTAAAGTTTTTATGTGCAATAACCAAATGCTGCTGTAGTATTGGAAGGATATATATATTTATTTATAACCGCATACTGGTTATAAATAAAGCACTTTATATAATTCAAAAGTCTGATGTGTGCACTGGAATTTCTCTTTTCTATTATTATTGGATCATCAGGAGCACCACAGCAAGTAAGAATCATTTGAGCCTGAGTGCCTGCTATACAGGTATATATATATATCTTTTACAGGTTTTTGGTTTTAGATATTTAGTAGAAGCTTATATGGGTTTTTGTGCATACATATTTATAATCAGTACAAATTGGGAAATTTAAAGGAGAACTACAGTATAGTGGTACCCAGTCCTCCTCCCACCAGAGAGTACCCAGGTTGGGGGAAAAAAAAATTTGGTCCTTACCCCTAGGTATACTGTAGATCCACAAAACAAGCAGTCAAGCAATGGCTTGATACTAATGATTTAGTATCAGTGTACCAATATTACCCATTTCATAGATCTTTTCAAAATAATATTGAGAAATTGCATACATTTTTTTATAATTGTCTGTTTGACAATTACCCTTTAAAATAAAGGGGATGCATTTAAATCTATATAAAGAAAGACTTATTGTGGAGTTAGTGTATTATACTTATTGTAAAATAATTTTGGTAATTTAAACCACCAATTTTTCTACAATCCAAAAAAAGGAGTGGAGTACCTTCAGTGTGTTGACCTCTCCAGCAATAAGTATGTTGTTGAGACTATTTTGGACAAATCAAAAAAGATTTTTAGATATGTCCCAGTGTTGGGCACAGTTAGTTAGGCTCTAGACCACTGAAAATGATATGCCAAAATCAGATTCCCCAAATAGATCTAGTAATTAATTTGGCTTGAAAAAGCCAAATTACTGTTCTATCTATTTCTTCTTCTTTTTCTTCTTCCATTTTATTCTTCCGCTTTTTTGGACTGTATCTCCTCCCACAGTTTTTGAGCTAGAGACATGAAATTCGGTACAGACATGCAGGGCATATAGGAGAAGTGTGCTATCTGCTAGCTAAGGAATCCGCGTAAGCGTTATGGCGTTATCGGCAGATTTCCCCTAGACTATAATGGTAACAATCTTTAAATGTGGATATTTTAAAACAGTTTTTTTCATGGTCATAAATACAAATGGTGATACCCCCAACCCCCCACACAGACCCAGGTACACACACCTACTGACCTACCTTTCCATTCCCACGGAAGCCATATTTAAAGGGTAACTAAAGTCAAAAAAACTAATTTAGATTTATCCTCAATAAAAGATAGTTTTATGGTTATAAACACAAAAAAGACATACCCCCTCAACCAGACCCAGGTACACACACCTACTAATCTACTTATCCATTACTGTGGCAGCCATACTTAAAGGGTAACTAAAGTTAAAAAAAACTAATTTAGCTTTATTCTCAATAAAAGATAGTTTTAAGGTTGTAAACACAAAAAAGACATACCCCCTCAACCAGACCCAGGTGCACACATCTACTTATCCATTACAGTGGCAGACATACTTAAAGGGTAACTAAAGTAAAAAAAAACTAATTTAGATTTATCCTTAATAAAAAATAGTTTTATGGTTGTAAACACAAAAAAGACATACCCCTCAACCAGACCCAGGTACACACACCTACTGCTCTACCTATCCATTACTATGGCAGCCATACGTAAAGGGTAACTTAAGTAAAAAAAAACTAATTTTTACCAATCATCAAAAAAGTTAGTATTTTATCCACCAACCTGATATGAATACACACACACCAACTGACCTACCTTTAATGCATGTGACATATTTAAAGGGTAAGTAAAAAACAACAATGACATTATTGAGTTTTAAAATCTGCAGCACAAACACACAAATTCCCTTCCAAAATGCAGTCTTTCAAGCCAAATTTAAAGTTTATACTTAAACTTTCCCTTTCTAGTTTTATTTTTATTATGGTTATACCAATTTTAATTTTATTTAATTTTATACCATGTGGTGGAATAATTAAATTAATTAATTGTTGTTCAATAGGTTCTTCATATGTTTTCTGTGTTCATTTTGTGAAAGAAAGCTTAGAATTTCTAGAAATTTTTTTTGGGGGGAAGATTTTGGAAGATAACTAGTTTCCCATTTAAATGAAGTATTTGGATTTATTAATTGGGATAAAAATGTTTGTTGTTTAAATACTTTATTCCATATTGCAATAGTGGATGTAGGAATTCTTACATATATATAGTATATATATATATACTTGCCTGTTATTATTTTTCTGGAAGAAATAAAATGTATAAAAATAAATTGATTTGGTTATTGACTAATTCACTAAACTCTGACTAGCTCAGGAACACCTGAGTGGTAACTATAGACCTGTACATCAGTGGTAGGGAAGGTGCTGGAAACTTTGTTACGGGATCATATCCTTGACTTTGTCTCCAGAGAAAATCTTATTAGTAGTAGTCAGCATGGATTTATGAGAAATAGATCATACCAGACAAATTTAATTTATAAAGAAGCGAGTAAGAAGTTAGATTCAGGCACAGCAGTGGATGTGGTATATTTGGATTTTGCGAAAGCTTTTGATACTGTGCCACATAGGCGACTAATGTATAAACTGAGGACTGTTGGCCTTGTAGAAAACATTTGTTCATGGATAGAGAACTGGTTATTGGATCACAAACAGAGAGTGGTGGTAAATGGAGCTACATCTATATGGGCTAAAGTTCTAAGTGGAGTGCCTCAGGGTTCTGTACTGGGGCCGCTTCTGTTTAATCTGTTTATAAATGATTGTAATGGAAAAAGATTTGGGGGTTCTGGTTAAAAACAGACTTAGCTATAGCAAACAATGCCAGGTAGCAACGACTAGAGCTAGAGAGATATTGTCTTGTATAAAGAGAGGAATAGATTCAAGAGAGAAAAATATTATTCTCCCTCTTTACAAGGTACTGGTAAGGCCTCATTTGGAATATGTGGTGCAGTTTTGGAATCCTATATACAAAAGGGACATCTTTGAAATTGAGGCAGTTCAGAGAAGGGCAACTAAATTAATAAGGGGAATGGAGGGGCTTGAATATGCAGGCAGATTAGACAAGTTAGGGCTGTTTACATTGGAGAAGCGACGTTTGCGTGGGGACATGATAACCTTATACAAATATATTAATGGGCTATACAATGAACTCTTTGGTGCATTGTTTACTAATAGGTTATATCAGAGGACTCGTGGACATCCTTTAAGGTTGGAAGAAAAGAAGTTTCATCTTCAGGTTAGGAAAGGTTTCTTTACAGTGAGAATGGTGAAACTGTGGAACTGTCATCCAGCAGATGTGGTAATGGCAAGTTCATTGAATAGATTTAAAAAAGGCCTGGATAAGTTTCTAAAACTAAAAAATATTGAGAATTACTGGTATTAATAAATAAAGATCTGGTTGATCCAGGGATACTTTCCGATTGCCGTTTGAAGGAATTTTCCCCCCCTTTTTAGCTGTTTTATTTTGCCTTCCTCTGGATCAACTGTTAGGTAGGGTTAATAATTAAAAAAAAATAAAAAAAAAGAGAGGGTGAATAGGTTGGACTTGATGGACGTATGTCTTTATTCAACCTTAATTACTATGTTGCTATGTTACTATGTATTTAAAACTCCTTTAGCCTTGCCCAATATACTTATTTTTCCTATGCCTTAGGGAACTAAACTTATTTAAAAATAAATCCACAATTTAAGCAACATATAAATCTTCAAATTAAATAAAAATATAAATATGTTTAAATATATACATATAATAGTAACTACTGGTACAATATTGGACATGCAACTGTCCCTAATGGTTCCAGAAACATCCATATTAAAAAAAAAAAAAAATATATATATATATATATATATATATATATATATATATATGTACAAATACAAGAATATGCAGCTCAAACCTTTATTCTAAATTACATATGTATATATATATATATATATATATAGCCGAGTTTTATGCCAGCTATTGTTAGGCATATAATACTCAATATACATACAATCTACTACTTGTCAATGAAGTATGTAGCCACCCTTCTCCACAGGTTAAAATCCACTGACATTTTTATTTTCTTTCTGCCTTAAAGGATATGTGCACTGTAAAAACAACTTTAGCTTACTGCATAGCTCTGGCTTGAAATATAAAGGTGTATAATTTGTTTTATTCTATTGCCCTCCCATAGCGTACCTTTACTCATTGAATGTTGCTGACCTCCTACTTCTCTGAAATGGCGTCTTTAGCTCCGCCACAATGAGATTGTGCAAATCTCCACCATCTTGCTGTGCTAGGTTAGTTTGCAGCTGTTTGTATAGCACACGTGTGAAGTGACTGTGTGCATGCACATGACGTCAGTGTGCGTGTGAGATGCCATTGTGCCGCATCCAAGCACGGCTCGGAGCGATGACTTCACACACGTGCACTTGTTGCCTGAGAAAGCCAGGATTTGCTGTCATATTATTTGTGTAACGGGTAGGTCTCTGTTCTGTAATATGAGTGGCTATCAGCTTCTAAGGGATAAGGCCGCAGATTCATTCTTTTAATCTGCTGTGCACTAGAAAGCATGTGAACTGTACTGGAACCACTTAGACTTCCACCAAATCAAAGATATGGATTATTCCACAGCTGAATAGTACCCAGGGTGAGGAAGTATTACAGGTGATCTGTGAAGTACCCAGAGGTGAGGTTTGGCAAACCTGGGGGAAATGCAGGTACTGGCAGGGGCCAGTAAACTGGAGGGTGGAAATGGGGCAGATAAGGTGGTGTAGGGGGATACATTTGTCAGGGTCACCAGGGGAAGTAGGTGACAGAAGGATAGGGTAGCTTCTTCCCAGCTTTTCAATCCCAACAGATTTGCCATTTTAGGTGAAGATGTGGAAGACGACAGCCCAGAAGTAGTATAAATGAAGTGGGCCCTTTCCCTTGAGCACCCAGGGGACTGTCATCTCTAATACAAGGGAGGGAGAACTGGGTAGAGGACTCCATTATTACAAAGGTAGATAGGGTAATCTGCCGCCAAGACCCTACACGCCAAACAGTGTGTTGCCTGCCTGGTGCTAGGGTTCGACATGTGGAGAACGTGTAGACAGGTTATTGGGTAGGGCTGGGAGTGATCTTGGTTCACATTGTTGCAATGACAAAGTTAGAGGTGGAGGTGAGGTCCTTAAAAATGATTTCCGAGAGTTAGGGGCCAAGTTTAAAGTAAGGACCTCAAGGTTAATGTTTTCATAAATACTACTGCAGCCACGTGCTACGCTAGGGAGGCAAAGGGAGCTTAGGAGTATTAATGTCTGGCTAAGAGTGGCTAATTGGAGAACCAATGCGTGGGGATATGATCACTTTATACAAATATATCAATGGGCCATACAATCAAGTCTCTAGTATTTTTCACTATTAGGTCATATCACAGAACTCGTGGACATCCTTTAAGATTGGAAAGAAAAGAAGTTTCTTCAGGTTAGGAAAGGTTTCTAAGTGGCTTAGATAAGTTTTTAAAACTAAATAATATTAGAATTACTGGTATTAATACATTTAATGTAGTTATGGTTGATCAAGGGGTACTTTCCTGTACTGATGTTTGCTGGTGTTTTTTTGCCTTCCCCTGGATCAACTGTTAGGTAAGGTTAAAAAGGAGGGTGAAAAGTTTGGACTTTGGTCATATGTCTTTATTCAACCTCAATTACTATGTAACTAGGTGAGGGCCTAGAGGTTTAGGTCCTCACCCTGGGTATTCTTTCGGTGTGGATCAGAGGTGAGGTGAGTATAGTTGTCCTTTAAGTTTTAGACCAGGTAGATGAAATCCCCAGAATTAAAGGAACAGAAGAAAAAATGCAGCAATCCAAATAAATATTAACGGGCATGTAAGATAAATAGAAGGGTTTTTTTTGGGGGGGGGTTAGCACTGTTTGTCATATAGGTATATTACTTTTGCAAACAGAATTTGCAAATGTAATTTTTTAACATCTTGCAAATTCAGAACTCTATTTTTTCTGCATATATTTTAAGCATAAAAGCTACAAATGTTTCCAGAAGATATATATGTGCTTTTTCGTAGTGCCCTACAGGCAACAAATGTATTTTCTTTAAGATGTCAGTAATATTTTTTATTTCAAATTGCATACATGTCATAATCAAGTGGTACCAGAAGTTAAAATTCATTGCCTCTGGAGGAATGGAATAGAAATAACAACCTTTAAATGGTATACAAGGTAGAAACATGGCATACTTCTGGTTGGCTTTGTGTTTGTAAATAGTTCATTTTCATTTTTTACTTCAATGGCTGTGATTTGGGCCATATTAGATTTCAGCTTACTATTAAACAGAGGGCCTCAGGGCTTAACTTTCCTATGCCGGGCAACCATTTCAGCATGATGCAATATGCCTGAAGTAGTGACAGAGTACAATTACAAAATCTCCAACTAAATTAAAATGATACAACTCATTTTGGTGCCATTTAGAAAAAGGCTTAACTTTGACACATGCAATTATAATCTAAGCATAAGGATAAACATGATTGCTAAGCGCTTCTAGGAACAATGTTAAACCAAAAACATGAAGTTTAGCTCATTTCCAATTTCATCAGTTTGTTTGTTCTTATGTTCTTAGGTGTTCACTTAATTGAATACATTGGTTTTTGCTTCTTGTGAAACCAGGAATGGCAGAAGTATAGTTTGTGTTACATTAAAAAGAACGATATTATAACTTGACTGCCGGTTTAAATTACAAATTTACACTACGTTTATTTCCATGCTTACAAAATGTTACAAATGATTTCTTTTGTTCTGTATTATGTTACCACGAAAAGTAGACAAGTCTGGATTAATGATTTTACTAGCCGTAATGATATTTCTACATAGCATTTTCTCAGCAGCTTTACTATATTTCTATTTATTACAACCTGAATAACTAAAGTGCAAACAGATTTTTCTTCATGATGACCAAAAAATGAAATATGCATGTTCTACATTTTTAAAAACATTTAAATATGATAGTAATAAGAAGTTATAATAACTATATTTTTGCCTTTTTGAAATTAAGTGGTATTAGAAAGGTGGGTAGGGTTATCTCTTACCAAGACACTACATGACAAAGAGTGTTTTGCCTGGTGCTAAGGTTCGATATGTGATGGATGGTGTAGACAGATTATTGGGTGTGGCTTGGAATGATCCAGGGTCTTGGTTTACATTGGTGCAAATGATAATGTTAGAAGAGGGTGAGGGGTCCTTAAATTTTTTTTTAAAAAAGTAAGGACCTCCAGAGTAATATTTTCAGAAAGACTAGAGGAGCAATGTGCTACGCTAGTGAGGCAATGGGAGTATAGGAGTATTAATGTGTGGCAAAGAAGTAGATGTAAGGAGATGGGGTTTGGGTTTTTAGAGAATTGGGCTGACTTTTCAGTTGATTACAGGCTCTTTAGTAGTGATGAGCTACACCTTACTGATAATGGTGCAGCTGTTTTGGGGGAGAAGATGGCTAGAAGGATGGAGGAGATTTTAAACTAGGTATGGGTGGGGTATTTTGGACTACAGATTGAGGGGTAAGGAATCGGGGGTTAATAAGATAATGGAGGGAGGAATGTGTGTCAATGTGTTTAAATAAATTAAAATAATCTAAAATGTATGTTTGCAAATACAAGAGTTCTGGCAGGAAAAACTTGGGAACTAATAGCTTTAAAGAAAGGTATGATGTGATCAGTATAACAGAAACATCGCTAAATTATTCACATGACTGGGTGGTAAATTTGGTATGTTAAACTAGAATTGAAGATACATCTAAAAGATGAATTAGCTGCGGTCATAAACGATTAGACTGAAACAATATGGGTGGACCTGTGCACGGGAAGCAAAGGTGGGCAAATTAATTGTAGGTGTGTGTTTTAAGCCACCAGATGCCAATAAGGAGGGGGAAATTGCAGTTCCATATGCATGTGGGGAAGGCTGCTGATAAGGGGCAAGTTTAGGTCATGGGGGATTTTAAAGATTGGAGTAGGGGAACTGCCAGAACCTCAAAAGGTAATAAGTTCCTAAATTTTCTACATGAGCTTTATTTTTCACAGATTGTTGAAGTTCCTACTAGAAACACTGCTAAGTTGGATCTGGTAATATCTAATATCCTTGAGCTCATTGTGGAGAAAAAGGTAATTGGACACCTAGGAAATAGTGATCATAATATATTTTCATTTAATATAGGTTTAAAAAAACAAACACGCACTGGGGTAATAAAAACCTTTAACTTTGGTTAAGCTAATTTTATGCTATTAAAAGAAATCACTCCTGCTCATAGACTGAGGTAATACATTCTTAGGCAAGGATACTGAACAGAAGTGGACCGCTTTGCTTTTAAAAGAGTATTAAACTATTAAACTTTAAATTGTATACTTTTTTTAAGGACCCTTGCTGTTCTCCATCGCTTTGGGGGAAATAATCAATTGTTTTGGCTTTAAGTATCTCCTATAACCTGTTGATACCCAAATTTACTTGTCCGCCCACGCACTAAACCCTGAAGTTCAATCCCAAATCTCTAAATGTCTGCTCTCTATTTCCTCCTGGATGGCACACTGCCGCCTTAAACTCTATCTAAAACAAAATGAATTAATTCCCACCCAAACTAGGACTAAGTCCACCCTTCTCCATTTATATTGATATGGTCATGGGGTGCACTGGTTTTCTATATTGTAGTATTGCAAGCTGGTAGTTTAAGGGTTAAAAAGTTGTTTTTCCCCCCTCCCCTCCTGTGTCTGTGAACTGGTTGGTGTGGGGGCTGGGGCCAATTAGTTAAATAGAAATCACATTGGTTGGGTCAGTGGTTTGTATCTGACAAATGGAAGTTTCCTATGAGTGGAAACGAACGAAAGTGGAAGCTGTTATAAATTTCTTTGTTATAAAGGATTGTTTATTAACAACATTTGTTTGTGCTGTGTATTAGAAGGGACAGTTTTGTTTATACCATGCAATGTGCATCCTGCCACATGTATAGAAACGTGGAGCAGACATTCCAGGGGACCTATATCTGTGTCAGGTGCGAGTTGGTTGCCTGTTTGGAAGCTGAGGTGGAGAGTCGAAGGGGGCAGCTTGCAGCATTGTAGGGATTTGCAAAACTGGGGAGACAGCAGGCACTGGCTGGGGCCAGTATAGATGGGGATGTAAGTGGGACAGGGAAGGTTGAGAAGGGAGGTAGTTTTGTGAGGGTTACTAGGGGAAGTGGGGGATGGGAGTGTAGGGTTACTTCTTCCCAGCTTGGCCATCAAAACAGATTTGCCGCCTTAGGTGATGAACTGGAGGAGGACAGCTCAGAATTAGCGTGTATAGAGTGGGCTAATCCCTTAAGCACCCAGGGGGCTGCCATCTCTAATACAAGGGAGGAAAAATTTAGGATCAGGAAGGTTAGGCAGGTGGTTGTGGTAGGGGACTCCATTTTTAGAAAGGTAAATGGGGTCATCTGCTGACAACATCCTACTTGTCGAACTGTGTGTTGTCTGCCTGGTGCTAGGGTTCGGCATGTGGTGTTTCGGGTAGACATACTATTGGGTGGGGCTGGGTGTGACCCAATGGTCTTGGTTCATGTTGGTGCCAATGACAAAGTTAGATGAGGAGGAGAGGTCATTAAAAATTATTTCTGAGAGATAGGGGCCGCAGCCATGTGCTAGGCTAGGGAGACAATGGGAGCTTAGTATTAATGCATGGCTAAGAGGTTGGTGTAAGGTGAAAGGGTTTGGATTTTTGGAGAGCAGGGCAGACTTTTCTATCGGCTACAGGCTCTTTACTAGTGATGGGATGTACCTCACTGATGGTGCAGCTGTTTTGGGGGAAAAGATGGCTAGAGGTTTGGAGGAGATTTAAAATTATGTTGGGGGGGGTAATTTCAGTCTCACTGGGATAGAAAGCCCAAGGGGTAAGCAGGGTGTACATTGGCAAGATCAAAAATAAATTACAGAAACTTGGCTGACAAAAGGAGAGAATTGGAGATAATGGTGTTGACTGAAAAGTAGAGATAAACAAAAAATTGATAGTGGCGCACTGCTACCCCCACAAGGGATATAGCTGTGTGCTGGGGTTAAATGAACAATCGTAAAGGGACAACAGAGAAAAGAAACCCCCTTATAAAATAATTTATGTGCAACCAGCAAACAGGCTTATACTTACCTACGATAAGTCCTCTCTATCTCTGATCATTAAGTATTATGATATCATACATTTGTATTATAATATATATCACAGGAGAATTGTTCCCCAGTACCCTTTGAGCTGCATTATCAGATTTACCCATTGGCTGAGGCGTCACTTGACCCATCCAGCTTCTCTTGCTAATCTTATTGATATCTGGCGCCACCATATACCAGATCAACATATTGATTGATCAGATGCATACATATATTTCCGGATCACTTGTGAGGGCACGGCCACAATAAGCTGGATTACGCTGCGTTTGCACATGCGATTTTTTTGTTAGAGATATGAAATCGCATGCGATAATGCGGCACACGTTAGTAGGGGAGGTGTGTCCTGTGGAGGATTGTCCTGCCATACTGCCTGCCGATTGGTCCACAGCGCATATTTATATACAGGGGGCGTAGCCTTTGGAGGCTCGTCTGGCTACACCCCTGCTGATTGGTCCATCGAATTACCAATGGAGACACACAGGAAATGCAGCAGAGTATTTAAGGGGACACGTCCTACCGGCATTCGGCCTATGACTAAGCTCCAGTGAGGAGTGAAACGCGTCAAGGGGACTCGTTCATTTCTATTTTTAGCACTCCCTTTTGGACCATAACCAGATTGAACCATTAGTGATTCAAACTAACTGGTTTCACTTGGCCAGTCTTTCTGCCTAGCGTGGCAAGAACAAGCACGCTGATGGCATTTTTTTGGTGTAATTTGGGTGTTCTAACTTTTAACTACATCCAGCAGTCGATATTTGTTTATTTTAGCAGCAGGGTCACTAGACTAGTCTCTATATCT
Source organism: Hymenochirus boettgeri (assembly GCA_019447015.1). Classification (NCBI taxonomy): domain Eukaryota; kingdom Metazoa; phylum Chordata; class Amphibia; order Anura; family Pipidae; genus Hymenochirus; species Hymenochirus boettgeri. Next base: position 142,647,177 of record CM033474.1, read on the forward strand.
CTCAGACTAGGAAGGCACAGAATGCCTGGGGCTACCTGCATTAGTATCAGGGCTAGTAGGGTGGAGAGACTGCTCCCACCCTCCTGAGGGAGAACTAGCTTTTCCTCTCTACTTTGCCTTATCTCACTATCATTTTTTTTAAATTCTACTTTTTAATTACCCCTACTGTTTGCTGTATGCACTTTATAAGGGGGTTTCTTTTCTCTGTTGTCCATTTATGAAAAGTAAAGCACCTGGGAAATGGTCTGGGGAACATGTCACTATCACCAAAAACTTGTTAAAACACTTCTTAAACACGAGCAGGCAATTGTCGGGTTTGCGCAAGCTACATTTGAGGGTTACGGCCAATTTGAGGGTTACCTAACAATACTTTCGAGAGTTAGTGAAAATAGATCCACAAATTCAAGAGTTACCGAAATCGAACGATAGTTCCGAGGATTACCGAAAACGAACGATACTTCCGAGGATTATCGAAAACGAACGATACTTTCTAGGGTTAGTGAATGATACATACATTCGAGGGTTACCGAAAACTTACAATACATTTGAGGGTTACCGAAAATCAAAGGCTACATTCGAAGGTTAGCGAACGATACATTCTAGGGTTAGCAAAAAAGATCCGTATATTCGAGGATTATCGAAAATGACGATACTTTCGAGGGTTAGCGAACGATACGTTCTAGGGTTAGCAAGCGGTCCGTTATTTTGATAATTATCGAATTTACGATAATTATCGAAAATACAGCCGCGAGTCCGGAAAAACAAACGTTTTTGTTCAAATAGTTCGAGTTCATAAAGTTCAGCTCAAACTCGGGTTTGAGTTACATAGTAACATAGTATTTAAGGTTGAATAAAGACATACGTCCATCAAGTCCAACCTATTCAACCTCTTTTTTTTTTTAACCCTACCTAACAGTTGATCCAGAGGAAGGCAATCGGAAAGTATCCCTGGATCAACCAGATCTCTATTCATTAATACCAGTAATTATCAATATTTTTTAGTTTTAGAAACTTATCCAGGCCTTTTATTAAAGCTATTCAATGAACTTGCCATTACCACATCTGCTGTTCTCACTGTAAAGAAACCTTTCCTAACCTGAAGATGAAACTTCTTTTCTTCCAACCTTAAAGGATGTCCACAAGTCCTCTGATATGACCTATTAGTAAACAATGCACCAAAGAGTTCATTGTATGGCCCATTAATATATTTGTATAAGGTTATCATGTCCCCACGCAAACGTCACTTCTCCAATGTAAACAGCCCTAACTTGTCTAATCTGCCTGCATATTCAAGCCCCTCCATTCCCCTTATTAATTTAGTTGCCCTTCTCTGAACTGCCTCAATTTCCAAAATGTCCCTTTTGTATATGGGATTCCAAAACTGCACCGCATACCGTATATACTCGAGTATAAGCCGACTCGAGTATAAGTCGAGGTACCCATTTTTACCTCAAAAATGAGTAAAACAAATTGACTCGAGTATAAGTCGAGGGTAGAGTCTACCCTCCAGCCCCAGGTCCAGCCCCAGGAATAAAACCTATTTACCTGCACCCATCTTCTCACCCTGCCACTACACTACACTACTACAGTACACTACACTACTCCTTGCACCCTCTTCTCACCCTGCCACTACACTAATACACTACTACAGTACACTACACTACTCCCTGCACCCATCTTCTCACCCTGCCACCTACACTACACTACACTACTACAGTACACTACACTACTCCCTGCACCCATCTTCTCACCCGCCACTACACTACACTACACTACTACAGTACACTACACTACTCCCTGCACCCATCTTCTCACCCTGCCACTACACTACACTACTACTAATGCCTTACCTTTGCAGGAGAGTCCGGGCCCCCGACATCTTGATGAGGAATCCGGCTGCCGCGCCACTGATGGTCGCATCCACTGACGTCACGACTCGGCGCCGTCTAATTTCCCGGCGCCGAGTCGTGACGTCAGTGGATGCGACCATCAGTGGACGCGGCAGCCGGATTCCTTCACCAGTAATGACTGACTCGAGTATAAGTCAAGGTTCAGTTTTCAGGCTGTTTTCACAGCCTGAAAACCTCGACTTATACTCGAGTATATACGGTATTCCAAATGAGGCCTTACCAGTGCCTTGTAAAAAGGAGAATAATATTTTTCTCTCTTGAATCTATTCCTCTCTTTATACAAGGCAATATCTTGCTAGCTCTAGCCTTGCTACCTGGCATTGTTTGCTATAGCTAAGTCTGTTATCAACCAGAACCACCAAATCTTTTTCCATTACAGATGCACTTAACACAGAGTTATTTATGTTGTAGGTGGCACAGGGATTATTTAATTGGTTTTGTGGCCATCTCTACTGAAAAGTACAATGTAATAGGTATAGCAGAAACATGGTTGAACAATTCTCACAACTGGGCTGTATATTTAGAAGGATACTCCTTGTATAGAAAGGATAGAGAAAATAGTAAAGTGGGAGGAGTATGTGTTTATGTTAAACAACAATTTAAAAGATCAGATAACTGGTGATATGGATGTTAAAGCAGGTCAAAATGGGTGGAATTGGGCAATAGAAAGGGGGATAATGTCATTGTTGGTACCTGCAACAAGCCACCAAATGCTGGCATAGAGGAAGTGGGGCAGCTGCATATGCAGATGGAAAGGACTTTGGGGGGTGTTCTGATTATGGGGGACTTTGACCCTGACATTGACTGGCGAAGTGGAACTGCTGCAGGATTATGCTGCAGGATAATTTTCTCTCACAGGTGGTTGAAGTTCCTACTAGAAAAGGAGATTTGCTGGATCTGGAATTTCTAACATTGTAGAGCAAATTATAGATATAAAGGTAACTGGAGGCTTAAGGAATAGTGACCATGAAAAAGTGTTGTTTAGCGTATGTTATCAAAAGGAAAAGTGCACTGGTTTAACAAAGACATTTAATTTCAGGAAAGAAAAATTTCCCCAGTTAAAAGTAGCTCTTCAGCATGTCAACTGGGATGATATATTATCAGGCAAAAGTATTTTAAGCCCAGCAACCACTTCACAGTTTGCTTTTTTCTGCTGGGTCCTAACTTTTAACCTTTTTTACCTTAGTAACTTTTTACCTTTTTAGGAGACATAAAGGGTTATTCAATAAAAGTTCTTATTGTTTAAAATGGTGCTAATTTTGCCCCAACCAATCAGATGTTAGCTTTCAAATGTTAAATAAGATCTAATTGGTTGGAGCAAAATATGCACCATTTTAAACAATAAGAATTTTTATTGAATAACCCTGATAATTCTCAAACTTTAATAAATACATTAACGGGCAATACATTAAACTATCTGGGGCATTGTTCACCAAAAGTCGATTTGCAGGTTGGGGTAACCAGTATTGAGTTTGAATTGGTTTCGGGTCGGGTTCAGATAAATAGAACCGCGGGTCGGGTTCGGGTTAAAACAATTCCTGTCTTCAAAAATAATTTTTTTTTTTCCTGTCTATGAAGAGATATCTGTTGGATTTGGCTTGAAAGACTGCATTTTAGAAGGGAATTTGTGTGTTTGTGCTGCAGATTTTAAAACTCATAGTCAATGAGAGGACATTGTTGTTTTACTTACCCTTTAAATAGTCACATGCATTAAAGGTAGGTCAGTTGGTGTGTGTGTATTCATATCAGGTTGGGGGATAAAATACTAACTTTTTTGATGATTGGTCAAAATGACTTTTAGTGGTCAAAATGACTTTAGTTACCCTTTACGTATGGCTGCCATAGTAATGGATAAGTAGATCAGTAGGTGTGTGTACCTGTGTTGGGTTGAGAGTTAAAAAAAACCTTTTTTGATATTGATCAAAATTAGTTTTTTGACTTTAGTTACCTTTAAAGTATGGCTTTCACCGTAATGGATAAGTAGATCAGTAGGTGGTGTACCTGGGTCTGGTTGAGGGGTATGTCTTTTTTGTGTTTACAACCATAAAACTATTTTATGAGGATAAATCTAAATTAGTTTTTTTACTTTAGTTACCCTTTAAGTATGGCTGCCACCGTAATGGATAAGTAGATCAGTAGGTGTGTGTACCTGGGTCTCGTTGAGGGGGTATGTCTTTTTTGTGTTTATAACCATAAAACTATCTTTTATGAGGATAAATCTAATTTTTTGACTTTAGTTTAGTCTTTTTTGACTTTAGTTACCCTTTAAATATGGCTTCCATGGGAATGGAAAGGTAGGTCAGTAGGTGGGTGTACATGGCTCTGTGTGGGGGGTTGGGGGTATAACCATTTGTATTTATGACCATAAAAAAACTGTTTTGAAATATCCAAATTTGAGGATTGTTACCATTATAGTCTAATTTCCGGACACAGTCTAATGTCCGGAAATGTCCGGAAATTCACTGATAACGCTGTAACGCTTCTGCGGATTCCTTAGCTAGAAGATACCACACTTCTCCTATATGCCCCGCACGACAATTTCATGTCTCTAGCTCAAAAACTGTGGGAGGAGATACGGTCCAAAAAAGCAGAAAAATAAAACGAAAGAAGAAAAAGAAGAAGAAGAAGAAATAGAAAGAACAGTAATTTGGCTTTTTCAAGCCAAATTAATAACTGAAATTGAGAATACATTGTTATCAATCCAAGACAATGTGCAGTGTGTATAGCACCTTACACTATATCACACTGTGGCAGATAGAGGGCAAATAAAGTATATCTAGATGCAAAAGCTCCCAGCCTCTTGTGTTTTTAGCTGGAAAAATATTGAGTTATCAACAGCTCTAATGTCCTAAGAATATTATATAGGATGCCATTGTGGACAGGAATACAGACAGCTATGTTCAACTTTAACTCTTGTAGTGCCTGGGTAGGTTTTGCAGAAATCACTGGGTACACAATCAGTTAATGCTGGAGTGACTGGAAAGGCAGGGGTTAAACTTCTGACCTTGGTTTCACTAGCAGAGGTCAGAGCCAGAAAAGTAACAATTTCCCATAGAACAAAATAACAAACTTCTATCTGCACCTGCACCTATGCATGAGACCAGAGCAAGTGTCTGCATGGGAACAGATGACATTTCATTAGTCTTTGTAAATCCTTTTGGCCACAATGATCTATGGGATGTGGATGATTCTAGTGACGATAAAGATAATCTACCACTTGATAAGGTTCAGCTAGAACTACAGCAGGTATGTAGACCTCCAGATGATTGACATTTAAAGTTCCCAATCATTGTACAACAGCCAGGGAATGCTGGGAGTTGTAGTTTTCAAAACAGAGCATGAATATCTACGCCCATATAAAGGTGTAGATATTTCACTACATCTCCACCTGCTCCATACCTATAATTCTCTATTGTGCTACCAGCTCATTGTAACTTTACTGTCTCCCATAATGCAAGTTTAGACAGTGGGTGGAGATTAAAATGTATATTCTGCAGGAAAATTAGACCCGTGCAGGACGCTAGTCTGGACTGGGCAGTTTTGGTGGGAGTTTTTACTAACCTATTGGCACACCTATCAAACCTATATCTAAATTGTGTTCTGTTCTCTCAATAATTTTTTTCCAGCTGGGTAGCATAAAAAAGTAGCTGGGTGGGCTGCCCGGCTAAAAGATCCTAGGGAGAACACTGCATGTATATATAAAATGCCCCCATCCCATTTCAGCAGCACACACATATATTTAAAATGCCCCCAGCCCATGTCAGCAGCACTGCACACATGTATATATAAAGTGTCCCATAGATAGTAAAGCCACTTATTGAGTCCCTGCTCGCAAATGCACATAGGAAAGGGAGCGTGTGCATGCAGGAGAAAGAGTCAAGACACCATCCGCGCTGCGTAAATAGATACATGTACTACTATGCCCCGAAGTCTTACGACTGGCAGTGTCAGGTCTCGGTAAAGAACGGAACTTTAAAAAAACAAACAAAAAAACTTTAATTCAAAACTTAATAATAATAATAATTTAATTTAATCAAACTAAACAGCCCAGTTTTTACTTAACAGACCGGCCCGGGGGCATTTGCCCACCGACCCAGTCCGCCCCTGAGTGGTGCTCAGGGTTTCCTGGCCTGTTAATTCAGCCAGTGTCCTTGTAACTTTATATGGACACAGAAATTCTGAGTTCTACCAACTTTTGCATTAAGGTAACATTTCCCTTTAATATACTGCACATTGTCTTGGATTGATAACAAAAGTTTGTTTTATTTACAAATTAATTCTAATACCCGAAACCACCGCTAGCCGATTCAAACTCAATGCGGTTTCCCTGAACGCAGACATCCTACCCTGCCCTTTCAGGCCTCCGGGCAGGGTGGGTAAAGAGGGTGTAGTGCGGGGGCGTGATGTCACGTGGGAGTGGGACGTGATGTCACTTGGGGCAGGACCAATGTTCTAGGGTGGTGGGAGGCGGGGTTAGGGCTTTCTGGAAGCATGGCCTTGCAAAGTGGGCGTGACTAGGGAGGAGACTCAAGTCTCCTCTCAAGTCTGGGAGTCTGAGGTGGTCTCGTGGGAGACCACCCCAGAATGAGGAAGACTCCCGGACAATCCGGGAGGGGTGGGATACCTGGGAACGTGATCAGGAAAGCAAGTAACCGGTGGGTACCCGACCTGATGCAGGACCCAAACTGGTTTACCTTTTGCAAAAGGCCAGTTTCTTATTCAAATGTGCAGACTTTGATGCCAACTTGCATGCACAAAACCAATATGGGACAGGCTGGCTGGACTCAACTGAATTATGTGCCAGCAGTATGTACAAGTCTATCTGCTGTGTTTTTTCAGTGGCCCAAAGCGGTTTACCTATTGCACAACTTTTTTATTCAAATCTGAATAAGAAACCAACTTCAGCCTGCGAATAAGAAACTATCTAAATAAGAAACCAACTTCAGGCTGCGAATAAGAAACTATCTGAATAAGAAACTATCTGAATAAGAAACCAACTTCAGGCTGCGAATAAGAAACTATCTTAATAAGAAACCAACTTCAGGCTGCGAATAAGAAACTATCTGAATAAGAAACTAACTTCAGGCTGCGAATAAGAAACTATCTGAATAAGAAACTAACTTCAGGCTGCGAATAAGAAACTATCTGAATAAGAAACCAACTTCAGCCTGCGAATAAGAAACAATCTGAATAAGAAACCAATTTCAGCCTGCGAATAAGAAATTATCTGAATAAGAAACCAACTTCAGGCTGCGAATAAGAAACAATCTGAATAAGAAACCAATTTCAGCCTGCGAATAAGAAACTATCTAAATAAGAAACCAACTTCAGGCTGCGAATAAGAAACAATCTGAATAAAAAACCAACTTCAGGCTGCGAATAAGAAACTATCTGAATAAGAAACCAACTTCAGACTACGAATAAGAAACTATCTGAATAAGAAACCAACTTCAGACTACGAATAAGAAACTATCTGAATAAGAAACCAACACAGAGCGCCGCAATCGGCAACCCGTTGCAAGCTGCCCGGTGATGTTATATGCCGATAGCGGCGCTTAGAACATCGCTACTTGGTGCTGTTCTATTCTGGCACTTTCACCGCCAGCTATTAGCTGGCGGTGAAAGTGCCGCAATAAAATGCCAATTTCGGTATATAACATTACTTGCGGCGGCTTCGCTGTTAACTTTATAAAAAGCCGTGGTATTGCATTTTAGCGATACCGTGACTTTAACGATCGGTATCGGAAATTTACAATTGTTAAACCGATTGGAGATTAACGATCGGTTTAACATTCATAAACTTACAATACTGACCGTAAATAAAGATTGTAAATCTACGATAGCAAAATCATAGATTTACGATCCCCATAAAATACCATTGCGGTAGTTTACTACCGCACGGTATTCTACGATCGAACATTCGTTAATTAACGAACGTTCAGTCGTAAATGTACGATCGCACATTTACAACCGCGACCGTAAATTAACCATCCCGCGGTATCACTAAAAAGCAATACTGCGGCTTTATAAGTTCCAGTTTTGGATGACCTTGCTGACAACCCTGCACACATCCATGCACAAAATCAATTAAAACATTATAGCCTGGGAACATTAGGAAAATCCATGCATTGATTTGAACCCATTTTGCTCTATCTACAGTTATTTTATTAGTGACTTAGAAATAAGGTTTTACAAATCAGAACTTTGGCTTTAAAAATGAATGCAGACAAAATGTTCTTATTTATTGTAAGCAATGAGTCCACCTAATGAGAAGTGAAGTGACTGTTGTCGTCCATCAGGTGGCAGCACTGATACATCAGTCCATTAGGATTGTTGGTGGGAGTAGCAAGATGGTTGGGTTTGTATTTTTTTGCAGTGATGTAGTTTCCGCTGTAGACGTAATTCTCCTTCCTGTGAATATTGAACGAAGCTTTATTGTAAACGCACAATGAATTTGCTGTGTAGTGTTCCCTAGCCCGGGTTATATTTGCTACTTCCATAGGGCCTAGTGAGTACACATTCCCTCTACGGTAACTGGAAATGCGGCGGGGACCGAAGGTAAAGCGCGTCTCTCTGTGAACGCTCCGGTCTCCGTGAGGGGAGAAGGGGGAGAGCCCGGGCTGGGTGCGGGAGGAGCACGGCGGTGGGGAATGTCTGCTTTCTCGGAAGCGGCTTTGGAAAAGAAGCTATTGGAGCTGAGCAACTCTCAGCAAAGCGTGCAGACGCTGTCCTTGTGGCTCATCCACCATAGGAAACATTCCCGGGTCATTGTCACTGTGTGGGACAGAGAGCTGAGGAAAGGTAAGAGGATCTGGAATGGAGGGACATGGGACACCATAGGAAGACATTGGATTGGTTGTGTGCTGAGCACATGACAACTCCAACTATTTTTAGTTCCTTAAATTATTTCTAAATAGAGAGTGCCACTGGCAGACAAATAGCTTCTGGAAAGTTGTTTTCCATTATTTCTGCTTTACCTATTCACTTTTATTAGCCTGTTATAATACAGAAAAGCCATGGCTCTCCTCAAGGGTGTGTGTGTGTTATTGTCAGCCTCCACTTACCTGGCTCCCACGGCGTTCCTCTTATGTCTGCTGCTCCACTTCCGGGTTCTCTCCGTGCACTTGAAAAAGGTTCCATGTGAACTGAATCAGTAAAGATTGATCAGGAGTGGCACTCCAAAGTGAATGATGTATTTATTCAAATCAAACATCACAATGTTTCGAGGGGTGAACCCCCTTTATCAGGTGATCATAGGAACGTTACCCCCAAAACATTGTAATGTTTAGTTTTGAATAAATACACAATTCACTTTGGAGTGCGACTCCTGATCATTCTTTATTGATATTGTATATACTCCCTGGGAAGTAGGGAGATTTTTGGGAGCCTGCACCCATGGGGTAGTGTGCATCTGGACTGTGTATTCCATGTGAACTGAAACATGTTGTGTGAAATAAACCCAGTTGGCACAGCTTAGCTTGTGAAGTTTTTAGGCTTCTACCAATGGACATATATGTGTATTCGAGATTAGTTAAACTCCTAGCGATGGCAGATTAAGGCCAGGAATGTTCATCCAGCCATCTAGAATTTGAATGTCGGGGACCCACTTATACTCAAGAAGCTTCAGTCTAAAATTGTCCATACAATTGGTGCAGCTGATTGTGGTACTTATCAAACTGCATGAAATTCAAGTTGAAATCCGCTCATGGTAATGCAGCTGATAGGATAATCGGAAAAATTTCAGACAGGACTGATCATTTTTCGTTCAATAGAAGAACAGAGTTTCTCGAAGGAGAGACAGAAATGTGCCTCAACATTTTGGATATAAAAATATATTCCCCAGTCCAAACTACATTTTTTGTAATAAAAAATAATAATGTATAGATTGTTACATCTTCAATGCAGTTGATGTAAATGAACTTAACACTAATTTTATTTTATTAAAATTTGATTACATTACTATATAAGTCCATAAAATGTGGGTAATTGCAACAGTAAACAGTCAGTGGAGTGGTAACAAGTAAGTTGTGAGGTGCTCTCGCTAATAGTCAGTGCCACTGTTGGTGATTTGTAGTATTTATATTTGAAGGGAGGCACCCCCTAGAAAAAGTTTGAGGCAGTCTATTGAACGGTTGCTACACAAAAAAACTACTTTAAGGCTGGGTACACATGATATAATTTTAACCCCGACAATTGATTGTGCGGTCCCCTATTGCCGTGATTTTTCTGATCGCCCTATCATCTAATCTGGGTAAACGGTCAACAGATATCGATTGCAGCCAACCTACTCGCACACACCATGCAATTGATTTTAGGCCGACTGACTGACAGTTACATGGAAATGTTTGTCAGGAGTCCAGAAAAATTGCTTGGTGTGTACCCAGCCTAAAAATTGACTCGTGTAAAGCTTCACACGTGCAATCACGGGGGCTGACCAGTGGCATACGATGGGTATGCACGGCCGAAAATCGTGCCGTCTAGGGGAACTTTCTCATCCGAAATGGCCGTTGGGTTGGGGATTGTAATCCTTTTTCTGGTGTGCAGCTTTTTTTTCAAAATTGCTGCTGTCTCACATGGATTTGACTATATTGAACATATACTCAGCAGTGCTCCATCACTCCTTCACAAACCGTATTATTGTTTAGGCTACTTCATTTCAAGAGGCTGTAAACTATTTAAATTACAAATTTCTGAAGAGAAAAAGCACTGGTGCAGTATAATGACAATGTTAATTTAAATATCTAAGGGCTCGTTCTTGATGTGTGGTCACTAAATAAAGAAATTTAAATTGCTTTTGGAGTGCGACCCTCAATCTGTGCTGTTTTGGATTAACATGTTCCTTTAAGGGTGGAACCTAGAGGTGTCTGCACCCATAAGATTGGATAAGAGTGCATAGCATCCTGTTTGTTTTCTCGTTCATACTACAGAGCGTTTTGGTGCGGTAACATCGCACCAAAATACTCTGCACATAGGAATGAATGGCACCGTTCACACTGAGTCACTGGAAATGATGGCTGCTACTGTGCGTTAATGCAGCGGAACATCGCATTAAATTGCTAGCGTGATGTTATGTAACTAAATTAAACTGAATTATAACGTGACATGTAAATATATATATTATATTGTGTGTATGTATGTATGTGTGTATATATATATATATATATATATATATATATATAATCTTGCTAAATTAGAGAAGTATTTCTTAAGAACTTTTTCTTGTGTGTGTTAACCATTTTCAGCTACATTGAGTGTTGTATTGTCTTTATATTCTGATTCCCTAAGACATAGCCCTGGAGATAGGTGTCCAGTGGACCTCATGGAAACTTTTCTGGCAACTATAAAATTCAGATAAACTCCTAGAGTTATTTGGATGGTTTTAAATGGCAAAATTAGTTTGCCTACCTCTGAATTAGTTCTCTTATATTAATAATAACCACTCTCCCAGGGATGGATAAGGCCATTTTATTATGTGCAGCTGCTTTACGGTATACATCCTATGCTTTTAGTATTGCAGTACTTTTTTAAGCAAAAAAAAAAAAAAGGTAACATCCAGCCTATGAAGGGGTCTTCTCTTCTCTTACTTATGGCTAACACTGTACAAACCTCAACTATTGCTGAAGAAAAAACTGTCTGCTCATAAAGCATCTTAAGAGTCATTACATTTTGTTGCAATTTTTTAAATGTATTTTATTTTTAAGAACTACTTTATAGTTGTTTATGTTTTAATTAGTTAAAAAAATTACAGGGTAACTTTACTCCATTTGAAAAGTAAACCCTCAGTAGGATTCATTACAGAGAAATTCATTGTGAATTAGATGTTTAAAGATAAGGTTTGTGGAGAGTAATTGGTATAATTGCTATTTTCACATATCACTAGATACAATTGGGAACATTAGACCTTATTAAAAACACTATTGGGAGTACGCTTGTTGCTGCGCTGCTATATGGGCAGGTGGTAGATAATACACAAATCCTGACTTGTTTGCTGCATTCTTTTTAATAAAATATTTTTAACCCTATAATATATATGTATATGTGTGTGTGTGTATATATATATAATTTTTTTGTTTTTACAAAAAGGATCAATGCACACCAGGATTTATTAATGGTGTTTATTCCACCAACAAACAAAACAAAAAAGCAATGTTTCAGTCCGGGTTTGGGAACTTTATCAAGGCTTGATAAAGGTCCCAAACATGGACCGAAATGTTGCCTATTTTGTTTTGTTTGTTGGTGGAATAAACACCATTAATAAATCCTGGTGTGCATTGGTCCTTTTTGAATTTATTAATTGTATAAATTTCACTATAGATGCCCTTTAAATTATTTATATATATATACATATAGTGTGTGCTCAATTGGTCTTTTCTATACTATAAAGGACAGCTGGGTCCTACCTTTATCCTAGCTGGAGTGGAGTTCAGCTGCATGTCTAGGATGAAGATAGGTGTGAATCTCCATAGGGACCCGGCTGTCCTTTTATATATAAATAATTTAAAGGTCATCTATTGTGAAATATGTACATTGCTCCAATCTGCCTCTCCCTTATGCATATACGGTAGCTGTTAAGCTGTAGGGCCAGAGAGAGGCTACTTACATGCGTTTAGCCGGTAGGTATTAGGATTCATTCTGAACTTGCTCTCCATTTCCATGCCCACCAAGTATCTAGGGGAGGCTCAAATGGGATAAGTCTGAAAGTCCCCAGTCAATCCCACCACATAATATGATCAAGCACACACATACTCTCCCATTTCTATTTGACCTGACAGCTTTTCACACGTTTAAAAACTACAACTCCCAGCATTCCCTGGCTGCACAGAATGCTGGAAATTTTATTTTTCATCCTGGAATTAAGCCCTTTTACTGACTTACAGACATTAAAAGCCCATGTTTTAGTGATTCCTACCCAAGGGTTTGAATATGCACATGTTTGAAAAATCTACAACTCCCAGCATTCTCTGTTAGCAGTAAGTTTCTTCTTTATGTTCACTTCCTGTCTAGCAAACAGAAACTGGATTCTCTCATTGCTTTATATGGAGGGGGGAGTAATTGTGAGTCTGAAGATTTTTCTAATTGGGTAAGACTGTCACATGTTTTACAAACAGCACACAATTGGGTGTTATACAGGAACTTCCTTACACTCTTCCTTACACTTCCTGTCTTGTCATGTACAATGCTTAAGAGAATTTTTTGATTTGCTAACAGTGTAAGATCAGAACCTCTCATTGGATGTTAGTAAAATTCCATTTCCTTTTAGTGTCCTAATTCCACTTCCTTTTAGTGTCCCAATTCCACTTCCTTTTAGAGACCCTGTAGAAATCCTAGAGGTGTGGCTTAACCTACCATTTTGAGTTTTCCATTCAAACCTAGGGGTGTCAAGTAAAGTAAGTATACTTTATTAATTGTATATCATTTGTTTTGTAATTCAGTAGCATGTACTATACTTTGTATAGTGTTATTTCTTATGGTGATTTTGATTAAATAATGATAATTACACGCATACATATAGACCTTTCCTATTTGTAATACACCTAATTGGTTGCTCCTAAAAACCAATTTATTTAATTTAAGGGAAATGTATATATATATGTACAGTTGTATTCAAAATTATTCAACCCCCACTGAAATGGAGGGTTTTGGCCAGTTTGACATTGATTTTGATCATTTCAGTCATCTGTTTACAATTAAATCAGAGACACTTGTAAGTCAGACAAATATAGCATAACATTTATAATAAAATAACCACAAATGTCTTTTCTGTGCTCACATCATTATCCGTTTTATCCGTTCAACCCCCAAGTGACATTCATTCTTAGTACTTAGTACAACATCCTTTTCCAGTTATAACCGCTTTTAAACATGAAGCCTAGCTTGACACAAGTGTCTTGCAGCGATCTATGGGTATCTTAGCCCATTCTTCATGGGCAAAAGCCTCCAGGTCAGTCACATTCTTAGGCTTGCACGCTGCAACTGCTTTCTTTAAGTCCCACCAGAGGTTCTCAATCGGATTTAAGTCTGGTGACTGTGATGGCCACTCCAAAATGTTCCAGCCTCTAATCAGCAACCATGCTCTAGTGGACTTGGAGGTATGCTTTGGGATCATTGTCCTGTTGAAAGGTCCAACATCTCCCAAGCCTCAGGTTTGTGACGGACTGCATCACATTTTTTTTCAATATCTCCTGGTACTGAAGAGAATTCATGGTACCTTGCACATGCTAAGGCTTCCCTGTACCTGCAGAAGCAAAACTGCCCCAAAGCATGATTGTCCCCCCGCCATGCTTCACAGTAGGCAAGGTGTTCTTTTCTTCATAGGCCTTGTTCTTTCTCCTCCAAACATAGCGTTGATCCATGGGCCCAAAAAGTTCTAATTTTGTTTCATCAGTCCACAGAACACTATCCCAAAACTTTTGTGGTTTGTCCACATGACTTTTGGCATACTGCAGTCGACTCTTCTTATTCTTTGGAGACCGCAAGGGGGTGCGCCAGGGAGTTCTGGAATGGAGGCCTTCATTACGCAGTGTGCGCCTTATTGTCTGAGCTGAAACTTCAGTACCCACATCTGACAAATCTTTTTTCAGTTCCTCAGCAGTCACACGGGGACTTTTCTCCACTTTGCGCTTCAGGCAGCGCACAGCAGTCGAAGTCAGCATCTTCTTTCCACGACCAGGTAGTGTTTCAACAGTGCCCTTTGCCTTGAATTTGCGAATGATGGTTCCTATGGTGTCTCTTGGTATGTTTAACATCTTTGCAATCTTCTTATAGCCATTGCCCTTCCTGTGAAGAGAAATCACCACTTCTCTTGTCTTCCTGGACCATTCTCTTGACTTCACCATGTTTGTAAACACACCAGTAAATGTCTAGAAGGAGCCAAGTATCACAGTCATTTTAAATCTACCTAATTGGTGCTTATTATGCTTGATTGCTGCTTGTTGACGTCCACAAGTGTTTTCAATACCTGATCGAAAACACTTGAATGAACCTATATTCTTAAGAGTGGTAGTCTTTAAGGGGTTGAATAATTGTCAATGAAGAAATCACAAAAAAAACATTTAATACTGTATTACAAAAACAATTAGTCATTTTAGTTGCATTTGGTTCTTTAAAAAGATTTCATTCTGAACACAATTACAAATGTACACTAAATTCCCTAAAACCCTTTACAGCATTGGGGGTTGAATAATTTCAAAACAACTGTATGTGTATATGTGTGTATATACTACTACTACTATTTTAGTAGTTTTACAAATGTTAGTACACACAGGATCTCCTTCAAAATAAATTGCATGGAATTTGCACTTTATGTATAAAAGAGTTTGAAGTAGATCCTGTGTGCACTAACAATTGCATAACTACTAATATTATTATGGATTTGGTTGGTAGCATGTGGACCAATCACAACCTTGGAAGGAGTGAGTGCATACAATTCCCTCATGGGGCGGGGCACAGGTCAGGGGATTTTTCCTGCAGATATTTAACCCTAACTTGTTTGGAGACCACAACTGCCCTTCAAGTAGTTATGTAAAGGTGACTTCACTATTTCAAGCATTCCTTTTAATTTAGTAGCACAGCTTGTTGAGGCATGAAACTTACATTTGTTTAGCTTGGTAAAGCAATATATCTCCATTAAAGCGTAACTGTGGTCTCCACACAAGTGTCCGCTATTAAAAAGTGCTCTTATGCCTGTCCTTTCAAACAAGCCTAGGATGATGTCTTTAGCTTCTGTGATATAGGCTTTTAAATTTACTCAGTCAAAATAAATCAGGAAGTTTCAAGACTGTCACATGATGTGTGAGAAGACCCACCCATCCAAAATAACATCTTCTCTGTAGCTATTTCAAGACAGTTACAGCAGTAGGATACAACTTGGCATGCTCAGAGCAGATGGTGATGATGATGTCACAGCTCACAGTGCAAGCTGGAAAGACCCCCCTTTATACTACTAAATGTTTGGATATATTGCAACTAGATTGAAGCATGATATTGGAGTCTATTTAAAGGTGTGTGCTCTTTTTAATAAAGGCCACTTGTATGGAGACCACAGTTACCCATTAAAGACATATGTCTATTATATTTGTGTAATTGTTCAATTTGTACAGTGTTTATTTTGCAGTCTTCCCTCATTTCTTCCTCAGTGCTATCTACAAGAAAATGTTTTTCTTTTTGTTCCCAGGTAGCCAGCTATGGACAAAGCAAATAAGAGTGTGAATATTTCTGCCAGCAACTGAATTTAATTGCAGGCTTTTTAACCTTTGCATTCTTAGTTTATTTGCCCAATTTTTACAGTTTATACGTGTGCAAAATGGCCACAATAAATTGATATTCTTTGTGCTTTCAGCAAAGCCAAATAGAAAGCTGACGTTCCTGTATTTAGCAAATGATGTCATTCAGAATAGCAAAAGAAAGGGACCTGAATTCACAAAAGACTTTGCACCTTTTATAGTGGATGCATTCAAACATGTTTCAAGGTAAAACTCTTTAATTTTGTTATTTGGGGTTTGTGAAGAGCATCTTATGTTATAATGTAATATCAGTAGATGTTTGTAGCCATATATCTTTATTATCCTTGTGGTAGGTGACGTGAGCTACATTAAAAATGATCACTTTTGTTTTAGCTTGGTGTTGCAGCCACAAAGTTTCAATGGTTAACAAACCATAGACATGAAAAAAGATTTATTCTAGCTTTCTAGAACCTAACCGACCTCAATATTTAAATCACTGAATGCCTAAATATTATTGCTAAGGTAAAAAAAATATAAATCCATGGTTAAATAAATATGCAATTGCCATTGTTTTAAAACCTTGAAACATAAGGCATGTATATAAATATATTAAAATAAGTCAGGTCTGTTTTAATAATTTCATTCTTTTTGTAAAAGAAAATAAAGTAAATTAAGCTACAACACACTTGTCACATTACTTGTGTAAAATAATGCTGATAAAAATAATAAAGGAGAAAGAAAAATATATAATAGAGATATAACATTTATTGAGAAGGTAAGGAAGCAATCCTGGATTTGAGTTTTATTCATCTACAGTACTGCTAAGGCTGTGTGATTCAGACTTCCTGACACTGACCGGGATGAGCCCTTGTGCTGACCTCATTCCCTCATGAGCAATGGTCCCAGTAAAGTTGAAAAGCATTTTTCCATATCCAAATCATGACTGTCACACTTATAACAAATACAAGATTTGTCTGACTGATGTTAAAGGGCATGTCCACCCTTTAGAACAACTTTCAGTATGTCATAGGTATTGCTTCCTCAGCCCCAACTGTTAAAATCTTATTGACAGAAACTCCCCCGATCGTTACTTACCTTACCTCTATCCTTCACCACATTGCCCCCCCCCTCTGCTTGCACGGAACTGCAAGCAGGGGGCCGGACCGCCAGCTGCATCTGTGATTGGCTGAGAGGCAGCCAATCACGGACGCGGCTGCCGGCAGTTGAGAAAGGCGGGTGAAAGGTAAGGTAAGTAACTATCCGGGGAGTTTCTGACAATAAGATTATAGCGGCTGGGGAAGCAATACCTATCACATACTGAAAGGGTTTTACGCTAGGGGAGGGAG
Source organism: Hymenochirus boettgeri (assembly GCA_019447015.1). Classification (NCBI taxonomy): domain Eukaryota; kingdom Metazoa; phylum Chordata; class Amphibia; order Anura; family Pipidae; genus Hymenochirus; species Hymenochirus boettgeri. The sequence goes on from CM033474.1 coordinate 142,664,655, forward strand.
AAAGAAATGGGTGGGAGATGGAGGGGGGGGAAGGGCTTCACTGTGCATGCTAAACCCTGGAGGGGAGGCAGAGTCCTATGGACTTTTTTTATGCAATTTTTTTTTTTCAACTAACTTTTTTTTCCAAGGAAAAGTTTTCCAAGCAAATGGCACACAACTCACCCAGTGTACTCTTAAAAAGTTCTAGTATGTTTGACCATTTACACATATTAATGTTTCTTTTTACACTAATTTATTTTTATATTTCTTTTTGATAGTGAGACAGATGAAGGCTGCAAGAAGCACTTGGGTAGAGTACTCTCCATTTGGCAGGAAAGGGCTGTGTATGAGAATGATGTACTGGAGCAACTCAAAGCTGCTTTGTGTAAGTGTTTTTGATCATTTATGGCTTTAAGTCTTTTACTACAGCAAACTTGCAAAATACTTTGCTTCTGCCACTAGAACAGGCATGAAGTGTGTGTGTGTAACATTTTTTTCCCACCAAACATATTATTGAGAAAGATCGAGCACATTAAAATAGAAAACGTTACATTTGTGTCAACAGTAGATTGAAAATTTTCCAAAATAAGTTTTCATTATATCGGCATTTGTTTAACTTATGTGTTCGGGTTCTCATTTTTCATATTAAATCCGTTAATAACAAGAATATATCAATAACATTAACATATCATTTTTATAAAAATAAACATTTCCTGACCTGTTATTCTAGTCCTGCCCCGTCCTCTGTCAGCGGCATCACATCCTGTTTTTATCTGGTGGCCCTTATAGAAGCCCTTTGTGTCTAAGCTTTTAATTGTCTATTCTTTGGGTGGAGGCCCTTACTGGGAGACCTCTAGCATCGGACATGGCAAAAAGCCATGGGGTCCATATTTCGTCGTAGGCCTGCATCTTTCCCCTTGGGGTGTGAGATTTTTTCGTTTTCTCAGATCCACCATGTTTTTGATATTAGTTGTGTCTCTGATGGGACTGGTTGCTTCCAAGTTCCCGCTAAGAGACTACATGCTGCTGCGCATTACACTATGGATCAGTTTGTTATTGGCGGTGGACAGTGATGCTATGTGTTTCTCCAAGTGGACCTCTTTACGTAGTACTGTGTGTAATAATTTTTCACAATGTTGCTATATCTTCTCAGGGTTATTCAATAAAAGTTCTTATTGTTTAAAATGGTGCTAATTTTGCCCTAACCAATTAGATCTTATTTAACATTTGAAAGCTAACATCTGATTGGTTGGGGCAAAATTAGCACCATTTTAAACGATAAGAACTTTTATTGAATCTCCCTGCCTGTCTCAGGACACCCCCACCAGCAATGCTTTAGATCTGCGGTTGTGCCGCAGCCTCTGTAAGCACAGAGGGGAAGCCGTTGGGTCTGTGAGAGGACAGGTACCAGTGATGGAGAATTTTAAAACTTTTCTCCTGGAGGATAATGTTAGCTGAGCATTTTTGGAGGGATTGGAATATGGTTGTCCATTGTGAAATTTCTAAAGTACTGTTCAGCCAGTGCTCCCATTTCATCATAAATGCTATTCTATGTGTATGTCTAGTGTTTAAAATAGAGTAGATTTTCAAGATTAAGCATCTATTCTGGTGTTGGTTGCTAGAAAGGGATTCAAATTTAGTCTTTTCAAGACTGTTTTGTGTTTAATATTTTTTGGGCATAATGCGTTATCTGTTGGTAATGGTACCATTCCATTAAGGGTAGTTTAAATTGTGTTCTCGACACTTCACAAGGCAACAAATTACCGCCTGATATTAAGTGTCCTATATTGGTGATACCTTTATTAATCCAATGTGACCAGCCTTGTGTGCTGTTTCCTGGTGGGTTTGTTGCACAATTGATATGTTGTTATTGTATTATACCAGAGTTTTATTGAGTATTGTATGCATGGGTTAGAGTTACAGTGCGCTGTTGCTAGTTTGATCTTAGGGAGCCATAAGATATAATTTAGTGGTATAGGTTGGTTAAGAGCTTGTTCAATTTCTATCCATCTGGGTATTTCCAGGGTTTTATTCCATTGAAGGGTTTGGGAATGTCGGGGGGCTATAAATTAGTGTTGGAGGCTTGGGAGAGCCGCTCCTCCCATCTCCCTTGGGTGTTGCATAGTTTTTCGACTTATTCAGGGTTTTTTGTTGTTCCATAAGAATTTTGTTATTTTGGATTGTAGTAGGCGGAAATCGGAAGGTTTAAAAGACATTGGCAACAAACGGAATAAGTAGTCTAGGTAAGTCATTTTAATACTGTTGATTCTTCCAAAAAGAGAGAGATTATAAGGGGGTCCATTGTTTGAGTTGTTGTGTTAAAGATTGTATTATAGGTGTGTAATTAGCTTTGTAGTGAGGTAGGGTCTCACACACTCAGAGTAAAGTGTGAGGATACCCAGTGAAAGTCGAAGTTTAATTGGAGAATCTGTTGTGTTTAATTAATTGAATACAACAGATCTACCATGACCTGGATGAATGAGAACCTTCGCAAGCATATTTAATTGGAGAAGTTTCGTTATTGGGACAGGTGTATAACTGATTTAGAGTGGTTAATTTTGAAACCCGAGTCTTTCCAAAAGTCTGGAGTGGAGAGCAGAGATGTGGTAGTGAGGTTTGTGGACGGGTAAGTGTGAAAAGAATGTCGCCTGCAAAAAGTGAAATTTTATAGTCCTTATGGCCTATTGGAATTCCATGAATCTGTGGGTCCGCGCAGGTGATCCTGGCTAACTGCTCCATGAATAGTGCAAAGATTAATGGGGATAAAGGGCAACCCTGCCTCTTGCCATTGAGAATAGGGAAAGATTGGGAAGAGAATCCCATGTTGGAGACAATTGCCGTGGGGGTAGAGTAAAGAGTTAAATGCAGACATGAAGGGCCCCCCAAAACCAAATGAGCTGAGACTAGATTTCATGAAGTGCCAATTTATTCTATCAAATGCTTTTTCTGTGTCAACTGATAAAATTGTGGATGGGATTTTAGAGGATTTGGAGTGATAGGTAAGTTGTATGGCTTTGCGTATGCTGTCTGTTGTATCTCGTCCTGGAACCAAAACCAGTTTGATTTGGATGTATTAATTCGGGGAGAATTTGATTTACTCTAGTGGCCAAAAGTTTTGTGAATATTTTTATATCTGTATTGATCAGCGATATTGGTCTGTAACTGCTGCATTGTGTTGTCTTTTCCTTTCTTTGGTATTGCTATTTTATTGTCTCGATGTTTTTGGTGCCGTCTAGATAGCGTTAAAGATTTTTTGAAGTTTGGGTGTTAGTTTTTTTCCAAATTTTTTATAGTATGCCATAGTGTAGCCGTCAGGGCCTGGAGCCTTGCCTGACTTCAATGCTTTACTACTTTGTTAATTTCTGTAATGGTTATTACCGGTAGATTATTAAGGGTTGCTGTTCTTTGGTAGATATTGATCTATGTGTGATTGTTTGATTCTTCTGTTGTCTACTGTTGTGCCATTGTACTGAGTAGTTTAATATTCTGTGAATTGTTTTAAGATTTGAATAGGGTTGTATATGAGAGAGCCATCTGGGGTCTGTAGAAGTAGGAGTCTGTTTTGGGTCATTTTGTTGTTTAGTTTACGTGCTAACATAGTGTCTGCTTTATCTCGTTTGTTATAGAATTTTTGTTGAGTAAACCTTATCACTTTCTCTGATTTAGAGGAAAGCAGTAAATGAATTTTCCCTCAAAGATTAGTCCGTTCTAATAATAAGTTATCTGAATGGGAGTTTGCGAGTTCTTTTTCAAGATGTACAGGGAGATTCAATAAAGGTGCTTATCTTTAAAAATGGTGCTAAATTTTCCCGAACCAATCAGGTGTTAGCTTTCAAATGTTAAATCATATCTTATTGGTTGGGGAAAAATTAGCACCATTTTTAATGATAAGAACTTTTATTGAATCTCCCTGTAAGTTTGTGAAGTATGGTGGTGTAAAACATTTTTAATGAAATAGTTTACTTATTTCACATAGGAATTACTTGAAAAAGCTAGTTACTTAAGCTGGGTACACACTGTAAAGATCCAGTCTGTCATTTTTCAAAGATCGGGCTACACACAGTCCCGAGCACTTCCCCTATGCACAGCATAGGGAGAACCCTCGGGACTGTGTGTTTCCCTCGGCCGCGGCAGACTCCCCTATAGGGAGTCTACCGCTGCCAAGGTAAATTTTCCCTCTTTCCCGAACAAGCGATCGGCAGCGCACTCGTTCGGGAAAGCAAGGTACACACAGTACCGATAAACCCCTGATACCGTTGGATCCTATGGTATCGGGGCTTTATCAGTACTGTGTGTACCTAGCTTAACTCATAAGTTACTAGGCTTTAAATCATGAAAAAAAGTGTTTAGCTTAAGATTTTGCCTACTTAGCTCAAACTTCATTGTGTGAAAGGGTTTGAATTTGTCTTTTTTTAACCTCAACAACCATTATATTTTGTCACTGAAATTCATTGTACAGTCCTTCAGCAGTTCCACAATGGATTACAATTTACATTTGCTATTGTTTTTTTCTTTGCAAGATGGTGAAAAGAAACCAAAGAAGCGCCCATACCAAGAAGTTAAAGTTGAAGATGAGGAAGATGAAGATGATGTTTGTTCTGCAAAAAACTCTCCTGAAGAACCTCCACAGGTATACAGAGACACTGAGTTAAAATGTATACATTATATTTTGTAATCAAAGCAGTGAAATAAGGCACATTGAGAAATTCTTAGTTGTTAATGATAAGCAGCGGTGTTGCGGCTTGTTTTGCCCAAACCCAAAATTAGAAATGAAGGGTATTTGTTTTGAATGATGTTTGTGTGTGTGTAGTTTAGGGATGATCAAATATAAGGTGTAAGATGACCTTTTAGAAGTTCAAAAGTTTAAAAACTATTTAAACTATTTAAGGATGCTGCAGGGAAGTTTTTGCATAATTGCTTGAAGAGGATGTAATGGCTGTGTCTCTTTGTATATGTTTATTTTAATCCGAGAGTGTACCACTTTGTTTTTATAAAGTATTTGGGTTTAAATCCCTTAGTGTCCCGAAGTGTTCATTTTACATTTTTCTATTTCTCTGCTGTTGCTCTTAAATTATTATGATCACATCATAATAACATTTGTTACTGTTCTAGAAGGGAAACTGGAAGAATAGATTAACCCTCAAAATGAGGGATTTATAAGGAGTTGCACTAATATTGGGTTTCTACAAGAACATTTTGACTTTCACAGACTCTTCTTTTGATTCTTTATTTATACATTAAATTTAAATGGAAGCAAAGTAAAAATAAATGAAATTAATAAACATAATCGAACTGCATGTGTTCCTTATGTATGCGTGTTTTGTTGGGTAATGGTAAATTGTCAAAACACAAAATTAATTATTTTTATTGTATAGTTATATTGCACCAAGATCTGTTTCAGAATTGTCATCAGAAACAGAATGTATTTGTAAAAAGGCTATATTCTTTGTTAATAAATGCTTCAAAATCATAAAGAAGCTAGGCCAAAGTTGGCCATGCTCCGGTAAATGCATAGAAAATCGTTGGAAATGCATAGCAGATTCCATCAGAATCTGTGTATCATTTGTCACTTCAAATACACACTTGCTTAATCCACCTCTATATGGGCATCAGCGATTTGGGTGAATTTGTTCACTTTGTTACCTATTTTAGTTGGTTAGATATTCATAGCTCTAAATGTTTTTAAAGGATAAGTGCACTGTAAAATCAAGTTATGTTCATTTGGAAGCTGCAGCTTTAAAAATACCGTTGCAATATTTTTTTTTACCTATGCCCCTCCAGAGCCTACCTTTGTGCCTTGAGAGTTGCTGACCTCTTGTTACTGGTTTGCTGAATGTTAAGCTCCACCCCTCTGAGATTTCCTCTGCTTTCTCCTGCTTGAGCCTCAAACAGTAATGCCTACGTGCCTACGTGCACGTGCGTGTGAACAGAACTCACAGGCATTATCTTTGAGGCTCAAGCAGGAGAAAGCAGAGAAAATTTGAGGGGCTGAGCTTAACTTTCAGCAAACCAGTAACAAAATGTCAGCAGCTTTCAAGGCACAAAGCTAGGCTCTGGGAAACAAGCTAGGCATAGGAAAACAAAATATGGCAACAGTATTTTTAAAGCAGCAGCTTCCAAATCTACATAATTTTATTTTACAGTGCACTTATCCTTTAAGCTAGGTACACATAGTACCAATAAATAGGTCTTACCAATAAATAGGTCTGACTGGGTCTTGCTTTTTATTGCACTTGTGTTTGAACAATCTTTTCGCCTACAATGGTAGTTTGTTACTCACAAGTTTGCTCAAACTTGAGTGAAATTTTTTATTGGCCCCAATATACTTTAGTAAAGGGAGGTGGTATCACGGATGCCCACCCTTATGATAGAGTATAGGTAAAGCATCATAAGAATTTGTGAGGCCAGTTTTATAGCCGTTCACAGACCATTTCCAGTGGAATCTGTCTGCCATTGTCTATAAATTTATATTGTTTGTATCCAGCTTAATTATGTTTATTTTTTTGCTTTGGATACTGTACTTGATTTTTTTTCTCTTAGACTACAGATCTCATTCGTGCATTGCAAGAACTTGAGAATGCAGCTTCTGGGGATGCAGCAGTGCATCAAAGGATAAGTTCATTACCAGTAGAGGTTCAGGACGTCTCTCTTCTTGACAAGATTACTGGTTGGTTAATCAATTAAACCTAAGTTTTGATGTGTGTATTTGTAAACTATCTATTTACCCTATGTTGTTTATTCCTTTTATGAATTCTGTTTAGACAAAGACTCCGGTGATCGACTTCTGAAGATGGTAGATGATGCCTGTATGCTGTTGGCAGATTATAATGGTAGAATGGCTGCAGAGATAGATGATCGAAAACAGCTAAACCGAATGCTGTCAGACTTTTTACGATGCCAGAAAGAGGTCCTTGATGAGAAGGAACAACAGCTGGATGTGTGTAACTATATCAAATTTATTTTGTAGTTGCTTTGTGTCGCATAATTTAAAATGTCTTACTGTTTAAATGTTGACTGATTTTTGATCAGCATAAACTTAACGTGGCCATAGACTCAGCAATATTATAGGCTGATACCGGTCATCGAATGATTATCACTGTGTATGATGGCCATCGAGGAAAGGGAGACGATCTAATCTGGGCTGGTTTCGTTATTGGAATGGGTGGAAATTTCAGTTGAACGATATTGCCCGGTAATATCGATCCTTCTATGCCCACCATTATTCCCAAGTAGGTAATTCAGTCCAGACAACTTGCAAATAAGCATGGTAAAAAAAAAAATTTGTTGCAAGAAAATGGGTGTTATTTAGTTCATTTTGGAAATCACTTCAGAAAAAGGGAATTATACAGAACTATTAGGGAGATTCAATAAAAGTTTAGCTTTCAAATGTTAAATAAGATCTGATTGGTTGGGGCAAAATTAACACCATTTTTTAAAGATAAGCAGGGAGATTCACCCAGAGGGGTAAGCTCTCTGAGCAAATTTCCGGATTTTCCAGAGGCTGTGCGACTCTGGGTAAATCTCACCCGCTGACGTTAAATATATATGCGCAAACAGCCGGGCAGCCTCTGGTAAATTGGTTTGCGACGGTTGTGCGAGTGTGTCTTCCAGTACTGGTGCAGTCATTTCAAAGCAAGACTTAACGTTGCACTAACCAATCCTAAATTGATTAGCACAACGTTAAGGGCTGAAAGGAGCAATGTGTACCCGCATCGCTCCTCTGTTAATTACCCTGATGATCTTTTATTAAATATCCCTGTATGTACATTGCTATCACATGCAGGAGCTAATAAAACATGGTAATAAACATGCTTGTGTTTGTGTCTAGTCAGTTAGCCATACATTTATTTGATTTTTCAATTCAATTGTTTGGTAAAAGTGATTCTTCTATAAAATCTTAGTCAATTCTACCTGAGTATCAGATGGGTTTTTGAGAATTTTAAATTGATTTCTGTTTGATAACAAGCATGCCTACTTGTTAAAAAAATAAGTAAAGAATCCTATTGGCAAAGAAACAGGTCAGTAAAGAATCAAGCATCAAAATGTTCTTCGTTTTCCCTCTGCCTCTTTGGGTTTATCATGAGAATAGTAATCAGACTTTTAGGTATACAGTTTCTGACATAAGTCTTGTCGCTTGTGTACAAATAGACCCGAAGTGCTGCTTAACAATAATTCAAATGCAGATTTTGTTTCAAGAAATGGTTCATTTTACCCCAAACAGCTTATGTTTATAATGTTTCAATGCAAAACGAAACTAAAAAAGTATTCTAATAGTCACAGCTTGGTAAAGCCCATTGAATCAATTTTTGCAAAGACATAAGTGTTGTCGCCTTGTCATGTGGGCTTCACCTGTGACTAATAATGGATCAATTAGGTGTCAGGTATGTATAAAAAGAACCCCAGTACACTAGACCTTCACATCAACTGCAAATAGACCTCTGCAAACATTTTTTTAAGATTGACCCTGAGACTAAAGTGTTGATTATCAAGAGGCTGAAGACCAAATCCACTGCTGATGTGGCGCACACCTTCAATGTCTCTCAGCGTCGAGTTCAGAGGATAAAAAAGATTTGAAGAGACTGGAGAAGTTTTTGACAAGCCCAAGTCAGGCAGACCCCGCAAGACAACTGCTTGAGAGGACCGTTTGTTGGCTCGAAAATCCAAGGCAAGCCCATTTTCAACTGCAGCAGAGCTCCAGGAGAATCCCTGTGTGTACCAGAACAGTTTTTTCGGATTCTGTCTCGAAATGGCCTCCATGGTCGAATCAATGCCCATAAGCCAGCACTAAACAAAAGACAATTGAAAAACCATGTGGCATTTGCCAAGTCCCACAGCCTGCTAAAAGGATAGACGCTGGAAAAGTGGCGAAAAGGTGGATTTTTCAGATGAATTTTCTGTTGAATTACACCACAGTCGCCGCAAATATTGCAGGAGACCTACTGGAACTCACATAGAGCCGAGATTTACCCAGAAAACAGTGAAGTTTGGTGGAGGCAAAATCATGATCTGGGGTTACATCCAGTATGGGGGTGTGCGAGGGATCTGCTGGGTGGAAGGCAAGATCAATAGTGTAAAATACCAAGAAATCTTAGCTACCTCATATATTCCCAACCATAAAAAGGCCAAATTCTGCAGCAGGATGGTGCTCCATCACATACTTCCATCTCCACATCAAAGTTCCTTAAGGCAAAGAAGATCAAGATGCTCCAGGATTGGCCAGCCCAGTCACCTGACATGAACATCATTGAGCATATGTGGGGTAGGATGAAAGAGGAAGAATGGAAGACTAAACCAAAGAATATTGATGAACTCTGGGAGGTATGCAAGACTGTTTTCTTGGCTATGCTATTGCTGATTATTTCATCAATAAATTTTATGAATCCTTGCCACACTGCATGGATGCTGTCCATTAAGCTCATGGAAGTCATACAAGATATTAAATTTGGATCTCACAGCACCACTACTTAATTTGCTGACATATTTTTGGATTAGCTGTAAAGTAGATCATTTTCTGTATAGGCGACTACAACATTTTGACCTTTGTCTTGATTAAATAATAATTCTTTTTTCAGTGAAACTATTTTTTACCAGTACACTAAATATTATTTAGGAGGGCTTTAGCTTTTTAATATGAGCCATTTCTAACACCAATTGATCAATTAAAAATCAGGTTAATAGTAGAAGTTACTGCAAAATACACTGGCGACAAGACTTTTGTCAGAAACTGTATATATTTTTCGCCTGTAGCTATCCATTTGACTGTAAAAAACTAAGCTGATGGCCTTGAGCATGCTGGAAGCCTATGAATCACCAGTATTGAACAGTAATGTTTAGTAATTTGCCAAAATTCTGTTACTTTGATTAACAAATAGATTAAAGGGTCAATATACCCAAAATCTATAATTAGCTAAAGAAGTTTAGACAATGAGTAGCTTTCAGAATCCCTGGCTGAGTTTAAATAAAAAATATTGTTACAAAAATAGTATAAGGTAAGCCATTTCCTTGCCTAACTCCTGACTCTTAACAACATTTTTTTCCTTTAAACTCAGCCAGAGATAATGAAAGCTGCAAGTGCTGCAAAATGTCTAATGCTAATTTCTTTTAAATGAAAGCAGAATGGCAGGTAGAAATCCTTTCTTTTTTATTTTTTTGGGGGTATAGTGACCCTTTAACACGTAATGTTACTGCAGTATACTGATCCCCTATTTTTCTGTAAGGGTTCAGTATGGGTTACTAGGAAATAATTAAAAAAGTAATTTTAGCCTCTTTTTGGTAAAAAAAAAAAAAAACAATAATAAAGTGAACACAGAGTTGTTTTAATAAGGCTTCATAGGCATATTGAATATACCCAAAGTAACTTCCCTACACTTAGAACTACCCAGGGTGAGGGCCTAATCCCCACCCCCACCCTCCTGGTCCTCATCAGTGGGTTTATTATGGTTATTTGTAATATCTCCTTTATATATCTGATTCAGGAACATTTAGATGCAATTATATAGTAGGCATATAGTAAGCAAAACTAAAGAGAAATTCCTCAATGAATAGTGGAAGGTTCACAGCCCAAATGCTGGGTGGTTTGTCTGGACCTATCAGGTGTTTATACTGAAATGGGAAGAATAGAAAGAGGAGCCCCAACAGACTGATCCCCACAGGGCATGCCCTTTTGAAGGTCAAAAATTCAGCATACTATATTTATTGACATCCACAAGAAAATAGATAATATAAACATAAACTATTCACTATTAAGTGTTTAACCAGTTTACTGACAGAGGAAAAGGTGTGTGGCTGTGCTATGTGGTTGATGTCTTTCTTCACTGCAGAGGTTCTAGTCCTGGATTAGGAAGGTTTGTGGATAAACTTAATCAGAATAAATACAATATAAAGTACATGAGTTTATTCACTTGCCCATTAATTTTTTAGATCTAACCATTAGGAGACATGGAGATACATTTCTCACAGAAACGTATAAAAAAACATCAGTCAAGGCATTACTACAATTCTCTAGTCACCACCATTGAAATTTAATCAGAAGGATTCCTGTAGGTCCATTCTTCCAGATACGGAGAAATGGTTCAATTCACAATACATTTTTGAAGCATGCTGAGGAATTGAGGACCCCCTTTCGTCAGAGAGGATATAAAGAGTGTGATATTTGTTATGATTTTGTGAGGGCTAAGGGGAAAAAAGAATGGTATGACTGCCAAATGCTTAAAATAAGAGGAAGTTATGAGGTAACTAAAATTCAATCATTGCATGTTATCATCCAGTCTGGGATAAGGTAAGTGCAACGCTTCAAAAACATTGGTATTTATTAGCCAATGATGGATATCTAGGCATAAAAGTAGTTTCCTCCCCCTTTAAAACAAATAGAAGGATCCATAATTTAAGAGACATGTTGTCTTAAAAGGAATAGTTCACTGAAAATGCATTGATTTAAGAACAGGAGGTAAAGGAGCTATGTCTTACCTTCTGTTCTTCAATCAATTTCACAGGAGCCAGAAACAAAGAGTAAGAAATTTACCTTTGGGCATTGTAAGCTCTGCCCTCTGATTGATGAGAAAAAAAAGAGTCTTCTAAAAATTACCAAGAAACAATTTATAACATGCTAAATTGAACAGGAGATATATTTTATAACATGTATTTGGAATGCAATCTATTGCAGAAATTCCTGCAGTGGCAATTCTTTGCCACTGCAGATGTTTTGGAAACTACCCTTCCCAGCATGCTTTAGTTGCTGGGAGCTGTAGTTTCCAAACATCTGGAGTGCCAAGGAATGGGGGTTACTGTATGGGATTGCTGTCCATTTAAAGGGCAACTAATGCCTTAAAACAATACAGAATCAAGAGGATGGTTTCTATAGTTAAAAAGATTGCCTTCTAATTCTGTATCGTTTTTAGGCTTTAGTTGCCCTTTAAATGGACAGCAGAATTCCGATACAGTAGTAGCCATACTGGATTTGGTTATTACTGTATGGGAATTCTTCTTTCCATTTAAAGGGCAACAAACGCCTCAAAACAGTCAGGCAGTCGTGGTCATATTTTTCACCCTCTACTCCAGTCAATCACTTTAACTCCTTTTTTCAGGTAAAAATAGGTACCTCGGTTTATACTTGTATACGGTATATGGAATGTGGACATTTACTATTGATAGATAAAATAAACAGATGGGGTTTCTTGCTTTCTATGCAAATAGTATGAAACTTCTATGGGTGTGTAACTTCTATGGGTGTGTATATACTTGTCATATTTATTAACTCTTGCTTTATAGCTTAGTACTAGGAAGCCATTGTGCTGTTGAATTATGTATAGGATATTGTTTAATATATATACACTCTTATTGATGAGAGAACCCTTCAAGTTAAGGTTGCAATGGTATTATTTGTTGTAAAATTTTTAGAAACTGCTTGAAAAGATACCAGAATTGTATTCACTGACCCTGATAAAACCTGTGTGAGGCTTCCAATTTGGGTGAAAGATATGTAGGTCAGTGACTTACTCCAGGTGGATAACTTGAGTTCTGGAGTTTCCTTATCATTATGTTTAAGACAGGCTTTCTGTACCAAGTAATATTCAATCTGGGCAGTTGAGCTGTATTGAGAATTCTGATCCCAGGAGCAACTGTTGCTTACAAAAGACCGGGTAAAGAGAGAGCAGACTCCATTTAATGAGATACCGAGTGGAGGAATAGGCTGGTTTGACTCTCTTCTTGTCCTGGTATGTGTGGTCTGAGGGTGTGAGATTGCACTGGGGACAATACTTTTCATGTGGATATGCAAATGTACAGTGTTTTGAGACTTCTACATGCTTTTCAACATTCTTATACATACATAACTGTCGCACTTTGTGTATAGACTGATGACTCTTTGGAATCATTGCAGCTGTTCTTGATTGTATGTCTGGACCTTTTTGGTGACCATAGGCATGCTATATTAGTTTAAATAGTATTGCCACTTATTCGTTTTAGTAAATAAGTACTTTTAGAATTTAGTGGGTATAGGCTATCTGTATTTTTTTTTTTGTAGGTATCGACCTTCAAGTGGATGTGCCGCGAATAAGTTGTGGGGGCTTTGGTTTCCTGCCTCTTTCTAGGTTTTCTTACATAATGAGGCAACATTGTTACATCCAATTTATGAATGTAACACAAAAACATCTGGAAAGGAAACAAAATTTACACAATACTAAGCATCTACATTTAGTTTTAGTTTTGTTGCCTTTGTGTTTGCTTTTTTCCTTTGTTTTGCCTACTTGAATAGTTGTTTGTTCTTATTGCCTGTCAAACCATTTGCATGGCTGATATTTCCTAACCTTTAGCATGCACTAATTTGTGCGAGAATATACACCTGACAGATGTAAAAGTTGTTTGTTGAACACAATGGTATTGTAGTCTACAAATAATTTAGGGTAAAGTAAAACATTGAGAATCCTACTTTGAAAGGAGTGCTGTGTTACATTTCTGAATACTGCTTTTTAGGATTTATGATTATAAAAGGTTATTTTATTCTTCTTCTTTTTACATCATCCGTGCCCAACTCCTTGATGTGAATTTAATCAAGCAGTAATTCCTCCATGCCCCAGCAGTAGATCTAGAATGTTCAAGCTTATACTGCAGGAAAAGACATAGTCAGTAGGTAGCGGTGTTGTCAATCTACTGCAAACAAGAACAGTTAATCTTAAGCTCCATAGCTTCTGAAAGCTATGCGACAGGGTTTGTTTTGAAACTAAGACCGCAAACTTTTACTTTTCTCTAACAAGTTTTGAGACCACTGTTTTTCTTTAAGTGTATTTGATATTTAATTACCAGAATATATGGAGAACTACTTACCAGATGAAGTACAAATATGCTGAATTATAGATATGCAGTGACATTTCACCAAGATTTATTAACCTAAAATAAAACTATATTTGTTGTATATGCAGAACATTATATACCTAACACTTCTTTTTAAGTAGTAAAAAAAAATTTTTTTTTAAAGATTTACTGATATTCTCGAGAAAGCAAAAGTAAAGGTGAGGCCACACTACAACACAAGTGCAGCCACATTAGTGTGTGCTTTTAAAAGTGTGTTCGGATTGTGCTTAAAAGAGCATCAGTGTGGCCTAGCCCTAAGTGGGGGAAAGGGGCATGGAAAAATGTAAATTAGTTAAGGGAGATTAAAAGGGATGTGTCAGATTAGAGTTAATGGAAAGCAAGGGAAGATACCCTTAGTGGTTTCTAATCATCTTGATCATGCACACTTTTTGTGATTACTTAGGAGGGGTTGTCGGATAATTATTTTTCCTATCGGGCCAAAGAAAAAAAATTCAGCCGAATACCAATCGTATGGGCCCCATTAGACAATAACAAAAAAAAAAAAACTGTTTAAGAGTCTAAGGGACATATTTACAAACGATCAATATTTTCGCTATCACAGGACATCGCAATGACAAATAGCGCTATTTTCGCCTTATTTATAAAACCGCTCCTTTTCACTTTTGGCTTTGCGGAAAAGTATCGCTGAGGCGATGTGTGGCGATAGTTTGTTCTCTAGTGAAATTTCAGAGCTATTTATAAATAGGTGAATTTTCCTTTTCTCCCTTTTGTTGCATTTTTTTGCAGCATTACCAGAATTTTCGCCAAACATCATTACTTACTGGAATGTTCCATTTACATGACTATTTCTTACACAGCACTATGGTATGTTCCCATATTAATGTAACTGCAGTTTGCTGAAAATAAGCAATACTATAAAATGTGTCCTATTAATAAAATGGAGAAAATTTGCCTTTTGAGTTTTACACTATTTACCATGTCCTATAAGCAAAATAGAGAAAATTCGCCTTTTGAGTGTTACACTTTATCATCCTATTTATGAAATAGAGAAAATTAATCTTTTGAGTTTTATACTATTTATATCTTTGGCTGAAAAAAACACCAAATGTGTTAGGCTATTTTTAAATAGATTAGTGTGTATAATTTAATAATTTAATAATAGTAGAAAAACCACCAGGGAGTATTACCTATTTACCATCATACGTGCTGAACTTTTCAGCATTATTAGTGCTACTTTTTGCCAGATAATTTTCGCTTTTGATGAAAATTTGCCTTTTTAATAACTTTGATGAAAGGAAAAGTTGAAAGTTTAAAAAATTATGGTAAAGGCTGGTGGGGAAAAAAAGCAAAAATAATGCCCCTTTATAAATATGTCCCTTTAGACCCCCATTTGATTTTATTGGTAAATAAAAAAACCTTTAAAAAAAAAAAAAGATCTTTAAAAAGCGAAATCTCAGATTGTATTACAGTAAATGATGGAAAATAGTCTAACGCCCCCCTGGGTACTTATTAGTATTGAGAAACACTTCACAATGTACTGACACCTTCCATGGACCCATTGGCAGGCTAAATAAATGGCCACTTATGCGTTTTCGCCACCTCAAACTTGGCGAATTGGAATGGCTGAACTTAACGCAAAAGTATACTTTTCGCCCCATTTTATAAATATGCTTGAGCGGTTACCGCAGCGATGTATGGTGAAAAGCGAAATGTAGTGGTAATGACCTTTCACCACTGGTTATCACTGCTTTATAAATAGCGAAAAGTCCAAATTAGGCGAAAAAGCTGCGTTAAAGAAGGCAAAAAGTTTAACGAACCTTTATAAATATGCCCCTAAATGTTTTTGCAAGTCTCTGTGTGTTAACAATAATTGTGCCTTTTCCCTATTTGCATGTTTTTTAGATACTAACCTCATTTATGGAGGTTGGAAAATTGTTAGTGTTTTAGTAACAGTCTAACAATTATAATTGTCTTTTAACCACAAGTATGTTTGATATTTTTGATTCAGATTTAGACCACATTTGGTAAATGTCATCAAAAAAAATGTTGTTCTATTGGGCATACTGATTTCAGCAAACTATGTTTAGAAGAAGGGCTGTGCATCTGGAAGAAAACAAAATGATGAACGCAGAGATACATTTGTGCTGTAAACAAATGCTTGTTCCTCACCCTTTGGTTTACACAAAGGAAAACCCTAAGACAGGGTACACATGGACAGACTATTTGTCCCGACCAAACGCTCTGCCTGGACAAATATCTGTCGGTCGTGGCAAATTTGGCAGCGGATGAATTTGCAAATTATTGATCTTGCGGTCCCATAGCGCCTCTCATAGGAAGTTCATTCAGGTCTAGGTGCCACTACTGTGTGTGTTGGAGCATGATTTGCGCTCCATTCACGCTTCCGGTTCGCATTGCTAATGTAATGCAACCAGGTAGTTCTTACTATTTGTGCTGAGGTCCGGTCGGTTATTGGTTTGCATGCGTGCAGGACTTTTTGTGCGGATTGCATGCGTGCCAATAACATGATATGGCCCGGACCACAGTGCACACGGAGTATCACACACAGCAGTGCATTGCAAAGTGTTCTGGCTGATCTAGGTAAACCAAGGGGTGAGGACATAGTAGGCATCAAATAGATGTGTACAACACATGTGTACAACATGTATTGTTGTACACATGCCCACAATAGAAAGTTTGGTAGATCAGGACTAAATATTTAATTGGGACTGACTTTTGATAAATTTCTTTCCTCCATCAAAAATGGATTGGACATGGCACATTTTTTTACCTTATTGCGTGGGTTTGAATGGTCCACATAATTTGTTGTGCCATATTTGTAGTGCCATTTATTTCATATGTGACTACCAATCAGTACTTATTGGTAGTCTGTTGGAAGGGAATATTGAGCAGTGTGTACACAGCCTATAGGACTAGCAGATCAGTCCTAATTACAGAATCATAAATAAGTTTTTCTGTGTGTAGCAATTTAATATCTGTGTACTTATCTGTGTTTAACATAAGATAATATATAGGTTTAATGCTGACTTTTTTTTAACATGTATGTATGTATATAAATGAAAAGCAATTGAAATGATGAATTGTTAATTGTGTCTGATTAAGGAAAGATGCATTTTCTTTGGTTTTTTTTATTTATTTATTTATTTTTATTGCCCTAAACATGTCACTGTGTGTGGAAAGAAAATGTGATTGGTCATGCTTTTTCTATGGTTAGTCAAAACCCTTAGCCAGCAATTAGCTGTCGTTAAATTTTTTTTTGCTAATAGTATTGCAAAATTAATATTAAATTAGTTGTGCAAGTGTCTTGCGAAATTATATTATATTTAGTCAGTTAGCGTTACTCTTGAAAATAGCCCTGCACCTCCCCGTAAAATGAGACTAAATGTCTATTTAGGCCTGCTATATGCTGTAAAAATATTTTTTTATTGCCCCAACACCAATCTGTCCAGGCACACAGGTCTATTTCCCTTCTGGTGCTTTATTAGCACCCAAGGATCTCTGGGATTCGGCTGGTTAATGGTTATATTTTCAAACCTGTTAATGCCCAAAACATCCTGTTTCTGTGGATGTTGTGATTGATATTTCTGTATAATAATAATATACCTAAAAGTAGATCAAGAAGTTTTATTTAAATGGCAGTCACTATAGAAGACACAAACCTGGAAGCTGAATTACAAATGTCTGTTTAAAGCTGGTTACACACATGCCGTTGGATCTGACTGTATCAAGGCTTTATCGATAGTGTGTCTACCTAGCTTAACAGCTAGTAAATTCAAAATAATGTTTTAATGTCTGCATTTGAAAAATACAGTGGAAGAAGTTAATGAAAATGTAAACTTTTTTTTGCATAAAATAAGTAATAGCTTAAGCCCAGTTTATTGGAAGTAGGTATACTAGTTTTTTTCCAGCAAGGGTCATCTTTTTATAAAATATCAGAGTAGCTACATTTCTTTTAAGCTCCTCTTCAAACTTTACTTTGCTTGCATTTTGTCATCCCTTAAAGATTATCAAAATAATTTTGATGTTTTTAATAACTTATTTTTTTAAAACAAATTTCCAAGGCACTTACTGTGTAATACTTTAATTTGTATTTCTTTGTTACACAGAAGTGGGTCAGATCTGGTAAGTATCATGGTTTTAGCTAAACTTGAGGTGTCTTAATCTTTGTCTAGCTTCCATTGCAGGTGGTGAATATGGACATATCTACAAAAATGATTTCGTCTTCATTATCACACCCGCCCTGCTACAACTAAATAAACATTAAACATAAAATGTCTGCATTGTCTTTCTATTTCTAAAGAAATGTTTTTCTGCTTTGAATTATAGAACTCATTTTTCACTACATAGCCCAGGCAAATATAAGCAAATAATAAATTAAATTTTAAGGGGTCTGATATAAAGGGTCAATTCTTTCTGTGTACTTTGTAGGTAAAAACATACCCCCTCCTCTGGATTGTAAACCGTAATTAGGGGATAAGCTAAGGCCTGGCATACACTGGTCATCCAGGACCCGATAAACGGATCAGTAGCCAGTCTGTTTGTAATTAAAGAGTTAACACACCAAGATCAGTTGTGCTTTAATGACATGCACTAGAACCAAATTGTTTGTCTTAAAATTGTTCAGGAGCATTTGGTCATGTCAGGAATTATGACTGACCGTTCAGCCTGATCAACCGAAATATCTGGGTGGTTAATAGGGTTGAATTATTGACCCCTGTGTTCTGGACATAAAGGTGCATCCAATACACTATCTCTTACCTGCAGACAGTCCTGCAAAGTTCTGGAGAACCGCCACGCCTGTTGAATGTCGCACATAAGAACGGCAGTGCTATTAGTAATATGCGGCCTGGTGGTTTCCTGATTTAATGTTTGGTCGGCAAAATGATCAAAAATCTAATCAGAAGAACCTATTGTAATTCCCCCACCTTGCAACACCGATCTTCTGAAGAAGATTTTAGCTTGAAAACTACTGAAGTTCTGGTAGAGGGGGGGGGGGTCGACGAAACATTTTCTGCCTTTCCTGATCACAGTTTTTTCTATAGACCGATTGGGTGATTCCTGAAAACACAGAAAAATGTCCTTGATATTCCTGTCAATTTGCCGAATTGATTGGAATATCAATGCCTTTAAGATAGCCATACACGGTCCAATGCTTTTCTAATCTGATATGTTTGATTGGCCGAAATGGTCGAAAATCCAATCAGACGAACCTATCAAAAATCCCCATCTTGTGTCGGCAATCTTCTGTAGATTTCAGCTTGAAAACTATGGAAGGTCTCGTTCTGGTAGATGGGGTCAATGGGAAATTTTCTGTCTTGCCCGATCATGTTTTTTCTGATAGACCTATTGATATTGCCGATTGGTCTAGCAAAAACAAAAAATGTTCTCAATAATCCGATCGAATTCTATAAATTAATTGGAATATTGATGCCGTGTATGGTGGCCTGTAGACAATAAGGTGCCCATACACTACTTAAATATAAGATTAAATCTTCGTCTATAGACCGGTCTTTAAACATTAGATAGATCTAATCACTCTAATGACTGCCTAGTCCGTGTATTGCCAGCATTATTCTTGAAACTCTTAGATGTCTTTGTGTTAAGCAGGCCATACACTGACCGATCCCGGTTGTACGATTGGTCCTATAAAATTTTTCCATATTTCCCAACATGGCAGACGATCAGGCTTGTATGGACCCCTTTAGGGCTTCTACAGATCTCAGACAAAATTAGTAATATTTTTAATTTGATGATTGGCCCAACAATCTTTATCTTCTAATCACCTAAAGACTGACTGCTTGGCAGTAGACAAGCAGCCTGCTTTTTTCTATGGGGAGGGAGAATCACCATGACACCCACCCCCATAGCTAACCAATATTTAGCAATTTGTTGGCTGCTTTAGGAAACAAATATCTGCACTGCGTTCATAGCTATAGAATCATGCTGCTATTACTTTTGGTTCCTCTCACGTGTCATGGTGCAGAGGGTATGCCCTTTTGTATGTATGTATCATTTTATTAAGTGCCACTTGGATACGCAGCATTGTACATTATAAAATACAGAGTATACAAACAAGGATATAAGTGCAAGCAATTATACAGAAATAAAAATTAAATACAATTTTATCCATCTGTTAAAAACTCATATAAAAATAAATTATGAATAAATTGATAAGTGCAGCATGCCTTCACACATTAGGAATGAGATCCCGGCCCCGAAGTGCTTACAATCTAAGTGGTTGTGACAACATACAGAAAAGTGGGCGGATGGGTACAAAGTTCTTAAAAGGGATAACAATCATTTGGTGTGCTGGTGCTCAGAAAGGTAGGATAACAGTCTATATTTGAAAGTATTAATGGATATCACCTGGCGAAGCGAGGGAGGGAGTTTCAAAGGTAGGGAGCAGCAAGAGAATAGTTTAAGAGAAGCAGTGTTTGTTGGGGATTTGTGGAGATTTCCTTGAAAGGAACAGAGGGCACGGCGGGTTGCGGGTTCACTTGGAGGAGAGTGAAATGATCCGAGCTGCTGAGTTTTAGCCTGGAGAGGAGAGAGATGACAGGCAGGGAGTCCAAGTAGTAGAATGTTACAGTAGTGAAGACGGGAGATTATAAGGGCATGCATGAGCATTTTAGTAGTGGAGCAAAAGAGAAAAGGGCGTACCTTGGCAATATTGCGAAGGACAAAAAAACATCCTAGTAACGTGATGTTAATGTGATGATGGAAGGAAAGAGAGGAATCAAAGTTTACTCCAAGGCAGTGTGCAGATTCAACTGGGTTAATGACCATATTGTCAATAGAGATGGAGAAGGTTTAATATGCATGCTCCTTTGCTGGCCAGCTCTGTGATGAGTCAAAGAGCTTGTACTGATCAAGGCTGAGTGAGGAGAACATAGGACTAGGTGAAGATTTCCACTTGGAGCCTCAGGAAGGAGTAGTGCTGATTGCCCAATGATTCCTTAGCTGGGTACACACAGCTGATGGGACCAGCCTTCTATCCGAGTGTGTAATGGTGGCAGTTAGTTGACTGCAATAGTTCTACTTTAAATTTGAAATTATGCTTTGGTTTTTGGTGACTATCATTAGTAAATGTTTAGGGTTCGGGGGGATGTCTTTATTTTAATGTTACTTCTCTCTTTGTTTATTTAACCATCAATCTTTAAATCACTGCATGGTAATTAGCACACATTTTCAACTGAAGAGATGCATACTATGTACCAGATCAAACACATCGCTCTGTTGGGAGAGTCTTTAAATCGGTATAAAGCTACATGAGTACATGAGGTTGTAGATTCAATTTCCCAGACTGAAAATGTAATATTCTGTTTCTTACATCCATGCTACCTAAGAAATAAACTTCAAAGACTACTTTTCCTTTTTGTATGAAAAGGAATATTTAATTGTAAGAGACCGAGCATTTTAAACATGTTTACAAAAAAGGTAAAATCCTTTTTCTGTCTCGGGGAGAACCTCTGTGTTGTTATATGATTGTCTGTCAGCTTCTACGAAGCATAGAGCACTACAGAGCATTTGAAGTGCACTGTGTACACTTAGTTGAGTGTCATCCAGATTAAGAGAATAAAGGTGCCCATACATTAGAACCTTCTGACCGATCCCACAACATTCAATCAATTCTTCAGGAACCGCCTTTCCCATTCTTTTTCGCGACTGATATACAATCGTGACTGTCCTGCCTGGCTCGTTCATTTAGTGATCTATGTCGATTATGAATAGGAAAGGTGGTTCTTGAAGAATTAATTAAATTTTGGATCGGTCGGGAGGTGAGTTCTAATGGGGCCCTCATTCCCATAGGTTAATTTCATAAATTATCGGGCAGCCACAGCAATGAGAGGTGACACACAGCTTGTATTTTTGTGAATGTATTCTGTTTATTTGGACAATGTTGTCTGGAGACTTTATTTCCCCTTTAAGGAAAAACTTGTCCTCCAAAGTTAATGTAAACAGCTGTAAGACTCATTTGTGGCTCTGTTGCTTTCACTGGTCTCGGAGAGAATCTCCATTCTACCACTTTGGCCCAAGTGCAATGGTGCTGCCTCTTTTTCCTAGCTGCCTGCTAACCAATAAACAGAAATAAAAGTGACAGAAGGCCTGATACACATGGGGTCGTATTTAGGGTGAGGCCACACTACAGCGCAATGGAACGTGCACGTTTCCAGTGCGATGTTCCACACTTCTCCGATTCCCCAATATTGCGCAATGGAAGTGCATGCGATTGCGCAAAAATTGGTGACTGCAGCGTTCACTTTTGAAAGCGCAATTGGATTGCACTTAAAAGTACACTAGTGTGGCCTAGCCCTTACACAGGATTGACTGTCGAATGTAATAATTTGGTTCATTAAAGGGCAACTGTGGTCTCAAAACATCTCTGGCTTCACCCTGTAAGAAATGATATAGAGGTGAATGTTCAAACTTCCTGCTTTCAGTAGGTTGAGTGATGTCACCTGACCTCTGCCGGCCCTTTTCCCCCGGGGGAGAAGCATGCTCAGTAAAGACTTATTGCTGGGGTAATCCGGAAGTACCTGAGGAAAAAATTGACAGTTAAGAAGGGGAGCCTATTAATGCAGGCAGAGGCTGGTCACATGACCAAAAACAGAAAGAGTTCAACCAGGAAGTTACATTGCAGCAATAACTTCTCACAAAATTTATCTAGAGACGTGATTTAGGTTTTATTTTAAAGGTCTGATGGAAGGCTTTTATATAATTTTTACTAGTTTGGAAGAATTTGAGACCAGTTACCCTTTAAAATTGGTTGAAATCAAAAAATCAAAAAAATGTTTTGATCAATTACATAGTCTTCAATAGACCACATAATCAGTTGCGCCAAAATATTAGCACTACCTTGTTTCCCCCCCCCCCCCCAACTGATAGACTACTGATCAGTCTATTCATTAGTAGTAGTTTGTTGGTCAGGAAGTTAGTGCCATGTAAAATGTATGGAGGCTCTTGTCATTGACACTACATAAATCAAAACAGGCTGCTTACATAATAACATAGTAATTAAGGTTGAATAAAGACCTACAAATATTAAGTCCAAACTTTCACCCTCCTTTTTATCCCTAACAGTTGTTCCAGAGAGAGGGGGGAGGACTAAAAGGGGGGGAAAAAACCTTCCTGACTCAAAATGGCAATCGGAAAGTTTCCCTGGATCAACCAAATTTACAGTATTAATACCAGTAATTCTCAGTATTTTTTAGTTTTAGAAACTTATACAGCCCACTTTTAAAGCTATTCAATGTATTTTCCATTGATTGCAGGAATCTCTAGTGAATACCGAAAAAAAAACAGTATAGCACATTAACCTTTTCAGTATCCTCTATAACCATCTCAGCCCCATTATTTAATGGTCCCACATTTTCAGTCCTCATCTTTTTAATATTAATATACTTTTTAAACTTGCTTTATTCTGCTATTTTTCTATTTTAGCTAGTTTAATTGCTTTCTTGCTCTCCTTATTACTATGTTTATAGTTCCTGTAAGTCTGTTCCCTCTGATTTGAAAATTTTAAAAGGCTTTTTCTTTTTTTGCAACCTGTATTAAATGACACTTTATAATGATTACCAATCCACTAAGCTTCCCATTACCTTCATCTTCAAAATGAGATCAGGGTTATTAGATATCACCAGATCCAACAACGCATCCTGTAGTAGGAACTTCTACCATCTGTTAAAGAAAATGCTCTTATAGAAAATTTAAGAACTTTTGAGGTGCTGGCAGTTCCCTTACTCCAATCTATGTTAGGGTAATTGAAATCCCCCATAACCAGAACATGTTCCATACGATGCTTGGCTAATCCTGGATCATTTTTTAAAGGGCATGTCCACCCCCAAAACTAAAATTGAACTCACTACTGGCCCCAATGTGTAGTTTAAAAAAAATCTATACCTTACATCTCTGCTCCAAATGGTTCTCCTGCAGTGCTTGTCCAAAGTCAAGGAAACTGAAGAGTAGGAGGTGTCTTCCTGTATGAAAGGTTACTGCCTCCTCCTTGTCCTCTTAGAGGAGCCCTTACCCCCCTCCCTCACGATCCCTCCCTGGCTGCCCTTCACCTAGCTCAAAATGTTTATATACAATGTAGGGCATTCCTTCCCGCCCCCAACCGCTTTGTTAGATTTCTAAAAAAAAGAATCCACACTGTACATACAGCCCTTTGCTCCTGCAGCATTTTTTTTATTGCCCGCGGCTGCCGGTCCTGCCCCCATTTGCTAGTTCTGGCAAGCAGTGAGCCAGATGAGTGCGCTGCTGGAGCGAGGGTCTGTAAGTGCAGTTTTTTTTGTTTTGTTTTTTAGAAATCTAATATAGCAGTTGGGGGTGGGAAAGGATGCCCTACATATTATTAAAAAAATATATAAAGGGTGTAGAGACCCTTTAAGTAGGATTAATGTGTAGACTATAAAGGTTGGACTAAATTGATTTTTTATTCAATCTCTATTACAATGGTACTATGTTTACAAAGCCTTAAGGGGCTTATACATGCAACAAACTACACCACAAACAACAACAAAAACTCTGATTTTTGAAACACGTGTTGTGAAATTAGTGTTTCTAGTGTGAATGGGCCTTTATGACTATCTGCATCTGTGTGCTAAACTGCTTTTAAAAACTCTGAAATCCTTAATTTTATAAGATTGTGTGAAATGTAGTGAGTTCTACATTTCACATTACAGCAAGTTATAAGCTATTTCTTCAATAAATCTATAAAGCAAGAAGGATATAAAGGAATTATATTCGCACAGTAACTGACTTCTTTATCACAGTCATTGCCACTGACATTGCTCTTCTCTCTGACATTGGAGAACATGTTAATCAAGGAGAGGGAGGTGCTTGGATATTGTCGGTTACTGCCACAAAGCAGTCATTTGCTGCATGAGTGTAATTCTTTAAATTTTCCATTTGCACTTTTATATTTGTAAAAAAAAAAAAAAAGAACCGCATACATACAGGCAATATACACAAATGTTCCAATAATATTTCACAAAACAATTGTCTTATCAATACACCCAATGAAAGTGCCTAAAGCTCTGTACACACATTTAACTGTTGATCGTAACGGCTGAGGGCTGACCGTGCATTACACATGCAGGACAGATCAACAAATGACTGCCGACTGAGGGCCCGTATATGTGCAATCGGGGCTCAGGCATTATGGCTAAGAAAAATGGAACAATTGTACGGAGCTTTAGAATTTCCACTTTAAAGGAACTTTTTATACAGTAAATCACAACAGATTCCACTGTGTAAGTTATTTAACAATAATGCAGCCAAAACACAGAAGCAGGAAGGGTTATAAGTATATAAACATTTTTGAAGTTCATTTTTCAAAGTAGAAAATATTTCCAGGAGTGCTATGCTAGTAAATTCACAAGTAGAACGTACAAAGCTTGGGGGCAGGGCCGTTTTTAAGCATAAGCCACCTAGGCAAAGTGCTAGGGGCCTATATTAAACCAGGGCACCTATTCTTCTCCCTAGCATCTCCCTGTCAACTTTTACTTTCAGTTTCAGAACTGCTCTCCTTGTTCTGCTGTAATTTGTAGTACAGAGCCTGAACTCTATTTAGCAACAAATGTTGCAAATGAACTGAACGTGAAAGAAGGAGGAGGGGAGGGTGAGATCAGCTAATAGTACTGAGGAGAACATTTCTAAAATGCCAGGTAAAAGCTGCTGTAGACTTTGTATCAGTGGCCCCTGTGACTAGCAGCCATGAGATCCATATCCCTGGCTCTATCTTCCTTCCACCCAACTCTCCAATTTGCACTTAGTGAGGAGTGAACAATTCAATGGAGGAGACATGGGAAGTAGGTATATACTGTATATCATGTCAATACTGGCAGCTGAAAGGGTTAAAGGTAATATTCTGCTGGTACTGAAAATATTAATAGCAGTACTCTAGTAAAGTGCTAGCACTAAGGGTTTAATGGCAAAACTATGGGTCAGTGCTGGCTCTGAAATTACTAGTAGGAAAGTGCTTGCACTGAAGGGTTAAATGTACTCTGCTGGCACTGAAATTACTAGTAGGAAAGTGTGCTGGCACTGAAGGGTTAATAGCAATACTCTTGTGAAGTGCTGGCACTAAAAATATTAATGCCAATACTCTTAGAGGGATAGGCCACACTACTGCACTTTAAAGCACAATGGGAGTATGATCTAATCACGCTAGGGCACCAAGATGGCTAGAAACGGCCCCGTTTGGGGGGGGGGCTACATTTTAGACTGTATTGGCATCAGCATGTTGCAAAGTTGCATCTGAAAGATCTTTGGAAATATCAACACAAAATCCCTCTTACCAACTGTGAACCACAGTGTTATTTCGACTTATTCTTCAGCAACAGGCCCAGGGCACCTTGCAGCCATAAACCTCTCAGTATAGTAAAGTATTTAAAACCAAATGTGAGGCCATGTTGAAAAGCTAAAGATTGTCCAAAATTGGGTCATACAACTGGACAATGATTCTAAACACACAAGGAAATCTTCAACAGAAAAGAATCAGAGCATTGCAGCGGTCCAGTTAAAGTCTAGACCTACACCTGGTTGAAATACTGGGAACCTTAAGAGAACTATGCATAAATGTATGCAGACTAATGAACTAAATCAGTGATCCTCAAACTACTGCTGTCCAGATATTTGAAAACTACAACTCCCAGCATTCTTCAACTACAGAGGGAAGTCCATAAATGCTGGGCGTTGTAGTTTTCAAACATCTGGAGAGCCATAGTTTGAGGATTACTGATTTACTTCATTAGTCTGCATACATTTATGCATAGTTCTCGATATTTCAACCAGGTGTAGGTCTAGACTAAATCAACGTTGGAGTGGCCCAGAATTTCTCCACAAGGATGTAAAAAAATTAGAAGCAGTACTTCGTTTTTCTCACTTTTGCTCCATTTTGGATACATTTTTATTAAATAATGACAAAATTACAAAATATAAATGACATGTTTCTAAGCATTATATTTTTTGGGCAGTTTGAAAAGGTTATGTGATTTTGCTGGAAGAAGATTTTTGCTTCTTTTGTCCATACCCAGTCTGGTTTTAAAATCAGCCAGGCAAGTTAAATTAAAAATTAGAGAATGAATTGGATAATTTTCTCGCAAGCAGAGGGCCTGGCAGTGCGGCGGAGGAAAGAGGGAAGGTAAGTAAAGTTTTGGGCACTTTATAATAATAAAAATAGAGCGGTTGGGGCTGGGGGGACAGGGGGAATGTTATATAAAAAAATTTTTTTCAAGGGTGGACATACCCTTTAAACTAAATATTTAGTTTTAAAATAAACAGAAAATAAAAACATTTGAAACAAACAAGACATCTTTCATTATGCATTTACCAAAGGTACTAAACATTCTACCCATAATGACATTATGAGAAGGAGGCATAACTTCTTTAGTTGCTCTCAGTCCACACATATCATCACATCCCTTGGAGCCCATACCTCCATAAACTTATCCATCCTATCATAGCTGTCAAGTTTTCCATGTTACATATTTCCACTACATTGTGGCAAATCTTTCTTCTTGGAAGGAGATTATTGATTTCAAAAGTATGTAACAGAGTCTTAAGGCTACTTGAATATAAGCACATAATTTAGTAGAGGCTCTCGATAGGCCTTTAAATGAAATGCCTAATATCCAGTAGCTGGACTCAATAAAAGTATCATAAGCAAACCCAGTTTGAATCAATTTAGAAGTCCATCTTTGTTCCCTCTGCCTCTATTGCTACATCCAGAAATAGAGTAGCAATAGGGGACAGATAGTCAGCTAATCACAAATGTGGCTGAAGGCTATTGAGAGAGATGAAGTAAGTTTATTTCTGGAAACTTATAAAGTTAAAAACTTGGCGTTTAGGTTTGGGGTGGTCCTCTACACTACAGAAAAGTTTATTTTTTTAAAAGGTTAAGGCAGTGTCGAGGGATCTGAAAGAGGGGGGGGGGAGGGCTCGCCAGCGCATGCCAGAGTCCTCCAGGAAAACGGAAGGGTTAGATACCAAATTACACACAGGAAGGCTCCTAATCTTCACTTTTCTGGACTTTAAATAGGCACTGCAGGGCAACCATGATGAGCAATGGGAATGTAATGATTTTTGAACACTACACAGTGGGGCCAGCAGTGGGTAAAATTTTAATTTTGGGGGTGGACATACCCTTTAAAAAAACCTGGTAATTGGCCTTAATTACACCTTACGTCAAGTGTATCTAATCAATAAAGTGGTAATTGCACTTGATTATAATAATTCTTGATTACACCTCCAAACAGGTGTATCTATTTTAGAAATTTGTAATCCGGCATGAATACTCCCCACGACCATCTAATCAAGAATTTTATATTCATGCTTGATTGCGCCTCAGATCAGGTGTATCTTGAAAAAAAAAAAAATATATATATATATATTTAAAAAGTTGAAATTTGTCTCCAATCAGGTGAAGCTAATCAAGAGCTTTGGACTAATTCTTAATTACACCTCCAAAAAGGTGTATCTAATCAAGAAAGTTGTATTCAGGCTTGATTCATACAATACAAGGATTGTGGAAGCACTCCAAATAAGGCTAATTTACAACTACATTTAGCGGAAGTGCTACTGATCCGATCAAACATTTATATAAACATAGAAAAGATAATCAATGCACATTCCTAGGCCCCCTACAATATCATATTATCTGCACACTGGCATACTTTATAAACAAAAGGGTTTTAGTATACATTACTGTGATCACATGAATGAAAAGCCTTCCAACCACACCAAGGTAACCCCAGTCTGGAAGGTTCTAACTTCTAACCTTTTTTACTTCAATTACCATTAGCAAACTTTTGCATTTCTCATAGTTGTGCACAGAAATGTGCATTGATTATCTTTTCTGTTTGTATAAATGTTTGACTAGATCAGTAGCACTTACGCTAAATGTAGTTGTAAATTAGCCTAATTGGAGTGCTTCCACAATCTTTGTATTGTATGTATTTATTGGGAAGCCAGGTCAAGCTTCCATGTGGTTATATCACCCCCAACATGCCCCCTTTATGGGAGGTCCTGTGCCTTTAATATAAAGCACTGGATTTAAAATTGCTTCCCTCATTTTAAAAAGCCAAAAGGCTGGGGGGAAGTGAGAAATCCTGTGTTCAAAATTATTCAACCCCCACTGAAATTGAGTGTTTTGGCCAGTTTGACATTGATATTGATCATTTCAGTCATCTTGTTTACAATTAAATCAAAGAGACACTTGTAAGTCAGACAAATATAACATAACATTTATAATGAAATAACCACAAATGTCTTTTCTGTGCTCACATCATTATCAGTTTTATTCAACCCCCAAGTGACATTCATTCTTAGTACAACATCCTTTTCCAGTTATAACAGCTTTTAAACGTGAAGCATAGCTTGACACAAGTGTCTTGCAGCGATCTATGGGTATCTAAGCCCATTCTTTATGGGCAAAAGATTCCAGTTCAGTCACATTCTTAGACTTGCATACTGCAACTGCACCAGAGGTTCTCAATCGGATTTAAGTCTGGTGACTGAGATGGCCACTCCAAAATGTTCCAGCCTCTAATTAGCAACCATGCTCTAGTGGACTAGGGATCTCTAGGGATCATTGTCCTGTTGAAAGGTCCAACGTCTCCCAAGCCTTAGGTTTGTGACGAACTGCATCACATTTATTTCCAATATCCCCTGGTACTGAAGAGAATTCATGGTATCTTGCACACGCTGAAGCTTCCCTGTACCTGCTGAAGCAAAACAGCCCCAAAGCATGATTGAACCCCCGCCATGCTTCACAGTAGGCAAGGTGTTCTTTTCTTCATAGGCCTTGTTCTTCCTCCTGATCCATAGGCCCAAACAGTTCTAATTTTGTTTCATCAGTCCACATAACACTATCCCAAAACTTTTGTGGTTTTTCCACGACTTTTGGCATACTGCAGTCGACTCTTCTTATTCTTTGGAGACAGCAAGGGGGTGCGCCAGGGAGTTCTGGCATGGAGGCCTTCATTACGCAGTGTGCGCCTTGTCAAAGCTGAAACCAGTACCCACATCTGACAAATCTTTTTTCAGTTTCTCAGCAGTCACATGGGGACTTTTCTCCACTTTGCGCTTCAGGTAGCGCACAGCAGTCGAAGTCAGCATCTTCTTTCTGCCACGACCAGGTAGCATTTCAACAGTGCCCTTTGCCTTGAATTTGCGAATGATGCATCGTATGGTGTCTCTTGTGGGGGGGGCTTTGTAATTGATTTCTTTAGGTACAGTGCTACATTGGAACTTCAGTAACAGACAGCAGCTAACTGTAGGATTGGGAGTTATCTGCACTGAGAGAGCACAGATAATGCTTATTCCTTTTCATGATCTTAATGCTGAATCAATAAGCCATGCAGTGACAGAGAAATAAGCTTTATACAAGTAATGTGCCAGAGGTAGGGGCTGGGTGATTGACAGTTGTTTACTGATTTAACTGTCCCCTTTCTTCGTTAAAAGGTAAAATTCCCGGAGCTAAAAATCAAGGGAAGGTCAGATCAGTGGCATCAAAAAAGTTTTATTCAGTCTTGATTACACTTCTGATCAGGTATATCTAAAAAAAACCTGGTAGTCGTGCTCAATTATGCTGTTCAGTATAAAGATAGTGGTAATTGAACTTCAAGTGTTTGTCATCAGTCACATCATGTGACTGGCTGTTTTAACTTGAAAAAAAAAAAAAGAAATCTCCATAATGTCACCTTTTCCTAGCCAGCTTAAAGCTGGGTACACACTTTAATGATTAATGGACATTTCCGATGGAATCACCCCTTTATCGTTTTAGTATGTAGCATAGAAACGAGTGTTCCCAAGGCTTTTCTTCGAGAATGCTCAGATCTGATGGAAAATTTCAGTCAATAGGCTTTGCCATAAATAGGCTTGCAGGGCCGGATTTACACCTCAGGAGCCTGTAGGCCCAAAGAGCCTGGTGCCCTTAGCACCACCCCTAAACACACCTATTTTCTCTTTTATGGGGGAAGAAAATAGACTATAAAGGGGTTGGATTGGTGGGAAGAGATTGACAGCCGCCTCAGGTGCCCTTAGACACATGCCTAATGGTAAATCCGGCCCTGTTGGTAAGGTGTGGAAGCGAAAATGTCCAACAATCATGCCATCGACATTGCTGTTGATTGTTCCAGACAGAAAACCTCCATTTGTCTGTATCGCTCTGTTTACTTTAGTAGAGGGCCCTGTGTATGGGTGTAAGGCTGACCCATCTCCCTGCCGTGTGTATATATTCTAAGGGTAATTAGAAATAACTCTACATCAGCCACATTGGAGTTGCAACTTAAAGATATGTGGCAAAAATTTGAGAACCGTGGATATCCACGTGGTATATTAAGTAAAGCATTGTCCATAGCCAGGAATAAAGCTCGGCCTAATCAGGAGATTATTACTACTACTTCTGCACAGACTGCACCATTGGTAGCAAGCTTCAGACATTCCTCTATGGGACCTAACATCAGAACCAGTATCTACAAGCATTGGAATATTTTGAAAGCAGATCAAATTTTTAACAGGGTCTTACCGGAACGACCCATTATGGGTTATAGGAGAGGACAAAATTTAAAGGATCTTTTAATGAAAACTGACTTTAAGGGAGTAACAAAGGACAAAAATTGGCTATCTACATTTAATTCAAACAAGGGGTGTTTTAAGTGTGCTAAATGTTATTCATGCAAACATGGTTCCTGGTAAAGCATTTGTACATCCTCACACTAGTAAGGTGATCCACATTAAACATAGAATCAACTGTACCACTACACATGTAGTGTACATTGTAATGTGTCCCTGTAAACTAATGTATGTGGGCAAAACGGATTTGGCCCTTAGGCTAAGAATAGATGGCCACCGTTCAGCAATTACCACAGCATATAGAGATGGTCATACTACAAAACCTGTGGCCAAGCATTTTTTAGAACAGGGCCACAGTCTTAAAGAATTTACATTTATGGGGATTGATCATGTCCCTATTCCCAGCAGGGGGGGCAACAGGTCACAACGATTATTACAAAGTGAAGCTCGTTGGATTTGGTATTTAAACACGGTCCACCCCAAGGGACTAAATGAGAATCTATCTTTACGATGTTTTTTAAATGAAAGATAATTGAGATGTTTCTGGAATGTAGAATGAGTATCAGCTAGGAGGTAGGAGATATAAATTAGATAAGGGAAGTTGTATTACCCAAATAGGGCCCAATCTATGTTTTATAAACACGTAAGTGGGGATGTGATATCTTAACACATAGGATGAACCCAGATATGGAGATTTTTTAGATATATACACTCACATTAAGCTGATTTTGATCATGAAACCACTAGATTAACACAAAAAAATTTTTTAAAAATTTTTATGGGTATAATATTTATAACACAATATTTATAACATAAGATGGTTTTATTCACTCGATAGAAATTATATTTTACTGTAATGTATTTATAGTACTAGAGCACTTTGTTTGGAGAGGTTCCCAGATTGGTTCTAATGATCACATGTGACATCTTTTAGGGGTGGGACTTATTGCATAAATGTTGCACTGATTTGTACACTCAGATGTTGGCTTGATAAAGGCCTAAGACAAAAGGCCGAAACGTTGCCGTGTTATGTGCTAATAAATAGACGTTTTTCACAAGACCTTGGAGTGCACCTTGAACTTTCACTTTTTATATATATATATATATATATATATATAATATTAAATAAAGTAGAGGGTCTGGGCACTCTTTAAACCATATAAAATGCTTGCCCTGGTGCTACTCCAAACAAAGGATATCCAGTATAACAAATATAAGTGCACTCAAGGGTCCTTTTCAGTATTTATTCAATGAAGGTGCAACATAAAGTGCAACAAATAGTGCAATCAGCAACGTTTCGGTCTATACTCTAAGACCTTTATCAAGCTGAAATGGATCACACACAGCTCACCTTATAACTCTATAAACACTCCCCCTATAACCTGACATCATCATCAGTGGACAAATGTAACAATAAACATAATAAATATGCTGAATATATATTAGTAAAGTTAAATGCATATATTAAAGTGCTAGTGCAGTATCAATATAAATATAACCATAATAAATAGTGTAAAATGTGTGAAGAGTGTATATAACGTGTATACAATATTAAAAATATATATGCTTCCTGTATATGCAACTCCAATTAGCCAGCTAAATTCCTAAGTTATCTTTCCCTTAAAAAACACTTTAAAGAGTATTGTTCATTTAGTCCTTTGGGATAGATGGTATCAAGTTTTTTAATCCAAAATATTTCTTTCTGCAACAATAATTTAGATCTGTCTCCTCCTCGTCTGGGTGCAGGTACATGATCAATGGCAATATATTTAAAGTCCTCCAATCTGTGGCCCTCCTTTAGAAAGTGTTTAGCCACTGGTTTGTTTGTTTTTTTGTCCCTTCCTGTTGTGAAGTCTTTATTTTGGCTTTCATAAATGCTCTGTCTAGTGTGCTATTAGTATAGCCTCGTGTACGAAATTTTTGTCTCATTTCACCTAATTGGTGTTCCATCGTTGTCAAATCAGAATTGTTACGTATTACCCTGCAGAATTGAGAAATAGGTAAAGAATTTTTCAATGTTGTGGGATGGTGACTGGAATAATGTAACAGTGTGTTTCTGTCTGTTTCTTTAGAAAAAAGGGTATATTCTAGACGATCGTTTTTTACCTTAATAAAAAGGTCCAGATATTCAATCTGTTCTTTACTTTTTTTGTAGGTAAATCGTATGGGTGTGTCCATAGCATTCAGGATCTCCACAAATTGGTCCAGGGTTTCCTCCGGACCCCTCAATATCAGAAATAGATCGTCTATATACCTGCGATATAATAACAATCTGTCACCAAACCTATCAAAAATGTACCTTTTCTCATAGTCATACATATATAAATTAGCGTACGCTGGCGCCATAGAAGCGCCCACCGCCGTCCCAGTTTTCTGTAAATAGAAAGCATTTTCAAACTTGAAATAGTTATATTGCAGAGTAATTTCCAACAATTCAATGATAAAGTCTCTGAACATGTGTGTCCCGTGTCTAGCTTGATTAAGTGCTTCTTTAACACTTGCAATACCCTCTGCATGAGGAATGCATGTGTACAGGTTAGGGACATCAAGAGTAACCAGCCACACTTCATCATTTTCAGGTAGACTGATATTTTTAATAATTTCAATCAGATGATTTGAATCTCTTAAATAAGTAGAGCTTTTTTTGACAATGTCTTGGAGCTGTCCATCAATAAATTTACCAAGGGGTTCAAGTAAGCTTCCCCTGGCTGAAATGATAGGTCTCCCCGGTGGTGTTTTAATATTTTTATGGATTTTAGGTAATGTATACAAAATAGGGCAAATAGGAAATTTTTGTTGAAGGTAATTGCCGACTTCTTTGGGAATAGTATTATAACTCACTGCCCTATCAATAATGAGATTAATATGTTTTTGGAATTTCTCCACTGGATTAAAGGTCAACCATTCATAGACATCAACATTATTAAGTTGGAACATGATTTCGGCTTTGTAATCTTCATAATTTAACATAACGATACCACCCCCTTTATCAGCAGGGCGAATTACAATGTTATTGTCATTTTGCAGTGTCTTAATAGCATTATGTTCACAAATAGTAAGGTTGTTAGTAAATTGCTTACCAGTCTGTAGAGCTTCATTAATATCTGTTTGTACCATCTGTTGAAAACATCTGATGGTGGGATTACTGTATACTGGGTCAAATGTGCTTTTTAGATGAAAACCATCCTTATTGTAGTTCTTGGTACCTGGTCCAAAGTGTTCGCGAAGTCTAATATGTCTGAGAATTTTGTAAAAATCTACTTCCCAAAAAAGTTCATCAAATTTAGCTGTGGGGACAAATGTGAGGCCTTTTTGTAAAATAGCAGTTTCAGCATCGGTCAATTGATGGTCAGATAAATTGAAAATAGGTATTACCTCCGGCTTCTTAGTTTTCTGCTTTCCCCCTCTCCTGATTGGGAACCTCCTTTTCTTCGATCTTTTGTGGGATCCCCGTCCTTGACTAAAAAATTAGCGTTAGATTCGTCTGTTCGTATTGGCTCAGTCTCCCATCGGATCCGTGTATCGCGGCTGTTGGAGGCACTTTGGCGTACACCACTCTCTCTGCCGCGTGGTTCCTCATAAGGAAGTTCCGGTTCCCAGAATTCTCTTCGGCCGCGTGGTCTCGTGGACCTCCCGCGAGATCTCGAGCGGCTCCGGTTTCTATTGGTAACAGGTGTCTGGAAGCCGGCCGACCATCTATACACCCTATTATCACTGTAGTCTTCCCTCACTTTCCGGAGTTTTTGTTTTTTAAAACAAATAAGGTCATTTTTGTATTGCAACACAATACAAAAATTTGACATTTTAGCCAATAACACATTCTCAGATTCTTTATCCAATGTCGTTTTGTACTCACTTTTAAATGCTGAAATCTTTTGCTTGATCTCACACAATTCCCTTGAAACTTCCTCAACCACCAAAACTATTAGATCCAAGGAACATTGATTATGGACTCCCATCCATTTTTTACAAAATTGTGCATTGTTTCGGCCAATAGTAGGTATATTAGCAATACGGAATCCTCTTGGTATTTGTTTGTTACGATAATAGTCGGACAAAAATAGACCATGTAAGTCCAATTCAATTTCTTTTTTTATGTAAACGGGTAAGTTCTGTAATAATATCTTTAAGGTTGTTTGTAGCTGCAAATTCTGTATGTGTAGTTTGCCATAAAACTCTTTCCACATCCTCCTCAGTTACTTGCCAGGTTTCAGCATAGAATCCCTGTGAATGGGTTTGTTCCATGTTGTCCTCCATGGTAGAAAAGGTGCTCCAATATGTATGTAATAAATAAAGTAGAGGGTCTGGGCACTCTTTAAACCGTATAAAATGCTTGCCCTGGTGCTACTCCAAACAAAGGATATCCAGTATAACAAATATAAGTGCACTCAAGGGTCCTTTTCAGTATTTATTCAATGAAAGTGCAACATAAAGTGCAACAAATAGTGCAATCAGCAACGTTTCGGTCTATACTCCGCTGTGAAATGGATCACACACAGCTCACCTTATAACTCTATAAACACTCCCCCTATAACGTGACATCATCATCAGTGGGCAATGATCATATCCAATGCATATCCAATGCACCACCACACACGTGATATATTTGATTCAATGACCTTGTGGACTTTATTATATCGGCAAAACTGACTTAATGTTAAGACTTAGGATTGATGGCCATCGCTCAGCGATCAACACCGCCTACAGGGACAAAAAAACAAACAAACCAGTGGCTAAACACTTTCTAAAGGAGGGCCACAGATTGGAGGACTTTAAATATATTGCCATTGATCATGTACCTGCACCAGACGAGGAGGAGACAGATTAAATTATTGTTGCAGAAAAAAGAAATATTTTGGATTAAAAAACTTGATACCATCTATCCCAAAGGACTAAATGAACAATACTCTTTAAAGTGTTTTTTAAGGGAAAGATAACTTAGGAATTTAGCTGGCTAATTGGAGTTGCATATACAGGAAGCATATATATTTTTAATATTGTATACAGTTATATACACTCTTCACACCTTTTACAACTATTTATTATGGTTATATTTATATTGATACTGCACTAGCACTTTAATATATGCATTTAACTTTACTAATATATATTCAGCATTATTATGTTTATTGTTACATTTGTCCACTGATGATGATGTCAGGTTATAGGGGAGTGTTTATAGAGTTATAAGGTGAGCTGTGTGTGATCCATTTCAGCTTGATAAAGGTCTTAGAGTATAGACCGAAACGTTGCTGATTGCACTATTTGTTGCACTTTATGTTGCACTTTCATTGAATAAATACTGAAAAGGACCCTTGAGTGCACTTATATTTGTTATACTATATATAATATTATTTATAAAGTGCCACTTTGGTACGCAGCGCTGGTCAATTATAAAATACAGAGTATACAAATGGGGATAGGTGCATGCAATTTAACCCTTTCACTGCCAGGAGATTTTCATTTTTTTTTGCGTTAACTGCCAGAAGAATTTTCAGGATTTTGCCCTCAATCGCTTTAGACTAATTTTACAGTAGGAAACCTTGCAGTAAATCAGGGATATTATACATTGTTTTTTTCAGCACAAAGCTACTTTAATATGGTAACAAAATTTTGTAACTTTTCTGGAAATTTTACTGGAATTATGGGTAAAATATGTAAAAAAAAATGAAAAATTTGCAAATTTTCATGGATTTTTCCCATTTTTACTTATAGTTATCTTAAGGTTACACACAAAAATCTTACTGTTTCTAAAAGCTCAGATACTCCCGAGTACAACGATACCAGAATATGTAGGTACCCGACTTTCCTGTACAGGAGACCCCCCCAAACTAAAACTGCACCTCCTAGAATATTACACCAAATTAAAATGTATAACCACTACTGACAGTTAACATAGAATATCTTCCAAATTAACTAAAATATCCCCACAAGTGAGATATTTAGAAACTACACACCCGCAGGATTTTATGAGTGAGGTAAGTTTCGATCAAAATGCAGATACCCGGGCGCAGCTCTTTGTCCAATTGTAAGTTATTTCTCACATTTCCTTTTTTTCCTCAACTGTAAAATCAGAGACAAAATCAAATGCGAATTTCAGCTAAAAACTGTGGAGGAAGTTCCACGCATCTCAAATATGAAAGCCTAACCCCTCCCGAATAAAACGGTATGCCACATTCATGGTGTGTACCCAGAGACATGGCTACCAACTAACCCAGAGCGTGACCAGTGCCAAATGTCAGTAGCAGCAAAAAAAAAATTAGCCAGTTTTGTATTTGAACAGTCTGCAGTTTCCACAAAACACCCCCCAACCAGAAATACCCCACCCCCAAACTATATATTCCTGAAATTACAACCCTTCAGCTATGTAACGCTGTAGTTCGTTCATTCATACCATTAATGGTGTGGGCGCAGTTCTTCGTAGAAGTTTGCACTTTTACCAGATTTCAAAAAAAATGAACATCAAACAACATTCAAAAAGGTAGAAATCATGCCAAAACCCATGGAATGTAAAAAAAAGTTACCAAATACAATCTCCCAAATGTCCTGAATCAAACGGTATGCCATATGTGTGGTTACACACGCGGACGTGGAAGCGAAAAGCCACAAAGTGAGACAATGCACGATGGCTCAGAAACGGCAAAAATATTTAGCCAACTCCGAATTTGGACAGTCTGCAGTTTTCAACAAAACACCCCCTTAACTTAGAAAAACCCCCACAAACTATATATTCCTGAAATCTACACACCTTCAGCTATGTAACACTGTAGTTTGTTCATTCATACCATCAATGGCATGGGCGCAATTCTTCGTAGAAGTTCGCATTTGTCTGAAAAATGAACAAAAAACAAACTTCAAAAGTGTAGAATTCATGCCAAAACCTCATGGAATGTAAAAAAAAAAATTACTAAATATCAATCTCCCAAATGTCCTGAATCAAAAGGTATGCCATATGTGTGGTTACACACGCGGACGTGGAATCGAAAAGCCACAAAGTGAGACAATGCACGATGGCTCAGAAACAGCGAAAATATTTAGCCAATTCCGAATTTGGACAGCTGCAGTTTTTTCCACAAAACACCCTGTAACTTAGAAATAACCCCCACAAACTATATATTCCTGAAACACACCTTCAGCTATGTAACACTGTAGTTGTTCATTCATACCAACAATGGTGCGGGCGCAGTTCTTCGTAGAAGTTCGCATTTGTCTGAAAAAATGAACAAAAAACAACTTCAAAAGGTAGAAATCATGCCAAAACCTCATGGAATGTAAAAAAAAGTTACTAAATATCAATCTCCCAAATGTCCTGAATCAAACGGTATGCCATATGCGTGCTTACACACGCGGACGTGGAAGCGAAAAGCCACAAAGTGAGACAATGCACGATGGCTCAGAAACAGCGAAAATATTTAGCCAATTCCGAATTCGGACACGTCTGCAGTTTTTTCCACAAACACACCCGTAACCTAGAAATAACCCCCACAAACTTATATTCCTGAAATTACACACCTTCAGCTATGTAACACTGTAGTTTGTTCATTCATACCATCAATGGTGTGGGCGCAGTTCTCCATAGAAGTTCGCATTTGTCTGAAAAAATGAACAAAAAAACAACTTCAAAAGGTAGAAATCATGCCAAAACCTCAGGGATGTAAAAAAAAGTTACTAAATATCAATCTCCCAAATGTCTGAATCAAACGGTATATGCCATATGTGTGGTTACACACACGGACGTGGAAGCGAAAAGCCACAAAGTGAGACCATGCACGATGGCTCAGAAACAGCGAAAATTTAGCCAATTCGAATTCGGACAGTCTGCAGTTTTTCCACAAAAACACCCCGTAACTTAGAAATAACCCACAAACTATTATTTCTGAAATTTACACACCTTCAGCTATGTAACACAGTAGCTTGTTCATTCATACCATCAATGGTGTGGGCGCAATTCTTCGTAGAAGTTCGCATTGTCTGAATGAAAAAGAACAAAAAAACAACTTCAAAAGGTAGAAATCATGCCAAAACCTCATGGAATGTAAAAAAAAGTTACTAAATTCAATCTCCCAAATCCGAATCAAACGGTATGCCATATGTGTGGTTACACACGTGGACGTGGAAGCCAAAAGCCACAAAGTGAAACAATGCACAATGGCTCAGAAACAGCAAAAATATTCAGCCAAATCTGAATTTGAACAGTTGCAATTTTCCCCCACAAACCATATTTTCTCAAATCACACACCTTTATCTACGAAATTCTGTAGTTTGTTCATTCGTACCATCAATGGTGTGGGCGCAGTTCTTTGTAGAAGTTCACCGTTTTAGCGATTTTCTAAAAAATTTGGAAAAAAACACTCTCAAAGGTAGAAATCATGCCAAAATCCCAAGTAATGTAAAAAAAAGTTACCAAATATCAATCTCCTAAATGTCCTGAATCAAATGGTATGCCCTATGTATGGTTACACACGCAAACGTGGAATCAACTAGCCACAAAGTGAGCCAATGAACAATGGCCCAATTACAGCAATTTTTAGATTTGTCAGACTAAACACCCCTCTATATAGAAATACCCCCCCAAACTATATATTTTGGAATCTACACATCTTCAGCTACACAAGGTGTGATTCTTTTATGCATACCACCAATGGTATGAGCGCAGTTTCATGTAAAATTTCGCTTTTTTTACCAGATTTTTCAGGAAAAATATTTATAAAATACAATTCAAAGTTAAAAATCATGGCAAATTCCATGTCATGTAAAAAAAAACTTGTAAATTATCAATCTTCCAAATGCCCTGAATCAAACAGTATGCCATATGTGTGGATGTACAGAGACGTGGCCACCAACTAGCTCAAATCGGACGCATGCACAAGTGTAATTACAAGAAAAAATCAAAGTGCTTGTAATTTCAAACAGCCCCAAAACTTGGAAATGCACCCCACAAAAAAACCCCCACTAAATATCAATCTCCCGCATGTTCTGAATCAAACGTTATGCCATATGCGGTGGATGCACACAGAGACGTGGCCACCAACTAGCTCAAATGGGACGCATGCACAAAATGCAATTACAAGAAAGAATCAAAGTGCTCTGTAATTTGAACAGCCTACACTTTTTTAAGGAACTGTCCCGAACATGGAAATTCTCCCACAAACTATATATTTTTGGAATCTACACACCTTCATCTACGTTACGATGCCATGCTTTCATACAACATGAAGAATTTCAGACCACTGATCCAAAGAAGTCCGTGTTTTTACGAGGTTTTGTGAAAATAAAATAAGATGATTCAAGGGTTGAAATCCTACCTAAACCCTTTGACAAGTGAAAAAACCCACTAAATATCAATCTCCCACAATCCTGCATCAAACGGTATGCCCATATGTGTGGGTGCACACAGAGACGGGCCACCAACTAGCTCAAATTGGACGCATGCACGAGTCCAATTACAAGAAAAAAAATCAAAGTGTTCTGTAATTTGAACAGCCTAATCAACTTGGAAATACCCCCCCACAAACTATATATTTTTGGAAGCTACACGCCTTCAGCTACGTGATGGTATCATGCTTTCGTATATACATGAAGAATTCCAGGCGCTGTTATCATAGAACTCCGTGCTTTTAGGAGATTTTGTGAAAAAATAAAATAAGAGGACTAATGGTTGAAATCCTACCTAAACCCACTCGGCAAGTAAAAAACCCACTAAACAGCAATCTCCCACATGTCCTGAATCAAACGGTATGCCATAAGGGTGGGTGCAAACAGAGACGGGGCCACCAACTAGCTCAAATTGGACGCATGCACAAGTCCAATTACAAGAAAAAAATCAAAGTGTTCTGTAATTTGAACAGCCTAATCAACTTGGAAATACCCCCCACAAACTATATATTTTTGGAAGCTACACACCTTCAGCTACGTGATGGTATCATGCTTTCGTATATACATGAAGAATTCCAGGCACTGTTATCCATAGAACTCCGTGCTTTTAGGAGATTTTGTGAAAAAATAAAATAAGAGGACTCAATGGTTGAAATCCTACCTAAACCCACTCGGCAAGTAAAAAACCCACTAAACGGCAATCTCCCACATGTCCTAAATCAAACGGTATGCCATAAGGGTGGGTGCAAACAGAGACGGGGCCACCAACTAGCTCAAATTGGACGCATGCGCAATTGCAATTACAAGAAAAAATTAAAAAACGCCACAACCCACCCCCCACCCCTATCCCCACTCCTCCTTTTAGTGGAAAACCAGTTAGTACGGAGAGTCACACAAGTTTTTGCACACTTTACTGATCCTAAAAAATCAATACGGTCTTTTTTTGGTACCTCTGCAAAATTTCCTACTAAAATAGGCTTAGTTTCCCTTGAAATCCAACAAATAAATGATCCGCGTTTACTTTACCGATATTACCGGGGACATTGGGAAGCTTGGAGAAGACAACGTTTTTTGCTAATTTATAGTTTTAGGGTAAAAAAAAAAAATAAAAAATTTTTTTCCCTTTTTTTTGGGGATCATTCCCAAAGATGATCATCAAATCATCTTAGGGAATGATACCGAACTTGGAATACGGGCATAAATGCCCGTTTTCCAATTCCAAATCCGATCGGAAAAATCACTTCCCGGAAATCATTTTCCAGGAAGTGATTTTTCATTCATTGGCAAAGATCAATAATTTGGTGATCAGAAGTGATCACCAAATTTTGATCTCTGTCCCCATTTTTTTTCTAAGTCTTCGCTAAGTAGCAAAAAATCCTATTTGTGAATGGAACTTTGAGTTCCATTCACAAATGTAAAGTAAAAGCTGTCAGCATGATCTAAATGTAGATCTAGCTGCAGTACCTCCACTTACCACTTTCAAGGAAGACCCCGGTGAAGGAGGAAGTCTCGCGAAGTCACCGGGGTCTTCCTTTCCGTATCCGGAGAAGCTCCATGTGGGACCGGCTTCCTCCCTATACGGTCACGGCAGAAAGGTACCGTAACTCCCGATCCCCCCCTCGGATTTGGACGCAACCGAGGGGGGATCGAGGGGGTTAGGGGGGCAGTTGAATGCTGCCCCCGATCGCCCCTAGCAGGGGGGAAAAAATTTTTTGGAGGGGGGAAGCCACAGATCGTATATTCACGATCTGTGGCAGTTTGAGTATTCACTGCACAGATCGTGAATATACGATCTGTGGCAGGGAAAGGGTTAATAGATACATTAAAATTATATAAATAAAGGTTCGTACATAGTTTAAGAATACATATATAAAAAACAACCCTGGATTATATAACAATATTTTTTTATTGTGCGTTTCAACATTTCGATGCTTCTCAGAGCACCAAAGTGTCTCATCAAGAACAACAAGTGTAAACTACCAACTTTTATAGCTCCTCACATCACTCCACCCTCCTGTGCAAATAAACTTATAAA
Organism: Hymenochirus boettgeri; assembly: GCA_019447015.1. NCBI lineage: Eukaryota > Metazoa > Chordata > Amphibia > Anura > Pipidae > Hymenochirus > Hymenochirus boettgeri. Next base: position 142,707,448 of record CM033474.1, read on the forward strand.
ATATACATGGAAAACCCTCTCATGGCTATTTTCTGTTATATTTTATCTTTGCAATTTATACATGATGCAAAACAGTAACAGTTAGTTAGGAGTTGTAATCCTGTTTAGACCACTTGGAGGAAAAGAACCACGTGAAGGACGCAAATTGATGACATCCCACTTGAGGATGCGACTGGGGATAAAGAAGGACGCAGAAGTCAAAGATACCGTGCAATAGAGAATGGGGTGCTTACAGAGGATTCCAGTGGGGATCTGGGAATGGATAGCTCCCAGGATGAGTTGGATTTCTGGGCAAAGATGCACATTGACAATGAGCTGAACGAACAAGGCAGTGCAACCCCATTTACAGTCCAGAGCTACTTTTTTAGAAAAAGGAAAACATTTAAAAACAGACGGAGTTTATGAATTTAATGAATTAAATTTTATCATAGATATCTTCAAATTTGAACGAAGATTATGTTTTAAAGGATCACTTTAAGGACAATAAAAAATGTACAACCTACACCTTTGTGGATTACAGAAAAAAATCAAGCTTCATACTATTTACTGCTAATCCCACTATAGAGACATTTATGAGGTAACTGAGACATGTAATACTGGGACAGAAACACAAAAGAACCTATAATAATTTGTCTAAAGAATTGAGGGATGCTTTGTATGGCTTTTAAAATTATAATACAATTTTAAAACCTGCCAACAAGGGAGAATTATGTGTACGACCATAACAAAATGTGTGAATTGTTATAGAATAAAAAAACATGCATTATTGAAAAAAAGATCCTACTGCTGAATTGGTAAACAAAATAGAGAAATTGGCTGAAATTGGGGGGAGTGAAAATCTGAGACAATGTTTTATACCTGATATTCCAAGATTGGACTGCCTAAAATATACAGATACCATTTTGACCAACAGTAGCAGCAATAGATTCAGCACTACAACCTATGTCTCAACTGCTAAATGTATATCTTCAACTAATAGTATAAAGGTTACCATCCTATTTAAAAGATATACAAAACTGTATTAATGAAAACTGAATGGAATTTATTATGTGTTGGAAAATTACATTCTTGGGTCAATTGGCCTAGAAGCTACTAGACATTTTCTGTTTAAGGGCAATATTGATGTTTCTACAGAATACATTTTAGAAATGTTATAAATGGTACTTAATAATAACTTTTTCATGTTTAAAACAATAGGTAAATCATGGGGAAGTCCAATACCCCCCCCTCCTACATAAGTCTATTTGATGGATATTTGGAAGAAAGGTTCATATTTGAATCAGAAGTTTATAACAATTGTGCCATCTGTTGGGACTATGGATGATCTGGACAACTTGCTAGTTAACATCAAAACGATTTGCTCTAAAATTTACCTTCAACCCCTAAACCAGCACAGAACATATCAGATTTCTTATCAATTTCTTCTATATTTCTTCTACCAAAACAGTCTATTGATGGCTGACAGTTCTCATCCACCCAAATTATATAAGGTGATCCCTGTATCCCAATTTTTAAGTGTCTTAAGAATTTGCATTGATAAAAATGATAAAGAAAACAATATAGGAGAAATGTGCATGAAATTTGTAAATAGAGGCTACAAACCAGAGTTTGGCCCTAAAGAGAGAGACAAATTCCTAAATGAGAACATGGTGGAGAGGAAACGTGAATCTGGAATACCAGTGATACAAAATAGCAATAAAAGTTTGGGGAAACCATTAAAAAACATGGGGCATCATCAAAAGTGACTACAAAAAATCAAAAGGGATAAAAAGGAACCCACAAGTGCTCTTAAAAAGAACTAAAAATCTAGGTGATCAATTCTAATGCATAGAAAAATACAAAAATGAAAAAGGGATAGGGTTACACAAGAAAGGTTGCTACAAATGTCACAATTATAGTACTTGTAACCACCTAATTCAAGGTCCAACATTATGCCAGCCTCATAAAGAATATATAATAAAAATTAGAGGGAGATACTCATGTTGCACAGACCACTTCATATATGTGACAAAATGCCTGTTTGGGCTATCATATATTAGCAAACTGTTGCCTTTTAAAAAGCAAAATACAATTAAAATTGGAAATTTACAAGGGGATGAAATTCTGTGGCACTGCATTTTGCAGAAGAAAAAAACAAACAAAAAACATTCAGTAAGTGTGCTTAAGGCAATGGTGATAGACTATGTACCAGCCCCCAAAAGGTGGTGATTGGAATCAACATTTATTGTGTAGGGAAACACTGAATTTACTATATAAATACGGCTCAACCAAAACGGTTAAATAGTTGTCTTTTAAATGTTTCCTATAAGAATGTATACAAATAATCAAGTGTCTCCTATAAAATGATATATATATATATATATATATATATATTGTAGTGTTTGAGCGGGTCGCACTCTCGTCTAACTTCTTCAACTGCCCGGGTGCTACCAAAGGGATGCAAAGTGGTATGAAGCACTCCTGGGACTTAATGAAAAAAAGTTTATTAAACAGACAAAAAGATGTCGACACGTTTCAGCCCATTAGGGCCGTCATCAGGACAAAATTCACTTCCTCCTACTCATAGACAAACCATAGACCCACCCCGAGCTGTCATCACAACAAACACTCGTGCCGTGCCAGAGAACTTTCCATTCCCTGCCAAAAACCCTATAATGATGAGATATCACACATGTACATACTGCTTTATAGCCACCTACTAAAGTGCAGAGTGCCCTATAGTATGTATGATAGTGTTGTCTATCATAAAGTGCTGCTGCGCAAAAGAGACTCTGTGCCTGTGGAAACTTCCTCATAAATTGCAACATAAGAATCCCCTTAAAGGGCAACATTGTACAGACTATTTATCACTAGCCTCAAGTGTTACAAATAACTATAAACACATAAAAAAGTGCTAATGCCATAAATATTCTTAACTGACTGACTGGGTGTCCCTACATCATTTCTATTAGCTACTGCCACCCTAATGGCTTGTCTATGGTTAGCCAATCTATCTCGAAATGTGGTCGTGGTCTTCCCCACGTAATACAGCCTGCATGGGAATGTAATAATATATATTACAAACATGGACATACAGGATAATCGTCCTTTGATTTTTATACAACCCTCTCCAACACTATCTTGTATTTCCCTTGGTCAGCACCATCCCACACGTATCCAGGAACACCCACCATGCCAGTAAACATGGAGGACGCCTCCGCAGCAGAGTTCCTCACTATGGACCTTGATAAGGACTTTTACTTCTCACAAGAAGATGTCCAACGGATCCTGTTTTCCGATTCCACTATGGCCCTTTCAGCTAACATGGACACCCGAGAGCATTTGTTTCAATACTTGTCTGAATACCATCAGAATCGCAGAATTTCACATGGCTTTAGGGTACAAAATGTACCCTAAAGTGAATTGGCACCCTTAATCGTTGTTCCTTCGATCTTATGCTTTTAGTTATTGAGTATGTGGGCAGCGAATTAGTAAAAACACAATCCGAAATCACACAAATGGAGCTTGATCATCCTAATACATTAAGTACCGATCCCTCCTGCAATTGGATGCAGAAATTGGGGGAACAAGTCAACAAGTACGGGAAACACCTAATAGCTTTTAAAAAGAAAAAGGTCAACAGCGTGGAGAAGGACTATCGAGATAAAGGCGTCTATGGGTGGCTTTTTGGCAGGAATAGTGGTCGCTCTCACATGAAACCAAGGAGATTATGGAGGACATTGCATACAGTTGACAATTCTGAAGAGTCCGCACAATCTAATGCTGATGTTAGCGATCCAACAGACAAGAAGGATGGCCATAAAGGAAATTTTTTAGGGGTTACGACCCGGTCTGGGGCAAGAGGCAAACCCCCAAGAGGATCACAAACCAAGGCGAAGAAGACGCCTCCTAGACGGACATAGTGTACAATCTTAACAAACATTTCCTTACTCCAGCAGAGCATAATGTCTTAAGAACTTAAGAAGTTCATGCCTAATCCCAAATATAACTCCCTGACTAATAAAGTGGACCTTTTTAAACTACAAAGGAAACTTAAATTAAAGGATTTTTTTTTAAAATTAAACGATGGAACCTAAACGGTTCCGATCTACAAGCACTTTTAAGCCCCCCAATGCCCCTCCGGCCATCAAAGTATCTGGGGATTTGGTCAAATCAGAAGCTGTTGAAAAAATGGTGCATTCTGGTCAACATAACTGTCATAATAATTTGACTAAGGAGGAAAATAGGGCTTTGAAATCCCTTAAAATGGACACATCATTAATAATACGCCCAGCGGACTATAGAGTACTATAAATCAGAACTTTTATCCCAGCTATCTGACCCCACAGTGTACAAGCTACTGGAAAGGGATCCCACCTCCTCCCTAAAAACTGAATTGGACAAACGTATACAGATGACACTTGAAGCAGGATGGATTAACAAGAATACAGATGGGTTTTTGAGGTGCCCCTATCCTAAGGTCCCTATCATCTATACGGTGTGCAAACTGCATAAATCTGCCACGGCACCCCTGGAGAGACCAATAGTAGCCTTGAAGGCATCATTGTTTAAACCCATAGCAATCTTTCTGGACTCGTTCCTACACCCACTGGTCTCTAAAATGAGGTCATATTTACGAGACAGCCAACATCTCTTACAGATACTAATGGAATACGGAGGCCCAGTGGAAGGGACAGTATTAATGTTCTGTGATGTACAAAGCCTGTACACAGTGATACCCCAGAAAGAAGGGGTTAAAATTTGTGGAGAGGCATTACATGCTAGTGGCCATAAAGTCCCCCCTACAGAGTTTTTGATGGACCTTTTAAGCAATAGTTATTTTCGATTTGGCAGTTTATATTACTAGCAAACATCGGGGACAGCCATGAGGTCCAATATTGGGCCCTCATTTGCTAATTTGGCAATCCAGCATTTCAAAAGTAAGTACAAGGAGGGAGATGGGATAGTATTAGATCCCATTGGAGTATCATTTAGAAGGAAAAAGGTCTTCGGTTTAAGGGATCCAGTCCCTGTTTTGCATACAGATGGGGCAAAAGCCTGCACAACAGATTGGTCAAAACAGACATCAAAGAAACCCCCAAATTGGAGGGAGGGTGGTTGTCTAAAACATGCAGGCTGTATTATGCGGGGAAGACCACAACCACCCTACGAGACAGATTGGCTAACCATAGACAAGCCATTAGGGTGTCAGTAGCCAATAGAAATGATGTAGAGACACCCAGTCAGTCAGGTCAGGAGTCCAAATATGGTGAACAGTCTGTCGCCAGACATTTCCATGAAAAGGGACATACGATGGCCACCATGAAGTGGATGGCCATCGACCAGGAACCAGTGAAGGAAGGTACCAACAGAGCACGGGCATTGCTTCAGAGAGAGATCTTTTGGATCAAAAGACTAAACACTATGTCCCCCAAGGGCTTAAATGAGCAGTTTTTGTTATCATGTTTTTTACAAACTAGGGTACCCCTTTGAACCCAACACAAGCAAACCCACAAACTCTCCTTACGCGTTTCGAGCTAATGCTCAAAACGCGTAAGGAGAGTTTGTGGGTTTGCTAGGCTGTCCGATGATATGAAAACCTCATCATCGGTTTTCATATCGCACAGCCTAGTTACAGGTACTGGAGCGCCCCTGCGATGAGGCTTTCAAAGAGTTAAGGACTAATTTGACACAGGTGTACGGGGGAGGGATGTGAATAGTAGGTGTATATAGGGTTGGTTTGATAGAGCACTTGTATTCTGATGACGGCCGTGGTGGGCGTCGGAAACGCATAGATGTTTGTGCAATAAAGATATTTTTTGTGTATTACGAAGTCCCAGGAGTGCTTCCAAGTTTCATTCCTAGATGTATATTCCCTTTGGACGTAGCACCCGGGCCAGATCGCATTGAGATGTGAACACACACACACACACACACACACATGTGATAAAAAGCGATCGGAGCACCCGTGTCTAATCAAATTATTTATTATAACAATCAGAGATTTGTTATAATAAATATATATTTGATTAGACCCAGGAGTGCTCCGATCGCTTTATCACTTCTATATTTGGATTTCATTTCGGATTGCACCCCGGGCCGATGTTCAAGCAAAGCGATGTGTGCCTCGCATCTTTCCCTCTCTCTCTATATATATATATGTGATAAAAAGCGATCGGAGCACTCCTGGGTCTAATCAAATATATTTATTATAACAAATCAGAGATTTGTTATAATAATATATTTGATTAGACCCGAGTGCTCCAATCGCTTTTATCACTTCTATATTTGGATTTCATTTCGGATAGCACCCGGCCGATGTTCAAGTAAAGCGGAGTGTGCCTCGCATCTTTCTCTAACTATTAATATATATATTTTTTTTTTTTTTTGGTAAAATTCCAGAACAGCAAGGGGCTTATGTATTTAAAAGGCATATCCACCCCCAGAAAAAAGTATACTTACCTTCCCCACCTCCCCAAACCCTGAGATCATTATAGTTACTTATCTCCTCTTGGTCCATGAAAACCATAATACATACATTTCTTCGCCGCGCTTCTCCAGTGAATAATGCCTAATAATATTTAGGATTTGTTTGCCAGTATATTGCTTGCAGAACAGTATTGCATGAGCTGAAAACTATAATACTTCAGGTAAACCACTTCCTGGTTATAATAACCTATGGCAAAGTGTGGCATTTAGAAGGAGGCATATGTAACATATTTAAAGAACAATATTAAAAGCATATTAATATAGTGGTTGACAAGGACTTACAAATCTGAAGTCCTGTACAGGTACCCACATGTTTGAAAAAATATGTGTCCTTAAAGGGTATCTCCACTCCTAAAAACAACATAGCTTGTATGGATTCCCACAAGTATGAGACACCTGTACCTGCAAAATGAAGCAATTCGGTTCAGTCTTGTGGAAGTAATGGCTACTTCTCTGTTGTGATCATTCAGAAAGTTAAACTCTGCCCCCGTTCTCATGCCTGCCTGCCTGCCTGTGGGTGCACTGTCCGACACGAGTTGTGTCGGACAGTGCAGATATGTGTGGGTTCCGTCGGTAAGCTCAGACTCGGCTACTGCTGTGCTGGCTTACACACACTTTCCTGCATCTCTTACTTTATTTAGTCACACACACCCTCCCCACATGGTCAAGTGCATTGACTGACAGGCTGCCAAACACAGGAGGAGACACACTCCAAAAAACAAGCACACTTTCCCCAGGCTGTTGCAAAGGAACAGATGAGGTTTTTGGGGGGAAAAAACGGTAGGAGGATGGTTGGGGAAACATGAACTTTCAAATACAAAAAAAATAATGTTTTTCCATTAGTGGAGATACCCTTTAATCATACAATAGGTGTCCAAAATGCATCAGGTTTTAATATCATGAAGTTCTGAAGCAATATAGCTGTGTTGACGTGAGTGTTACATGGCTATCTGTGAGTGTGTACCTGTACACAGATGGCTTGGCAATGGGCTTGGTGTGTCTGGACCTAGGACATCCAAGCAAAGAAAAAAGTAGAGGAGCACACTACTAAGGTGAATGCTTCTTTTATTGGTGCAAAAACAACATACAACGTTTCGGGACTCTAGGCCCCTTCCTCAGGTCCTAGAGTGTGCTCCTCTACTTTTTTCCTTGCTTGGATGTTGAAGCCCTGGAGGTAGGGGGCTGAGAGGATTGCACCTACCATATTTGTCTGGCCAAGGAGCCAACAGCAGTGTGCCATTGTACATTCTTGGAACTGGACCTAGGACACACTGCTGTAAGCTTTTTCGAATATAAAAGCATTAAAGTGAAAGTTTTTGCCCTATACATATTGGATAATGTCTATATACTGTATGCATACAAGAGACCTCTATGGCCATGGATTGAGCCCCTGGGCCACTCTCTGTTTATTTGAGAGTTTAGTTAGTAAAGATCGGTAACCCCCCCCCCCCCCCATTGAAATGGGGGGTTAATATGTTTGTGGAATTTGATATATAAGTGGTTGTTTACTTACTGCTCATGGTGTTGGCCCAATGTGATTTCCTATAACATTTTTTATTAACTATTGTATGTTCTCTCTGTGATTGCATGGTTTTCTCAAAGCAATCCATTTTTCCTTACAATCATAAAGATTGTGTGAGAAAATGTGTTTAGATAGGTAACTCTGCAGGGATTATAATTGTAAGTACTAATAAGTACTGCATGTTTTATGTATGGATTTCGTTAAACCTGTCTCTTTATATCACTTGATGATTGATGGAAGGCTATGGTTGTCCAAATGCTGCACAAGAATTGTGGGTGAGATTGCGAATCACAAAGCTTGAAACTACTGCTAATGTTGTCCTATTATATGCTGTCCGTCACCATAATATTCAATTCTTGCAACAGTGTTGCTTAGTTTCCAACATTATGGAATGTGATGCTATTAAGATTAAACTTGCTCAGTCAAAATGACATTTGTATTAAGTAATATTATAAGTACATTATTAGGACCTATCTAAAGATGGCTGGTGGTTGTATGAACTAGACCTCCAAGACTATTTTCAAAAAAGGAATTAGGCTAAAGTAATAGATGGTGAGGGTAACTAAAGCTAAAATATTAATAACTGTGTATGTATTGTGTAATTCCTAATTAGCATAGAGATGTAAAATTCACCAATGCATCAGAGAAAAAATCTGTAATTCTGCAAGTTTATGGCATCATCTATTCCAATACTTTTCTCACTGCTCAGTCTTGCTTACTTTCAGAAATGTTATGGGCAGGTCATCCAGTACTTACAGTGGCGCTGCTAAGCCAAAACATTTGTGGTCCCAATCTAGTGGCATAGTGCCCTGAATGTTATTCTGGCCTGTTACCTCTAGTAGAGAACCCTGAATGGCTTTAATTTCCCAATCCTCCAATTATCACAAGCATGCAAGGTACAAAACATGATGCAGGTAATGTGTATCATGATGTGGGATAGAAAATGGAGTCATGCATGAAATTGTAAAAGAGTTGTGGTCCTGGTCCCAGCCTATTCATCAGTTTCCAAATGCCAGCCATTTCACCAGTCATAATGCCAGCCATTTCACCAGTCTTGGAATACCAGCCTATTCACCTGTTTCAAATTGCTAGGCAATTCACAAGTCTCAAAATGCCAGCCTATTAACCAGTTTATGTTTATCCATCTTTTTCCCTGTTTCTCTTTCTACCTCTGACTATCTTCCCACTGTTTTTGAGGGAAAGCTTGTTGAATACAACTGACTATATATTTCTGTTTGTGGTGTTTACCAGTGATCTCTCAAACTATTTACTGTCTTTCCACTAACTCATTTTTTTGTTCACTAACACTACATTTTTTACCTTCTTCGAATCTCTTATTATCAGCTGCCTAATCTTTCACTCTTCACCAAATATTTTTTTTCTTTATGGTTACAAACATGAGCTGTCCTATTTTTAGTTTATTAATAAATAGAACATAAATGTATTTTATTGTTAATATACAGTACTGAAAAGGCTTACTTTTTCCTAAAAAGTAAGAACCTAAACTATATCTGGCATACAGAAAAAAACTTAAGGACATTTTGGAACTTCTTGGCTTGATTAAGGCAAATTGGTAAATTTAAAGAGTATGTCCACCCCCAATAAATATTGTTGGAATTCTGCCCTGTGGTCCAGTCTCCAAAGGGAGGGGATCATGTCACAGTACTTTGGCATTTATAATTCCCTCAATGAACTGTAGCTCTCCTGTTTTGGCTGTACTCATGCAGCCCCAAACCATCACACTCACACCACTCAGCTTGACTGTAGGCAAGACACACTTGTCTTTGTACTCCTCACTTGGTTGCTGCGACATACGCTTGACAGTATCTGAATAGACCACAGGACAAGTTCTAGTAAACCATGCCTTTAGTCTGCTAGTCTTCAGCAAAGTCTTGTGCCCCCTCTTTAGAAGAGGCTTCCCTTTAGGACAACAGCCACGCAGGCCAATTTGATGCAGTGTACAATGTATGGTCTGAGCACTGACAGACCATCCCACCCTTTAACCTATGCAGCAACAGGGGCAGCACTCATATGTCTATTTGCAGAACTTCTGGAGATTCACTGAACACATGCACTTAACTACTTTGGTCATCCATGGTGAGGCCTGTTCTGAGTGGAACCTGTCCTGTTAGACCTCTATATGGTTTTGTCCACCGTGCTGCAGCTCAGTTTCAGGGTGTTGGAAATCTTCTCATAGCCTAGGGTATCTTTATGTAGAGCAACAATTCTTTTTAGATCCTATGGGGCATATTAAAAAACAGATGCAAGTCGACTCAAGCACACCAGAGCTTGCAATGGTCTATAGGTGATATGTACAATCCTTCTAACCCCCTACCCTTGGGGTCAAAACAGTCCAACAGTGGTATTGCAAATTTGTGGTACTGTGGATTTTTAAATCCACAGTAGAAAAAGATGAGAGGAGCACAGTACATCAGTGTATCAATATTTATTGTGTAGCAAACATACAACATTTCAGATGACATGCATGAGGAAGGGGACAGTTGATCCCCGAAATGTTAAATGTTTTCTACATAATACATATCGATACATTGATGTAGTGTACTCCTTTTATCTTTTGCTACTGTAGATTTAAAAATCCACAGTACCGCAAATTTGCAATACCATGGGGTATCTTAAAAGTAAGTTATTTAGATAAAATATAAAAGAACAATTGGTTTTAAAGGAGAACTAAACCCAATTTTATATACTCCAGAATCTGAAAACAACCCCCCTAAAAACACCAATAAACTATAAAATGCCACTTTAGTAAACTCTGTTAAAGTAAATTAAAGCCTGTTAAGAACTGGATGAAGTATCTGTGTGTATGTTCAGTGTCAGACCACACCTCCTAACCTCCGTCACATGCTTCCTTGCTTTATCTGTCCTGTAAAAGGATTGGCTAGAGATTATTAATGGGTGTGACTAACTGTAACAAGTTTGTGCCATAGCTAAGGACTGAGCATGTGCAGAACGAAATGGTCGTTGACCAAACTGTCTGATATTAGAATGCTGAGAAGTAAAGCACAAACCATATGTTATTTAGGTAAATTTCCCAGCTCCTGTATCAAAATGAGAGGTAAGACACAGATTACTGGTTATATATCAAGGTGTTCTGCCTTCTGGTTCAGTGTTGTTCTGTGGCTTTAGTTGCCCTTTAAATGTTCTTATCTAGTTTAAAACACTTAATCAACCATATATAAAAATTCTAAAAAAATTACATTTTTCAAAAATTATACCTTTAGCAAGATCCCACTACAAAACAAAAGATTTTAAATCTGAGTTTAGATTCTGAGAAATCATCATTTGAAATCACAGCAGTTACAGGGAAAGACCTGTTACTCCAGAAGCAGAAATTATAATTTGTGTCCCATCCCTTTTTAGGATCTTTGGCTGCCTGGCAGCATACCTTCTGCAACAATTAAGCATCAGAAACTGAGCATAGAAAAGAAGGCAGGTGGAGATGTGCAAGCAATGCAGTGTCCATGGTGAGGCTGTGCAGAACTTATAAGTGTCACAGACACTACAGGAAGGCAGTGAGTAAGGGAGGGTGGGGACAATTAGGAACACTCACTAAACATTAATAATTATATGACAAAACAAGCACAGATAAATATGTGAGTACCCCATTTTACTACAAATTGTAGTTTTAGATAATGTTGTTTGAGTTAGTATAGTGACTCTTTAAAATAGAATGTAGGTAAGTGAAGGTTTACGCATTGAGTGCTGTTTAACCCTTTATTGCACACTTCTAACACACCATGGTACAATCAATTAAAATATAAATAGGTTAATGCCTCTTTAAAAACCTCTAAAAGTACTTCCAGGCAGCCAGTATCTGTGATGCCAATACTGTTTAGCGTTATAGGGAATTAAAGGGCATGTCCACCCCCAAAACTATAATCCCCCCCACTAATGGCCCCACCATGTAGTGTAATAAAATCCTTACATCCCAGCTCCATATGGTTCTCCTGTAGTCCCCCCCCCAAAGTCCCAAAAACTGCCCACCAGGAGGATAGCAGGTCCATATAGGATCTGCCTTCTGTCTCGCCTCCGGGAGAAGTTTGGTATGCGCACTGCAGCCCTTCTCCCCCTCCCTCCAGTTTCGCGATCCCTCCCCCTACCATAGAAACCCTTGGCCAAGTATTAGGTTTCTTTTCCCCAGCCCCAACAGATAAAAAATTCTTTTAAGAAAGTCCCCCAAACTCTACTTACTTTCCCTCTCTCCCCCGGCATTCTGAGAAGCCGGCAGCCGCGTCCGTGATTGGCTGCCTCTCATCCAATCACGGACGCGGCTGCCGGTCCCGCCCCCTGCTTGCAGTGTATTGCAAGCAGAAGGCCGGGCAGTGCGTCGGAGGAGAGAGGGAAGGTAAGTAAAGTAAATCGGGGCACTTTCTTAAAATTATTTTATAGCGGTTGGGGCTGGGGGAAGGCAACCTATTATATGTGAAAAGTTTATTATAAGGGTGGACATGCCCTTTAATCCAAATGTTCAACGTGTTTCACTGCTTGAAGGGGTTGCCGCTTCTTCAGGAACAAAAATCTATATGATTTTTTTTCTTTAAAACCTATTCCACATTTTATAACCTAAAATAAGTTTCCTTTAATTGCATTGTTTTAAGAAACAATAGGAAGTTAGCAATAGCAATATTAAGTAAAGGAATACTAAGGATAGGTGCACACAGGTTGATATTTTGACCCAATTGTTTGCTTGGTGAATATTTTGGTCCATCATGCTTTTGGTCATCATCCATTTCTGGTAGTTTTTGTTATGACCAAGACTTTTCAATTATTTTGACAAAAACAGTCAACAAATGGATCACATGTCTATAATTTATAGTAATCACATGGCATTGATTTAATTCCTATCTGACTAGATTTATTGATCAATGATATCTGAATAGAATATCTATTTCTAAAAAAAATATTGGACTAGGTTGGGTCCATGTGTGTCCAGCCTAAAGCATCACCATGACTTAAGCTTATCTGGTTTGTCCACTTCCTGGGACTTTTTTGTTGGAGCACAGGAGAATTGAGGAACTTGAACTGTGGTTCTGAATTAAAGCAACAGATTTTGCATTCATTCTTAGTAAATTAAATATTTTTTTTTTTAAATCTAGGAATACAAACGTAAGCTGGCAAGAGTATCACAAGTAAGAAAAGAACTACGTTTGCGTCTGCAGAACCTACCTGATCTGTCTCGTCTTCCCAATGTTACAGGAAGCCGTGTTCATTTGCCCTATGGTGGAGATATTTATGGGGATGATTGACCACAATTCCACCGGTTTCTGATGGCTACTGTAGTCTGGGCTAGATTAGTCAAATATTGTTAGTATTATTTTTGTATATTGTGTGGCAGAAAATCACATTTAAATAAACCATTTTGAATGTATTGGAAGTAATTTTTTAGGCTCATGCTTCACTCGGGGCCTCTATGGGACATGTTAATTGATTATGTTGTGGATATTGTTTATGTTGTATAATAACATGTTTGATGTCCTTTCCTCTATTTAAAAATAATCCATTGCTTATGTCTCTAAAAATGTGTTTCTAAAAGAAGACAGGAAAATATATGAGAAACCAAGGACATTGGGAACAGACTTTGTTAAGGATATTGCATAAGCTGTACACATTTTCCTCCACTTTGAAATGATTGGTATTTCAGACATGTGCTTTGCTGAATTAAAGATTATTTAAATATTGGTCAAAGAAAAGCCTCAATTACTAGGTTAAAAAAAATTGATGTGAGATATACTAGCAAATATTTTTCCAGGTTGGGGGATACAACCACTGCATGGAAGTTTGGCATGTCTACCAAATAAATTACTTCCAGAACACTGTTAACTTGGCATGGTGTGAAGGTTTTCCATTTTTATAAAAACTGCCAGCTTCACACAATGATCTCCTTGAATTTTGGTCTACATTTTTTTGGCATTTTTCCTATGAACATGCCTTATAGGCATAACCCTTATGTAAAAATAATCACACGTGGGTATGCATTACCTCAGGCGCCGTTCGTCAATCCGCCATGGTGGATCAACAAACAACGGGGGTCGAGCATCCTATTGGTCATGTGTACAGACCTTTAAGGTCAATTATGAAAGAAATTGTTCCAGTGTAATGACTTACAAAGTTGCAAAATCTCTGTAGCCCTTTAGAATTCCTGATCTAATCTAGTTTAACTGACTTTTTTTGCATCCATTAGTGTTACTGTAAAATAATAACAGATGCTCAAACATGTGTTAAACACTAAGGAGCATATTTCTAACTCTGCGGTATGTTTAAATTGCAATACTGCAGGTGTTTACCAACCACATCAGTGTTTTATGACTTGATCATAATTTACCAATTGGTTATGGTATTTTATAATCACATAATAAATTAACAAGGTTGAAAGGAGCAGTGCAGCACCATTAGCCAATACCACACAGTGCAAAATCCCATGCAATATTGGTATTTTGCAATGCAAGCATTACTTCAATATCAGGTGGTATTTTACTCAGTAAAAGCAGTAAAGGCACAGTATCGCAATATTCTGATAACCCATAAATAGCCCCTAATAGTAATTTACAAAACATATTTTTCAAACGTTTCTCAAAACCCCGCATAAAACGCAGTAAAGCATATTTAATAAGATGTGCAAAATGTTATTTATCAGATGTTATTAATGTGCAGTGTAAATCAAAGTTCAGTCCATTGCAAAGCTATACCTTTAAATCACAAACTATGTTAATCTTATTTTTCTAAGCCATTGTCAAAGCTTACCTTTCCCACTTTACTTGGGCTGAGGACACACTACAACGCGCCAAATCGCGCACACAATCACAAGTGATATCGCATGCGATTGCATGAGCGATTTCTGTGCATTTGCGCAGGTTGTTTACGTTTGCGCATGCATTTTCTCTATTTACAAAGAGAAAAGGCATGTGATTGCGTGAAAAAATGCTTGAACGCAAAACGCGAACGGACGAGCAATCATGTGCATAGAAAATCCCAGGAATGTTTGCGTTCCCACGGTTTCCATGTAAGTGAAAATCACGGGCACAATCTTGAGCGAAAACACATAAAAACCACGCTAGTGTGGCCTAGTCCTTGCTGGCTTCTCCTGCTCACTTGCTAGATGTACATCACTTAATGTAAAATGTGGACTGGATTAGCAGTTCTGCTTCTATGTATATAATGCAGTGATGTTTAAACGGCTAACACTGTAGCAAATGAATATTTTGAGCATTGAGCAGCAGTCATCTATCAATGTGTGACTATATATGTGGTTAACCTTTTGAAATGTTCTTGTGAACTTCCTTGCACACTTCAAATAAAGTGTTTTTCTTTTAAATGTGTCGTTTTTTATTTTTGCAAGCATAAATTTTATGTGAGTGTGGCATCTGAATTGTATTTTCTGAAGGGCATTGTAAGTCAATAATTTATTTTGGTCAATTGCAATACTTTTAAATGTATGGGTTATTGTTGCGCCACAAAGTAACTATTAAGGGGATATTGCAAAATAATTTTGGGGCAAATTATGTTTGGGTGTTTACCCTAAAAAATAAATTATTGTGAGAAGATGTTGTACCCAATTTTTAAAGTGGAAGTTGATATGATATACTTTAAATGGCATGTCCAACCCCAAAACCAAAATCTCCCCTATTCCTGGCCCCACTGTGCAGTGTTTAAAAATCATTACCTTAGGGCTAGGCCACACTAGCAGGTTTTTCGCACGTTTGCACACGCGTTTTAGCTTGCGATTGTGCCCACCATTTTCTCTAACATGGAAATCACAGGAACGTGAATATTGCATGCGATATCTGCTGCACACGCGATTGCTCACTGCAGTGCTCCCCCTCCCGATCCCTGTTATTTTCCCTGTGCCCTAGTATGACATAGTTTTTCTGTAATTTAGTGGACCCTTTCCCAACCCCAACCGTTATATTTGTTTGTAAAAGAGCCTCATTCCCCTGGCGTTCTGCACTGCCAGCAGCCGCGTCCGTAATTGGCTGCCTCTCAGCCAATCACGGACGCGGCTGCTGAAATTGCAAGCATGGGGCCGGGTCTGAACTAAAGCTCAGTAAGTACATTTCTGATTCTTTTTTTTAAAAATTAAATATGGTGGTTGGGGGTGGGATTAGGGTCCTCTACACTACAGAATTTTTTTTTATAAGAGGTGAAGATACCCTTTAAAGTTAAAGGGTAAGTTGATGTGATACGCTTTAAAGTTAAAGTGGAAGTTGATGTAATACGCTTTAAAGTGGAAGTTGATGTAATACGGTTAAAGGGAGTGTTGATGTGATGTTAAAAGGGAAGTTGGTGTGAAACACGTTAAAGTATATCATATCAATGTCACCTTTAACTTTAAAGCGTATCATATCAACTTCCCCTTTAACAATGGGGGTATAACATCTTCTAATATTAATTTTTCTTTTTTAGGAAAAAATACATTTAAAAATGCTATTTTGCAATATCCCATTAATAATGACTATGTTGCACAACAATTTGCACAACAACACCCAAATTTGCCACACTCACAAAATGTATACTTGCAAAAATAAAAAATGACACATTTAAAAGATAGATGACTGCTGTTCATTTCCACCAATATTCATTTTCCACAGTGTTATCCCTCTAACGTTATATACATAGAAGCGGAACGCTGCTAATCCAGTCCCTATTCCGACCCACATTTTACTTCAAGTGTAATATACAGTACATATATATACATACATTAATATATAGCAGGGCAGTCCTAAATATCTGACCAAATGGAATTCACCTCCAGCAAGTCTCACAGAAGTAGTGAATTGAATGAGATTACAGGTGAGCAGGAAGAGTCAGCAAGTAAAGTGGGAAAGGTTAGCTTTGCCAATGGCTTAGAAAAATAAAGTCATACAGGGAGATTTACCCAGAGGCCTAAGCACTCTGGGCAGATCTGCCTTTCCCTATTTATCAGAGGCTGTGCAACTCTGGGTGAATCTCACCCACACGTAAGTATTTAACGGCAGCTATTAGCTGAAATTAAATACTTAAGTGCAAACAGCTGCAGAGCCTCAAGTAAATTGGTTTGCTATGGCTCCGTGAGTGACTCTTCCGGTAAATCGGTTAGCACGATGTTAAGGGCTGGAAGGAGCAATGCGTATCCGCACCCTGTTAGTGTGTGATTTAAAGATATAGCTTTCGACAGAACTTTGATTTACACTGTATATTCCCTTTAACTAGGAAGGGGGTTCCTATGAGTCATAGGAAAGATGTCCAGGTCTCCCAGGCTGCACTGAACATAGAGTCCATCACAGACACCAGCAGTTAAACTCACTTGAGGGAGAAGTAATGCCGGTGCTGCTTGAGTGGATTTTTTACTATACAGGTCTGTGCACTGGTGTAGGTTTTTATGTGGAAATTATTGAAATCCTTCATTGTTAATGATGACAGGCAATGTTTAACTTCAGTGGGGAGTTAATTAACAAAACACAAGTGTTATTTAAAACTGTACATAGCTTATATATTGTAAGAAATAATGCTGCACCCTGTAACATAGTTCTCTGCCTCAGGCCTCATGCTTTTATATGGTATGGGAACTCCTTGTGGTGTTATATCCTTATATTACACTGTAAGGGGTGCATTATCCCTTATATAGTATATCCTAAAAATGTGTTTTTTAAAATCATGCTTGTAAATTATGTGCAATTATCCTGTTATAAAGAGGAGTAAGCAACATTTATGGAGTTGCATGATCCTGTAAACCAATAACTTATGCATGAAAGCTGTGAATTACATGTTTGAATTTATGATCTGGAAATTAAGAGTTAGAAGTCTAAAATATTTGTCTTTGTTATTAATATCAATTTTCTTTGCTGTTGAGGACAGTAATTAGATGAATTTCATTAGTCACAAAGCAATGTTGTCTTTTTTTTTCAAAATATTTCTTTTAGTTAAATAAGTGATCTGTTTGTTTTTTTTAAAAACACATTCAGGGAGATGTAATAAAAGTTCTTATCGTTAAAAATGGTGCTAATTTTGCCCCAACCAATCAGATGTTAGCTTTCAAATGTTAAATAAGATCTGATTGGTTGGGGCAAAATTAGCACCAATTTAAACGATAACTTTTGAATTGAATATTTTCAATAATAAAATAATAATTGAATAACCCTGATTGTGACTTGTAGCTTAGAAATTGTTTATTAAAATTATATATTACCTTACATACCCATTTGAAATCTTACACTTTAGCAAGCACTAGCATTACTTTCGCTCTCCCTCAAAATTTCCTACAGCACAGGCAGATTTAAATTAGCTAATTGAACATCTCCTGTCTCTCTGGGGGAAGCATTGCTGAATTGAGGGCGAGGCCACATTAAGTGCTTTGTGCACACTTGCGCCGCAATCCCTGTAATTTTCGAGGATCAGAGCAACATGCATCAGGCACCAGCGCACCTAACAGGGAAATTCAATAAAAGTTCTTAGGGCTTGTTCACACTAGAAACTGATAGAAACACACAGCATGTGTTTGTCAGTTTGTATCCATTTTTTGCATACATTTGTATCCATTTTTTAACAATGTGTATTCCATAGAGTTCTATAGAAAATGCAAGAAAAAATGGACAGAAATGTTGCATGCAGTGCGTTTTTTAAACTGACTGGAACAGAATGGATTATAACGCAGCAGGTGTGAACGATATAATGAAATCTCATCTGGTTTGACTGTCTGTCCATTTTTTTTTAAACGCACCTGCGTTTGAAAAACCAATACAAACTGATGTAGTGTGAACGAGCCCTTAGCGTTAAAAATGGTGCTAATTTTTCCCCAACCAATCAGATATTATTCAACATTTGAAAGCGAACATCTGATTGGTTGGGGAAAAATTAGCACCATTTTTAATGATAAGAACTTTTATTGTATAACCCTGCTAGTGTGGCTAATCCAACTGGCCAACACTAGTGTGCACTTTTTAACACGCCATTGGATTGGGTGTTAAACGTGCTGGTGTGGCCTAGCCCTGAAGGAAAATTGTGTTTCTTCTTAATGGACAACCAAAGTGCCCAAAACCACCCTCTTTTCCCTAATAGTACTCAGGGTAAAGACCTACACAGCTTGGTCCTCACCCCTAGGTTTGCTCTAACTGCGACTTGCACAAGCTTTCATGCTCCAGATCACAATGCCAATGTGAAATCTGGGACTCCTCACAGACTATTCAATGGCATATGCTCTTAGATATGCTAAGCTATGCTTTTAGAGTGTGTGTCTTTTCACTGATTGAATGTGACACAAAAGGAGCTAGACTGTCATTGTGCTCTGGACTTCAACAGCTTTGTGAACATTTTAAGAGCAAACCCTGCAGCATGGACCTAGCAGTTTAGTTCCTTGTCCTGTATACTTTTAGGGTAGGGTTGTTTTGTGGTGGTATATTCCACACTATAGTTTTCCTTTAATAGCTTTGCATTACTGATAAAAGGGGTTTTGAATGTAGAGTTGACAACAAATGTTTAATATAACCGTATTCTGGTTTTCTGCACTTTTATAAATTCCTAATCAATACATGAACTGTGTGCACGTATGTCCTAGTTGATCCAGAATCTTTGTTGTTTTTTTCCCACACTTTTATGCTGTAACTTCACTACACAATTTTTTTAAAATTTGTTGTACACAATGTTTTAGAACCACTGTGCTTCATAAGGGGCATAATAATACACGTACGCCATATTTATCAAGTGGTCTGAATATGCAGGATCCATGGGTCTCAAACAGATAGTAGGAGTTTATGGTTTAATTTCTTTGTCAGGTTCTATCATTTTGATTAAATATGCCGAAAATCTATGCCCTCTTATTGCTAAACACTAAGCTGCCCAATTCATTTTGTGCAGTTTGTGTCTTGAAAGCCTGACTAGACGTGTCAAAAGTTCTTTGCCTGCTCAGACACAGAGAAAGCAGGAGGGGTCAATGACAGCATATTTTGTTCTGCGTGTTCTCCATCGATTTTTGATCAAGCTGAAAAGATGTGAATTACTATTTATATAGTATGAATATATTATTATTTTGTAATCATGATTACAGTATATATATGAAAGATACAGTGTAAGTTATTATGAGGAAGCTGACAATATTGTTTTGTCATAAAATATTATCAGGGTTATTCAATAAAATTTCTTATCATTAAAAATGGTGCTAATTTTGCCCCAAACAATCAGATGTTATTTAACATTCAAAAGCTAACATCTGATTGGTTGAGGCAAAACTAGCACAATTTTTAAGGATAAGAACTTATATTGAATCTCCCTGTATATTAGTAATAGGCTGATATTTATTAAAAGTAAAAAAACATACCGTATATACTCGAGTATAAGCCGAGGTACCTATTTTTACCTGAAAAAATAGGAAAACCTGATTGACCCGAGTATAAGCCGAGGGTGCATACTTTTGTTGCTGGGAGTTGTAGTTTCCAAACCTCTATATGGGAATTCTGCTGTTAGGTTAAAAGCCTGCAGTGGAGAGCCCCACCAGTTGCAGTCCTTACCCCAATCACCTCACAGCTACTCTCAGACTCTGAATCCTTACCGGCATCATTAAAAGCCTGCAGTGGAGAGCCCCACCAGTTGCAGTCCTTACCCCAATCACCTCACTGCTACTCTCAGACTCTGAATCCTTACCGGCATCGGAAGCCTGCAGTGGAGAGCCCCACCAGTTGCAGTCCTTACCCCAATCACCTCACAGCTAACTCTCAGACTCTTGAAATCCTTTACCGGCAATCGCTCAGCACTCCGAATCTGGTTGCCGCACGCTTAGTAAGTACTGTGCATTTGCCAGCTGATGTCACTACTCTGCGCCTCTCATCGCCCGGCGCCGAGTAGTGACGTCAGCCGGCAAATCCACAGTGCTAACTATGTGTGCGGCAGCCGGATTCGGAGTACTGAGTGATGCCGGTAAGGATTCAGAGTCTCAGAGTAGCTGTGAGGTGATTGGGGTAAGGACTGCAACTGGTGGGGCTCTCCACTGCAGGCTTTTAACTTAACAGCAGAACTTTGAGAGGACTTGACTCGAGTATAAGCTGAGGCAAGGTTTTTAGGTTTATATTAAAACCTAAAAATCTCGGCTTATACTCGAGTATATTCGGTAAGTTTGTGAAGGTTCTCATTAATCTAGGTCATGGTATATCTGTAGTCTTCAATTAGATTAACTGGACTTCAACTTTTATTATTGCCAACAGATTGTTGTACAAGTCATTCTGAATTGAGAAATCCAGTCGGATGACTAGCGAAACGTCTTCAAGAACTAAACTTTAAGTCCATTAAGTAATCTAACTAAATACCACAATTAAAAACATAAAAGCATTTTCTTGGGTGATAAAGCTTTAAATTATTCAGTATTCCCATAAATTTACCCAATTGACGAACCATGTCAGTTTTGTTTAGTTATTTCTAATTTTATTTCACTTAATTTTTCATTTAAAGGAATACTTTTAGAACTGACATACCAATTACTGATAATGGTAAAATGAACACAGATATTGCACAAATACTTTTCCATTAACTATTTTTTTTTGTTGAAGGGCTAGGCCACACTAGTGCATTTTTTTTGTGCGTTGGCGCACGCTTTTTGCATTCGCGCCCGTGATGTTCGCTAAAATGGAAATCGCGGGAATGCTAAATTTCCCGTGATTTCCGATGCGATTGCACGTCCGTTTGCGGTTTCACCATTTTTTGTGCGTTAACGCATGCGTTTCCATAACGGAAAACGTCAAACTCATGCGCAAAACACAGGTGCAAATGCAAAACGCACAAGAATTGCACACACAATAACACTTGCGATTTTGTGCGCGATTCCTGTGCGTTGCAGTGAGGCCTCAGCCTAAATGCTCAATAAGTGCTGGGCCACACCAGCGTGAGTAATCACGCTGCACTGCGATCTATTTTCAAAACGCATGTGATCAGACCGCAGAGCAAACGGACAGAAACGCATGTGCCGGATGTGTGCGCACTCTTCACTGTGTTGCAGTCCATCATAGTGTGGTCTCCGCATTACCTTGTTTCTGTGATGTATGCAAATGCTGCAATGCTACAGAAAGCTCTTTACATTTGTCTGTTTTGATAAATTAAATAAAGCATGTTATTAAACAAAGAATTAACTGTTTAAGTGTTATAACCCTAGCATTTAGCACTGTTCTGTTATAATTATATCGTTTTATACAGTTACAAGATCAAGCAGTGTGAATGTCATTATCTGCTAAATAAATTAGTCCACAGTTAATTTGTTTCAATGTCATTTTTTTTTTGATCAATATTTTTTGGTATTTTGGTAAATCTGATTACACATAAACATTCAACAGTATGGTCTGATACATGAAGAATGAACCATGAATCTGATACATGAGTTATGAAACACGAAGAACGACCCATGGTTCTGATTCATGATGTCGTAAAATGAACACCGTACAACAGGAAACATAATGGAAACATGTCCATGAGGATATTTTAATAACAATACGTCTTAAGGTAAATCACTCCAACCTACTCAGATTAACATTTCTCCCGTGGGCTTAAAGCACTTATCATGTCTTAGGGCTAGGCCACACTAGCGCGTTTTTCGCGCGTTTGCGCACGCGTTTCGCGCTCGCGATTGCGCCCGCGATTTTCGCTAAAAATGGAAATCGCGGGAATTTTTGCGTTCCCGCGATTTCCATTTTAGCGAAAATCCCATGCGCATGCGATTGCGCGGCCGTTTTGGTAACGCATGCGTTCACCATTTTTGGTGCGTTAACGCAGCGTTTCCATAACGCGAAAACGCAAACGCACAAGAAAAGCGCACACAACCGCGTGCGATAATGCTCGCGATTTTGTGCGCGATTCCTGTGCGTTGCAGTGTGGCCTCAGCCTCAGAGTCTAGTAATTGGTGGTAGGATGGAGTTTTTTTCATAGAGAATGTAATCTGCAGGTCTGCAAATGCTGCACTGAACAGGTCAGTTTAGATTTAAACACTCCAGGGATAAGGCAGTTCTGACTGACTGGGGTAAGAATAGACCATAGAATTGGTGCAGCATGACAGAAGGCTCTGTGACCAAAGGATTTTAGGTGGACTCTGGGGGTGACTATGTTATTTGAACCTGATGATCTGAAGTTGCAGGAGGATCAATGTGGTTGCAGTAACTCTTTCAAGTATGCTAAATTATGCACCGATTTGCATGTTAGTTGGACAATTTTGAACAGGATCCTTGATATTATAGGTAGCCACTGAAGGGAGTGCAGGATCAGTGTTATGTGGCAGTGGCATTCTGTACTTGCTGTAGGCTATGATGGTCCATTTTTGTGAGGCAAAGGCATGAACTAGTGTTGACACATCTGGGGAAATGAGATGTTTAATTCTTTCAATGTTCCTTAGGCGAAAGTATGACAAATTCACAATAGCAGATATGACTTTTTAAGTTTAAATCACCATCAATTATAACTCCCGGGCTTCACACATGCTTAGATCTGTACCCCCTACCCTTAGTGATGATGGTTGCAGGAAGAAACTGGCCTACAATTACAAGGACTTTGGTTTAGTCTGCATTTAGTTTCAGCTAGTTGTCACTCATCCACTCTTGTAGCTCTGCTAATCAGGCGTTTAGGGTTGGAGTTGGGTCTGCTACCCCAGGTTTGAAGGATAGATATAGTTGGGTATCATCAGCATAGCAATGGTTTGGCAGGCTGTGTTTCTGAATAAGTTTGCCAAGTGATAGCATATATATTGTAAAAGGCAGGAGGGACAGAATTGGGGAACTCCATACTTTAGTGGTACAGAGGTGGGTTTTAACATCAGTAGAGGACAAAGAATGCAGAATTTGTTGAAGGATTCAGATGTTGATGTATTTTAGATTTTAGAATGTAGGATCTTTGTTTCAGGAGGATCCCATCAAATGTATTGTATATCAGTTTAATATCTCAGACATCCGAGATCATCTGCACATTCTGAAGGGTTTCTAGTCGTGCTAGAGATGTAGAATTTAAGAATCCTTCTGTATTTTGTATCATTTGAGTGTGCACATTTGTTAAATGCACAAATTTGAGAGCTGTTATGCAGAGTTGCTACCCAATGGAGCGCTTTATAAACCTTTATAAACATACTAGCAGAGTACCCGGCATTGCGTTTTTCTAAAGATCTGGCCCAAACTGCATCCAAAGTTCAAACTGCATCTACATCCAAAATTCAATAGACCCACAGCTTCCTAACCAGACCTAACCCATTCAAACTCATTGTGGGGTAGCTGTGACACAAATCTGGTAAACCTCGGGTGCCCAACAAGATGCAGGATTCTAGGCCAGATCTCATCCACATGTAGTCTCACAACATTTGGAAAAATACCTCTAAACATTTTAAAATGCAAAAGGGGACACACTGGGAGAAAAGATGCGGCGGACCACCCTTCTTTGTTTAGGTTACACCCAATTTAAAGACCATTATTCACATTTTTCATTAACTGCAATATTTTCAAGTGCATGTTGTGGTTAAAGTATTAGTCTCCTCAGAAAGTGAACTATTCCATTTTTACATTAATTGAAGAATGGGAGGTAAATGAGCTATGTCTTACCTCTCATTCTTCAATTAATATAATAGGAGCCAGGAACGAAGATAGAAAACTTACCCGTGGTTAAACTGGAGGTAAGACATAGCTCCCTTACCTTCCATTCCTTTAAGATTACAGTAACAGACTAATAAACAATTAGGGCTAACAATACTGTCTAATGAACTGGGGGCTGACAACACTGGCTAATGAACTGGAGGGCTGACAACACTGGCTAATGAACTGGAGGGCTGACAACACTGGCTAATGAACTGGAGGGCTGACAACACTGGCTAATGAACTGGAGGGCTGACAACATTGGCTAATGAACTGGAGGGCTGACAACACTGGCTAATGAACTGGAGGGCTAGATAACACTGACTAATGAAGTGGAGGTCTGACTACAATGGGTAATGAACTAGAGAGCTGAGGACTTGCTGGAGGTGAATCTCTTTTGGTCAGTTAGTCAGGACTGCCCTGCTAGCTGTATATTACACTTAAAGTAAAATGGGGACTGGAAAGAGGACTGGATTAGCAGTGCTTTTGCATGTGTCATTTTGTTTTGCAAGCATTACTTTTATGTGAGTGTAGCATCTGAATTGTGTTTTCTGGAGGACATTATGAGTCTATAATTCATTTTGGTTGATTGCAGTACTTTTAAACGTAGGGGTTGTTGTGTATTTACCCTAAAAAATAAATTAATGTGAGATGTACCCCAATGTTAAAGGGAAAGTTGATATGATACACTTTAAAGCGTACCACAACAACTTCCCCTGTAACACACACCACACCAACTTCCCCTTTAACCCTTTTCACATCAACTTGCACTTTAACGCATACCACACCAACTTCCCCTTTAATGCAAACCACACCAACTTCCTCTAACGCATATTGCACCAACTACCCCTTTAACTTGCATCACACCAACATCCCCTGTAACGGACATCACACCAACTTGCCCTTTAACGCGTACCACACCACCTTCATCTTTAACGCGTACCACACCAACTTCCCCTCTAACGCATATCATGCCAACTTCATGTGTGACGTGTACCACATCAATTTCCCCCTTAAACCCATACCACACCAACTTTTCCTTTAACCCACACCAGACCAACTTACCCTGTAACTTGTACCTCATCATTGATTGAATGGTAAAATTCACGGATTTTAAATTTTTTGGAAAACTGTGAATCCTCGTGTGGAATGGATTTTCGGAAGTCATCCCTCTCTACCTATAACGTGTACCAAACCAACTTACCCTTTAACCTGTACCACACCAACTTACCCTGTAAGGCGTACTACACCAACTTACCCTGTAACATGTACCACACCAACTTACCCTGTAATGTGTACCACACCAACTTCCCCTTAAACTCTTACCACACCAACTTCCCCTGTAACGAGGTCCACACAAACTTACCCTTAAACCCTTACCAACTTCCCCTTTAAAGGGCATGTCCACCACATTTTCAGAATTTTGCCATATAATAGCTAACCTTCCCCCAGCCCCAAACGCTATAAAAGATTTTTCAGGAACTCCCCCCCATCTTAACTTAACTTACCTCTTTCCCACGGCGTACTGTACAGGCCCTCTGCTTGCATGAAACTGCAAGCAGGGGGCCGGACCGGCAGCCGTGTCCGTGATTGGCTGAGAGACAGAATGCCGGGGGAGAGAAGTAAGGTAAGTAAAGATCGGGGGAGTTCCTGTAAAATCTTTTATAGCGTTTGGGGCTGGGGGAAGGATAGCTATTATCTGGCAAAGGGGTTTTATGGTAAGAGGAGGGATTGCAAAACGGAAGGGAGGGGGGGAGGCCTGCAGTGCGCAGGACAAAATTCTCCCGGAGGAGAGACAGGAGGCAGATCCTATATGGACTCTGCTAGCCTCCTGGTGGCCAGTTTTTGGGACTTTGGGGGGGGGGGGGATTACAGGAGAACCATTTGGAGCTGGGATGTGAGGTAAGGATTTTTACACATTATATACTGGGGCCAGTAGTGGGGGAAATTATAGTTTTGGGGGTGGACATGCCCGTTAACCCTTAATACACCAACTTCCTCTTTAACGCGTATCACACCAAATAACGCATATCACATCAACATCCCCTTAAACAATGGGGTGCAACATCTCACATTAATTTATTTTTTAAAGAAAACAAAAATTTAGATATTTTGCAATATCCGTTTAATAGTGACTATGTTGCACAATAACACCGACATTTAAAAGTACTGCAACTGATCAGATTTAATTATTGACTCACAATGTCCCCCAGAAAACACAATTCAGATGCCACACTCACATAAATTGTATGCTTGCAAAAACAATGACACATGGAAAAGAAAGGTGAGTGAAAAGAGTGTGCAATGGAAAACTACACAATTCCTGCTTTCTTTAAAGGAGAACTAAACTTCAGTTTTTCAGATCCTAATGTGAAAGTTTTTCTCCCCAGAACACCTACACGTTGAAAGATTCTTCTCTAGTTATTTGCATTTAGTAGATATGAGTAATAGATTCTGTAACAAAGGAGGCTTCCATCTTGTTGCCAGTACAACTCATAGCCCATGTTGGCTTCAAAGAGCCACGCCCCCTGACCCCAGAATTCACTGTCTCTATGTGCAGAGTTTCTAGCATCTCTTTCTAGTGAAAGATAAAGCCTCTAAATGTACCTGTTTAACAGCTCTATCCTCCTATCACAGCAACAACAGTACAAAACGAAGTAAAGCATTGTACTATCCCGAACTGTGATATTGGAACTTGATTCACCACCAGATAGCAGCACACGGGTTCATTTACTTAAAAAATGTCGAAAAAAGGGGGGTACGGAGGCATTTTTAAAAGTTGGAAACTAGTCTATGCTTTTTTCCAGGTCCTTAAAGGGGAAGTTCAGTGCAAATACATAGGCCTTTCAGAAAAAAGAGCAGTATTTTTTAATCCCAATGACCTTAAAGGACAACTCCAACCTCATAAGAACATCTTTTAGAAAGAATGGCCTCTTTAAAATATGTTGATATATCATAGTTTGTCCTATGAATTCATTACTGTATGCCTGCTATGCTTCTGGATGCCTCATGGAAACTGAGCAATTTAGAAACCTGTACTGAGCCTGGGCATGCTCAGAAGAGGCAGATAGGGGATTAACATTCAGTCAGTGGCTGTGATGTCAACTGTCAAATCCTTAACTGACAGTTACTAACTGGAAGATCCAGGAAGTAGAAACAGGGACAACAGGACATTGTGCAGGATTTCAGGTTAGATTTATATATTTCAGATTTCAAACTATTACAGTTTAGGGTTTTGGGGGGTGATTTACCTGTATGTAAGTTTTCATTTTGGGTCTGGACTTGCCCTTTAACCCTTTCAGTGCCAGCAGATTTTCAATTTATTTTTTTTGCGTTAAGTGCCAGAAGAATTTTCAGGATTTTGCCTTGCAAAACCTTGCATTAAATCAGGAATATTATACATTGTTTTTTCAGCACAAAGTGTACTTTAACACGGTAACAGAATTTTGTAACTGTTCTGGAAATTTGACTGGAATTATGGGTAAAATATGTGAAAAAATGTAAAATTTGCAAATTTTCATGGATGTTTCCCATTTTTATTTATAGTTATTTTAAGGTTAGAACACAAAAATCTTACTGTTTCTAAAAGCTCAGA
This sequence comes from Hymenochirus boettgeri, assembly GCA_019447015.1. Lineage (NCBI taxonomy): Eukaryota > Metazoa > Chordata > Amphibia > Anura > Pipidae > Hymenochirus > Hymenochirus boettgeri. Next base: position 142,735,607 of record CM033474.1, read on the forward strand.
TACTCCCGAGTACAACGATACCAGATATATGTAGGTACCCCACTTTTCCTGTACAGGAGACCCCCCCAAACTAAAACTGCACCTTCAAAAATATTACACCAAAATGAAATGTATAACCACTACTGACAGTTAACATAGAATATCTACCAAATTAATTAAAATATCCCCACAAGTGAGATATTTTTAGAAACTACACACCCACAGGATTTTATGAGTGAGTTAAGTTTCAAACAAAATGCAGATACCTGGGCGCAGCTCTTCGTCCAATTGTAAGTTATTTTCTCCCTTTTCCCTTTTTTTCCTCAACTGTAAAATCAAAGACAAAATCAAATGTGAATTTCAGTCAAAAACAGTGGAGGAAGAGGGGCATGGCCGAATAAGCTCGGGATAGGACGCATCTCACCTGAGCTCCCGCCGCCAGCACACTAAATAGGCACTTACAGCTCTTCAAATATGGGGAAAAACACTAAAAGAGGGGCGGACAGGGATCCCAAGACCCCCCTGCACCCCCTCAAACAAAAGGAGCTGGGGGAATTGTTCACAGGCGGCGCGCAGGACTCCTTGGAGGCTCACGCCACAAGGCGCGCAACGGCCGCCATCAATGCTCCGGCTCCCGCGGGTGATCTGCAAACCCCGCCAGCACACTCTTTCAACAACACAATGGAACACGTCAGGGCTGCCCTCTTTCCCCACTGCTATTTATTATGTGCATGGAATCACTAGCAACACATGTCAGATTACACCCCAATATCAAAGGAATACAACTCCCCTATGGGGAATTCAAACTATCACTCTACGCAGATGATGTTCTGCTCACTTTAACATCCCCGTTCATTTCTCTCGATCACCTAAACCCCCTTCTTATTCACTTTGGCTCATTATCCGGGTACAAAATTAACCAAAGTAAATCAGAAGCTTTACCATTAAACATTCCGCATAACACCTTCGAAACCTTGAAAAGTAAACACACCTACACATGGAGAACAGCGTCCATAAAATATCTTGGCATCAACCTCACTCCCGCCTACCAAACTCTATATAACGCAAACTACCCCCGGCTGCTAGACACACTGGGACAAGATATGAAAAGATGGCAAAATCTACCAATATCCTGGCTAGGAAAGTTGACAACTTTAAAAATAAATATTCTCCCCAAATTATTATACCTCTTCGAAACCCTCCCTATCCAGGTCCCCTTAAAAACCCTACAATCTTTTCAATTGACCTGTTTCCGATTCCTATGGCAGGGCAAACGCCATAGAGTACCACAATCAGTAATGACAGCACACAGAGCCCACGGCGGTCTAGCAGCCCCATCATTCCACAGATACTATTTAGCGGCGCATCTCAGAGCCCTAGCACACTGGTCCCAACCCAACAAAATAGCACAATGGGCGACAATCGAACAAGACTGGGTACCAGATATCAATCTGGGCACCTTTTTATGGGAAGGGGGTAAAACCCCACCAAAACTAAATAAGGTCTTATTACACTCAATGCAAAGCACAATAAAGACCTGGGAAAGTATTGTTAAAAGGTATGAGAGTCCGGGTCGCCCCTCCACCCTCCTTCCATTTATAGGCAACCCCAGTTTCGCCCCAGGTAATTCGGGTCCACAAGCTAAATGGCTGCACACAAGGGGGATGACCAGAGCAGAGTGAAAGATGTGCTGCATAGGCTAACCGGAGAGTTAATAACTTTTGAAGAACTGTGCCACTCCCGCTCTTTTCCAAACTCCCCCCAGTTCCAATTCTTCTATCTACAACTAAAGCACTTTATCCAACAGACCTTGCGCAAAACGAATTTCCCCTTATCTGGACAACTTAGAAAGAATTTTCTACACCGGCCCCTCCCAAAAGGGCCTCATATCCTCCATATACAGTGCCCTACAGGAACTGACGGTATCTAAAGCAGGCCCCCATACCTATATGCGGAAATGGGAAAATGACCTGGGTAAACCCATCCCAGAGTCCATCTGGTCAGATTTATGGTCTTCGGCCAAAACCACCTCTATCTGCACTTTGTACAAAGAAAATATCTACAAAATATTACTCAGATGGTATTATACGCCACAACTACTACACAAGCTCTTCCCAAATACATCCTCCGCCTGTTGGAGGTGCAAGCAGGAGGAGGGCTCCTTATACCACATTACGTGGACATGTTCATTAATCAAGCCATACTAGACTATAGTCCACCAATTGCTGCAAAAGACGCTGAGGAAAAGCTACCGAAAGACCCGCTATATCTCTTACTGGGTGCCCCATTCCCAGGAATATCAACCACATCTCAGAAACTGGCATCCCATATCCTAACAGCAGCGAGATGCGAAATCCCAAAATCCTGGAAATCAAATACCCCCCCAACAGAAAGGGTGCTGATCAACAGATTATTGGACATACGCAGAATGGAATACCTCACTGCACTCATGGACAATAAAATCCCCCGGTTCGACAAGATATGGACACCACTGGACAATATACTCCCGACCTATGATAACACTACACCACATGGCAACGCTCTGGCATCCCCCCACTTCTCTGCATACACTACACATAGCCAGAATGCCAGAACAGCTTCCCCTACTCAATAACACCCCCCCCCCCCCGGTGTAACTGAGGGATGGAGGGGCCACCCGGACCAACAATAAGAATTATAATGTCAAGAATGTTGTGAATGTTAACTGTAATAAAGGACCCAATACCAACCTGAATTTGGAAGTGCTCCCACGAAAGCAAGGGTATAGGTAGTAGTCAATATAAGTTTTAAACTATGTGCAATTTCAACGGAGATTAAATGTTGATAGGTCAGTATAGACCTGCACTGATATATTCATGTGATATAAGGTGTGGGGTATCCGAAAGGGTAACAGGAAGCAGTGCGCAGGGGACATATACACAAAGGGGAACACCCCAGTACTCATAAACCCTATCCCTCACCAAGCACTAACGGGCCAGGAGGACAGGGGGATCGGCGCCAACAGCAAGGGGTAGGCCTAAACCCAACACAACAGAGGGGGGGCGTGCGGCACCTATACAACAAAAAAGGGCCCCACGTCCCAAAAAGTATTATCAAAGCCCGGCAGGCTCCGGGCACTGCGCCCACCACCATACAGACGAGCTAAAGCCAAACCCAAATGTACCTAGGAGAGACTTTTCGACAAAAGTTAAATTAGTACTAACACTGTAATTTTTTCTTGTATTTGTTTATAGTAACTAGAACACTGTAAGTATAATAATGACACTGTACAACATTAGGTCTGAAAATTTTGAAGTTATTGAATTTCAATGTACAGCACTGTTTTGATCATGGTATCTGATATATTTGAATAAATAAAAAAGTAATTTTCAAAAAAAAAAAAACTGTGGAGGAAAGTTCAAACGCATCTCAAATATGAAAGCTTAACCCCTCCCGAATAAAACGGTATGCCACATTCATGGGTGTACCCAAAGACATGGCTACCAACTAACCCAGAGCAGGACCAATGCCAAATGTCAGTAACAGCAAAAAAAAAAAAAAAAATAGCCAACTCTGAATTTAAACAGTCTGTAGTTTTTCCCCACTGATTTTTGTTACATTTTTCAGAAAATTTGTGAAAAGTGCAAACTTCTACAAAGAACTGCACCCACACCATTGATATTCCTGAAATTTAAACACCTTCAGCTACGTAACGCTGTAGTTTGTTCATTCATACCATCAATGGTGTGGGCGCAGTTCTTCGTAGAAGTTCGCACTTTTCTGAAAAAATGAACAAAAAACAACTTCAAAGGGTAGAAATCATGCCAAAACCTCATGGAATGTAAAAAAAAGTTACCAAATATCAATCTCCCAAATGTCCTGAATCAAACGGTATGCCATATGCGTAGTTACACACACGCACGTGGAAGTAAAAAGCCACAAATTGAGACAATGCATGATGGCTCAGAAACAGCCAAAAGAATCAGCCAACTCCGAATTTGAACAGTCTGCAGTTTTTTCCACAAAACACCCCCGTAACTCAGAAATAACCCCCACAAACTATATATTCCTGAAATCTACACACCTTCAGCTACGTAATGCTGTAGTTTGTTCATTCATACCATCAATGGTGTTGGCGCAGTTCTTCGCAGAATTTCACATTTCTACACCATTTTCTGGAAAAATAGAGAAAAATACATTTCAAAGTTACAAAATCCCACCCAAACCCCATGTAATGTAAAAAAACTTACCAAATATCAATCTCCTAAATGTCCTGAATCAAACGGTATGCCATATGCATGGTTGCACACGCGGACGTGGAAGCGACTAGTCAAAAAGTGAGACAATGCGCAATAGATCAATAACAGCATTTTTCCAGATTTTTCAAACTGAACACCCCTCTAACTTGGAAATACCCCACCAAAACTATATATTCTCAGAATCTACACACCTTCAGCTACGTAACACTGTAGTTCGTTTATTCATACCATCAATGGTGTGGGTGCAGTTCTTCGTAGAATTTTGCATTTCTAATCAAATATCAATCTCCTAAATATCCTGAATCAAACGGTATGCCACATGCATAGTTACATACAAGGACGTGGAAGTAACTAGTCACAAATTAGACAATGCGCAGTGGCTCAATTACTGTCATTTTTCAACTGTCATTTTCCAACTGTCATTTTCCAACTTTCATTTTTCCAACTGTCATTTTTCCATCTGTCATTTTTTCAACTGTCACTTTCCAACTGTCATTTTCCAACTGTCATTTTTCCAACTGTCATTTTCCCAACTGTCATTTTTCCAACTGTCATTTTTCCAACTGTCATTTTTCCAACTGTCATTTTTTTTCCAACTGTCATTTTTCCAACTGTCATTTTCCAACTGTCATTTTTCCAACTGTACTCACAGCACCTTGTAAAATTATGACATTTCTTTTGACCTTTGAAAACAATGAGTACTGCAAACTGTTGGTTAAAAAATCCTGATTGCTATCATGCATTGATTTCATATAAAACATGTGGCTGGTCTCTTTTTTCTGTTTTACTAATTTTGCCCCAACCAGGTGTTAGCTTTCAAATGGTAAATAAAACCTGGTTAGGGCAAAATTAACACCCTTTTTAACGATTAAAACTTTTGTTACATCTCCCTGATTATGCACTTAACAGCATTTGCTTACTGTATAATTATTGTTTTACATTGTTGACTAAAAATGACTAAATTCCATTGACAAAAAAATAAAAATTTTTTGTCAATGTGACCAGTATTTTTGAATATAACACTGGAGTATTCAAGAAGGACAAACTTTGTAAAATTATATTGGGAGGTAGGAATCACCAATCCCACCTCCCTGCCCTGGGTTCTTTTAATTTCAAGTGTTTTTTTGTTTGTATACCAGGTTACATAAAGGCCCCAAGGCACTCAACTGTATAATAATTAGGGATAATAACCCCACTAGAAAATAGTTCCCAATTATTAATCTTAACACTCAACAGGTGTTCTAAAAGATGTTGTATAAATGCATACTTTAAAAAATACAAAACCAACAATGCATCCTAAGGCCCTACTGTGCAGTACCTCCTGACTCCTGACTCAAGGCTGTAGGTATACCACTTTCAGGTATCCCTCCCTTATTGGGGGGGGGGGGGGTCTCTCGCGAGCATGGGCAGAGGGTGACATTTTGAATAGGGAAGGCTAAGCGCGGGAAGGTAGCGTGGCGGAAAATTTTTAGGCCACGCCCCTTTCCACTCCCACAATAAATGTAAAATAATATGAAGTGTCAATGTTGCGCAAATTTTTAAGCCATGCCCCCCAAGGCCACACCCACTTTGCATTGTACACAACATAAAGTCATAGTTTAACATTTTATATTTTACACAAAATGCTTGGCAAACAGAAATGGGCAATGTGCTTGGCATACAGAAATGGGCAATAATTGCTTGGCACTGCAATGGGCAATATGCTTGGCACAGAGAAATGGGCAATATCATATTGCCCATTTCTCTATGCCAAGCATATTGCCCATTTCTCTGTGTCAAGCATATTGCCAATATGCTTGGCACAGAGAAATGGGCGATATGCTTGGCACAGAGAAATTGGCAATATGCTTGGCACAGAGAAATGGCACACACAGTATACATAACTTAGTTACTTACAGTTACAGTTTGCCTGCAGTGCTGAGGAAAGTCTCCAAACATCCAGGGAAGCTCTGGGGCAGGAGGGGGCAGAGCTCTGTGTTCTGATTCCCTCTGAAGTCCCAGGCTCAGTGAAGTAAAGCTTTTGTTGAGAAAAAAACCCCCGAAAACTTCCGGTTTTTGAAAAACTTTATTTGCACTGACACTGCCTGGCCAGCCAGATACAATCAGGGATCTTAGGAGGGGCGCTGGGACACAGGTAATATTGGGAGCTAGCTATGGGAGGAGCTACTGACACCAGCGCACCCACGAACCCCCCCACCACCACCACCCCCGGAAATGCATCGGAAAACATACATATTTAAAGGTACACTACTTTTTTCCAGCTTTTTTTGCTTGGAAAGGCTAAGCCTTCCTAAGCCTTATGCAAAATCCGTCTATGCTCGCAAGACCACCTCCGTCTCCGGTGACCGAGAGAAGACTCAGGTGCATGAACCCTAAGCCCCCCGCCATTGGCAAGGTCTATCTGTAAGATGGTGTGTTGGTAACTGTGCAAATAAGGCTTGTGTTTGTTCCAGTCCCGAGTGGTGTCCTTTTTTTGAAGCTGGATACTGAGAGATGTTTCTTCCCTTTTCTTATCTTTAAGTCTATAGGTGGTCAACACAGTTGTGGTGTGTATACTCTAAGTATTACAATTCTTGATGTCCCTAACGTGTTTTGCTGATATAAGCCAATGGGCAATCACATTGGAGCGCATATATTAAGCATTTCAAAGACACATTTCAGTGTGCCCTGACACACAGTCTGGGCTACATTACTCAGTAAATGCCAGAAACAAGCAATATTATATTGTTTGACAATAGTGGCAATTTCAAGGTAGGACATAGGAATTATGAATTAGAAGATGTTTAACTGGTACTTAACATCACAGTTTATAAAGGAATGTTAGAATTAATGGGCCACAGAGCATCATTACATAAATTTTTTTTTACTATTATTAACAAACATAGCCTTGATCACTATACTCAAATTGTAACATTCCTCCAAATAATTAATATATAGAGGGTAGAAGCATTTAATCCTACCCCCTTATTCAGAACTAGACATTAAGCCTGTTACAAATAATGGGCGCTAGAAGCCCAGAGTGCCCCCTTAGTGTCCCAAGGCCATAGCCCCCCTCCTCAATGTCCCAAGGCCATAGCCCTCCTCCCACATGTTCCAAGGCCAGAGTCACCTCTTAGTGTACAAAGGTCAGAGTCCTCCCTCAGTGTCCCAAGGGCAGAGTCCCCCCTCTGTCCCAAATCTAGGGTCCCTCCTCTGTCCCAAATCCAGGGTCCCTCCTCTGTCCCAAATCTAGTCCCCCTCTGTCCCAAATCCAGGGCCCCCCCTCTGTCCCAAATCCAGGGTCCCCCCTCTGTCCCAAATCCAAGGCCCCTCCTCTGTCCCAAGCAACCTTAACTGCGGTCTGCGTAATTGCTGTGTTCTGCCTCCGTGTGTGTTTCCTGCGTTTCTCCCTCTAGTGATGAGTCAATAGGAACTACAGAGACAATCTTACCATCTCCTTCTAGTGGTGAGTCATAGGATACCTTGTGGCTTATACTGTTGGTTTACTGGTTCTTTAATACAATTCTTCAATACTACAAGTATGTGTCCTGTATGCGGTAAAAATATTAGTTTAACTTTTAATATTTTATTTTAATTAGCCAACAGCAAAACATATTCGAAAGATTTGAATAAAAGCAATACCAAACATCCTATTGGTAAATTTCAAACTTCAGTAAAAGTTTGATAGTTCGAAAACTGACCCATTTAAGTCAATAGGGAAAAATAGTATGAAAATTTCTGACAAAATACAGTGAAAATAGCAATGGGAACGTTCTGTAATTGGTCTGGGACCTGGGAAATGGTCTGGGGAACATCAACATATCACCAAACTTGTTTAAATACTAATTTTATTCACGATTGGGCTATTTTTGGGCTTCTGCATTGAATTTCCGAGGCTAACCGAAATCTCCACTTTCAAAGGTTGGTGAACGGTACATTCTAGGTTAAGCACTGTTCCCTAACCCCAGAATATGTTGATAACCGTCAAATGCGGTGTTCAGCAACCCTCAAATTCTGTGATAACCCTTGAATGTACAGAATGCCGTACTTTAGGGTTATGGAACACTAAAGTCAAGGGTTATTATTTCTAAAATTTGAGTTCTAAAAAGTCAGATTTCGTATGAGCTCAAATTTTTTTTCTCGAACACAGATTCTAGTTCTAGTCCATCCCTATTGGTAAATATACTGTATACCTTAAGTTTAAAATAGAATGAAACCAGTTTAGTTTAATCAACATGCTATGAGTCCTTTAAATTCATTATTTAAAAAAAAAGAGCTCAGAACTAATTATATTAAGATGATAATATTGTGAAAACATTCCCAGAAACATTTCTTTTTATATTCGCCAGCATTAATAACAAAAATATGCCTGCAGAAATATCCTTAAAGGATAAGTACACTTTAAAAGCAATTAAAGTTAAATTGGAAGCAGCAGCTTTAAAGGGCATGTCCACCCCCAAAACTAGAATTTAACCCACTGCTGGCCCCACTGTGTAGGGCATAAAAATTCTTACCTAACATCCCAGCTCCAAATGGTTCTCCTGTAAAGTCCCAAAAACTGGCCACCAGGAGCACTACAGGGAGGGAAATTGTTTCCGCCTTTGAGGCGTCCTCTCAGAGGTTTTTGGCTTGCTCAAAGCAGCCCTCCCTCTCATTTTCCTCTCCCTCCCCCTAGTGTAAAACCCCTTTGGGGTACTGTAGGGATTCCTCTCCCAGCCCCAACCGCTATATTAATATGTGCAGAATCTCCCCCGATTTATACTTACCTTACCTCTCTCCTCCGGCGTTCTCCACTGCCGGCAGCCGCGTCTGTGATTGGCTGCCCCTCAACCAATTACGGATGAGGCTGCCGGTTCGGCCCCCTGCTTGCAGTATCATGCAGAGGGCCGGGACAGTAGGCCGGAGGAAAGAGGGAAGGTAGAGTTCAGGGGAGTTTCTGACAAAACTAATATGGTGGTTGGGGCTGGGGGAGGGAGACCTTCAGTCCACAAAAAGTTGAAAAAAGGGATGGACATGTCCTTTAAAAAAAGGTCCCTCCTGAGCCTACCTTTTGCTGATGTAAAGTTGCTGATATCTTGGATGTGCAGTGTAGTCTGTTTAGCTCCTCCCCTCTGAGACTTGCTGGATCTCCTTGTTTTCAAGCCTCCAGAAGCAGTGATCGTTTTGTCCATGCCCGTGCAACGTTGACAATACACCCCATTTTCCCTATCCACTCGGCACGCTGCCAAGGGGTAATTATTGACCCCTCTCTCTCCTTTTCTAACCACATTAACGATGTTGCTAAAACCTGACTGTTTTTCCTTCACAATATAGCGAAAATCCGCAGGTTCCTTTTTCTCCCTACTAATGCTACGTTTATGCATGCTCTCATCCCATCGCGACTGGACTATTGTAATCTACAGAGGCATAGAATATTTGGGATATCTGTATTTTAAGCATGCATTGGTTATATGTGTGTCTACAATAAATAATTTCTATTTTTTGCTTCACCTATGTGATTGTGCTGTTTATGGGGGACTTTTTTTGGAGGCTTCTATGCCTCTGTTTTTTACATACCTCTCTCCCCTTTAGTCCATACTAAACTCTGCTAAACATATTGTTTTGCTCTCTAATAAACAGGATCCCAAATTTCCAGGCTGGCTAACTGTTAAACAGTGCATAAAAAATCCTTCTCCTAACAACTTCACTCTGCTGCACCTCCTAATATTTCCTCTCTAGTGTCCCCATGTTTCCGCCCACACACTTTCGATCATCACAGAACCATCTCCTGTACAGACATTCACTCATACTGCTTCCTCTTACCTTTAAACCTCTCTTGTGGCTCCCATTCTCTGGAATTCTATTCCCCTCTCTCAATCAATACCTCACTGAGCAGGTTTAAATGTACCCTTACATCCTTTCTGGTAACCAGCACAGTATATGATGGTTTTATTTGCGCTGTATTAGTCTCAGTCCTGCACTTGTGGCTGAGGAGCCAAAAGGTACAGCGGTCAGCTTGTGGGGAAAAGCCGAGGTCTGGAAACAGGAGGGGTAGTCGTTAATTTCCAGGTGTTTCATCCCATGTATGGTGTACTAGCAAACTGAAACGGACTGGTCCTTAATCTTTGGACATTCTACTTTGCACTTGACAGCTATTTGCTTTTTTATGTTGGTATCAATACTTTCTGCACTTACATATGATTACATATGTATAATAGTTAAAATACAATTTTACCAATTTATACATTTAAGTTTTATGTGTCCAGTGGTTAGCTTATTGCTACCCAGTGTTTCCAAAAGTAGGAACCCATGTTGGTGAGTATTTGTAACATATTAAAGGTCAATTTACCTCTATATTTATATAACTTTTTAATATACATTTTGCTACATTTTTTTTTTTTGTTTGCTTTAAACATGAAAAAAAAACAAAAAAAAACTCTTCTTTTATATCCCAATCTCCTGTCCAGTTTAAAAAAAGCATTTCTAAGCACTCCCCCTCCTCGAGCTGCCAGTAATGACAACATTGTATCTTCTTCAGGTGCGGATTAGCAGGGCCCGCTCCTGAAATAGATGATACAATGGTGCTATTACCAGCAGCTCTGGGAGGGGGTGCTAGTGTTTAAAAGCTGCACAGGATATCGGGACCGGAAGTGGAGAAGTTGCAGGGTATATCTGCTATTCAGGCCCCTAGGATACTCTGCCCCAGCACAGGAGTTCTTTCTGTACCCCCTAAAGATGGCCCTGCATTTGGAGGCCTGCATGTTGATGGTCCCTGGTTGCTATATATATAATTTAATATTGTATTTTAGGAAGTTTAAAAGATTAAAAGTGAGTTTGGGTCTGATTGCCAGTCCAAACATTTGCAGGTCGGTATAGAACCCACAATCAAAGCAGTAGCGGGTTAGCAGGTCAGATGTGGGTTTGAAAAAATTAGCCCACAATATTGGGTAAGCTATGAATACTGGATTAATTAATCATAAAACTAAAAATAATTATAAATTAATTAATCCATATCAGATAGGATACCAGTAATCTTCATAGCACAACATGCTCAATTGAATAAGAAAGTTATAATTTTTCTGAACTGTTTAAAATACATTTCTCTTAACAATGTTTAAACAAATACTGAAAGCATATTTATATTTCCAATTAAATTTATTCACACAAATGAATAAAGCAAGTAGGACATTTTATGCAAGAGAGGATAGGAAATTCTGCAAATCTCCTTTTTTACTTGTATTTTTTTCCTCCTGGCTAAGAAGCATTTTCAGTCTTGAGAAATGGAATCTTCCCTTTTTTGAGGACTTTGTAGCAGTAGCAGGTGATGAATGTGCAGATGTACAAGATCTACAAATCAAGCAAAAAAAGTATATATGTTTACATTACAAGTGCAATTATCTTATTGTTGTAAATTTTCATCTTAAGAAAGCAGTAATGTGGTATTCCAAAACCAGAATCATGCTTCTAGCTGCAGTCTATCCAGTTAGAGCAGTATAAAGGGTGTTTTTTCCTGCTAGCAATGTGAGCTGTGACATCCCTATGATTTGGGGTCTGCCTCTAAGTTTAAGCTTGGAGCATGCCCACTGTTGGGATCAGCTGCATCATCAGTCCCGCCCCCAAACTTATAAATCATTTTTAAAGCTAACCACAAGCCTGGAAAAAAATGATCCTTCAGGTGTAGAGGAATAGACTGAATGGTTGCAGGTCTGTAACTAGCTTCAGAAAAGATACATTTTTGAGAATGGGGCTTATAACAGCTTATAACACATGCCTGTCACAGAGATACGGAAGGCAGCTTGGGAAGTGTAACTTTACAAACCTATAACTTAAAGGGCATCTATAGTGGGAAAATGAACTTTTTTTTCTTTCTTTCCATGTGTTCTATAATTCCCCACAACCCCCAGAGTGTCTTCACTTTTTTCAGATTCCCTCTCTGTCCTGAGATACACCAGTTAGAAGAATACATGATTGCATTCCTGTACTCCTACTTGGACTGTCAATCAAATCCCTGTGACGTGATCCCCCCTCCCTGCTCTGTAATAAACATAGAGATAAGAGCATTAGCAGGGGGAGAAAGGTAGCTTTGATGTTAGATATAAGGCTGCACATAACCCCCCTTCTTAATAGCTTTCACTGATTGATGATGGGTCACAAAGTGAGAGATCGTAAACTGTACTGATCTCCTTCTTCCGTGTCTCCAGGACAGCTTACTTTCTATTGGCCACTGTGCGTGGGTGTGTTTTTCAGGATGTTGAACTTTTAACTCCTACTGCACATAAAAAGCTTGTCGGTTAGCCGGAGCTGAGACATGGAGGAGGTAACAGAGGGGAGGGAGAAGGGGGGAGTGCTGCACACAGATCTGACACCATGGTTAAACAGAGTCAGTGACAGAGATAGGATTAAGGCAGCACAGAGTACATGAATTTAACTTTGCAAAGGGGCAATGTGTTTTTTTTCACTATAGATGCCCTTTAAGATCCAGAGAAGCTAGATACATCATAGACTTGTTTGAAATCTATGAGAGAGCTGTTTTTAAATTGTGGGCACTTGTAAGGAGACCACAGTTAACCTTTTAAACGTCTGATATACCCTAAACTGTAATTTTGCAACTCTTATGTTTTCATGATTTTTACTTTATCACTGGTGCAAATTAAGTCTTTAATTTGTAAATGTAGTACCTAGGGGTTAAAACAGGACTTTTGCCATTTGAGCTTAGCTTCTCTTCACTGGAAGAAAGTTGTTTTTTCCGGTTTGAGACAGGAGTTCGTTTTCTTAAATCTGTAGATACCATTTTTGGAGTGCCAGGACTAACTGAAAGAAGGTGTCTGCTTTCACCAGCATACTTTGAGACCTTACTGCATGTACTGCAGGTAACCATCTACAAAACAAAATGAATAGTTAGAATACAAACTAGCCTTTTTCAAAACTAAAACTAACCCAAGTATGCAAGAAAACAAGAAATGAAATTCAATTTACCGAGATTTCTATTCCCCAGGCATTTCATGGCAGCAGTCACCAAAAGAATCCCCTCCTACTGCTGGATAATTGAATAGCTCTCCCTATTCCCAGCACTTGCTCTAGTTCAAAAGCTGTAAGCATAAGAAGGGAGGGTTTTGGGGACTGCTGCCACAAAAGTGACTGGGAAACCGAAATTTGATTTCCTGTATACCCCAGGTCACCATGGCAGCTTAGTCACCAAACGGATTATACCAAAGCAACAGCATAGGGACGGATATAAGAAATATGAACATTTTATTATTATTAATAAAATTCACAAAACTTTTCTGCCAAATTTTGCGTCCTGATTCATCAACCCCTTCAATCTTATAGTGCTTAATAAAGTGCTTAATAAAGGTTTTTAACCATTGCCCTTTTTGTAATTTTGCAAATAATTTCCATAGAGGCTTAGGCCGAACACGTACAAGATATTCCCCTGGTTGAATGTGCTTTAAGATTTTCTGGGATCTTTAAGACTCTCACCTGCAATTCAACATTCCAACGAATGAGTCTTTATGTTTGGAGCATGCCCTTCTGTGTTACCTTGGGATTACTAAATTACAAAATTCTATATCTCCGGACAAAAAAAATGCCAATATGACATGTAGGTCTGCACAAAAATTGAATACAACTTTTGGTAAAAATATAAAAGCAGGTTTAAGACTATCATCAAAGAATTGAATGAAAAGTTCTTTCATAGTTAAGGCTCCCATTTCACCTACCCTGTATGCAGATGTAATAGAAATTGAAAAGTTGCCTTTCAATGTTAGTAAGCAATCTGCGTTTTTTTTGCAATGGTTCATATGGACTGTGTTAATGAATACCGAACCAGAGGCAAATTTCATAGTGTAGTTATAACCACCATCTTCAGGTTAATTCTAGTAAGGGCCACAACAACCTCTTCACCAGAGCTTCCACTGCCTAGTTCTTTCTAATATAGAGGATAGGGCAGAAACTCCTTGGTGTTTTTTTATCTTGAAAATAAGAGGTTTACAAATCGAGTTGCAGAGGGCTTGAAGAAATAAAAATCATGGTTTTCTGAGAACCAAAACCTCTCACACTGTATAATAATTTGTGGAGGTAACTGGTTTTACTGGTTTTCTTGATCTCGTTAAGAATTCTATAACTTCTTCTTGAAAATTCATTTAACGGTTTCCTCTTAGTCTCCAAGATGCTAGTTGTGAGCAATCTAAAAGCTGAAGAAGCCAGAGTCAGCCAGTTCAAACAAGGCTGTATGATGAGTGGAGTCTCCGCAAACAGGCATAAGAGGAGAGGGTCCCTTCGTGGCCATGCAGGAATTATTGCTATCACATCTGCTCTCTCTTCCTTTATCTTGTTTAGTAAATTCCAAATCATCGGAAATGGTGGGAAGATATAAAAAAATCCCGGCTCCAATCCTGTCGTAAATTGTCTGCCTCGAATGTCAGAAGGAGAGTATAGAATATTTGGTATGTTTTGTTTTTGTTAGATGCCACCAAGTTTACCTTGGGATGACACCATCTGAACAATAATTCCTGAAATATGTCTTGATGGAAACTCAAATCTTATGATTTTATCTTTTGACGACTTAGGAATTCTGCCTTTAAGTTCTCTTCCCCTGGTATAAAAACAGCAGTTATGCCTAGCAGATGCTCTTGAGCCCATTCGAAGATTGGTTTTTCCTTGTGTATCAAACTCTGGCTCTTTGTTCCTCCTTGTTTTTGAATGTTAAGAACAATAGCCATGTTCTCATTCCTTCTTTTTCCAAATTTAAAAAAAAAAAATTAAACTGCCTTCCTAACTTTTGAAGAGCTAGTCTTACTGCTTTCAGTTGTTTGATAAAATGGCTTTCCCATTCCAGGTCCCTTGGACCAAACTGTCCCGTCACCAAGGCTACTAAGACTTTGGTGAATACTCTGTGACACTAATAACACAAACACTGGTCTTTGCTTCCCTGAAGCCTTTCCCTTTTTCCATCACAGGTACTTCGTCAATCACCCCCATAAAAACAGTTGTCACATATTATTGAATCAAATAGCATTCTTCTGGAAACCTGATTTTGCATGAGAGAACTGAAACAAACTATTTTGTATTGTTGGGACAAAACTTGTGATACCCAAGCCTCTGAAATAGTCCTAGTCCAGATGGTGGGAAAATTATATAGTCTTCCTTCAAACTCTATCTCCTGGGCTGGCACTTTTCTATGGTTGTGAACATGAATGTGCTGCAAACCTGGTGGCATTGGGGTTTTCCCTGAGCTTGCTTGTCTTGCCATCTCTCTGCCAGACCTGTATCTCTCCCGAGCTTCATTTATAAGGGTATCCCATAAAAGGGCAATAAGCACAAATTCATTTTTGAAGCTGTATCTGCTTGCCAACATTTCAGACACTAATAAGACACATGGATCTTGCTGCAAGTCAAACTAAATCAACTGAAGCCTCAGAGAAAGAAAAAAAATCAATAACCAAGTTGAGCTCCCCAAACATCTCCAATATCTTAGATCTCTTCACATTTGAGTTAACTACCTCATCGACATTCAGGGTCCAGAGTCTCATTGCTCTCAAGACTGAAATCATCACCACAGCCGGTCTGCAGGTAGCTCCAGTGGCAACAAAAGCTTGTCTTGGGGAATATTCAAATCTCTTATCCATAGGGTCCCTGAAGATGGCAGAGTAATCAAAATGTAGTGTTGTTCTTAAAGCCAACCTCACCACAGCTGCATTTACCTTTGGGGCGGAGTCCCAGAACTGTGACACAGACTCCTCCATTAGATAATACTTTAAGTATTTATTGGATAAGACAATTTTTCAAATTCTTCCTGGATAGAGCTGCATCATGGAAATGAACGTGACTTTTTAATTGGGCGAATTGGGTTGTCAGAACAAATTTCCAAAATCAGCTCAATTATCATTGGATTGAAAATTGGTATCCAATTCAATATCCTCCGAACAGTGAACAGAATACTTATATACAGAATTTTTTGAGAAGTCTGAAAACCCCTAAGAGTAAGAAACAGACACACACGGAATGATTTGCAGGCCTAAATGAATAAGGAAGATTCTAAACTTACCCCTAGAGCCGATCTGCAGCCTGGAAGCTTAACTGGGAACATTTTGCTGCAACATAACATGAATTACGGCACTCATGACCACCATGTTGGGAGGGGCAATGTTAAGAAAGATAATAGGAACAGCCTATTTGGGGGTGGGTCACAAGACCGACCTTTTTCCTGGCACAAATTTCATCTGGCGACTGGGGTAGGAGCATTCAAGCAAAAGGAGAGCAAGACAGACTTTTGCCAATAAACAAGCCATGATGGCAGGCAAGCAGCAGCCAGGGAAAAAAACCAAAGGCTGGGAAGAGGGAGAAACTATTTAACTGACTGGGGGAGTGTTTTTATTGTTTAATTAGCCAACAGTAGGAGGGGAGTCATATGGTGACTAAGCTGCCATGGTGACCGGGGGGGGGGGGGAAAGTAGTCATTGTACTTCTAATCTTTATAGAAAAGTACATAGCAAAAAATAATAGTGAGAATCCCCCAAAAACAAAAACTATTGGTGCTACTGGTTATTGCAATTCAACAAAGATCAAAGTGAAGGCTGCACACTGCATAGAATTGCAAAAAGATTTACAGTGACTAAACCCCTGAAATGTGTGGTATTATGTCAGTTTTCACAGTAAAGGTTTTGCAGCTTTATACAGTATGCAACCGTCACTGTTTTTGGTTGAGTCTGTCAATTTTCCTTAAAGAGCATGTCCACCCAATTTTGCTAAATTTGCCCATTAGTAGCTTTCCCTCCCCCAGCCCCAACCGCCATAAAAGATTTTACTAGAACTCCCCCGATCTTTACTTACCATACCTCTTTCTCACGACATACTTAACCGCCCCTCTGCTTGCATGGAACTGCAAGCAGGGGGCGGGACCGGCAGCCGTGTCTGTGATTGGCTGAGAGGAACGCCGGGGGAGAGAAGTAAGGTAAGTAAAGTTTGGGAGAGTTCCCGTAAAATCTTTTATAGCGGTTGGGGCTGGGGAAAGGATAGCTAATATTGGGCAAAGGGGTTTAAAACTAGGGGGGGGGGGATAGCAAAATGGGTGGGAGAGGGAGGTAGAAGGATGGGAGAGGCCTGCACTGCGCATGCCAAACTTCTCCTGGAGGAGAGACAGGAGGCAGAGTCCTATATGGACTCTGCTATCCTCCTGGTGGCCAGTTTTTAGGACTTTGGGTGGGGGGGATTCCAGGAGAACTATTTGGAGCTGGGATGGAATGTAAGGATTTTATTGCACTACATGTTGAGGCCAGTAGTGGGGGGAATTATAGTTTTGGGGGTGGACATGCCCTTTAAGGCTGGATTTAAAGTCTTGCACCTGGCTAATCCAGCCTAGATTGATCTTCCAAATTGGTGGACTTGCTAGGGTTTTTGCACATAGCTCCAATAAAAAGCACAAGAGCACATAACATATGTTCATTATGATAATTATTTTGCAATGTAACTTTCCTCAGACATTCACTAATTAAAATTCCTAATTCAATTGGTTTTGCATTTTTGACAAGTGTAGAAGAGCATTGATTGTTTTGATTTTATGTTTTGTTACCACAATGTCTTGCAAAGTGCACAGTGTTGTGTGCACACAACTTACTAATCAGTATGTCAGCATTTTAAGCATCATGTGGCTTTATAATAGTCATACCTTTATGCCTCAGAAAAAAGCACCAGAGCTAGGCTTGTAAATACATTCAAAAGATGATGTTGTGGGATTGCAACCAGTAGCTTCTTTAGAAAGTATGTTTAAGGAGGTGCAGGTTGTGTACCAAAATTTTACATGGAGAAAAATCTATAATATACTTTATTTGTTAGACTTGCATGCTTGGAGCTTTTCCCCAAGACATATACATCACATTTCACTTGAGCCTCAGAATGCATAAATGCAAACACGCTGACTAGTAATTTGTTTGCACACAGAAAACATAAAAAAGCAAAAACAAGTGTCTAAAATCAAAATATTTAGAATTCCTCTACAGATAAGTCCGAAATGCGAAAGACTAAAATCCTAATTCTGTAGTGGGTGAAAGCTACAATGCAAAATGACCATTGTCCAATTGAATACTGGAGACCTATACATATGTTGTGTGCTATACTGGCAGATTGAAACTGCAGAAGTAAGCTTTTTGTTAATAAGAATTTTACATTTTTATATATAATTTCATGGAAAAGCATCACTAACCAATCTTACAATCTTAAAAGTTTGTTATAAAAGAAACCTTAAGCTATTTAAACGAACACTTTTTTCTTATTTACATTTTAAAATGTTAAACCAAACTGTAGACTTGAATTGCAATATATATTGTAAACAACTGCAAATATAAATTATATTCAAAAGAGAAAAAAAGTCATTACAAGTTTAAGACAATAGTTTTACAGAATACACACATTAATAAGCTTTTAAAGACAAAAAAAAGGCTCATACCGATGTAAATGTTGCCATATTAGATGGAAAGCACTAGCTTACTTTGTAGATTCAGTTGTGCAAATATGAGGATACAAAACTCCCAATGATTTTATATGTTGTTAGGACACCACACCCCTCAAGGGAAAACGTGTTTTGGGGATTTGTACAGCCCTGTTATACACTTTGACATTTTCTGGTTTGAAAAGTCAATAGTTTTGCCCTGGCAGCATGAAAAATAGTGTGATCAGAGCTGGGTGCACAGAGTTACTCAGACTAACAGCAGATGCCAAAATTCCTTAAGCGTGTAACATACACAACAGACTCATCAGATTACACAGTAGATTTCACTGGAACCTGTTAGTAAAAAAAACAAGTAAAATGTCCTCAATAGCAAATAATATAAATTAACAGCCACAAGCAACTGATCCTGCACCTGAAAGGCGGTACACATGGGCAATAATCAATGCATGATGGGACAGGATTTGTCAATTGTCAGACATGTGTCTGCAAGATCTGTGGTTACTTTCACTCCCCCCACCTTCCTAAATCACTAAGCACAGGGAAATGGGACAGCTCCGCGTCTCCTTGGTTGGAGCATGCCTGCTTAGCCAGTGGTTTAAAAGGGAGGATGGCTTAGAACAGGTTAGATAGTTACAACTCATTAAATAATTTACACCTGTGGAATATAAGTCCATCAGGGCACAGCAGGAGCCAGTGAAAACCTTTAAAATAAGGAATTATTCTTGGCTTACTTTGCATTAAATAATTGCACCATGGGGCAAGAACTATTTTTCTCAGCCAAAAAATCTAAGGCTTATTGTCATTAGCACAAAATAAAAAATTCTAACACTTTTAGGGTGATGTACCAGCACTCATTATTGCTGCAAACCTGTCTTAAAGTCATATTAACCGATGTAAAAAAGCGATAATTCTAACTTTTGAGGGACGTTTTAACACCAGCTTATGGATATCATTAAAAGTCTTGCAAACGTTAAAGTCAGAATCGTGATGCTCTGATTCCTACTATTGTTAAATTACAATGGGAATGTGACTGTACTAGACTGATAACGGCTCTCCATGCATTGCCATGTATTTAAAAAAAACTTCTTTAGCATCCAAGTTGTGTTCAAAAATTGTGTCAGTCAGACAATTTTCAATGATATGCTTAAAGGACCAAGGTCAAGCAGCTGTTTATTGACAATTCCCCCATACCACTCCATATTTGGTTGCTATTTAGTACAGTACAGACATGGACTACATTCTTCAACAAAATATACCAATTTAAAACCAAGTAGAAAGGGAGACAAATTAACCGTGTGAATCCATGGCATTAAACTGTAATAGTTCCAAAAAATTATTTATGACTATAGGGTATGATAGGGTGTTTTTAAATATTTTTTTCCTCTAGGCATGTGTGCCTTTGAATGTCAAAAGTACACATGGTTGCACAGCAGACTAGATGAATTCCTACTCAATTTGTCATTATAAATAAGAATTGATTAAACAGGCTTAGTGTATTGACATGATCTTATTATGTCACTACTTACATGAGGCCAAAAAGATAGGAGAAAATAACGAGAGAGAGAGAGAGAGAGAGAGAGAGAGAGATCAGTGTAATTTATATTTATAGGAGTAGAAGTATATAAAAGGTGCACTCCACGTTATGTCAAACCATTTTTCTGGGGCCCTTTTCAAGCAAAAGATGGGTAATTGACCCTTCGAAATATGTTGCAGACAGCTGGCGATGTCACCAGCATCTTCTTTCTTCTGCCATCACTGTGGTGACTTCTGAGCTCTGCGATCATATGAACATTAAGCAATCATATTTACATTTTATTATTCAAAAAGTGGAAAGCGGAATTTGGGAAAATCTGCAACATCCAAGATTCGCAGTTCTCCGAGATCCGCTGCGAACCGGCCATCTCTAGTGTGCACCATGGGGGATGTCCCAGAGCTATAAATTTAATGGGATCACTCTTTCCAAAAATAGGCGAAGAACCCACATTTAATTTATAATGATTAAAAGTCAAAATTGAAGACTATGTAGCAGCATTACAAATTTCCTCAATGTAATGAATTATTCTGAAAGGCCCATGAAGCAGCCATTGCCCTAGTGGAATGGGCTTTAACCAACAGGCAAGGGAGCGATGAAGCCTTGTAACATTCATTTTTTGTTGTTGTTCATGAATTTTTATTAAAGTTTTTTACTTAAACAACAAAATAATTTATATACCGGTAACAATCAAGTAATAATAATTGAAGCGGGAAAAAATTCCACATTATCTTTCTCACAATGGCATATTGTTATACGAAGATATGAATTATACTTGTTACACTTTTAGAAGCCCTAAGAGTAGGAATAGATCTCTGTCCTCTTGGTGTCACTAGATCTGAATACAGGCTGTGTAGCTGGGTTCATCTGTAAAATCCAGACCTCCCAGGTTTTTAGGGAGTTCTGTAAAGCATGGGCCATATATTTGTTTTCCTGGATGCACTATATTTTGTTTATTATTGATTCTCTTTGTGGGCATGGTTGTTTCCAGGTGGCTGCAATCAGTAGTCTTGCAGCTGAACATATATGCATACTAAGGGATTGTGCGCTTTTATTATAATTCTTACATGGTAAGTTGAATAAAGCAGTGAAGGGGGATAATATGAAGGGCTTCTTAAAGATTTCAGATATTAATAGTTCAACTTGTTTCCATAACGTCTGTATTTCAGTACATTCTCACCAGCAGTGGAATTGATCTGCTAGAGCTTCACATCCTCTATAACATTTCTGTTCATATGTGGGGTTTATTTTGTTCAAGTATGATGGGGTGCTTGTAACTTTCTTTTATAGTGCAAGAAATCCATTTTAACAGGGTTCGAATAGAGATAGCATGACCCTTGTTGAAATCTCTATGGTTAATAAAGAAAGAGAATACCTTTCTAAAATCCTTACTTCTATTTATATAAATCTTAACTGCCCTGACTGGATCCAAGGAATGATATTTATGCTCCTTGGCATTAGCAGGACGAGGGCAAAATAGAGGCAAAATTATAGAAATAGTGTTGTAGGCCGACTCTTTGAACAATTTCAGGAATCATAGCAAAAGCTCAAACTCCCATACCTGTGACGACATGTATTTACAAGTGCATTTTGATCCCATTCTTGCGCAAAATAAAGAGGGTATTTACAGGGTTATTCAATAAAAGTTCTTATCGTTAAAAATGGTGCTAATTTTGCCCCAACCAATCAGATGTTAGCTTTCAAATGTTAAATAAGATTTAATTGGTTGGGGCAAAATTAGCACCATTTTTAACAATAAGAACTTTTATTGAATGTCCCTGTTAGTATTTAGATGACTCACCATTTTTAGATGACTCACCATTGGGTCGAAGTTTGGCAGACCCCAAGTAATGACTGATAGGTCTTGGGACTTAGAGACAATTTGCCTGGCCTTAAACAGTTTCTGCTTAAAAAAATCTGCATACCGTAAAAGTTTTCCTTTCATGGAATATAGAAAGCTATAAAGGCTTGCTAAGGCATTATTTGCCCAAGTAAATTTTTTTTCTGTTTCTAACCAAAACCTTTTGCTTCTGGCGTCACCCTGCCAGAAACAGCTGTCCGATTGTCAGACATAACTTTTACATATTTTTCTTTTACAAAAAGGAAAACAATGATACCAATGCCATTTTATAGCCCTCGGCTCTAAAACATTTATATGCAAATTTTCTGTCCCAGACACCTTGAACTGTAAGGTTTCTGAAACAGGCACCCCTATGGTTAAACTTCAGCATCTGAAAAGAGAATTACCTAGTTCTAACTTACAAAATTTTCCCCTAAACTTACATTTCTTCTGGAAAGCAACCAAATCAGTGAAGATTTTACCTCTTGAGAGATCATTTTTGATAGATTTAGATAGTCCCAGACCCATTGATTGAGAAAGCTAATTTGGAAGATTCTCAAATGGAACTGGCCCCAGGGAACCACATCTACTTATTCGATTAGGAGACCCAGGACCTAAACCCTGTAACAGTAAACTCTGCAAATCTTTGTATCTATGATTATACCCAGATGACTTAATTTTTGGGTGGGAAACAGAACACTCTTTTCTATACAACCAAACTGAGTTAGACATTGTCTTGTTAAATAAATCAATTTCTCTTCTACTGAACTTCCCCTAGATTATCCAGTTATCCTATGGTGCACGTCTGACTTCATTTAACTTAAAAGGATAACTATACTTTAAACTAATAATAATTTTAAAAAATGCAAAGTACCTTAGGAAGGGAGGTTGAATTGATTATTCCTACATGACAATATTGTTTTGTTGAGGAGCTACAGCATATACAGTTTTTATTTGCCAGGTTAGTTCTGGACTAGTCCTGTATAAAAGATAGTGCTGAAGCCAGGAGGAAGACTGTCAGAATCGGTTTTCTTTGGGCTGATGCTCCTCAAATATTGGGAAGTAGGAATTACCAGTCCTATATCCCTGTCCCAAGTAATTTTCATTTTAACTGTTTTTTTTACTTAATGTATACTATAGTTCTCCTTTAAGGCTGCTGCAACTGCAGACAT
The DNA here is from genome assembly GCA_019447015.1 of Hymenochirus boettgeri. Classification (NCBI taxonomy): domain Eukaryota; kingdom Metazoa; phylum Chordata; class Amphibia; order Anura; family Pipidae; genus Hymenochirus; species Hymenochirus boettgeri. The sequence continues at coordinate 142,758,771 of CM033474.1, forward strand.
TAGTTTGAGTGGAGGTGAGCCTGAAAGGCTTTGCTCTGAATTGCCAGTGCTTGCCTCCTACCTCAAATAGAAGAAATCTTTGGTGGGGTTCAGAAATGGGAATGTGTAGGTAGGCATCATTTAAAGGACAATTATACTCCCCTTTTCCCCGACCCATAGCTGCATAATACCCAGGGTGAGGAACAAAATTGCCAAGTCCCTAACTCCAGCAATACTTATTCAAAGTCTTCTTCGACTCTCTGCTTCATCCCTCGTCTATCCCACAGTCAGTCTGACCAGTGGAAAGACACGCCTCCTTGCATAGCAAGTCTTCCCATTGCCTGCATTGCGATCTGTCACTTACAGGGGTAGAAAGAAGAAGCAGAGCGCCAAGAGAGACTTTGCAAGTATTGCAGGAGTTAGGTAAAGTACCCAGAGGTGAGGACTTAGAGATTTAAGTCCTCACCCTGGGTACTATGCAGCTATGGAGGAAGAGGAGCATGGGGGTGGATAGTTGTTGTTTAAGTCCAAAGATCCCAGACAATCTCCTTTTCATTCTTTCAATTAAAGAAAGATTTAAGGTTTCCAAAACAAATATCTACCTCAGGACCAAAAAGAGTTTATCAGCTTTAAATGGTAAAGATACCAAATTATTCTTAGAAGTAGCATCTGCTGCCCAAGATTTTAACCATAGAGCCCTAAGATCATCCACTGATAAAGCATAGGTTCTAGCAGAGAAATTTAAAGAATCAAGGGCAGTGCCTGCTAAATAAGTAGAGGCCTGGTGTATAAGACAAACGTTCCAGTAAATGGTCATTAAAATTCTTGTATGGCACAAGTTAATTGGTCTACCCATACCGCCAAGGTTTTAGCCATAACTACAGAAGCAATGTAAGGCTTAAAAGCCGTCAGAGTTTAACGATAAACATTTAAAAAACAGACTTTAAAAGATGAAGAACCATCCATAGCATTAGTGGTTGTTTTTGAGAGTTTGGCAATCGCAGAGTCAAACTCGGCTAAATTTACCCATTTTTTCTTAAAAATAATTATTATTTCTTAAAAAGTATTATTTTTATCAAAAACAAGTAAAGGACTAACATGTCTATCTGGAAAATTCTATCCAAGTTCCAATAAATAGGTAATAGAAGAATGGACAGGAAAGAAAAAAAAAAAAAGTATTTTTGATACCCTTAAATATTTTATCCATAACATCCCCTTTAAGTTTGGGAAGTTCTAAGCCTAAGGTTACATAAAGTTTTATCAAAAATCTGTAATTCCCCTGAGGTGATTTCTGAATCCGAAGAAGAGGAAACTTGACCCTTTTTGGCATCAGAAATTTCTAAAATTTAGAATTATCCATAGTCTTGTGTTTGAAGTAACATCATATTTAATAGCATTACAGGTGTTTACAGGTTAAGATTAAGTTTTTTTAAACCTCACTTTTGAGCATAGTCTCAGCACTGGATTAAGATGTAATGTGTAATGATAAGGGCTAACCTTGCAAGGGATAGCTGAAAACAAAAAAGGAAATAAAAACTAATGCTGTATGAGAATAAATCATAATCATTGGTGTCTAAGGAAAAAAGAAACCCTGGCAGTTATTATTTACCCAGACAGAAAACTTGGGGCCTGCATGGACACCAAGTAATGGAGGCAAAAAAAAAAAAAGTGCCAAACACCACCAATGCTGCCTTGCTGCCTTAAGGCAGCCTCGCGAAAACCAATGACCAATTCACACTAATGCAGAAGTCCAAAAAAGTCTGGTTTCCACCAATCCCACATGGTGGTCCCTCTCAGACAGTGCACCATGAAGAACCCAGACTAATACGTGGAAGACCGGCGAACACACAGAGCTTTAGACATAGCCACAAGAGGTAAATGATTAAACGAAAACTGAAATCGTGAACCACGAACATCCACCTCCGTTGGCAGGACAAGAACAACTGAGGATACTGGGAGTTGGAGCCTGTGTTATGTTCTTGTCCTGCATCTAAAGTGCGCGCCCCCCCATGGTGCGCACTTGCATGGCAGGGGAAGGAAATGAGCCTGTGGGTACTAGAGGTCACCTTTCATAATCCAGTTTTAGATTTTTTGCAGTACACTTCATATTCTCTCAAGTGCACAGCAAATCTCAAGGCTGCAGCCCAGCCCCCTAGAAGCTGACAGCCAATCATATTACAGCATAAAAACCTGCACTTGTTAGTTACAGACTATATTACAGAAGATAACTGTCAGATAAAGTCAGGCGATTTTTATAAACACACAGCCCATTAAAGGGCATGTCCACCCCCAAAACTATAATCCCCCCAACTACTGGCCCCACCATGTTGTGTAGTTAATCCTTACCTCACATCCCAGCTCCATAGGGTTTCCCTGTAGTCCCCCCCCAAAGTCCCAAAAAAATGACTACCAGGAGGCTAGCAGAGTCCATATAGGAACTGCCTGCTAGCTGGCCTCAGGTAGATTTTTGCATGCGTACTGCAGCCCTTCTCCCCCCTCCTCCCCTCCTCCCCTCCTCTCCCTCCCCTTCTCCCTCCCGTTCTACTATCCCTCCCCTAGCTCATCCCCTTAATATTGTGCTCCCCCATGTCTCCACGCCCAACCGCATTTTTTTTTTTTTTAGAAAGCTCCCCAAACTCTTACTTACCTCTCCTCTTTCCTCCGGCGAAGTGAGCTGCCGGCAGCCGCGTCTGTGATTGGCTGCCGCTCAGCCAATCACAGACGCGGCTGCCGGTCCCGCCCCTCTGCTTGCATTTCCTTGCAAGCAGAGGGCTGGGAGCGCGGCGGAGGATCGAGGGGAGGTAAGTAGAGTTTGGGGGGCTTTGTAAAAAAAAAATTATAGCGGTTGGGGCTGGGAGCCCAGGGGGGACCTTATATGAAAAAAATTTTTTTAGGGTGGACATAGCCTTTAAGTTGCAAAGTTTACTGGGGTTCTAACTACAGCAGGCTCTCACTAGCTCCTGCTGTGTCCTGGTGGACCCATAACCTATTAAAATAACTTACACCTGTGTGGATTCTAACTTCTCACAGAAAGAGATTTAATAATTTTAAAAAACAAAATGTTACCCCACAACACATTCCTTTGCATTTCAGCCAAAAAAGTAAATCTTTGCATATTATTTCCTATCAAGCCTTGAGGAAAAAAGGAAAAAAATCACCATCAAGTCTGGGGATTTGAACCTTGTGGACGGTGTGTTTTGTATTGATACTGGTAGGCTGTCTGCAATTCATACCTCTGGAAAATAAACTGCAGGGTACAGAGAATAGAGGGGTTAGGGAGTGTAGCCAATTGGTGCACATGCTCATAAGGCTTTCACAAGACTACACTGGCTTTGAGTTCTACTAGCAACAACATGGAAGCCTTCTTAGATACAGAATCTGCTTCCTACTAAGTGCGTTGTACTATGCAGACCAGAGGCGTACATTGATCTGATGATGGGTAAAGCCGAAACCATCAACTGGAATTCTAGATATTGCAATAGTTTTAAATATAGAATTAGCTCAAAGGCTATCATGGAAACATGAAACCCAGAAGTCTCTCCGTTTATTTACTTTTTTCTTTTAGCACAGGAAAATATCCCATTGAGCATAGCTGTCTCCACTGAATGGTTAGAGGATACATAATTAACTTGCTACCGTAATTCTTACCAGCATACCCTTTACAAGTTTGTATTTTTTCAGTAGCCTTGTTTGCTTCAAGTTTAGCCTGTGGTTCTTTTTTTCCTTGCGCAGAAGTCTTTCAACACATGGGGATATTTTTAACTTTGGTTTTAGGCGGACTTTGTGGTTATCAGGTGTAAAGAATTGGAAACAGAAGGGACATATGTTTTCAATACAGTCTCCCTTTTCTAAAACAAAAAAAAAAAAAAGTAAAATTATATACACAAATTAGTTTAGTTCCAGTCTTACAAATGCACATTCACAAAAAGTTTACAAGTTCATTTCTGCCATACCCATTGAACTACAAATTTCAAATGGAAAGCGGGGGATTTTGGAGACTGTTCAGTACAATAATTTTATTTAATTTTTCCTTTCCAACCTTGTGTTTTTGCCATAGAAGAAAGGAAGTGTAACAGCAGTATTTAGCGACTGTGTCCACGAGTGAAGCAGAAATGTGAAAGCAGAAATGTTATGCATTTCCACTGCTTTCAAACTAGCAGGAATACATTTTGTCTAAATAAACTAGAAAACTGATACATTAAGTGGATTTTTACGTTTATGATCAACAATGTAATGTACATATCCACCTATACCGCATAAAATAATAAAAAGATAAAAGCTGGGGATGTCCAACAATTTGTTGAAGCAATGTAAGGCTTAAAAGCCATCAGAGTTTAATGATAAAAACAGACTTAGTACCCATACGATCTTTAAAAGATGAAGAACCATCCATAGCAATAGTGGTTGTTTTTGAGAGTTTGGCAATTGCAGAGTCAACCTTGGGTAAATTTACCAATTTTTTCTTGACTGAGTCTGGCTTTAATTAAACTATAGTTTACATTAGCATACATGTGTGCTTATAGTTTAGTTAAAGGATAAGTGCACTGTAAAATCAAGTTATGTTCATTTGGACGCTGCAGCTTTAAAAAGACTGTTGCCAGACTACAGCCTACCTTTGGTGCCTTGAAAGTTGCTGACATCTTGTTACTGGTTTGCTCACCCCTCTGAGATTTCCTTTGCTTTCTCCTGCTTGAGCCTCAAACAATAATGCCCGTGAGAACTCACAGGCATTACTGTTTGAGGCTCAAGCAGGAGTGCACAGAACTCGCAGGCATTACCGTTTGGGGCTCAAGCAGGAGAAAGCGGAGGAAATCTCAGAGGGGCGGAGCTTAACTTTCAGCAAACCAGTAACAAGATGTCAGCAACTTTCAAGGCACAAAGGTAGGCTCTGACATAGGTAAAAAAAATATGGCAACAGTATTTTTAAAGCTGCAGCTTCCAAATGAACACAACTTGAGTTTACAGTGCACCTTTAAAGCCGGAAACATTCTGGACCAGAGGAGCCAGCTCGCTGGGTAGTTTGCTCCCTTCATTCCGGCTCCTGTTGGGAGGTAAGACATAGCTCCTTTACCTCCAGTTCTTCAATTAATTCAAAAATAGGGTAACTTTGAGTGAACATATCCTTTAATTAAAAGGTCTTGATATGCAATCACTTCCTACTACCTAACAATCAAATATTGTGCATTGCACATCCATTTGCTTCCAACATAGTGCTTAAGTTAAGAAGGGGGGGTGGAGCTAGCATAGGGAGGCATGTGTATTAAAGTGTATGAATAAATTACAGGATCATAATCTAAAATGTATGTTTGCAAATGCGAGAAGCCTGGCTGAAAAAATGGGTGAATTGGAAATTATGGCGTTGAATGAAAAGTATGATGCAATAGGTATAGCAGAAACGTGGTTGAACAGTTCTCACGACTGGGCGGTAAATTTAGAAGGATATGCCTTGTTTAGGCAGGACAGAGAAAAAAGGAAAGGGGGAGGAGTATGTGTATGTTAAAGAATTGAAGCCAAATTTAAAAGAAGAGATAACTGGTGATATGGATGACAAAGTGGAGGCAATATGGGTGGAACTAGGCAACAGGAAAGGGGGTAATGCTAGCAGAGAGGAAGTGAGTCAGCTTCATATGCAGTTGGCAAGGGCTGCAAGTTTGGGGAGTGTGCTCATTATGGGGGGTTTTAATTACCCTGGCATTAATTGGTGTAGTGGAACTGCCATTACAGAAAAAGTCTATGAATTCCTGAATTTGCCGCAGGATAATTTTCTCTCACAGGTGGTTTTGAAAACACCTACTACAACAGGAGCTCTGGTAATATCTAACATTGTGGAGCACATTATAGATTATAGATAGATAGATAGATAAGTAAGGTGATGCATTTTGGACTTAAAAATCCTTGTGCTGCTTATACTATAAATGGCTCTGTGTTAAGTGAATCCCTGTTGGAAAGGGATCTTGGAGTTTTGGTGTATAACAAACTTAAAGAAAGCAACCAGTGCCAGACAGCAACAGCCAGAGCCAGTATGGTATGTTCTAGTATAAAGAGAGGTATGGATTCAAGGGAGGAAAATGTTATTCTCCCTCTTTACAAAGCATTGGTAAGGCCTCATTTGGAATATGCAGTTCAATTTTGGAATTCTGTTTACAAAAAAGACATCTTTGAAATAGAAAGGGTTCAGAGAAGGGCAACTAAATTAATAAGGGGATTGGGGGAGCTTGAATATGAAGAGAGACTGGAAAAGTTACAATTATGTACGCTGGAGAAAAGGCACTTGCGTGGGGATATGATTACTGTGTATAAATACAAGGGGCCATACAATAAACTATCTAGGGCATTGTTCACCAATAGAGCATGTCAGAGGACATGTGGACATCCCTTAAGACTTGAAGAAAAAAGGTTTAGGCTTCAAGTTCGGAGAGGGTTATTCACTGCGAGAACGGTAAAGCTATGGAACTGTCTTCCAACGGGAGACAGTTACAACTGTGTTCCAGGGGGCAGGTTCATTGGTCGGTTTAAAAAAAAAAAAACTGGATGAGTGTCTGCAAACAAGGAATGTTGCAAGTTACTGGTATTGATACATAAAGTAGAGTTGATCCAGGGAAATTTCCTATTGCCACTTCAGGAAGGAATTTTTTCCCCTTCATAAATTTGGTGGGGGTTTTTTTTTCCATCCTCTGGATCAACAGTTAGGCAGGAAATGAGGATATTGCTAGATGGGTTGGACTGGATGGACATATGTCTTTATTCAACCTCAAATACTATACTAAGAAAGAAGAGGGTTTTTATCAAAATTCATATATGTATTGGTATTGTTGAAAAATCAATGAACTTACTTTCAGAGATACTTCGCCTGGACCTAAAGATGGAAAATATTAAGAAGAGGCTGATTATTTTGACTTAACAGTACTGGAGAACATGAAAATATAATTATAAATAAGGAATTGTAATAATATGAAGGGTATAAATGAGGAATTTTCACTCCAGCTGACAGAGGAAACAATTAAAGTTAACATCAATAAAGACCAGCTAGGACCGGATGAAATACATCCTCTGATCTTAAGAGAGCTTAGTCCAGTTTTATGTAGACCACTGTTTCACATCTTTTCAGATTCATTTTTGTATGGTGATGTGCAGGTGGATTGGAAAAAAAGCCAATGTAATACCAATATTCAAAAAAGGAAGTAGTAAGTAGGTAACTTTAGACCTGTAAGCCTAACATCAGTCGTAGGAAAGGTGCTGGAAACAGGATCATATCCTTGACTTCGTCTACAGAACTGATTCAGGCATTGCAGTGTATATAGTATAGTTTTGTTTTTTTCTTTGCTAAACCTTTTGATACTATGCCACAGAAACAAACATTTGTAAACTGATAGAGAATTGGTTGTTGGATCGCAAACAGAGTGAAGTGGTCAATGGAGCTACATCCATCGGGGCTAAGTTGAGAGTTGCTGGTATTAATGTATATGCTGTAGTTATTATTCTATAGTACCAGCATCTTCCACTGCAATTTACAATAACAGTCATACATTACATACAAAGATAATGCATATAATATAAGTACACAGTGTGTTGACTTATTTACAGCAATACCACCCAATAGGAAACAGGACCTTGCCTGTCTAGAGGAAATGGGGGTGAGACATAAGGTGACGCAAATTGGTGGGCTGTAAATAGACTGGCAGTGGAATTTGATTAGCTGGATGGATCAGGTTGCGTCAGTGAGGGGGTAATGTCTAAGCCAGGTTATATGCTTGCCTGAAGAGGTGGGTTTTTAGGTTATGTTTGAAGGTATTAAGGGATGGTGAATGACGGATGAAGGGAGAGAGTTCCAGAGAAGAGGGGCAGCACAAGCAAGTCTTGAATGTGGGCGTGGGAAGAGGTGACAAGGGTGGATGAGAGGAGGATATTGTTTACAGAACAGAGGTTATGTCTAGGATGGAATATATGGATCAGCTCGGAGCTCTCGGAGAGTCGGGTGAATTCAAACACCTCCCCAGTTAACATAAGAAACTTATGTAAGTAATTAAAACCAACCCTTCATTAAAGTCCTGGTATGGCCCATGTTATGGGGGTGGGTATGTTATATGTGATTTTAATTAATTTTAACCAGTCCTATTGTCTACACTATTTTCCCACTGTATAACTGAATAAAGGGATTTACTTAAGAATTATAATTGATATCTCGTGTCGATTATGGACATATTTATTTCATACAAGTATATTCATATATACAGTATAAGCACCCCCTTAGTGTCCACAGAAGCACATCTTTTCATGGGCAAAGACATGTTTACATATCTTCAATTTTTGCTAACAGGTGAGGGTGCAATATAGGGGAATTGGTGATAATTGCCAAGAGAAACTTACCCGTTTGAACTGCTGCAATTGAAGCAATATTTTTAAAAGAGGATTATGTTAAACTTCCATTAAAGTGCATGTCCACCCCAAAAAAGAACTTTTAGGATAAGGCAGTTTAGGGATATAACGAGGAAAAACATACATAGGACAAAATTTTTTTGACTAACCTTAAATTATTTCTAAGGAATTAATTAAAAAAAAAAAAAGGGGGGGGGGAAGAGAATTCAAAGTTTTTTTTTAAAAAAAATTCTAAGTGTGGCCAGAAGGTGGCGCAGTAAAGATGGCAGATTATTGAATAAGTACAGAATTAAGGCTTTCAAATAGCTACAAAGGAAAGCTTTCTGGATGTGGCAAAAAAGAAAAAAAAATGGATACAACCTTTTAATTGTTATTTATCTTATTATTTGTTACTATTTAGTATATTTTATTCAACCATTTGGTTACATTATGTACATAGTGATACAGTAATAAAAAAAATGACTTTTTGATTTGTGTGGTTTGTTTTTAAATGTATTAAAGGGTATGTTCACCCCCCAAACTAAAATTTAACCCACTACTGGCCCCTGTGTATAGTTTAAAAAAAACCTTACATCTCTGCTCCTTATGGTTCCTCTGCAGTGCTTGTTCAAAGTCCAGGAAAATAAAGAGTAGTAGCCGTCTTCCTGTTCAAAAGGTTTCTGCCTCCTCCTTGTCCTCTGAGAAGACAGTGGCAAGCACAGGGGAGCCGCCCCCCCACATCTCCCTCCCAGCATCCATCTAAAATGTTTTTTTCTGTAGTGTAGTGCATCCCTGCCTGCCCCCAACCGCCATATCATTTTCTTAAAAGAAGATTTAGAACACTAATTATGGCCCTTCGTTCCCGCCGGGCGCTCTCCATTGACGACAGGTGTGATAGGCTGCCGGTCCGGACCCTGCTTGCAAGTTCTGTAACCAGATCAGTGCGCCGGAGGATCAAGGGGCTGTAAGTAATGTTCTACATGTTTTTTACGCATTCTGACACAGCGGTTGGGGTTGGGCAGAGGTGTCCTACATTATATAAAACGTTTATTAGGGTGGACATGCACTTTAACTGGAGACTTCCTATATTGGAAGATGGATATGAAACATTCCCATGGAGTAACATATATACAATTAATACCATATATACTCGAATATAAGTCGATCTGAGTATAAGTGGAGGTACCTATTTTTACCTAAAAAATTTGTAAAAACTGATTGACTCGAGCATAAGTCGAGGGTAGAAAATATAAACACTACTGCCTTCTGATTCTGTATTGTTTTCAAGCGTTAGTTGCCCTTTAAATGGAAAGCAGCATTCCCATGCAGTAGCCCCATACAGTAATAGCCAAATCCAGTATGGCTATCACTGTATGGGCTACTGTTTGGTAACTCTGCTGTCCATTTAAAGGGCAACTAAAGCCTGAAAACAATACAGAATCAGAAGGCAATGCGGAAGGATGACCCCAGTATAAGTCGAGGTTCAGTTTTCAGGCTGTTTTTACAGCCTGAAAACCTCGACTTATACTCAAGTATATAAGGTATGTACTTTTTGTAGTTAATGTTGTTTGCAATTTTTATAAACATGTTATCTCTGATTATGTGCTAAATATAAATGGTGACTTGAGAGTGCATTGGGTTTAATTACTTGTAGGATTTACATCATCTGGGGATGCGTTGGGTGTATGCACCTGAAAAAGGAGCCTCTGAAATACAGTATGTATGCTTGGCTGACATAAACTAGGGTTAATTCTGATTATGTGCCAGGCCAATTGATGAATGGAACCGTGGAACCCAAAGCACCCACCACTTTGGGAAAGTTTTTTGTTTTTCTTTAAATTGTTCATTAGTGGAAACTATAATTCTTCACAACCACCAGTCACTTTTTTGTTGTTGGTCTGTCCCCTATTTCTGTAGATCGTAAAAGGCATGTCCACCCCCAAAACTATATTTTAACCCACTACTGGCCCCACTGTGTAGTGTTATAAAATCCTTACATTACATCTCTGCTCCAAATGGCTTCCCTGCAATGTCTGTTCAAAGTCCCAAAAAACGAAGAGCAGAAGCCTGCCTGTGTCCCAAATGATTTCTGCATCCTGTATCTCCTTCGGGAGAAAAATGACATGCGCAATGAAGCCCGAAGCCCTCCCTCCCGTTATTCTCTCCCTCACCCGATCTCAAAATCCCTTTTCTTTAGTGTAGGGCTCCCTCTCCCACCCCACAACCGCTGTAGTAGTTTGTGAGCAGAACTCTACTTACACTTTCCCCTGGCGTTCTGTACTGCCAGGAGCCGCATCCATGATTGGCTGCCTCTCAGCCAATCACCAGACATGGCTGCGGGTCCTGCCCCCTGCTTGCAATTTCATGCAAGCAGAAGGCCATGACTGAACGCCGCGGGAAAGAGGCAGTGTAAGACAGACAAACTACTATAGCGGTTGGGGGTGGAAGAGGGAGCCCTACACTACAGAAAATTTCCAAAAAAGGAGGTGGACATGCCCTTAAAGCAATTTTGCTGCAACTGGAGGGGTAACAAGTAGTATGTGTGAATTGCACGGGCAGACATTCAGTCTCCCAATACTGCCCTTAGAGATTACTGAGCATGCTTGCCCTCAGAGATTAGTTATATTTTTTGAATTAGACAAGGAGGGTGGGGATGCTGAGCCTGTACTCAAAGTCCTAAAGCAACAGACACACCACAGAGTAAAGGTGGCCATACACATGCTATTTGTACAGCATGTGTACCGACAGATTACATTGGTATCTGTCGGCGCACATGCTGTGGGAACCGCATACGCATACCCGACCGATCCCCATACGCGGTATGGGGATTGGTAGGTTGTGCGGCCATACAGGGTACGATCGTATTGGCTCCCTATACTTTAGATAATGGCCAACGGAAATTTTCCATCTTTCCCGACTTACCGTAGTGGCAATTACAGTCATTCATCAGTACTCCAGTCGAAGAAGACAAGGTCCGTCGGGACCTGTCAGACTACGCGCCGGGGGAGCAAGCGAGCAAGTTCTTACCTTCTCTAAGGTAAGGTGGCTCCTGTGTGTTCTATTGAAGAAGGAAGGTAAGGCACAGCTCCTTTACCTCCCGTTCTTCAATAGAACAGGATTACGAAAACTTAGAAAAATGAGTGGAGATACCCTTTAAAGATGCCTCTAAATGTACTCACCTGACCTGGTCCTTCACCGCTCCTCCATTGCTCTGCTGCTGACAGCCAATTTACTCCGCTTTTTAAAGCGGGATTGGATCACGCTTAAAAGTACACTAGTGTAGCCTAGCCCTTAAAGTTCAGTGGAAATTATCAATATTTGTTAAATTGTTAGTTTGTGTAATGCATACTTAGTTATTCTACATATTCTCTTCCATTTTGAAAAATCAAAATGATTTTATACCCTTTGCTGTTCCCTGCTGTTGACATTAGTGAGCTGATATTTCAGAAAAAAGAGAAGTATTTTTTTGTCCCAATGATCTTAATGTGTCAATTCAGCATTTTGTCGGTGTATAAATAAATGCAACCGAAATACTGACTTCCTTCCTACCCCTAATAGAGACCATTATGGTATTGCCCTTGAACCAATGCCGGGGTTAATTTAGTTGCTCAGTAGAGATCTGAGCGTCTTTGACCCATCCAACAGCCAATCAGTAGAAATAACTGTTAGGAACATTCCATGGATGTGTTGCATCCTGGGAAGAAGAAGAACCGTTAGAACCTGAAATGTCAGCTCACTAATGTCAACAGCAGGGAACAGCAAAGTGTATAAAATCAACTGATTTTTCAAAATGGAAGAGAATATGTAGAATAACTAAGTATGCATTACACAAACTAACAATTTAACAAATATTGGTCATTTCCACTGAACTGTCCCTTTAAGCAATCTATTGCCAATAAGCTTTTAAAGAAAAATGTATCAGAAGCTTAATTGTGCATTATCTGCTCTACCACCAGATGTTAAGCATTTTAAGTCTTTAAAGGGCAAGTCCAGCCCTCAAATGAAAACGTATATACAGGTAAATCACCCCCCAAAACCCTAAACTGTAATAGTTTGAAATCTTAAAAAATAAAGTCTAACCTGAAATCCTGCACAATGTCCTCTTGCCCCTATTTCTTCTAGCTCACAACTGTCAGTTATGTATTTGACAGTTGACATCACAGCCAATGACTAAATGCTAATCTCTTATGCTCTCTTCTGAGCATGCCCAGGCTCAGTACAGGTTTCTAAATTCCTCAGTGTCCACGAGGCATCCAGAAGCATAGCAGGCATACAGTTATGAATTCAGAGGACAAAGTAGGATATACCAACATATTTTAAAAAGGCAATTCTTTCTAAAAAATTTTCTTATGAGGCTAGATTTGTACTTTAAATCATGGTATAGCCAAAGGGATTAGCATTGGATTAAAGGTTGTGTTTCCCTTTCAATGTTAGGCTCTGATCACAGAGTTGTTAAAGGGCATGTCCACCCTTTTTTAGAACTTTTGCTATACTGTGGGGCATGTCCCCCCACCCCCAACTGCTATAGTCTTACAAAAAAAACGCTTCCCTTCTCTACTTGCAGCACCTTGTTCCTTCGCTGTTCTGGTCCGGCACCCCTGCCCGCTGGAACTGCAAGCAGGGAGCCGGACCGGCAGCTACAGCTATGATTGGCTGAGAGGCAGCCAATCACAGCCGCGGCTGCCATCAATGAGAACGGCAAGGGTACGAGGTGCTGTAAGTAGAGAATGGAAGTGTTTTTTTGTGTAAGAATATAGCGGTTGCCCTACGGTATAGCAAAAGGATTTAATGCTGCAGGTGAAGAAGCAAGGGGGGAGGGGTGGAAGGGCTCCACTGCGCATGTCTCTATCCCTCCCGGAGGCATTACAGAGGCAGAGACCTTTTGGACAACAAGAAAGCTCCTACCCTACAGTTTCCTGGACATTGAAGAGCCACTACAGAACAACCATAAGGAGCAGGGAAGGGAAGGATTTTTATTAATTGTACAGTGGGGTCAGTAGTTGGTTAGATTACATTTTTTGGGGAGTGGAAATGCCCTTTAAACTGGTCTTTACGGTCTAACAGGCATTGTTGGAACCCGTGAAAGGAGTTGGTCCGTAACAACTGAAAATTTCACGTTGAATTAAATGTCTCGTGACCAGATATTATTATCAATACTTCTGTTAAAATAATATCAAAGCTTCTATTAGAGCCCGTCACCACAGAGCCATCTGCACTGATTCTAACCCCTACAGCCGTACACAGTGAAACTAATCACACACACGCACACAAATAAGACCGGATATCCTGTCACCACACACCACGTGGGAAAACAAAGCGCACAACTTACAGCAAATACCGCGACAACCCAGGGCAGGAATCTTTCAGCCGCCAGGCTGCCTCTTCCAAGAATCTCTTTGTAGAGCCGACTGGCACCATGTCTCCTAATGGAAACTAACCACTCGGGCTGCGTAGGGGTCACGTGAACGGAACGTGACTCAGAATCACGTGACTACGCAGAGGTAAATACAGAGTCCTGATAGGTGTTCCTGGTGTTGGGGGTTAGGAGGATTGTGAACTGCATTTATTTTCAGTTTACTCTCTTGCTCTTTACTTAAATTATACTTTAACTATCAGCTCTGAAAGAAATGGTTAGAATGCAGGGAGAGATTCAATATCAGCTGGCATAAAAATAGAGTTTCCATACTATGAAGTATAAGATAAAGGAGAAATCCAAGATGTTCAAATGCTTGTGTAAGCGCGCTCATTTTTTTGGGTCACGCCCACTTTGGAGTTAACCACCTGGTACGCTGTGCACATTATTAGGCCTCCTTCACACTAGGATGGACCCTCATCCTAGTTTTGTCAATTGTTTTTGTCCATTTTCTTTGTCCGATTTTGGGATTTGGCCACTAACAATGAATTTATCAGTGTAAAGGCCCATCCTGACAGAGTTTCACACACATTCCTATCTATTAGAACCCAGGGTGGGGACCTAAACCGATTGGTCGACAGCCCTGGGTTAAGCATCTAACGCCTGCACTTATAACTGAAACTTGACGATTGTCAGCGCACTGTTCTCCGACTCCCATTTCCGGTCTAATACCGTAGGTTGTCAGCCCGCAGCACTGGAGAAGAGCGTGACGGCAATTGCAACTTTTTTTTTTTATTCCAAAATTTGTCTGTCAAAAATAAATAAAAATATATCTCAGGTAAGTATTTTTGGTAAAGGGTTAATAAATAAAGCTTGGTTGGCTTTCACATTTTTTTTGTTTCAAAAACCATATAACTGAGAATACAGTACAATTGTCTTCAATATTATTAACATATATAAAACAAAATGTGTATACAACAGTATAGTATAGAGAGAGAAGGAGGAAATAAAGGGTGGTTTAAGAAATTGTAGGAAACTATTTATTCTGCTAATTCCTACCTACAGTTCATCTTAGATCTCAAAAGAGCCTCATTTTAGAGAAAGGACCCCGGGAGCTCCCAGCTGCCGTGGACCCCCCATCCATAGGTTCCAAATTACGTCATATATTTATATTGTGTTCCTGAGGGAATGGGAAGTTGTTCATTCTCACACATCCACCAGATTTTTGTAAGTAATTGGTTTTCTGTAGGTGCGGGTTGTTTCCATGTGGCTGCTGGAAGGCTCTGTGCTGCTGCACAGAGGCTATGAATTAATTTGCTACTAGATGTAGATAGTTGTGGAATATGTCTTTCAAGCAGTGCTGTTTAAGGGTCCAGAGATATTGTGTTGTATAAAACTCTGTGAATTAGGTTTTCGCATATTGTGCATAATTTTTTGTTTTGCAGCATGTCCACCAACCGTGAATTAAATCTGCGGTTGCTTAGCAGCCTCTACAACATATGGAGGATGCTTTGGGATAGATTTGCGCTATTCTGTGAGGGGACAGGTACCAATGGGGAACAAACTTAAAACTTTTCTCTTGTAAAATAAGAGATCTTGGAGAGCAGACCTTAGTTTAGGATTTCAGGTTGAATAAAGACATATATCCATCCAGTCCAACCCATCTAGCAATATCCTAGTGCATTTTCGAATGCAAGCCCCCCCCTAAGATTTGGAAGCCGGACCCAGGACCCACCCCCCCTCCCCAGAGGTCCCGATAAGCTGTTTTTAAACAGCTGGTCTGGGGTATGAAGGAAACATGCACAATCAGCTGTTTAAAAGACCGAATCCAAACTTTTGGGCGCAAAATGCCCAAGTCAGTGTAAAACTCACGCTATCCGATTTATTAACAGGTTAGCGTGGGTTTTACACTTAGTTTGCCTTGCTGCGCCATTTCCAAGAATGTTCGGAAATAGTGTGGCGCTGCTAAACTGCCTTTGTAAAGTTTTTGGCTACTATGTTGCCCAAAACTTTTACGCCATTGAATAGGAGGTGTAAGCTGGTGCACTTATCTGTCAGAGATCCCGTGATGTACAAAGTCTCGCACAGGGATTTTTGCATCACGGGAACTCGGCAGGTAATCTGCATTGGAAGAAATTATTGACATTTTTAAATAGTCAATCTTGCTGAGTTTCGGTGCCCCCGCCCTTGGGGGATTGGCGGGGGCGGTTGTTACGCCACTGCAGTATCAAAAGAACAAAGAGTAACGCGAGACGGAGTAATGAATGAGAAGAGAATGAGTGGTACAAAGGTGGAGAGGTAGAGGTGGCAGGTCGCGTATGGGGATTGGTTGCGTCCGCAAGATCTGCCTGACTGTTGAGCTGGCTCGCGTGATGACGTCAACGGGCGCATGCACAGCGCGATACTGAAGGAACAATATTGTGAGGCTGAGTACAGAATTGCTTACTGAATCGCATGGGAGAGGTCCGGCTACAGGAAGTTAACCACAGAACCAAGAAAAGAAGGTTTAACAGCTGCAGGAAGGGGAGCGGGATAGCCAAAAATAAACACCACCACATTACCACATTCAATTTGGTACAGCTACCCACTAACAACAAGTTACAAATACGGTGTACTTATACCTTAAGTGCTGACAGGCAGTCCTGTCCTAGTAAAAGTACACATTATAATTTCTGGTTCTGGAGTGACAGGTCTTTCCCTTTTAAATGCTGCAATTTTAAAAAATTCTCAGAATCTACAGCTCAGATTTAAAATGTAAAATTTTTAGAGCAAAGATACCCTTTACATCAATAAATCATTTAAATACCCTTTAAATCATTTTGCAGAATCTACAGCTCAGATTTAAAATTTACATTTTTAAGAGCAAATAAATAATTTTACCCGACCTGCCCTTCCTATATTTCTTGGTCTGTATGATTGTACATCATGTGTTAATTTTAATGCCTTAAAACATTTTTGCAAATACAGACACATTGCAATATTCACTTCAAAGTTATTTGTATAGAAATACTAAATGAAAGTGTCCCCAAAAGCAAATACCTTGGCTCTTTAGAGGTTTAATACATATGGCAGATGCTATTTAACAGACAATTGTTGTCCCAAATGTTTATTTTTACACCTCTCCAGTTTGCAAGCCCACCCAATTTACTTTATTGTTGTTCTAGTTAAAGGGCATGTTCACACCTAAATAAAAAATAAGATATAGGTAAATCACTCCCAATACCCAAACTATATTATTTAGAAAGCTGACAGATTGTGTCAAGTCCAACCTGTTATGCAGCAAAATGTTATTTTCCTTCTGCCTGCTTATTAAAAGGTTTCTGTCTCATGTTCGAGCTTTTTAGCAAGCTTTTACATGCTCAGAAGCAAGTAGGTATCTTCAGACTGAAACTAATGTTTCCCTGTATTTGATCTACCCTCAATTGTTAAATATTCCTATTAGGAATTTTACTACCATTCTAGAGCTACCTGTTTCTTCTCTTTCTGCTGTCAGTCATGGATGTAACAGATGACATCACAACCATTGACTGAATGGAAATTTTTAAGAGTCAGGTAGAAAGTAGAGAATTTTTAAATTTTTTAAAAACTGTATTGGTCTCATGTAAGGTGACTAACTTCGTTATTGTGCCTGTTGTGCCTTGAGCCTATTTTGATGTTGGTATGCTGCTCTCTGTAAATCTTTTACAGAGAGCAGCATACCAACCTATTTACCTATTTTTATTTATTTTTCAATAACATCAAAATTCAAACAGTTAGATCGATAGAGTGGAGAGATAAGATACTGTTATAGTAGCACAGAATATATTATTTTATTTTCTACTAGCAAAAGTGTGCCTGTTGGTGCACAGTTGCAATTATGTGTTTGTATGTGTGGCTATGTTTGGATACAGGGAAAATAAAATCTATAGATACTCTACACAATTTCAGGGTTTTGTTTAAAGTAATCTGTATGTCCATCTGCACTCTTCCTTATATTTTCTCCCAGGTGCCTCCAGGTAAATTGTGGTAAATTTATACAAAAACAAAAAACTCCTGGGCACTCTGGATTATGAGCAAAAAATATTATTTATTGTGCAAAATCAACGTTTCGGTACTTCACTGAGTACGAGTACCTTCATCAGGTATCCTGATTATGGTACCCAGAGCAATAGTTTCTAAATAGTTTACCCAGAGCGATAGTTTCTAAATCAGTAATCGCTATCCTAGAAGAGCACAGCCATATATATAATGACCTTGCAGATCACTGCTAATCCAGAAGAAGTTCCTCGACCCTTGTTCTCTGTGTGGATAAACAGTCCCAGTAATTCTCCCACCTCTGAAGTGTGTGGACCCTCATTAGCACTGGCACTTCACTCCCATGCACTTACATCTAGTAAACCAACTCGTGTTTCACCCTACACATGTTCCAAACAGGGCTTCGTCAGGGTTTATCGTAATGCACGGCATCAGTATAAATGTACTCTTAGGGTGAACTATTTGGATCTTCATCCTGTGATAACAGATGTTTTTCATAAGCCTTGTAGAGATATTGTTCAAGCTCTAACATGGATGGAAACAATGTGTCAGCCTCACTGGGTCTTTGGGCCCCCATCTCTGGTTTGTTAACTATTGATTAGGGGCGCTCAATCTTTTTAGCTATTTATTGTTATTTTTCATCTACTGCACTTTATGTTTAGGTTATGTTTTTGGTGTTATGAAGCTGTATATGTGTGTACGTGTGCGCGCATGTTGTGGTGTCCTTGCCAGTTGTTGTATTTAGGGGAAACTACACAACCCCTGAAGGCAAGGATATCACAGCACAAATCAAGCATTCCACTTTGGGTTAGTTTGTAGCCATGTCTCTGGGTACACTCATGAATGGGGCATACCATTTTATTCGGGAGAGGTTTGGCTTTCATATTTGAGATGCTTTTGAACTTTTCTCAACAGATTTTAGCTGAAATTCACATTTGATTATAAGAAAAAAACCAAAGTGCTCTGTAATTTAAACAGCCTACACCTTTTCAAAGAAAACAGCCCTGAACTTGGAAATACCCCAAACAAACTATATATTTTTGCAATCTACACACCTTCGGCTACCTACTGGTGCCATGGTATTATACATACATGAAGAATTCCAGACGCTATCATCCATAGAACTTCGTGCTTTTAGGAGATTTTGTGAGAAAATAAAATAGGGCATAAATGCCCGTTTTCCATGTCAAAAGCCGATCGGAAAAATCACTTCCTGGAAAAAATTTTTCCCCGAAGTGATTTTGTCATTCATTGGCAAAGATTAATAATTAGGTGATCAGAACTGATCACCTAATATTAATAATCTCTGTCCCTATTTTTTTTCCAAGTCATTGCTAAATAGTAATTGCTAATAGCATTGCTAAAAAGACAAAAAATTCTATTTGTGAATGGAATTAGGAGTTCAATTCATAAATTCTATAGTGAGCTGTCATTTAATGACAGATTACTATAGCTTGTACTGCACTGCAATCTGAATGGAGATCGCAATGCAGTACCTCTACTAGACCACCAAGGGCATACAACACATATTTTGTGTATGCATTACAATGTCCATTTCCAAAGCAATAAGAAAAAAGGTAGAGGAAAGATGGCTAGTCTAAAACTTACACTTTATTAGTAACACTTAAAAACATATCAAAAAAGTAGCAAGCAAACAGCAAATCAATGTGCAAATATCTAGGTCAATAAGTAAACCATATCTGCTAAACATGATAATTATTCCCCATTCACACATAAGTGTCAGTGTGTACTATAGTTAGTCCAGCCGGTGCACAGACAGTCAAGATTGCAGAGTATCAGGGCCATAGTGCAGAGGCCAATACAGAATGATCAGGTAAAGATTTGGGTAGATAGTGGAGGGGAGAGCACCCTAAACACATTTCGCTCCTAGAGGGGCTTCGTCAATGAGCGCCATTGACAAGAGAAATTGCAAATACTGAATCATATTAACATATCTTTTTTTTTTTTTTTGCAAAGCTAGAAAAAAGTTGCTTAAATAAAAGATAGTAGTAATACATGATTCTATGCTTTCTTTGTTTGCTAAAATTTGGACAACTTGGATATTGAGCACATTTTCCTTAGATACCGATTGGTAACTGGAGATTAAGAAAATTGATTGAAGGAAATGGTTACACTGATATTGGGGGAATTAGGTTGTGTGATGCTTGTGCAGGGGACTTTATTGTAGTAATAAATACACATGATTTGTTGGTTATTTGTTAAATACTATTTATTGGATGTACATTTACTGTTCTTTAAACTGAAATGGAAGATTTGTATGTATTCATCTTGATATGTATATATAAACTCTGCTGTTAATTAATAATGATTTAACACCAAAACAATAAAAATTAAATAACTTATTATAGCACATTTTAAAGATTTTTTTAGTGAAGATTACATTTTGTTTATGCAAAGTGTATAGTTTACGGCTTAGGGGTTGATGCATTAATGGACTCTTACCGGCCACCCTATCCAGTGTCTTATCGGGATAGGGGGGGTTTTACACTTATTTAGTGGTGCCTGCGCCATTTCCAAAAACTGCGCAGTCTATGCAAAATAGGCTGTTATATTTTGCGCTACCATGTTACACCATTAAAAAGGAGGCAGAAATTGGCTCTTCTTACCTGACTGCTGTTATGATCTTCTGGAAAGGAAACCTATGAGGCCCCCTCTGGACGTGGAGTCTAAGCACCTGCTGGTCTTTCCCAGAGTGTCTGATAGTAAGAAAGTTCAGTCCTGAGGAGACCCCACAAGAACCGATCCCACAATGTGGGAGCTGGCAGGATGAACAGACAGGCAGAAGGCAAACAGACTACAAATATGGATGGTGAGTCTGAACAGCAGAAGAGTAGGTAAAACGGATACTGAGTAAAAAAATTGCAATGGTGGATAAATAGTCAGAACAGGAAGAGCAGATGAGTTAATTACAAAGATACTGGATAGACAAACTGCTATGGTGGATAATGAGTCTGAGCAGGAACAGCAGATGAGTTGATTATACAGATACTGGATAGATAAACTGCAATGGTGGATAATAAGTCTGAGCAGGTAACAGCAGATGAGTTGATTACACAGATACTGGATAGACAAACTGCAATAGTGAATAATCAGTGAGCAGTTAACTGTAGATGAATTAATAAAACAGTCACTGGATAAACAAACTTCAATGGAGAATGATACAAACCAGGAAACAAACAGATCTAAGAACAACAAACAAGGCTTAGGAGAAGAGTGATAAACACTGAACTGGCAGCAAGAGCTGAAAGGCAGGGAGGGCTTAAGTAGGACTGCTTACATCATCATTCCATGCCCACCAGTAACCAGAAGAGGAGACCGGACCCCACGGCACCCGTGACTGCGGCAACAACGGCGGGCATGCACACGAGGACCCAGCTTGACAGTGATGCCTGAGCGTGAACGCCAGCATGCGCCTACACGCAGAGCCTCTGGTTAAGGCAGGACTGGAGCCATAACATTGCCCCCCCCGACGGGCAACCTCCGGGTGCCCTTCAACATTGGTTTTTCAGGGTGTTTTGCGTGCAAATCCTTAATTAAGCGAGGAGCATGGACCTGTTCTGCAGGTTCTCAAGAGTTTTCTTCAGAACCGAAACCTTTCCACTTGACCAGGTACCTCAATTTTCCTGCTGAGAATTCGGCATCCAAAATAGTCTCCACTTCATACTCCTCCTTATCTTTAACCAAAACCGGCGGTGGTGGAGGAGTAAGGTCAGATGAGGAGCTAGAAACATACTTTTTAAAAAAGAAATATGAAACACTGGATGTACTTTTAAAGATTTAGATAGGTGTAGTTTAAAAGCAACTTCATTGATGCATTTTTTAATAAGAAAAGGTCCGATGAAGCAAGGACCCAACTTGGTTGAGGGAACTTTAAGTTTCATATTCCATGTGGACAACTTGACAAATTCACGTACTCAATGAATCCCTCCTCAATTTGTTAGCTGACCTGCGAGCCAGTTCTTGAGCCTGAAGGACCAAGGACCTTAACTCGACTGCATTTTGTTTCAACAGCTCTAGTCGGGTTTGGAGATCCAAAATGGGAGTTGTTGATGAATTGTCAGAAAGGAAGGTTGGGTTATAACCGTAATTTGCATAGAACGGTGAACATTTGATAGAAGAATGGATCACATTATTATATGCGAACTCGGCCAGTGGTAAAAAGGAAGCCCAACCCTCCTGAGAGGTGGAAGAACAACAACAAAGATATTGATCAAGTGTTTGATTAGTCCTTTCTGTCTGCCCATTGGACTGTGGATGATATCCTGAAGAAAAAGAGTTGTGTATCTGTAAGGATCTACATAGTTCCTTCCGAAACCTAGAGGTGAATTGTAAACCTCTATCTGATACAATATCATCAGGCATTCCATGTAACCTTACAATGTCTTTGATGAAGACCTCAGCCGTTAATGCTGCTGAAGGGACTCCTTTTAGTTGAATAAAATGAGCCATTTTAATTAGCCGGTCAACCACTACAAAGATTGTATTAAATCCCTTGGACTTGGGTAGTTCGACAATGAAATCCATACTTATCATGCCCCAAGGGCAGCTAGGGAGAGGCAGAGGACACAACAACCCATGTGGTCTTTGTTTGGGTGTTTTAAATCTAGCACAGGTTATACAAGAAAAAATTTAACTTTTACAATCTTTAATCATGCTGGGCCAAAAAAATGTCTTCATAACCGGTCGAAGGTTTTATGGAACCCAAAGTGGCCGGCCAAAGAATGACTATGCCAATAATGTAGCACAGAAGGTCTCGCTGATTCAGGAACGAATATCTTATTCTTGTGATTAATGAACCCATCCTGGGAAAGAGGATATTTTAAGGAAGACTGGACAGTAGCTTCTTTAATGGTTTTAGCAACATTAGTATGTAAAAGTAAGAAGTTGGGTTTAGAAAGGATCGTGTCAGACTGATTAGATGTACTGTCTTCAGAACGTAATGTGGAAGTTGAATCTGGTGAAGAAAAGAGCCCACCTGGCTTGGTGCGGCCTTAACATTTTTGCTGTCTGTAAATATTCAAGATTCTTGTGGTCTGCAAAAATAACAATTGGGTGATTGGCACCTTCCAGTAAATACTGCCATTCCTCTAAGGCTGATATAATGGCTAACTCCCGATCTCCTACATCATAGTTTCTTTTAGAAACTGAAAGTTTTCTTGAAAAGAAAGCAACCGGATAAAGTAAAGTCTTGGGACCGACCCGTGGTGACAGTATTGCTCCTAGGGCTGACTCAGATGCATCGACTTCTAAAATGAAGGGAAGAGATGGATCGGGATGAATTAAAACAGGAGCAGAAGTGAAAACTATTTTCAATTTTTCAAAGGCCAGTTGAGCATTCTGTGTCCAATGGAATGGAATATGAGTCCTAGTTAGTTGAGGTAATGGGAGAATGTTGGTGGAAAAGTTCTTAATGAATCTACGATAAAAATTAGCGAATCCAATAAATTTTTGAACCTGTTTGCGAGTAGATAGAGTAGGCCACTCTGAGGAAACCTTCAGAGGATCCATGGTCAATCCTAGTGATGAAATGATATATCCTAGGAAAGGGATAGAGCTCTTTTCAAACTCATACTTTTCCAGTTTGGCATATAACCCATGGACTCTAAGACGGGATAACACCTTCTAACTTGAATACGATGTTATTCTAAACTAGAAGAAAAGATTAGTATATCATTAAGGTATACTGCTAAGAAGTCGTTCACAAAATCACAAAAGATGTCATTCACAAAATGCTGGAACGTTGCAGGGGCATTGCATAAGCCGAAAGGCATAACTAAGTATTCGAAGTGTCCATACCTAGAGCGAAATCCGGTTTCCACTCATTTCCCTCTTTTATCCTAATTAAATTGTAGGCCCCTCGAAGATCTAGCTTGGTAAAAATTGTGGCTGACCTCAGTTGCTGGAACAATTCTGGGAAGAGTATATCTGTTTTTAACTGATGTTATTAAGGGCTCTGAAATCAATACAAGGACGAAGAGTGTCATCTTTTTTTTCGACAAAAAATATGCCAGCTCCGGCCAGAGATGTAGAATGCCGTATGAAACCCTTTTGTATGGTAAGTTTTCTTCTATGTACTCTTTAAACCCCTTTTGTTCTGGTTCGGATAAAGGGTATACTCGACCAAAATGGATCTGTGCTCCTGGTAACAATCAGGAAAAGTCTTTGTAAACATCAGAAATGGATCTGTGCTCCTGGTAACAATCAGGAAAAGTCTTTGTAAACATCAGAAAAGTCTTTGTAAGAAGATGGTAGAATGACTTTGGAAAGAACCTCCTTTACACCAAGCAATGAAGAGATAAAACAAGATTGTTGACAATGTTGAGAAGGAAAAGAAATCTCTCCTCAGAACCAGTTTATTAAGGGATTATGTGTTTTCAATCAAGGCATGCCTAAAATAACAGGAAACAAAGAAAAAGACAATACATCAAAACAAATAAATTCAGTATGATGGTTATTCTTGACTTATACAGGAACAGTTTCTCAGAGAATAGGGCCTGAAGAAGATTTAGATCCATCATCCAGGTGAATGAATAGAGGAGTAGATTTTAGACGAGTAGGAATATCATAGTCTTTGGCAAAGGATTCTAGCATGAAACAGCTACAGGCTCTAGAATCAATAACGACTTGAGCTTCGAAGGTTTAGCCGGTTCCCTGCAATGACATATTAATAGAAAGGTAGGACATGGTAACAGGACTAGAAGAAGAGGAGTAAATATTCTTACTCATGGGTCTAATTGGGAAGTTATGCAGAAGTTGGCCGGACTTTCCACAAGCACAAATTCAACTGACGTCTTCGGAAACGTTCCTCAGGAGAAAGGGAAGGACTGGAGAAGCCCAGTTGCATGGGAACAGGGTCAGTAGGAGTTAAATAAGAAAATGATTTTGTGAAGACTGGATTAGCTCCGATCCTTTCTAACTTTCTTTCTCTCAGGCGTCTATCGATCTGAACAGACAAGTTTATTAGATGTTTCAGTGTTTCTGGTATGCCTACACGGGCCAATTCGTCCTTAAGAGTTTCAGATAGACCAACTCTATACTGATGTTTAAGAGCCACATCATTCCACTGGGTCTCTGCACTGACACTGCGAAAATCCGCCACATAGTCCTCTACTGGTCTTTTCCCTTGAGAGAGTTTGCACAGAGTTAATTCAGCAGAGGCGGCTTTTCTAGGATCATCATAAATTTCTCCAAGTGCTAAAAAGAAAGTGTCCACGGAAGCTATGGCTGGCCCATCTTGTTCCAATAAATGGAGTGCCCAAGCTTGAAGTTCATCTTGAAGGAGAGAAATAATGAAGCCCACTTCTTCCTCAGAAAAACTTCTTGGGCGCAAGGAAAAATAAAGTCCATAAGAACTCTTGAATTGACTAAACTCCCTGGAAAATCTGTCAGGCAGAGGGACCTTAGGCTCCGAAGCAACCCCTTGATAAATGTGAGGACCCCCAGGAGTCATAGTCTTTAACTGAGCATCAAGTTGAAAATACCCTTGTCGTGTCTTCTGTAGGGCTTCTGTAGTTTGGCAACTTGTCTATATAAATCTTCTGCTAGACTGAGCTCTCCAATGGAAATCATACTGGCTGCCAGTTAGTGTTATAATCTTCTGGAAAGGAAAACTATAAGGCTCCCTCTGGATGCGGAGTCTAAGCACCTGCCGGTCTTCCCCAGAGCCTCTGATGGTGAGGATGTTGTGCAGCAAGCATTTACCAGGTCGCAGCTCCAGAGGAAACCCCACAAGAATTGATCCCACAATGTGGAGAAGGAAGCTGGCAAGACGAACAGACAGGCAGAAGGCAAACAGACTACAAATATGGATGGTGAATCTAAGCGGGTAACAGCAGAAGAGTAGGTAAATCGGATACTGAGTAAACAAACTGCAATGGTGGATAATGATTCAGAACAGAAACAGCAGATGAGTTGATTACACAGATACTGGATAGACAAACTGCAATGGTGAATGATGAGTGAGCAGTTAACAGCAGATGAATTGATTAAACAGTCACTGGATGAAATAATAGCAATGGTGAATGGTCAGTGAGCAGTTAACAGCAGATGAATTGGTTAAACAGTCACTGGACGAACAAACTGCATCCACGCCTGAGCGGCAATCCAGCGTTAAGGCAGGACTGCAGCCATAACAACCGCGTTACCCTGATGCCGTAAACCTTGCCACTGCCCTGATTCATTCAGTCATAATACTGCATCCAGGTGTTATACTATAACTCTGCTGTGTTTTACTGACATTAAAATTCAGTGTGAATCCAAATTTGGTGTTTTTTCATTGCATAAAACGATTCCAGATATACTGTTTAACAAGGATGCCTGGTGTTTTAATCAGAAATGCTTGCAATTTCATAGCACCCCTGTTAATATTTTTTTAAGCAAAGATCTCCATGTTGCAGGCTAAGTAATCCAGCCTTAAAAAATAGTCTTTATCTGACTGAATCTCTAATTAAAAATGAAATAAAAATGAAAAGCTATGCAGCAAATATATTTTGATTTTGTATTTTAATACATTGTTTGATCAGGAGCCCAGAGAGATATTGGGCAAATATGATGTATGCTTTTAGAAGCAAATGATTCCGACAGCTAAATTAATTACATATGGCAGAAAGGAGATATGACCAGCAGACAGATCTTTACTAAATTAAGAATAAGCCAAAAAGAAGAACAAAAAGCTTTTTCAAACCCTAGGCACTGCGCTCCTCTAACTGAATTTATAATAGTTAAATGAATGTAGGACTAAAACTGATTGATAGTGAAATTAAATTAATCTTGCTTGACAGATAAAATTTTAACTGATGCATGAACTTTATGAAAAAAATGTCACAATACAAGACCTTTCATATATGACTGAGCTGTATTATAGAGTTATTGTTAATTTTGAATTTTGTGTTAACAGATTTCAAGATTTATTTGCATAATATTATTTTTTGTTTCACTTATCAGGCAGGCATTGCAGAAACAATTAAGTGTTTTTTTATTGTTTCATTGTGTGTGAGCTATGTGCTTGGATTGTAAGCTCTTTGGCAGGGCTTGGATAAAATGGATAAAATTAATGTAACAGGCTGCAGAATTCAGTGCTATATATGAAAATAAAAACATTCATACATACATATGTAGTGAAGCTGGGGATGCTTCCCTGCAACTCATCCTGTATCATAGCGATTTTAAGATGCCTAGACGTGGAAGTGAGGGGTAGGAGACAAGTGAGGGGTAGGAGCCAAGTTACCACTAAGTTTGTGAGTTAGGAAG
Organism: Hymenochirus boettgeri; assembly: GCA_019447015.1. Lineage (NCBI taxonomy): Eukaryota > Metazoa > Chordata > Amphibia > Anura > Pipidae > Hymenochirus > Hymenochirus boettgeri. The sequence goes on from CM033474.1 coordinate 142,785,742, forward strand.
TGAGGTGGAAGTAAAGAGAGAACTAGTGAGAGATAAAATCAGGCTACAGTATGATAAAGGTGTAAACAGAAAGAAGCAAACTGTTTTCTCTCAAGCACTAAATTTCAGCATCGATGTATTAGTTTTTGGTTCTGCAACACTCACTCCTGGCTGGCAGATTGTATGGTTACAAACTTGATATCTGCCTTAAAAAAACTTTTCCATTCTGTTTAGTGGAATAAAGTGAATACAGAGCAATTACTTGAAGTTTCCAGGGAGTCTGTCTCAATCCTGGGTGAAGGCACGCCAATGTGTTACTCCTGCTCTCTCATATAGCGGAGACACAGGACTCCTGTAGCACCAAACTTCTATTCTGTGTAACCAGAGGGCTACATTTGGAGGCACTGCTGAGATATGAAGTAGGAGTAAATCGCAAATATGCCATTACTTACCCGAGCAGAGGTTTACGGTTGGGCATTAAAGCAAAATGCTAACCCTAAACACACCTTTGCAGTTAATCGTGTACCACCAGAGGTTACGCTTGAAATGATAGAAAGTACCATGGCTAGTTATAGACACTTGGCCTCTGCATGCTTACTAGCAGATGATGGGTCTGCAGTGGAAGGTTGTGCCAGCCTCCTGACTAAAGTTGATTATGCACTAAATGAGCATTGGGTACCATATGTTCTATTTCCCCAGAGCAGCTTATTAATGGGATGCCCTTTGATTTACCCAACCTTTAGCTCCTGTTGCTGTGAGGAGGAGAGTGCTACCACCAACCCCTTCCAAGCTGGGATCCACAATACAGCAACAATATACTATAACTTAAAATAGTGGAGCCAAAAATACCAATATTTCAGAGTATTGCAGTTAAGCCATTACAAAAAGCTAAAGACATTTCCTGGAATAAAGCTTGTTCCCACTGGAGAAGAGGGATTTCAGATCTGGAACGATGCTGCATTACAAGTGCTGGACAAATGGGCTTGTTATGTGCAGACCAAAATACAGCAAATTATGCAGCACCTGTGTCCACCTGCAGCTAACAGTGTTTTAAATTTTAAAGCAAACCAGAGATGTTACGGCTATGGAGATATTTGACATTCTGAACGCAGCTTATGGAAAAAATGATGATCCAGACCAGCTTTTGGCTGATTTTAAGATAATGAAGCAAAAGCCTACAGAGGATGTTTCTGCATTTGCACTTTCCTACACCAAAACACAATTCTAATGTTCCTTCCAAAAAGGAAAGTATAACTACTAAAAAGGAGACACTAACTAGAGTCACTACTAAAAGTGTTTGTATGGGGCTCAAATAGACACAAGGTGAGCTGGGAAACACTCAAAAGACCCACACACCTGGGAGGACTAGCTATACCTGACTATAATCTCTATTACATGGCCTCCCAGTTATCACATATGCATCACTGGTACAATACAGAACCAATCAGAACACTGGAAATTATGGGAATACCACATGCAACTAAATACCCAGACCCACTTTACCTAACTGCTAGAGGCCAGAAGGGGACAAAAACACACACTCCTAAACCAGGCACTGAGTATATGGGATCTGGCCTTCAAAAAACTGAAAATCCCTACTCTCTACAAACAAACCCCATTGTGGGGAAACAAAAACCTCCCTGAGTTCCTCACCATTCCACCCAGTGGTTCAATTTTGGAATTTACCAACTATCACACATAGTACATGATAACACACTGAAAACCTTTGATCAGCTCAGAGAAGAAGTCCACCTCCCAAACCATATGTTTTTCCGCTACCTCCAAATCAGGCATGCCCTCCAGACTCAATTCAAACATCAAACTACCAGAATTAGTTACCAACCCACTGCCAGGAACCCTAAGTCAAAAATCTTCAATCAAACTAACTTCCAAACTCTACCAAGCCCTCCACACACCTGCTACACAACAAAAATCACAAACTCAGACCAATAGATACAGAGGAATGGGATGAGATACTAGACTCATGTAAAAGTGTCTCCTCAAAAGCCACCGACAGATTCACACCAATATGTTAAAAACAGAGCTTACTTAACCCCACAACAAATCTGTGGAGCTGTTGGGAAATGTCCCCCAAGCCAGGCAAAAAAAAAGTATATAGATTGATTAGTGAAGCTTATATGTAAATGTACATCCTAATGGACAAAACACCTTAAAAAAGAAAACTGCTTAATTTTGAAGAATGCTTTCAGATGAGAAATAAAACAAACAAATGAAACGGTTTAGTAGTATAACAATGTTTTATTAAGTTTAACTGTACTGTTATTATTAAAGGGCATGTCCACCCCCCAAACTAAAATTTTACCAACTACTGGCCCCACTAAAAAAAAAAATCCTTACCTTACATCCCTGCTCCTTGTGGTTGTCCTGTTCTGCCTCTTCAAAGTGCAGGAAACTGCTGGGTAGGAGCTGTCAGTGCCTCATCCTGTTTCTGTAGCTTGGCTAGCCTTATCAAGGTATGAGGCATGCTCAGTAGAGCCCTTTCCCCCCTCTCCCTCCCTCCTTCCCGATCCCACTGTGGCTGGCAGTAGTGTACCTTTAAAAGCTTGTGCCACAATGCAGGGGATACCCTCCCACCCCTATCCGCTCTATTACTTCACTATCACTTCCCTTCTTTACTACCCCTTCTTGTTCCAGCGCCGTTTTCATTAATGGCAGCCGCGGCTGCCGGTCCGGCCCCCTGCTTGCAGTTCCGGCAGGCAGGGGAGCTGGACCAGAACAGCGGAGGATCGAGGATGTGTAAGTAAAGAAGGAGAGCGATTTTGAAGTTGAATATATAGCGGTTGGGGGTGGGATGATATACACTACATTGTGTAAAAAGTTTTTAGAAGGGGTGGACATGCCCTTTAATTTATTATACCCTTAATGCCTATATTATTACAAATGCAACAAACCTTATATAAAAAATATATATATTTGTTATATGTGTCATATGTTTAACATATGTACTATTTTACTTTTGCCTCAATAAAGTTCCTCCCTAGGGAGGGGATATAAAAAAAAAAAAGGAGACACTATATTTTCCTCAGACTCCAAAGTTATATCAACTAGACTGGGTTTGGCAAGCAGGGACACTTTATTAGAGATTGCACTGAAAAAGATGCTTCAGTGACCGTGCAAAATGTCCTGCAGGAAGCATGGAAATCTGGTATGCCCCAAGTACCTTATGCACATTCTTTTAGATGGGTATCCAGAGAAAGCTCTATTTGGCACTGGATCACAAGTTATTGTTATTTATAGTAGTCACTATCAGAAAATGTTAGTGTACAAACCCCTGCAGCCTGTTTAGGGGTTAGAACTATGGGGCCTGAACCAGAAAGCTTATCCCGTGCTTGGCTGGATAAAAGTGACTGTACTTGTTAAGGGGTCTGTTGATAGAACATTTCAACTTAAAGAAGCAGAAGCTAAGCAGGGCGATGCACCAACGGGCGCACCGCTCCTGCTTTGGAGTTTAAGTCACGCTAACTAATTTTATATCTGTTGAAGTAGAACATTTCCAGGTAGGGATTTTACAAGCGCCGCTGTCGGCATATAACATCGGCGCTTGGTGCATCGCCCTGATAGTTTGCCCTGATACTGGAGATCCTAATGCTGTTCCTTTTAAAACTGGGTACAAATGTTTTTGACGTACAGTATGCCATGCAAATAACTATGGCAATGACAGGGGCCACTCCCTTCTAATGAGAAGTCAAATGATATTTGCATCACCTTTTTTATTACTTATCAGTATGGACTGTTGCAACACATTGCTGCTCACACTGTTGAGCTCCCTCCTGGGGGCATCAGAACTGTAAGAGCATTGGCAGATGTGAAACCAGAAATGGTTCGAAAAGGAAAATTTATTCTGATTGAAACCTGCCCTGATTCTGTGACCCGGAAGGGGTGGAAAGTTGTTCCTGAGCTGAAGGTCTGGAAAAATACCAACTACTGTTTTAGTGACTATACAAAACCTCTCTCTTCATCCTGTAATTACTGTATTAAGCCTAAGGAGGAGTTGGCCTACTGTCATCCAGTGCAGGAGATTAATAGATCAATAGAGGTCCAGTCTTCTCACGTATATGTGCCTCTGTCTGATTTACCACTGATTTCAAATATTCTCCAGTTCCTGAGGAGTGGAAGCAGAGTCTGATTAGGGGGCTGCAAGCATGTAAGCAAGTCTTTTCTATTAATGAGATGGATGTAGGATGTGCTAAAAACTCACAACACTACTCGATTAGCCAATTCTACTCCTTTCAAGGAACAGCTAAGAAGATCTCAAACATACTCTAATAGAAATGATAGAGAGAAGAATTATTGTGGAAAGCTGAAGTCCCTATGCATCTCCAATAGTTACAGAAAGAAAGAAGGATGGGGCAATTCGCCTGTGTGTAGATTGCCACACTTTAAACAGATGCACAGTACCCGATCAGTACATCTTACCACGAATCGAAGAGACATTAGAAACACTCAATGGTAGTAAATGGTTTACTGTAATGGATTTACGCTCTTGTTATTTTCAAGTCCCAATGGTACCTGAAGAACAGGAAAAACTGTTTTTATCTGCCCCTTGGGATTTTATCAGTTTACTAGAATGCTACAAAGTATCAGTGGGGCCCCAGCTACTTTCCAAAGACTTATGGAAAAAGTTTTAGGCAACCTGTCTCCTCAAAACTGCCTAGGGTATCTGCATGATATAATTGTATTTGGTGCTACACTAGAGGAACAGAAGGGGAGCTTAATGGAAGTGATTGAACATTTAATTGCATTAATTGCAGAAGGACTAAAATAGACAATAGACAAATGTAGGTTTTACAGTTCCTCAGTTACCTATGTAGACCATGTGTCTTTCTGCTGAAGGTATAGGAACTGATCCTTTGAAAATAGAAGCAGAAGTAACTTGGCCAAGACCACAAAATATCACAGAGCTTTTTGGGGTTTTGTGGCTATTATAGACAATTTGTAGAGGGTTATGCAGGTTATGCCTATCCTCTAAATTAACTTCTGAAATTTACTTGTGTGTTATAAAAATGCCAAACAGATGGCTAAGATTCCCTTTGGAGAGAAATGGATAGCAGCATGTGAAGAAGCATTCAATGAACTAAAGAAAATGCTCACTGATGCACCTGTTTTAGCATATGCTATTCCCCAAATGCCTTATATTCTGCATATTGATTCTAGTTATCAAGGACTGGGAAGACCTTATCAAGACTTGGTCTGCCTTCTCTTGAAACAGAGGACGAATAGGAAGGAATACCTATCACTGGCATAAAGACCTACTGTGCTACAGCAGCTGTTGTAGCAAATAGGGTAGTAAAGAGTAGTAGATTGAGAGTTGAGAGTATAAGATTCCACTGGTGTAGGCCCAGATGCAATTCCTCCTCTTTACTGTTATACAGTGGGTCATGGAAATTGAAGAGATGATTCAAAGTCAGAAAGTTGATCCTCTGATAGGGCCATTATGGAGGGTTGTCAAAGCCAGAAAACATGCACTGCTTAAATAAACTTTAGGGGTATATGAATACTTCCTGCATGACTGGGAATAATTTCATATAAAATATGGACTGTTATACCGGGTGACACCATATCATGGTCAGCCGGTGTGATGGAAATTAGTATTACCCCAGGAATTGCGAAACATGGTGTTTAGAAGTCTGCATGACAACCATGGCCATCTCGGAGTTATGGGCTGGTTCAAAACCGATTTTTCTGTAAGAAATGCTTATGATGTCTGCAAAGGGCTGCTCCAATAGGTCACTTAAAAAGCTCAGAGCCCATGAAATTAGTGAGCATGAATTTCCTTTGTATTGTCCTGGTAGTTACTGACCATTTTATCCGATATGCTCAAGCTTTTCCTACCACAGATCAAGAGGCCTGCACAGTTGCTGAGGTATTATGGGAAAAGAATTTCATCCATTATGGACTGTCTAGTAGACTGCACTCTGATCAAGGCAGAGACTTTGAGAGCCGATTACTTAGAGAGCTTTTGCAGTTGCTAAAAATTAAAAAGAGTCAGACTACTCCCTATCATCCTGAAGAGATGCTCTTCCTGAGAAATTTACTAGAGCATTATTGGCTATGTTAAGCACTTTGCCAGCAGTAGAAAAGCAGACATGGAGAAAGCATGTGGAGGCTATGGTGCATGCCTATAATAGCACCCAACATGACAACACCGGTTTCTCCCCACAATTGCCAATTAACATACAGCTATGGGTTTCCACAGATGGACAGAGTCACAGAGATTTGTTTCCTGTCTGAAAGAAAGTTTGAAGGCAGCATATCACTTAGCTGAGGTGAATGTAATCAAGATGAATACCAGTTATAAGTGAAGATATGATCCTAAAGTCAAATACAGTGAATTGCTACCAGGGGCCAAAGTACTACTGAGGAATTTAGGAAAACTTGGTAAACATAAGCTTGCTGACCATTGGAGGCCTGAGGTATCAATCTTAGTGCCTCACGTTATTTATCCCATAGAGCTTTTTATGGAACTATTTGGACTTAGCTTTTTATTTCTGTGGGTTTATGTGTGGGGTTTCTTCTCGGCCACCAGGAACGCTTCCGTGTATTATAATAAAAAGTCCTCCAAGTGAAACTTCTCCCAACAAATCCAGTTAATGTTTGGTGTATTTCCCACATGATGGCGCACCATGTCACAAGTTATAATGGAGCAGCACAGAGGTCAAACATTGAATCCTATTCAGATTTCAAAAAAGAAATTCTCAAAAAAGAGGGTGTACATGCAGAAGCCTACAAACAGTGACCAACTCCTAGCACCACGGCGTGAATGGATCATTATCAGCTATATTTGGCCCAGTTGCTGGTATCCAGCATGCCACAGTAGATAGGAAGTAGTTAGGAAGATAAAAATAAGATAAAGGGTCAACACAATAAATGCGTACTCTGTGTAAATTGTATTTATATAAATAAATGTCAGTAGAAAAGCCAATAAAAGCATTTAAAACTGATAACATTGTTTTTTTTTCACTATACCATCAAGGCATGTAAAAAAAAGTTTAAAATGCTGAGAAATCTAAAAATGTAATTTATAAAGTTTATGGATGGGTCATCATCCGTATACCTCTGAACTGGAAACCAAAGCTTACTGTTTAGTATCCATATGTAAATACAAAAAATATGCTTGGTAAAAAGACATACAGACATTTTTATATCAACTGGCACTGGCTACTAACATTGTTAGTAGCATAAGAATCAATGTAATGTATTATGTCATTTTAAATATCATATATTCAGAAAATTCCTGAAAGTGGTTTACAAAATATAAATTTTCATCATAAAATCAGCTTCTAAACTTAAAGGGAGACTCTAAAAGTTCTTACTGTTCAAAAAAAGTGCAAATTTTGCCCCAACCAATCAGATGTTAGCTTTCAAATTTTAAATAAGATCTGATTGGTTGGGGCAAATTAGCACCATTTTAAACGATAAGAACTTATATTGAATCTCCCTGTCAGTTGCTGGGAAAATGTTAAGTTATAATACTGTGCAACAGCTGGTTACTGAAACGTATCAAACAATTGTTGTATTTATAAAATGCTAAAATGTTATAAAATTCATACTCCATATGATTGTTTTGTAATTTTTTTATTTTTTTAATCATTTGAGTTAGGAATACTTGTTCAGCAGCAGGTGTTCCTATAAGATCAATTGCATGTTACTTAGCTATTGCTATAAAAGATATTGTAAGGAATAACTATCCTGAATGTATTTTATATCTATAGACACCAGCTGCCTGTGTCAGCTGCACTGCTATCTTCTTTATGCTTATTAAATACACGACTTTTACAAGTTTCTCCCTATATTAACTGTCAATATATCTACTGAGAATGTTTTTTTATATACAAAAAAACACAAATCAAAGAAATAAAAATATTAGCTGAAAACCTAAAATTAAATAAATTCCATTTGATTTGCAGCTTGCCGCAGATATAAAATAAAAATGAATGCAGTGGTAATGATTTCTCAACTCTAACTATCTTTTCTTAGTACAGGGATTGCAGAACTGTTCTACTTATTGACCACAAGAGGGCAATAAAGTATAATGTGCCTTATAAATAGCCATTTATGTTTGACTCAAGAAAGGAGAGGAAGAGAGAAATGAGCATGGCAAATCAGTTCGGTGCTGGACTCTTTGTTAGTGCCTTACAATATGAGCAAAAAATCCAAGGGATAAATATTTTCTTGCTTCAGTACTCTCAGCTATTTTGTTACATGGTTCAGAAGGCAGACTGCTACTTGGAACTAAGTTACACATCACAGTACCTTGAATTGACTGGCTAAGCAGCACAATATTCCACAAGGACAAAAAAAACATCAAACCTTTCAGAGCACCTAACATTACATTAAATAATGAGAAGGCTTCTATAGACATGGGAATCCTGAGAATACAATGTATGGCTGCTTAAAGAAAGTGCACAAAATCAGGCACGCTATCTAAACAGAATCTATGGGTAAGTGTGTCTTCAAGTTTTCTAATATATTTTCTACTTTGTGTCTAAAATGTTTATTCATTAATGTTAATTAATGTTTATATGATTCATAAGTTAATGAAATTGGAAAAGGAAGCAAATTTTATTTTGTCTTTATTTTTAAATATGTATTTGCTAATCTGAATATTAAAGTCTTTCTGTTCATTGCTGCTTCTTTTTCTTTAAAGAGAGATTCATTTGCCCTAGTAGTTTGACTGAAACTGAGTAAATGAGTTTAAATGTACAATGATGTTTTAAGAGGTTTGTGCAAGCCATTTGGCTTACCAGTAAATGATACAGAGTAATTTATTTGCTTACCTGTGCATGACCAAAATGAACTGACTGCATTAACGAGATGTATTCCACCAAATCCTAGAAGCATGCATCTTAGTTTCCTTAAATACCATGTTAGTTGATGAAGCACACATCTTATACATGCTTAGTAAATGACGGGCTTTGCTTCCAAGTTAAGTCACTTTAAAATAAGTATGGAAAAGGCTTCTGCAGTTTTGCAGAAGGGGGGTGGGTAAAAATAGCTATCTTGCTTGAAAACCATGTCTTTAAGACAAAAGAAAATGATGGTGAAAGTGAAATTGAATGTATTTTGAATTAGGGTGGGTCACAAACTGGAGCAAACTAATCAGCAATCAAGTTATAACTTAATATATTTATAATAACAATAACATTTATATATTTAGGGTCATGCTGTCCTAATTATTTTTGTTGAGTTCATATGGCAAGAATTTGTTAAACAATTTAAGATAGAGAGATTTTAATTTTCATTGGCAAAATATATGTTTCTAAATGCAGCCAAAAAATGCAAGCAAAAAAACAAAACCCATATCTGGATCATCACCAACTGACCATACTTCCATGTACCAAGGGATGCAGGTAAGTACATTCTGCTCTCAAGATCATAGAATTAATATGAAGATAGTATCTTCTTATTGCCATAAATTCAGAAATATGATGACTCAGATGATTAAGTGTTTACAATATTAGCTATATTAATAATATAATAATTAATAATATAATAACAGTCTACATTTAAAAAAAAAACTCACACCATTTACTCAGGCAAAAAGGTCATGGGTTCATTCTTCTAACTTTTAACTTTAAGGGCAGCTCTGCAATTGAAAATTTTCCTATGAAACTCATCCATTCCATCAATTGTCATCATAAATATATTTAGCATTAAAGGAGAAATATTATAAATATGCTTGTTTGTTATGTTAAGGATGTTCAGCATTAGATTTTATTAGTCTGTTTACACCCCCTCGTTGCCTCCACATTATCTGAAATATCCCTGGGCACAAGCAATTTTGGTTCAGAAAAAACACAAGGTTTGTTTTATATGATAAGGTTTAATGAAAGATCCATCAAGGTGCAATGACCATAATGTCATTAAGTAATGTCAGTTTCAGTACAAAGTTTTGCATCATGGGTCGGGCCGCAATTGCATGTGCTTGATAGAACAGTATATGATTGTTTTTTTTGCAATGCATACGTCTCCCTCCAGCACTTAACACCCATTCCATTGTATCTGTAAGTTACCCACCTAACTAGATTGTAAGCTCTACGGGGCAGGGACCTCCTTTCCTCTTGTGGCAAAGCTTTAGCACTTATATTTATATAATGTGTATATTTATATAATGAACTATTTAGCAATTTATCCCCCTTGTATGTATTGTATTTTGTTACTGTACAGCGCTGCGTCCACAAGTGGTGCTTTATAAATAAACTATACATACATACATACATACATACATACATACAAGAAGCTTAAGGCTGTTGTAAATAACCTTTTGTCCTTGTTTTCTTCTTTTTATTTTTTTTTTTACGAAGGGGCTAGAGCGACATATATACCTAGATTGTGCGACTGGAACTCAAAAGGCTAATTTAGTTCTCAGTGACAATAACAATATATTCCTGAAAATGCCAAAGTTACACTGCCTCACAATCATTCGTTGGCAAGCTGAATTGCGGCCATGATTTATCTAACAGTGAGTCTGTGCACAGTAGATTCCTCTTTGTAGTAGATGTGGATCCAGGTTTGCAATTAATTTTATATGTATATCCCGGAAAGTTAAATATTGTACTTAAAAAAGTAGGGGGGGAAAAGAGGAAGTGTTTTTAATGTTAGACTTAATGTTGTAATTAGCCATATTTTTGCAATGTATATTGTAAATGTACCTTGACTGCATTGAAAATTGCTCATAATATATATTCATTATATATATATATATATTTATTTATTTTTCACGTAAAACATTAAAAGTTAGCCATATTTATGCAATGTATATTGTAAATGTACCTTGACTGCATTGAGTACAACATAAAAAAAAGTTGCACTGGGAAAAACATTTCAACTACCAACATTTTGAGGTACACCTCAGGCTTTCTGAAAGCATACCAATGTGCCCCTTTGAAAATCCATGCATTCGATACATTTTAAAATACAATGGGAATTAATTACCTGTGAGCTTTAGATTAGATTGGTATAGCATCTTCTTTTGGTTAATGGCCTGGTCTAGAATCCTATCTAGTTATCTTCAATGATAATGGAAAATATCGAAGACATATTTTCTTTTTGATTTAGCAATTTTTTTTTGACACATCTGTACTACAATATTTAATTTTAATGCTACTTGGGGAGTGCATCCAGACTTTTTATTAGCTGCCTAAAGAGATTCTCTGCAAGATTCTTCAGTATTTAGGTGTTTAGAGAACATTAGGTACAATTCAGATGCAAGTCATACTGTTACCTTATGTCTATTATGAAGTGTTATACATGTTCCAAAATTTTGGGCAGATCAACCATCATAACAGGTTTCTGATTGGCTCAAATATCACAATTAAAGTTTGTCTGTGACTGTTCGATCAGAAAGTAAAGTAAAATTTGTCCAATAGTGCTGTCTTTATTGGACCAAATGATCGATTGCAACAAAGTTTTTTTGGATAGAGTACACTTGCTGCCAACTGACAATATTTTGGCCTGGCCATTGAGGCAAAAGCTGCAATCAGTCTGGGTCTGATTGGCCCATATGTATCCAACCTAAGGCCTGAAGAGAGGAGTTCATAAATTAGCTAATATTAAGTTAGGCTACTTTAGTTTTGCTCTGGATGCACATTATTTAGAATGTTTAATTTATGGTTTTATTCACAGATTAATATTGCAAGCAACATGGAGCTGCTTGTTGTGCTAATTTTATTGTGACATTCAATGTTCACCTTACATTAAATAAAATGAACAGAGCATGTTCGAAAAGCAGTGCCAGTGCAAGAATAATGACATATAGCTCACTCAAATTGCAAGACTAAAGCATTACCCATTAGAGCAATAAAATGCCCCAGTATTTTCAGTTTGTATTATAATCCTCTACATTGAGGCAATTAATGCCAAACAAGAAATAAGTATAGCATAATATGATTAAATTCATATTTTATTTATAGAATGAACACTGTGCTAATGCAGTAACTGATTTCCCTTTGCCTTTCCTCACGGTCAGTGTCTCTGACAAACATTAACTTGGTTTTCTGACAAACATCCGATGTCTGACAAAAACTAAATATGTTAATGAAGAGGAGGGCAAACAGGGAGGAGTTCACTAATGTCTCTTTAAGCTGAAAACATGGACGGATTCGGTAATATAGATATAAGCAAGATCTGCAATACTGTATATTATAAAAAATCAGATTCCACGCTCTATTCATGTGATCTGACACCTCTTTACAAACTCACAAAATAGAATCCTAGTGCGTATCTTGTTCAATTTGTATTGCTTACATTCCCATTCTAATGCTACTTTAAAAGCTTGCCCTTCTCTATGAATAAATTAAAGCAATTAGTTAAATAACTTGGCAAATTTATTTAAAGCTTAGCTACTACTCCAATGTTCGCTTTCTTTACCTGGGTCTTACACTTACTGCTGCTCTTGTCAGCTCTTGTCAGCAGTCTAATATCACACTATATTTGTGTACAATTGAAGCTATTCTTATTGTAAAACTGCTAAATTGTTTTCTTTCTTTATTTTACAAACCAGTAATCGCATGTTCGACAAGAGATGTCACATATTTTGTCGAACATCCGATTACTGGTTCGTAAAATAAAGAAAGAAAACAATTTAGCAGTTTTACACAATAAAAATGATTAATGGGAAAAAAATAACTGTAGAAAAAAATGAGACTGTAACTCAACTGAGAGTGGAATTAGAGAGACAAAACCTAAAGTGAGGATTGAAGAAATTACAAATATTTGAAGGTACAAGTAATCTGTTTATGTCTGTCCCTTACCATTGACTAAATATCTGTTTGTATTCACTTAGATCAACTGGACTTGAAGTTTAGTTCTTGAAGACATTTCACTAGTCATCCGACTGGCTTTCTCAATTCAGAATGACTTGTACAAGAATCTGTGGCAATTATGTACCCTGGAAGATCCCAATTAGCATATCACAGCCAAGTGTTAAGGGCGGGATTGCATAGGGCTAAGAGGTGTTATAGGAACGTCCAGAGTAAGGTGTCAAAACAGCATTGTACATGGCAGACAGTTGGTGTCGAACCCCCCCACCTCTATTTAGGCTTGGTTTCTTTATTTTCACATAAATGGCCTCCTTAACACCCCTCTTGAACCAGTCACGTTCCTTTGCCAATATGTTAACATTACAATCTTCAAAGGTATGTCCTTTATCCTTAAGATGCAGGTACACGGCTGAGTCCTGACCCGAGGAATTGGCTCTTCTGTGCTGGGCCATACGTTGATGCAGTTGCTGTTTGGTCTCCCCCACGTACAATTTAGAGCATTCTTTGCGCTGCACTGCATATATGATGCCAAGCCTAAATAGAGGTGAGGGGGTTCGACACCAACTGTCTGCCATGTACAATGCTGTTTTGACACCTTACTCTGGGTGTTCCTATAACACCTCTTAGCCCTATGCAATCCCGCCCTTAACACTTGGCTGTGATATGCTAATTGGGATCTTCCAGGGTACATAATTGCCACAGATTCTTGTACAAGTCATTCTGAATTGAGAAAGCCAGTCGGATGACTAGCGAAACGTCTTCAAGAACTAAACTTCAAGTCCAGTTGATCTAATTGAATACAACAGATATACCATGATCTGGATGAATGAGAACCTTCACAAGCACATTGACCAAATGATAATATATTGCCTTTTTTAGGTCAATGATGAAGCGCAAATTGGTTACAGATGTGTTTATTCGATTGCATAAAAAAAAAAAAAAAAAATATATATATATATATATATATATATATATATAATATATATTATAAACTGTAATATAACACCGCACTTCAAAGTTGCTTCATCAATTCTTTATTATGTAGCTGAACTGCATGCAGGGCGACGTGTTTCGGGAACCATCTGTCCCCTTTATCAAGCCCACAGTCCTATGGCCATTTCACAATAAGACAGAAAAAAGTGGATAACATCTCCAGTGTCACATGATATATATAGACACTCCCAATGGCCCACCCACTCATGTACACCCACCCACTCATGTACTCATAAATAGGTACTAAGTATAATTAACAGGTAAACATCACAAAACGTCCCATAAAGAGAAATAGACAGCGGAATACACTAAGGAGGGACACAAAGTGTCCAAGATGGCGGAGTGAGAGGACACAAGAATCGGAGCTCACGCACGTATCAAGCATTTTCGATACTCTAAACCCGTCAGTACGATCCCTGGTTGGCTTTTTACTTATGGGTAAGATAAGAGATAAGGAAAAAGAGAAACGCAAGGCACTACCAGTGGAGAAGCTTGCTAAATTTGTGCACACGCCAGTTAGCACACCAGAGTGTGCCTCAAGTGGTTTGCCCACGAAAACAAATTTAACTGGGAGCAGCAAACGGAAAGGTCCTTCAACTCTGAGACTTGCGGCAAGGGGAGCAGAAACGGACTACGAGGCAGAACCTGATCCAGTGGATGGGGGGAGAAGCCCAGAGCCCACGCTCGCCCAGATGCAAGCTACGTTGATACAAGCAATGGCTGAGGTAAAACATTCCTTGACGGGGCTGGTGGAGGAGGTAAGAATTGATGTTGGTTTGATTCGCCAGGACATGTCTAAATTTAGAACCAGGCTCCTGGAAGCAGAAACCCGTATATCTCTTGGAGCATAATTTAACTCCCATAACAGGAGACTTTCCCAATATACAAAAGCAACTTATTTTTTATAAGGAGCGTATTGAGGATTTTGAGAATCGCATGAGGCGACAAAACATTAGAATCTTGGGGTTTCCTGAAAGAGTGGAAGGTGTTAACATGGAAAAAATTATTGAAGATTGGCTGGTATCTGTATTTGGTGAAGAGATATTTATGGATATGTTTATGGTGGAATGAGCACAGAGTCCCTATGCGTCAACTACCTCCAGGAGCCAGGCCCCGTCCTATAATCGCCAGATTACTATGTGTTAAAGACAGAGACCTAATTCTACGAACTGCTAGAAAAAAAGGTCCTTTAACGTTTGAAGGGTCTCAAATTGCCATTTATCCTGACTTTACTAATGATATCCAGAAGAAGCATGCAACATTTTTATCTGCTAAACAGAGGTTAAAGAAGGCTAACCTGGAATATGCAATGTTATATCCAGCGAAACTAAGGATTAATAAAGAGGTGAATTCATTATTTTTTACTGACCCTAAAGAATTGCTGAACTGGCTAGATATGAATGGAATCCCTTAAACTTTCACGCTGAAATATGGGACATTTAGAATCCGTCCAAATTTTAAAGGGAGGAGGGAATTGTAAAAGAGCGAAAAGAGTTAAAACAAATTTGTATCAATATCTAGTTTAAATTATGTAACTGATGAATTGATTCGATCTGTATTAATTAATTGCTGATCAATTTTTTAGGGCATTAGAGAGTTAAATGAATTGGTATAGTACCTGTGGTGGGTTCGCTCTGGAATTAATTGGGCAATTAATGAATCATAGGATTTAGCAAAGATTTGTGAAGTAATTATTGACCAATTCAAGTAGGGTAATAGGTTATAAAATGAATTGGTATAGCACCTGTGGAATATTTTTTGTTTAATTAAGTGATTAGTTAATGAATTGTGGGATCTAGAGAATAATTATGAATTAACTGAGGATCAACTCAGTTAGGGTAATAGGTAGGAGTAACTAAATATGAACAGGTTTATATATTGTTAAGTATTCAATTAATAAAAAGTATTGGTACAGATGGAAGTGTAATCTAGTTAAGTCAGGAATTGATTTTAATAAGGATTTATTTATTTACCTATACCTATTTATTTATTTATTATTATTTTTTTGCACTTTATATCAATATGTGATATATATATTGTCACTTTATATCACTATGTATATAGGGTGATAATGAATGATTCACTTTGAAATTAAAAGTAAGTTCGGACACTGTCACTTTATATCGCTATGTGAATGGGGATATAATGAATTTTCACTTTTATGAATTAAAATAGAACTAAAATGGAATTGTAAGCACTGTCACTTTTCACTGATTGTAATTGGGGTTTTAAATAATTATTAACTTTTTAAAAGAATTTTATGCACTGGCACTCGCTATTGCTATGTGTATAGGGATATAATGAATTATCCACTTTCTGTTGCTATGTGTATAGCAATATAATGTATTATTCACTTTTTAGAGATTAAATGGAATTTTAGGCACTTTCACTGTAAGAATGAATTTTAATTAATCTATTAATAAAATAATTTATATTTTTTAAGCACTGGGTGTTTTTTTTTTATCACTTTTTATAGGAGGAAAATTGTCCTTGTTAATACATTTGAGACTATAGTAATAAATAGGAAAAGATTGGTAAAGGAAAGGAAAGAAGGTAGGAAAGGGGAGGAGGAAAAGGAGAGGAAGAAGGAGAGAAGGTGGGGAAAGGAAGTATTCTATCTCTCTTGTAGTTTGGAAATAGCATATTAAAAGATAGGGGATAAGAGTGATTAAAATATTAGAATGGGAGCTCCGATTTATTTTCTCCCGATAGGTCAGGGCATGGAAATTGCGTTTGCAATCCCTGAGGTTTTAGGGGGGAGGGGGGTTATGGGGTTTAAAAATGGCATAAAAATTAGATATATTATTTATAGATATTCTTTGTTCAAAGTAAGAGCCATAGATTGCTGTAACAGGTATAAAAGTACATACACAGTTGGAAATAACTACCTCTATAATAGAATATGGCCCCAAAATTGAAAGTTTTATCATAGAATATTAGAGGTTTACGTAAACCCCAAAAAAGGAGGGTGATATTGGATATTATAAAAAGGGAATCTCCAGACATAGTGTGCTTGCAAGAAACTCATTTAACTAAGCAGGATAAAAATATGCTAAGCAAGTATTGGGTTGGATATGTATTGCATAGTTTTCACTTCAGCTATTCGAGAGGAGTGTCACTCATCCTTAATAAAAGCTTGAATTATACAATCTTAGATTATAGGGTTGACCCAGTGGGGAGATTTGTATATGTAGCAGTGGAAATCGATATGACACAGTATGTAATATGTGGTATTTATAACCCTCCACACATAGAAGGGAAGGGGATTTCCTTAGCTGTGGAGTTCGTTGCTAATTATCCCAATGCACATTTGATAATAATGGGGGATTTTAATATGGTGTTGGGTGAGCTTAGAGATAACTTTCCCCCTAGGCGGTTGAATCAAATAGCACCTAGACCTACTAAGTTAAAACAAATTGTAATGGAATGGGGATGGGTTGATTCTTGGAGTTTTCTGTACCCAGAGACTCCGATATTTACTTGTCAATCTAATACCTACGGTACTTTATCCCGCATAGATCATATTTTCATATCTCCATCTCTCACTAAGTATTTAACGCAAATGGAAGTACTTCCAAGTACTTCCATCTGATCATGCCCCGTTAGTAATGACATTAGAACTTAAAAAACAAGACAGTATTAGGTATTGGAAGTTAAATCCATTCTGGGTTACGTTGTTTTCTGAGATGGAAATAAATTGGATAAAAGTGCAAATTGAGAATTTCCTAAGCAGTGACCAGGGCCCCATATCAACATTAATTAAATGGGATACATTTAAAGCTTATTTAAGAGGGGTATTAAAATAATCAGTTTCATATATTAAAAAGAAGTCTAGAGGTGAGGAAGAAGTAATAAGGAGATCTATGTTAAAGGCTCAATACGACTATCTCAGTAATCCCTCTCCTGCTTACTTTGATATCTGGAGAAATAAGCAAAGAGAATATACTATCTTATTATATGAGAAAGAAAAGAGGAAACACAATTTTATGAAACAAAAACATTTTGTGTTTGGGAACCAATCTGCAAAATTATTATCTTTAATGTGTAAAAATATACAATCTCCCACGCTTATGCAAAAGATTGTTGATCCACAATTGGGTATTTTAACAGATCCAATAGAGATAATGGAAAGTTTTAAACAATATTTTAGTTTTCTGTACGACACACACTCAGAATCCACTAGAAATGAGATTGAGGTATATTTACAAGGGTTGGAATTTCCACAACTATCCGGTGATCAATATGACAAATTAGAGGATCAGATTACGCTTGAAGAAATTAGAGTTGCTATTCAACAAATGCAAGTTGGTAAAGCATCTGGTTTAGATGGGATTCCAGTTGAAATTTATAAAAAATATTCAGATATTTTGAGTGTGCCGTTATTAGAGACCTTTATGTATGCATATAATAATAGGTGTATAATATTATATTATCAACCAATCCTACCTAACTCCCCAAAAAATTTATAAGATGGGCAATCAAGGAAAAATCGAATGCCCGAAATGTAGACTCTTGAATGTAGACTTTGGTCACTTAATTTGGAGTTGTAACAGTATTCAGGTGTATTGGGACCAAGTCCTAGAATTTATCCAACAAAATTTTGAGACAACCCTGCCTTGTTCCCCAGAACTTTGTTTATTTGAAATTTTTAGTAATATATATATATGCACTGTAAAAAAACGCCTGCTGTATGAAATTCTCTTCTATGCAAGAAAGGTTATAATGGTGAAGTGGATGGCGAGGGATTTACCAAACGTCAAACAATTGCAAGACTTAATTAATAAAGAACTCCCATTTATAAAAACAATCTATGTACAAAAAGGTTGTATAGGTAAATTTAATCAAATATGGGGGAAGTGGTTGAAGTCACATAAGACAGTGGGTACTTTAGATTATAAGAGGTAGAAAGGATATATAATATGAGGTGTTCGGGATCCCTCGCTAACCACTAATATATGTTTCTAGTCATAGTACGGTGATTATTTGATATATTACAAAATGGTAAAACGACAAGGAGACATAAGGTTGTTAAATCACTAGCTTATGCAACGTAGATATAACGGAGGATAAACAGCACCCTAGGTATATACAGGTATAATGATTTGAGAAATTAAGACCTCATATGCCATTATTTTTCAGGTTTTGGGAAAGCGGAATAAGAAGTAAATGAATTTAACATAGCTGGTCCGGGTGAATATATCTAGGGCAAGTGGGATGTGGTAGCCAGGTGGATAATGGAATATGCGCCCGTCTGTGGTTTAGAACCTCTTACTTAGTAACCTAGCCTGTTAAGCATCTTAAGGGTAAATGCTACCTACAGCGATAACTGTGTAATTTGATATATAATAATGTGTTTAAAAGAATTGTAAAGGTATATCTAGTATTTATATAAAGTAAATTTACAATCAGGTTTAATGTATAAAAATTATGTACTGGGTAATTTATTTAATTATGTGCCAATGTTAAAATAAAGTGGGAAAAAAAAGGAGGGACACAAAGTATTACATGGGTCCCTGCTATACTTGAACATCCAAATTCATATATACAAAACAAATGCTAATATGGATCAATTCATTACATATATACATGGAGATCATAATCATGATTGAGGCCTGTTGGGTGCAAGATATTTAATCTATGCACCCACCAGACTTCTCTCAACTTAAGTTGTCACCCCCACGCCTTGGTCTGGACACACATTCCAGATCCAAAAAACGTAGGTCAGATTCCTTGTGCTGGACCTCATGGAAATGGACACGTACTGGTAATTTGGAATTTTGGAGTTTAATACTTGATTTATGCTGTGAAATCCTATTTTTAATAGGTTGGGTTGTCTCACCAATATAAATCTTGTCACAGGGACAAAAGTAACGCATATATGACATATTTAGTATCACAAGTGAAGTATCCCCTTAAAGGGAACACCTCCTTAGTGTGGGGATGCACAAACTCTTTGGTTTTGACCACATGGTGACACTGTTTACAACTCCTACAAGGGAACATACCACAGATGCCTAGACCTATTTTAAGGTCCATCCGGACATCCGAGCCCACCAGATGGTTATACAATGATTTACCCCTCCTATATGAAATAAGGGGGAATAGAAAATTCACCAACAGTAGGGAAACCTTCCTTAAGTAAATCCCAATGTCTCCTCACACAATTATTAATAGACTCTGAAGGGAGTATTGGGTAACAAAGGGGATCCGCATCCCCCAGTCTTGGGGCGATCGGATTGATCCTTGTATGCCTTAGTTAGCGCCTGGTTCAGAATTTTCGGGGGATATCTCCTCTGTCTGAATTTAAGATTCATATCAGTCAGCTGTTGAGACCTTCGTGCTGGATGGGACACAATTTTAGTTACTCTTCCAAACTGACTGATAGGTAATGATTTTATAGTATTACCAGGATGGAAGCTGGTATACATTAAAAATTGGTTGCAGTCTGTGGGTTTAGAATAAAGCTCAGTTTGAAACCCAGCATCCTGAATCACCATGACATCTAAAAAAGGAATCCGTTCCGTACTACATTCTAAGGTGTATTGGATATTAGAAAAAACTAATAAATAGGCAACAGATGTGCCTTAGTGCCATTCATAACCCAATCAAATATGATAGGGGCACTCATGCTGCTATATCAAGCTATAATCATATAGATAAAGACAATGATCTAAACGATCATACAGGATGTAGTGGGTTAAAACAAGAGCTTTATTCATAACTATATATAAAAATTATTACACATATCCCCAATAAAATGTCAATGTGAACATACACACACTATAAAACATAAATATAATATAATAGTAACAATAAATATGACTCTAGGCGAGCTGGAGGAAAAAGACCTTGTTCCAAGCTATAAGTCTGTACTTGCAAATGGAAGTCAGTAGATACTAAATATGTCAATAAAAAGAAATTGAACAATGTAGCAGCACACAACTGAATCAAATGGCAGAGTGATATACGATCTCACCCAGCCGTGTGGACTTCCTCAAGATCTCCTTCCGCGTTTTGGGGCTATCTTTCCCCTTCTTCTGGACCCGGAAGAAGGGGAAAGATAGCCCCGAAACACGCGTCGGTCGTTTGGTGCTGGTGACACTAGGCTGAGCTACTGGACCCACTTGTCATATTCTGGAAGCTGTATGTATTTAGATTCTCGTGGCTACACACTTGGTTCCCTGCTCGGCTATTTGCCTGGAGCGGGAGGCGGGGACTCTGTCCGGGCTTGGGTTAGGACCAGACGAGTGCCGGAGTTGCACCTGGTGCCTGCCCCCGGCCATTACTCCCTACCAGACCATTAGCCTTACTTACACATGGACGGTACCTTGTAGAAGTTTGCAGCTGGTCTTTGGAATCGGGAGCGGAGTCGTCGCTGGGAGCGATCCATCAGCACATTATCCATGCAGGGAAGGAGATCTTGAGGAAGTCCACACGGCTGGGTGAGATCGTATATCACTCTGCCATTTGATTCAGTTGTGTGCTGCTACATTGTTCAATTTCTTTTTATTGACATATTTAGTATCTACTGACTTCCATTTGCAAGTACAGACTTATAGCTTGGAACAAGATCTTTTTCCTCCAGCTCGCCTAGAGTCATATTTATTGTTACTATTATATTATATTTATGTTTTATAGTGTGTGTATGTTCACATTGACATTTTATTGGGGATATGTGTAATAATTTTTATATATAGTTATGAATAAAGCTCTTGTTTTAACCCACTACATCCTGTATGATCGTTTAGATCATTGTCTTTATCTATATGATTATAGCTTGATATAGCAGCATGAGTGCCCCTATCATATTTGATTGGGTTATGAATGGCACTAAGGCACATCTGTTGCCTATTTATTAGTTTTTTATATTGTTATTATATACCACTCATAGCACCGGTACTATTTGTACCTAGCTGCATCTGCATACTATCCAGTTTCCGATTATCATTTATTTTGACTGTATTGGATATTAGGATGCAATGAATTTAAGATATCGTGGAACTCCATGAGCGTCACAATGTGGCCCCACCACAGCACAAAGATGTCATCTATGTACCTCCACCAGGCACAAGAGTGCCTGAGAAAAAGTGGAAGTACATAGATGAGATCCACATCCTGCCATAGCATGAAGGCGTTGGCATATGACGGGGCGACATTGGACCCCGTGGCCGTACCACGCAATTACTGATAATAGTCCTTGTCGAACCTAAAATAAGAGCGGGTGAGTATAATGTCCAGCATACCTAAGAAGAATGCAATTTGATTAGAATTATACATATTACTATTGATTAACAGTTTCTCACAGGCAGCAATCCCCTCGTGGTGGGGTATAGAGGTATACAAGCTACCTACATCTAATATAGCCATCAAGATGGGCTCATTGATAGCAACCTTCACATTGGCCAATTTCTCGAGAAAATCCTGGGTATCACGAAGATATGATAGCCCCCCCCCGGTACCAAGGGCGCAAGAACCCTGTCTAGAAGGACGGCCAAGGGGCAGAACACAGAATCTATGCCCGCCACAATGGGACGTCCTGGAGGCTGGACAGGGTTCTTGTGCACCTTGGGCAGGGTATATAGGACTTGAGTAACTGGATTAGACACCATCAATGTGTCCTTTAATGACATATGTATCACACCCTTGGTTACATGTTCAGACAAAAATTTGTCAATAGCTCTGGAGATATCCCAAACTGGGTCCCTATTAAGTCTAATATAAACAGCTGAATCCAACAGTTGCGCCAAAATCTCACCTACGTAGTACTCTGTATCCAGTACCATGATCGCCCCGCCCTTATTGGACGGTTTGATCGTGATATCTGGATATGATTTTAACCGTTCCAATGCCAAAAATTCGTCATGGCTTAAATTAGATCGAAGCTGGGTAGCCTCCCTATCATTAGTCAGTGCTAAAATATCTCTTTTCACTCTCCCCACATAAGTTTCTATAATCGGATTAGTGGTAGGTGGAACAAATTTAGACTTTTTAATAAGGTTAAAGTACTGAGGTTTAAACCCACAGTCCCCAGTATCCGTCTCTTTCCACATGGGTTTAGAGGCAAAAAACGCCTTTAACCTAAGGCGTTGAAAGGAGGCATATAAGTCAATGTCTAATTGACAAGTGTCCAATCGAATATATATATATATATATATATATATATATATATATATATAAAAGCATAAATGGTAAGCTAAATGCAGGGCTTTAAGCTTGCTCTTAGCCATAAACATAGAAAAGAGGATCTGCCTCCTCCTGGATCAAACAGATGGAGCCATTTCACTAAATGTTAAAACTTAATATTTAATAGTAAAAGTTAAAATGTTGCACCCATAGAAAGCAGTACACATTAATCATTGCTCAAGGAACTCACCTGATATATTTCATGCCGGGCTGGCGCTTCATCACTTCATATATTAGATGGCATCTAATACCTTATTTTAAAAATAGGGATGTATTATTTCCTATAAAATTCAGTGAGTCAGATGACACTAATGGTTATTTAGCTATAACTAACGATTTATAATTATTTCAGTTACAGAATATTCATGGTACCCGTATATTATTATTATACCAGCAAACCCCCAATTCCTAAAAGAATTTTATGTAATATTCTAATCAGCTGTTGCTTCAATAATTAGATGTCTTTTACCTCTGCCTTAAATAAATTAAAAGAAAAACAACCCATTGTAAAGTTTTTCTTTTGTGACTGTATTATCATATATGTAGTCACATTATAATGATTAGACTTTGAACAGAGAGATGTAATACTGGGTGTAATTGCTCAAATCCATGGAAAACCCATGCTAGGAGATGTAATCAGAAATCAAAAGATTTAAAACCCTTTGTGTTGGGTTTCACACACAGTAGCATGAGATCCAACACCATTTGAATGTTGGATTTAAAGCCGCTTCTTAAGTGACCTGCACCCATGATGCAGTACAGTCACATGATAATTACTTTGGTGGGTATGTGGTCACTCAAAAACAAATGTTATTTCCCTCCTAAACCATATAATATTACATTAAATTGCCATGTGCACTGCAAAACCTGCCTTAAACAGGTGCTAAGCACTGTTACCTCACCACAAATTAGTTGCATTTTTTTAATACAAAGGCTTTAAGTAGTTACTCTGAAATAAGGTGCAAGAGCTCTAGCGCTAAACCATTGTGTTGAGTGGCATTAACCCTTTGTGAATAGGTTAGTGTCACTTTAAGGCTAGAATCTAACATTGCGTCTCTCTGTAAATTAAATAGAGGGTCAGAATCATCATCTCTCCTTTCAGCAAATAACATCAGTAAAGGAAAAGCACCTCAACATAAGCTGTTTACCTTATACTTACCTTTACCAAAGACATGGCTAACTACTTACACACCCTGACCATCCGCCGTGTCTGCCTCACCTCGTGGTGCAAGGAGGGGGATGTCACCGTCAATCACTATCAGCGGTTCCTGAAGCTGGCCACTTTGCTGCTGTGCAAGCTCAAAACTAACTTGTGTCAGTGCAGCAGAGGATTGAAGGTCTGTATTAAGGTCGTATGGATCGCAAGCCGATTGTAAGCGCGTGAGAAATGTGGCAGTGTGCTCAGCCCTCCAGTTCAGCAGCCACTGTTAGGTCAGCCCTCCAATTCAACCACAAAATAAACAGTGGACAAACACGTCCACCTAGAAACCTGTATTCACCATTGAATAACTCTAATGGCATACACCTGTGGAGACAAATTTCTCTCACAAGAGATCAAGATTCAATGCAGGAGAATATAACTACCAGACTGGTAAGTAACAAATGTAACCCACACCAATGTATACATAAAGTGACAAATTTATTGTAACATATATAGTAAAGTGCAACATAGTGAATATCAAAAGACACAATAAAACAAATTTACTGGGCAATATATCATATGCATATCATATGCATACCCCAAAACCTAAGTAAAACAAGTCTGTAAAACTGCTAAGACTGCCCTTAAATGCAGACTACCATAAAGCGATAATGTATATACAGCAACGGGTAGTAGTTTATGATGGTGGCAGGCTGTTACATACCTTCCATAAACTGAAGTATATTAGGTATTACTCCATAAAAGTAATAACAGGCTAAATGATATTACAGGCATAGGCATGCTGTGGAGCGGGCCATACACTTATCCTCTTATAAGTTTCCCTGTATACCTTCCCCCAAACAGAATGGGCACTAAAAGTCTCAGCAAGTATTGAATCTCTGTTATTAGGGAAGATATCACCACTTCCAAATGGTTAAGTTTATGCTGCTAGTTATCACCAGGGCTGAGTGTATAAATCATCACATGATTGAAAACAGCCAAGTCCTCTTTTGTGCACAATGGAACAGAATAGCCACCATGCCAGGTAACACTACACGCAGTTCAAAACCATGACCAACGTGTTTTGAGATTTGCACCTTTTCTACTGGATCTAATGTGGCTTACCGCATGGTGTCCAATTATTGTAAATAGGGGGATGTGTCCATACAAAATTTTTACCTCCCTCAACCACAGTCAAGTGAGATTCCTCATTTAAGGGTTTTAACCTAGGTATATCAATGTTTAAAGTACTGTATAAAGTGTAACTGTGGTCTTCATACAAGTGTCCTCTATCCTCTATTTTAAGAGTTTTCATACCTTTCAAACAAGCCTAGGATCAGGTCTCTAGCTTCTCTGGGTCTTAAGGAATAGGCTTGTAAATTTAGACTTATAGAGTGTGAAGTCCCACCTCCAAAAAACTATATCTTTTTAAATCTATTTAAAGACCTGCAACAATTCTTTATCCATTCCTCTACATAGTTTTCTTTTTAGGCTTGTGGGTAGCTTAAAAAAAAGACATTTGGTGGTGGGGCTTGTGATGCAGCAGATGATGCTCTGTTACAGTAGTAGGATACAAATGGGCATGCTCAGTGCCTCAGGCATGGGGGCAGAGCAATGTGCTAGCACCATACTTTATACTGTGTAATTTTGTATAGACTGCAGCTAGAAGCATGATCCTGGAGTTGTTTTAAAGCTAAGAATGTGCTCTTTTTAATAAACAAAACTTGTATGGAGACCACAGTTACAAATTCCGCAGTGCTTTACAATTATTTACTTAATTCACATCAGGCCCTACCCCAAAGAGCTTACAATCTAATCACTTTATGTACACATACAACCTATCAGTATGTCTTTATGATTGTGGGGGAAACTGGAGTGCCCGGAGGAAACCCACTCAAGATCGGGGAGAACATACAAATTCCTTGCAGATGTGTCCAAGGGTGGAAGGCCACTGAGCCACCATGCTGCCCTTTAAAGACCCCAAGAGCCAAAAGAAAAATAGTTAAATGCAATTCTATTTAATTGCTAAAAAAACAGCTAAAATTTAGTGTCACATTTTTATTTCACAGAAAATGAGGATACTGACCTGCAAATGTTAAGTGCACGCGTGTGGTCTAAAAGGTCATAGAATGATACATTTCATAATGACAGAAAATGTTAAAAGGCTATTTTCATATGAATTAACAAGATGAGAAAAAAATAGCATTCCCGAGCTCAATTAAATCTTTATTTTTTTTTTAAATATTATATGTTATATAAAGGTATCTGATAAATATAAAACATTCTACACCCACAAAATAAAGCTTCATAATGCACCAATAACTTTTTGCTGGATTAAATTATAGATAATGTCACCAGTATAAAAGCAGGCACTCATTGTAAGAGGGCAGTAATAAGGTAATTTGTATTTTAAAAATCTAGTCACTGCTAAGGAAAATCCAACTTACAAAATATGTAGACCATCTACCAACTAGATAAAAAAATAAGTATTATTGTTTAAAGTTATTACTGTATCTTTCCAAAATAACTGCTGCCTGTAAAGTAAGGAATTTTGCAAATTATCTGTTTAATAAATAACAAAATGCTTACATTCATTTTTGTTACATTCTAGCTCATCAAATACTGTCCAAGACCCTACAAGTAATATGATTTTATGGTCATATAAGGAAAAAATTTCAATTTGCAGCTAATTCACAGATCTCAGCAATGCTTGATTACAGTTTAAACATCCTCTTTGAATTGTTTCTTTCCACTCCTAATTTGTTTCATGTCAACATCTTTTTGAATCTTTAAATCCCACACTTATATTAACATATTCTTCAAAGTGTACATTTTTGATCATTGGTGCTTTGCATAAATGAATTGTACATTTACAAATTTCGTTTTAGCACTATATTTGTAAAAAGATTGTAATAAAGGCATTAACGGGGTTATTCAATAAAGGTTCTTTTCGTTTAAAATGGTGCTAATTTTGCCCCAACCAATCAGATATTATTTAACATTTGAAAGCTAACATCTGATTGGTTGGGGCAAAATTAGCACCATTTTAAACAATAAGAACATTTATTGAATCTCCCTATTAGTGTACTGTTTTTATTTAAGTAGCAAAAAAAATGGTTGGAAGCAGCAATGTGTCAGGTGGGTTCATGAAAAAGCTTACCACATAGAAAAGCTTACTAATGAGGTGTGATGCTTGAAATCATGGTGATTCACCTTCTGATACTTAATGTAAGCAGAGTTAAGCACTATAGGATAAGAATGGATAACACTTTTACTCACCCAGCATTGTTTCTTACAAAGATGGTAACTAATTGGAATAAAAAAAATCATTGTGTTGAATGTGATACAAGTTTAAAAATAACTTTTATGTCTGCCTTTATTAGGATAACTTAAGTTTTCTGATGGTGGTTAGAGAGTTTATAAATAATCATTTTAAAATTTAACAGTTATAAATTCATGTATTTGTATAACAATGGTTTAGTTAGTTATATTATGAAAACTGTATTTCGTGTTTCTATTAAGAAGACATGTGAAAATTTGAAGTTAAAGTATGAAACACCTATAGAGTAATTGTACACTACTTCTCACCACTTCCTATATGAAGTTACCAGGGTAAGAATCTTATCTGCTAAGTCCTCAATTCACACAAAAAATGGTGATTGCAGTTGTTCCAAACATGAAACACAGCACATCTCATAAAGTTGTCACACACATTAAAATTCACTGTCATGCGATTTGGATGGGGAAACACATTGAATTTTGCCAGTGGGGCCTACCCCTTACTGAACAAAGTTTTATAAATGTTTTATTAAAAACTGCATTATTTGGGACAGCAATTAATATATAACAACAACACATGGTTAAATGATCTTGGTTGATGCTTAAACTACATCCCCCCCTCTCTCTCCCTGACACACACAAGGATATAAGTAATCCTTTGCTTTTCATACAAAAAAGAATCTTTGCAGTGTATTTTTTTAGATGCCATGGATGTAAAAAACAGAATATTAACTTTTTAGAAAAATTTTAATTCTGGGAAATTGAACCTGCAACCTCATGGATTCTGTCTTGCTAAAAGCAGACCCAACAGACATACTAAGAATACATGTAGAATCTTTATTTGTTGCTAGCAACAAAATGGAAACAACTAATAAAACTCTAGGGATTTGAATCCATGGTTCCAAACGAATGGCGGCTCAAGACCCACCCCCCTCCCACAGCATGAACAGAATAACAGTTCTGGACACAGTACTTTACCAACTGCTGTTCCTCTGTTAATTTATGAATCAGTAACTTAATTATATTGATATGTAATCAAAAATTTTTTTTTTACATGGAGGATATATTAACAAAATTATCCAAAAAGCATAGGATGATGTAGCTAAACTACACAGAAAGGATTTGTTATCTATTAAAGAAAGCACTCAACAAACAGATGACCTTTGTATCCTAATATGGAATGTACAGCCAAGAGATCGAAAAGATCATTAAAAAGCACTGGCCGCTTTTATGTCATGATGTAAAATATGGGCATTTGTTCTCGACACCCCCTAGATTTTGTTACAAGAGAGGAGCCAACATAAAGGATAAACTTTGCCCCTTAAAAAAAAAAATTTTTTTTTTACAGAGGATATAATAACAAAATTATCCAAAAAGCACAGGATGATGTAGCTAAACTACACATGAAGGATTTGTTATCTATTAAAGAATGCACTCAACAGATAAGATGACCCTTGTATCCCAATATGGAATGTACAGCCAAGAGATAGAAAAGATCATTAAAAGGCACTGGCCGCTTTTATGTCACAATGTAAAATACGGGCAATTGTTCTCGACAATTTTGTTACAAGAGAGGAGCCAACATAAAGGATAAACTTTGCCCCTCTGACCTATCGGTACATAAAAAACAACAGCAATTGGATACCAAACTCAGAGGTACATTCCCTTGTATGGGATGCAATTGCTGCAGGGTCCATAATTAAAGGCAAAGAGGTATGCCATCCGACTTTGGGTCACAAAATCAAGATGCAACATTATTCCACATGCGACACACGGAATGTCGTGTATATGATCAAGTGCCCATGTGGAAAGGTTTATGTGGGACAGAAAGGCCGAGGGATCAAAAATCGTATACAAGAGCATAAGAGTAATATCCAGAACTTTGCCCCAAACACCCATAATGACACATCAGTGGCCAACCATTTTAATGAGCAACGACATAAGGTCAGTCAATTGAAATGGTGCGTTATAACACAAGTTAAAGTACTTCAAAGAGGGGGTAATGTCAGACAGAAACATCTCCAAGAAGAATTAATTTGGATTAAAAGATTGAACAGCATGTTACCAATAGGTTTGAATGACTCATGTTCAATCAAACCTTTTTTATAACTTTGTAATGAAATGTTATATCCAAGGAGAATTCCATGTAGGAAGAGTTATTTTGTATTAGATTGATTCAGGAAAGGTGCAATTTAATACTAGACACAATCAGGGAGATTCAATAAAAGTTCTTTTCGTTTAAAATTGTGCTAATTTTGCCCCAAACAATCAGATGTTAAGGTGGCCATACATTTATGCGATATTACTTTCCCGACCAAGCGCTGAAGCAATGTTCATCGATCCTGCCCGAACCGCCTCTCCCGATCTTATATTCGACCGACATGCGATCGCAAAATGAATGGGATTTTGCAAACGCATGTCGATCGAATATAATATGACCGCTTGGTCAGGTAAGTAAGTAGTCAAACAATCTCAAAAAACAATCCATATCTCAAAATAGTCTGTCAGGCGCCCCGACTGCTAAATTAATATGTTAGCTATGCTTAACCTCGTCACTCAAAGCTGATACACACTTCCAACTGCATTAGAATGGTCATCACTCTGTCCCAGCATTTCTCAGGAAACCTCAACGCTGAGACACATTTCCATCTGTATTGGAATTGATCCGGGTACTTTGACTATTTAACCTGGGAAGGGGAATACGGTAAACTGGGTGGACAAAGCAACAGTATCGTCCCACACTCCACCTTCATGTGTTTCACCCACAATGCATCAGTGTGCAAGGGCTTCATCAGGGTCTTGAGGCTTCCAGGTGAGACTCCTATGTATATTCCAGTCTCTTAAAGCAACAGTGCCCTTTTAAAGGCAATGTTGCCCACAAGTGGTCGAAAACATCATATGGATTGATTTACAGTATATGCCCATTAACCAAATATGGCACTTAATTACATCAATTTATCAGCATTATGCAAATCTCAAAGTTGACATTATATGTCACATTATAGCACAACTGCATCCAAACATCCAAAATGCAACTCTTCATTTAATTCCCTGGAACTCAGGGTGTTTAATCTGTATTTCCACAGGAGCTCTCTCTGTAGAAGCTTCCTGTTGATGCCCCCCCCTCTAATTCCAACAGAAAGCTGCCAACAGAGAGAGCTCCTTTTTTTAAAAAAACGTCTGATGTAATTAAGTGCTATATTTGGTTAATGGGCATATTATTCAATCCAAGACTGTTGCTTTTTCCACCCGGGTTCACCATATTCCCCTTCCCAGGTTGACTAGTCAAAGTACCCGGATCGATTCCAATGCAGATGAAAGTGTGTCTCAGCGTTGGTGTTTTACTGAGAAATGCCAGGAATGAGTGATAACCATTCTAATGCAGTTGGAAGTGTGTATCAGCTTTGAGTGACGAGGTTGATCTTATTTCTTTATTGCTATTCATCCCGGCTCACACATAAGACTAATGTTTGACTAAACTGCAGCCTTGGGATTTTGTAGTCCAATGGGATGTCTTTGGGACTATTAGGGGGAAAAGAGTGACGGGGTCAAGCACAGCCAACATATATAGTTGCAGTCGGGTAGAACCATGATCCTAAAGTTACTTTAGGATTGCTCTTTTTTTTTTTTTTACCAGATTTGTTTATTGTGGTGTCAAAGTCAGTATAATAATATAAAACATACAATATTGTTGTATATACAAAATGATAGAGATAGAAACTAGATAAAAACGCATATTGTATACTGTCTCATCTGTCTCGTGGTATTCATTGCATTGTTATTGACATACACCTTATAAAGAATCTAGGATAGAAAAGGAACAGGCAGAATATGTAAGACAAAGTTATAGCGGGTGGGTTGTAACAGTGGGGGAGGGGGGCGGGAGGGAAAGGTAGTTCCCAAGAGTTACAAATGTTTACTATATTTATAGGGTTATATATATATTAGTACCTCAGTTGTCTTATAACATAATGCACATATATGACATCACAAATATTATATGGTAGTAATGAGGTCAGACAGACATGCTTACCAGCCTCTAGTGTCCACATCTCCCACTCAAATAGTTACAAAGGTGTAAATGGTAGGCGAACCTCCCATTCCCTTGTTATTATTGTTGTCGACCAATAGAGTCATACCAGGGTGACCATATTTTAGTAAATTTAGAAGCACATCCTCTATTTATATCAATCTAAGAAAAGGCAGCACATCCGTCACCATTTTTTCCCAGACTTTAAGTTTAGGGGGATTAGGGACCATCCATGATAGAATAATTGTCCGTCTGGCGTAAAAAAGGGTCTCCCGAAGGAGAGATAGTTGTGCCTATTCCAATAGTCTACATCTGGGATCCCAAGAAGACATAATTTAGGATCTAGAGGGACTGGGGTTTGACAAACTGCTGACAGAAACAGCACTATTTTGTTCCAATATCTGCTAATTTTGGGGCATTGCCAGATAAGTCTGCTGGGGTGGAGCTTCATTTAGGACACGCGGCAGAGTGAGTTGGTGACATTTTGGCAAGTCTGTATGGGGACAGGTATACTTGATGGAGAATGTAAAACTGCATGAGTTTGTTCGAAGCGGATGGGGAGACCCGCAGGTGTGCTTCTGCCAAGTAACCTCCATTTTCCTCTGTAATACTAGGGATATATTTTGACCATTTGGACAGAACATTAGGTCCCTCTCTGGAAATCTTGGCATTTAATAGACACATATACAATCTTTATATTAGATTAGACCTTCATTGTCATTTCTCAGGATTTTGCATATAGGGTGCTTATCGACTGAGACAGTGGAAGATTGAAACTCTGAAATTAGACAATACTTAAGCTGTAAATACCTAAACAGAAAATTCCCAGTTATATTGTAGTTGGATTGTAGGTCCTGGAAAGGCATTAGTTTCTTGTCTAGTATTACTTGCCCAAAGGTATGTATACCTAGTTCTTCCCATATTGTGACAGCGGGGAAAGCAGCAAGAATTGGGAACCTATTGTTATGCCATAGAGGGGTGTTTTCTGGTATGTCTGAGTATGGTAGTATTTGGTTGGTTTGTTTCCATATTTGGAATTGTTGCTTGTGTAAGTCTGTGCTTCCTAGTGGGAGTTTATTGTTGGGTAGGTTCAGGAAGGTAAAGGGGTATGAGGGTAGGTATGCGTGTAGTAGTGGTTCTGAGTTGTATATTGGATTATTGTGTGTGGAGACAAGTAGCCATGTTTTGAAATATTTTAGTTGCCCTGCTACATAATACAGGTAAAAATTAGGGAGTGTTAGTCCAAGCAGGATAGACAATGGTGGAGGTGCACTCTATCCAACTGTGGGTGCAGACACCCTTTGGAACCAGCAGCTTCACAGGAAAAAAGATAACTGAGGGTCGCACTCCAAATTTTTAGAAAACTTTTATTGTGAACCACATATCACACGTCACAACGTTTCGGGGGGATACCCCCTTCTTTAGGTGACCTTGCCTGAAGAAGGGGGTATCCCCCCCGAAACGTTGTGACGTGTGGTTCACAATAAAAGTTTTCTAAAGATTTGGAATGCGACCCTCAGTTATCTTTCTTCCTGAAAAATTAGGGAGTGCTAGACATGATAAATGTTTGGGTCTTTGTAGAGTAGTGAGGTTGACTCTAGGTCTCCCAGCACCCCATAGAAAGGAAATCAGGATACTGTTTATTTCTTTGAAGAAAATGGGAGTAGCGCTATGTTGTAGCATGTAAATTATTTTGGGTAGTATGACTATCTTAATAAGCTTTATTTTGCCAATTAGGTTTTTAGGCAGATTTTTCCAGGCTTTTGTTTTGGTTTTAATTAATTCGAGTAATGGGGAGAAATTTAGCTCAAAAAAGTGAGCTGGGGTTTTGGTTATCATCACTCCTAGATACTTGAATTCATTTACTAATGGAATTAAATCTTTCGTGGCTGGGACTAATTTAGGGTTTGGGTCTAGGGGGAAGAGGTAGGATTTGCTCCAGTAAATATATTATCCGGAGATGGGGGTCATAATTAGTCACTATTTTGTATGCTGTGTGTAGGGATTCTCCAGTGTCAGCTAAATAAAGAATTATGTCGTCTGCATAAAGACTTAATAGGGATGTGTGTTGGCCAATAGATAGCCCTTTTATATTTGGAGAGGTTCTTAAGTGGATGGCTAGGGGTTCTATGGCCAAAGCAAATAGATACGGAGATAACGGGCAGCCCTGGCGCATGCCTCTGGCAAGTGGGAAGGGGGCTGAGCATACTCCATTTATTTTGATTGAGGCCGTAGGGTGGGCGTACAATAGTTGGACCCATTTCAGGAAGGAGGGGCCGAAGCCAAATTTTTCAAGACACATCCATAGGTAAGGCCACTCGACAGAGTTGAATGACTTCTGGACATCGAGGGAAAGCATAGCTCTGGAGCCTGATACATCGTGGTCTACTTGGCAGTTTATTAATGTTTTGTAGACATTAATTGAGGTTGACTTGCCAGGCATAAAGCTAGTCTGATCGGGATGTATAATAGATTGGATGACCTTCTGAAGCCTGTTAGTGAGGGCTTTTGCTAATACTATGTAGTCTAGGTTGAGTAGAGAGATTGGGCAGTACGAACCGCATTCTAGGGGATCTTTTCCTGGTTTGAGGATCAGTATGATGTGGGCTGAATATAACGATGGGGGAAGGGTGCCTGTTTAGAGGGAATTATTAAGAGTATCTAGCAGATGTTCCAACATGTCCTCGCTATATCTTTTAAAAATCTCTGTTGGTAGACCGTCGGGTCCAGGGGCTTTGTTTGTTTTTCATGCTATCCAGAGAGATCTTTAGCTCAGTCATGGTGATCTCTCCCTCCAGTGGTTTGGTCTCTTGTTTTTAAGTCTGGGAAAGGGAATTTGGTGTAGATAGTGGGCTATTCGGGTTGTCATTCCTACTTGCTGTTGTGTTTTATATGTATTGGTATAGTATGTTGTGAGGCATTTTAGGATAGCAGGTGTGTCTGTGATTATGCCCTGGTTGGGGTCTCTCAGTTGCAGAATCATATTTTGGTCGTGGGGGCCATGTGCCATCCTCACCAGGAGTTTGGATGATTGGTGCCCATACTCGAAATACTTTTGTTTTTGGAAGAATTCTGTTACATTTTTCCGTTAGGTGGTTATCATACAGTGATTGAGAGACACGCCAGGATGCTCTGTTTTGTGGAGTGGGGTTATTTGTATAGTCGCTTTCAGCCTTTAACAGGGCATTAGATAATGACTGTTCGGTTTGGTGGAATGATTTTTTAATATGAGATATTGTGCTTTGTATATGTCCCCTCAGGACTGCTTTGAAAGCATCCCATTGAATAGCTAAGGAAGCGGAGCCTTGATTGTGTATAAAATAATGTTTTATTTCCTCTACAATCGGGTCTGGTACTGGAAAAAAAGATAAACAAAAGGGGTGTGCACGCCATATTCGTGTGGGGGATACCAGTTTGTTTGCTCGGAGGGTTGGTAGGACTGGGGAATGGTCAGATATGCTTCTAGTGAGATGGGCAATCTTACTTATTGAGGGTATGGTAGGATTGCTCTTTTTAATAAAAGGCACTTGTATGGAGACAATTGTTCCCCTTTAAGAGCTTACTGTATATCCCTTATTTTCTATATATAGTTACTCTGAACCAAGAAGCGGTCAGGACCTGTCACTGCTGCTGAGGAAGATCGTGTGTACGGTAAGTTTCTTCGTTCATCTATCGACCCTGGGGAATTAATTGAAGAGCAGGAAGTGAGGCATAGCTCCTTAACCTCCCAGTCTTCATTCAATACATTAAAGGAATAGTTAACTTTTTGAGTGAACTATTCCTTTAACCCTGAATTATGAATGTGTCCTTCATCCTTTTTTCATTTAGCCACCATACTGGGCTTATCAACATAAACCCTATTAACTTTTCTGAAACTGATCACTGGGCAATAAAAATGTGTTACTGCTGTTAAAGAGGAGAGGCATAGTCTATGATTAGGTAGGCATTGTTTCTTCAGTGAAAGTAAACAAAACACTAATCAAAGCTATGCCCTTAGCCTGCTAGGTTACATTCCTGTAACAGGCATTTAAAAAGCCCCTGGGGTCTAACTCGGTAAATAGGTATTCTTAGTGCTCCTTACTCCTACTGTATGTTTTGTTCTCCATATATGATTTGAAAAAGGATTTCAGACATCCAGGATTCCGTTGTCTTGCCTGTTTAACAAAAAAAAAACAGGTTAAAGTTAAGCGAATATTTTGAATATGTCTCTTAGATATGCATTGTAAATAAATAATTTACTCAAATATTTTCTATAATTTTCAAATAATTCTAGCTTTCTGGTTCTTAATAGGTTAATACATTTGTATCTTGGAATCAGACTTACATTAGCTAAAAAATTAATGACATTAGCCTTTAATATAAGATGTTGAATTTCTTGCTGCCCACCTGATATATCTATTTCTGTTAAAAGAGTACATTAGGGGGATTCACTGACAGAGGTAGCTCTCTTATAAGGGGAAAAGTCATGATAACCAATTTATTATCGATAATCACAATTTTACCCTTGTGTGCTTGTGGCGGCTGTGCTAGTATCAGAAGAGAGAGCCAGCGCAAGCCTATTTACCAGAGGCTGCACACACATAGGTATTAAAGTGCATGTCCACCCCCAAAAACAAATTCTCCCCCACTGCTAGCCCCACTGTGTAGTGTTTAATAATCCTTACCTTACCTCTCTGCTCCAAAATGGTTATCCTGTAATGTCTGCCCAAAGTCCTAGAAAGTGAAGACCAGGAGCCTAGCTGGGAGGGAAAACATTTCCGCCTCTTAGGTGTCCTCTCCGAGGTTTCTGGCTTGCTCAGTGCATCCCTTTATCTCCCTCCCTCCCAATCCCTTTTTGCTCCCTGGTGCCCTAGCGTAAAAATGTTTTTCTGTAATGTAGTGGACCCTATCCCACCCCCAACCGCTGTATTTGTGTGTAAATTAAATAATCCAAACTGTACTTACAAAGCTTTGTTCCCCCGGTGTTTCATGCAAGTAGACGGCCGGGTCTGAACGCTGGGGGAAAAAGTCTCCGTAAGTACAGTTTGGATTATTTATTTTACAAACAAATATAGCAGTTGGGGGTGAGAAAGGGCCCCTACACTACAGAAAATGTTTGTATAAGAGGTGGACATGCCCTTTAATGCCAGCTGATAGCTGGCGGTAACTATTTACATGTGCGTAGGATTCACCCGCAGCGATGCAGCCTCTGGTAAAATTGGTATGTTTGCCCAGAGCAAGTGCGTCTCTGGGTGAATCTCCCTTTTTGAGAGCCAACTATAAAATGTACCCTATTTATAAGAACTTTTTATCCTACTATATATATATATGCTATATATAAGATAAACATGCAATTTTAGCAAATGAATAAGGAAATATGAAAATATTATTTATTAAGATGTGCCCAATTTTGCCTGTGTTCTTCTGCAGCAACCAATCAGATGTAATCAAATGTTTTTAACTGCAGTAGACTACTAAAATGGCAAATTTACAGCTCAGGCAAGTTTTAAATAAGTCCAAAGATGTTTGTGTGAATCTAGCCTTACACTAGTTATTACTTGTTTGCAACTACGCCAAGTGGCAGATGAGATTCAATGTTGAGAAATGTAATGTGATGTATTTTAGACTTAAAAACCTTATTGCTATAAACAGCTCTGTGTTAAGTGAATACCTGTTGGAAAGGAGTTTTGGTGGATAACAAACTTAAAGGTTGCAAGCAGTGCCAGGCAGCAACAGCTAGAGCCAGCATGGTATTGTCTTGTATAAAAAGAGGTATGGATTCAAGGGAGGAAAATGTTATTCCCCCTCTTTACAAAGCATTGGTAAGGCCTCATTTGGAATATGCAGTGCAATTTTGGAATCCTGTGTAAAAAAAGGACATCTTTAAAATGGAAAGGGTTCAGAGAAGGGCAACTAAATTACTAAGGGGATTAGGGGAGCTTGAATATGAAGAGAGACTGGATAAGTTACAATTTTGTGAAAAGAAAAGGCGCTTGAATGGAGATATGATTACTGTGTATAAATACATTAATGGGCCATACAATAAACTATCTGGGGCATTGTTCACCGATAAAGCATGTCAGAGGACACATGTACATCCCTTAAGAAGAAAAAAGTTTAGGCTTTAAGTTCGAAAAGGGTTTTTCACTCTGAGAACAGTAAAGCTATGGAACTATGGACGTTGCGATTGCAGGTTTATTGGTCAGGTTCAAAAGAAAGCTGGATGAGTTTCTGCAAACAAGGAATGTGGTATTGATACATAAAATAGAGTTGATCCAGGGAAATTTCCAATTGCCACTTGGAGTCAGGAAGGAATGTTTTCCCACCATAAATTTGGTGTTTTTTTTTTTTTGCCTTCCTCTGTATCAACAGTTAGGCAGGAAATGAGGATATTGCTGGATGGGTTGGACTGGATGGATGTATGTCTTTATTCAACCTCAAATACTATACAATATCTATATAAAATTTAACAGTACTTTTTGTTGTTTTGTTTCTTGAAATCTTTACTAATATTCTATTAATAGAGTAATAGATTGCGATATTTTACACATTTTCATTTTATAGGCATTGCTCGGTTAATCCTAAAAAATACTAAGAACAAATGAATTCAGACTTACAATTCAATTTAACTGCTAATTTTAATTGAAACTCTATTAGAAAAATGAAAAATTGCTAGTGCGACAGAGCAGGACAATCTATCAAGTAGCAATCTAATCACTTGGCTCACTAAATGAAACTTGATTGCAGTACAAGTATTCGACAAATCACAATTTCCATAACTCACAGCATATTATCTGCTAGCAAGTGGCATATTTATGAACCAACTCATTATTCTACCTTGTATCTCTGGTTGAGTGAATTAACCTATATGCACGAATTGCTTTTCAGCTTCTAATCATTTTTTCTGTACTTTTCCCCCCCAATTTTTTTTGTAGTTATTGTAACTTTAAATAACCGTAAGTAACCAAAGTATTAAAGGGCATATCGACCCCCCAAACTAAAATCTGCCCCACTGTGTAGTGTTTAAAAATCCTTACCTTTCTAATCTGCTCCATATGATTGTCCTGTAGTGCCTTCTGAAAGCCCAGGAAATTAAATAGTTGGAGCTTCTCTCTGCACAATAAGGTAACTGCCCCTTCCTCTGGCATGTGCTTTTGAGCTCTCTTCTCCCCCCCCCCCTCCCTCCATCTGGATCCATCTGCGCTGCCATCCAGTTCCCTCGGCTCCTTCTTGAGACCGGCAGTCACATCCATTGGCTGACTTTTAGACAATCATAGACACGCCTGCTAGTCCCGCCTCTTCTGATGTTCCTTTCCCAGAAGAAACAGATGAGGCAGAGGCTGAGGGAATGAAGATGGGTAAGTACATGGTGTTTAATGGGTGTGTGGGGGGGGTCCCTACAATGTGCATGAGCTAGGCATGCACATTCTCAGCCCATTCTGCTCAATTAGATAAGACCTTATCCAGAGATCCATTAATAAAGAGATTTTTGCAGCATTAATTTGTGTGGCCCCTAGACAGGAGTCTCAAGTTGAACCTTGGGATCTGCCCTAGGTTCATGACTCTTAAAGTCCTAATGCTTGTTGCCTTAACCTCTACATACAGAGAGGGTGAACTGAGTGCCTTATCTGTTAAGCCAGATTCTGTTGTCTACTCTGGCAGTGTACTACAGCTATCTGTAAATCGTCCCGATAGTCCTCTCCAAACACTTTCATCAAACGTTATAAGCTAAATGTTTTGAACTCTTAATAAAAGTGTGTTAATTTGGAAAACTTGGGTCCCACCCCTTTATTTAGCTATGTTATATCTCAGCTGGCAATTTTCTGCCATGGTGTCTGGGGAAAACGAGAAATTATATTCAACTTACCGTAATTTCAGTTTCCCATTCACTTCTCATGGCACCATTTACTAACACCCCCTACCCCTTGTTTTCTTCTAGGAAACTTGAGTTTGGAAATGGATTATTGTAAAGAACAAACCCACATTTGTTCCATTGATATTTTATTAAATACACAACAAAAGATTTTTAACATGGCATATATAGTTATGTAAAGAAAAACAGTAATGTATTGAAATGCATGATTATCTACCATCATATATAAAGGTATCGGCTATATAAATCTTGTTGCTTATTTGTGATATTTATGATAAAACTAATTTTTTTTATACTTTAGGATATCTGATTCAGAGGCATTTAATTTGATTTTTAATGGTATGAAAAAGTTAAATTTGGTAAAACTTTCAAAATTACTTGCAAAAGGCACGTATTGTGTTATTTTAGGTACGTTTGTATTTCATCTTTCTGTATATAAAATGCATGCATTGATTTGGGGATTTTAACAATTCCCTGTGATGCTCAGTTCAGTTTTTTACCAGTGCAAGCTAGAACTTTCCATAAACCTTCAGATGTTTGGTACTGCTCAGGACTTTTAAAATACATGTTAGTTTTTTGCATATAATTTATGTTTATGTAAAACCTCTTAATATTAAGGAAAAGTAGATTTTTGTAATATTTTCCATATTTATATATCTTTAAATGGTTTGCAATTGACAGCATAAACTGAACTGATTGCATATAATATATGCTATTCCCATATTTTTCATTACAATAATAAAGGGTTTCATTTAAAATAAATACAATTTTCATTCACAACTTACAGTGCATCTTATAAAAAATCTTATTTGAAACTGATTATATTAATTTGTATGTAAATAGAAAAATATTACTAGTAATTTTCATACTAATGTAATGTTGAAAAATATGAAAAGGAAATACATGCAGCCTCATTTACCGAGAGCCGCTGCGCTTTTTTTCGCTATCGGTTAGCGTGACTTTAACTCCTTCCTTGCGCCAGCTGCATGGAAACCAGAAAAGACACCCAAGCAGCTGGCTGTCACAATTCAATATTTTGTTTGTGCTACTTTTAGCGCTGGATTTACACACAGTTAGCGATATTGAATCGTGTTCGGGAGATTTACCCAGAGCGATAGCGGCTCTGAGTATATGTTGTCCTTTCTGTGTTATCTGTAAGACAGTACAACAGCAGTGATTATTAAATCTCACTGTTGTATTGACATCTAGATATGAATAAAATATGTAATTTTAAATCATCAGAAGATCTTGTAACTGAATAATACTGAGAATAGTTTTGTACCGGTATTTACTTTAGGGTTTAAGAGTGTGAAGAGACAAGAAATATAAACAGACAGGAAATCACGTATGGATGCTACCAAATTGTTCATAAAATAAGAATTGTTGTTCCCATTTTTCTATTCCCAATGCCTTTACTATATTGCAGGTTTCGAGTAGCGCATACAGCAGCAACAACAAGAGGAACATCGGTCCGCACTCCTTTGGTTGTATAAACGCAGTTCACTCGGCTTTCATAGGGGGAGATACAATATGGCCCTTTTCCGTCTAAAACCCACGTTAACCGGCAAAATCTTTGGGTTAACGTGGGTTTTAGATGGAATTTAGAGCACAGCGCCAATTCCAAATGTTTTTTGAAAATAGCGATGTGCTAACGATGCAAAACCCCTGCCGTTAAGTTTTGCGCTACCTTGTAGCGCGAAACTAAATGGTAAAGGTTGGGGAGCGTTAAGGTCACGCTCCTTACCTTAGCCCGATCCCGCGATGCAATAACTGACGTAATCTTGTTTACGTCAGTTATTGTATCGCGGGAT
This sequence comes from Hymenochirus boettgeri, assembly GCA_019447015.1. Taxonomy (NCBI): domain Eukaryota; kingdom Metazoa; phylum Chordata; class Amphibia; order Anura; family Pipidae; genus Hymenochirus; species Hymenochirus boettgeri. Next base: position 142,826,792 of record CM033474.1, read on the forward strand.
CGGGCTAAGGTAAGTAACGCAGCGTGGAGTAAACTTTAAAAAAACATCATTAGTACGCCTGATGTGTTTCGACCATCCCCACGTGCTCTTAGTCATAGGCACAGCCATTTCCCACTCCCTCAGCTCCTTCTTAAGACCGGCAGTCACACCCATGAAGGGCTGACTTAGTTCATGTACCGGATAGGCACAGTCTGTGGGGACGCTCGAAACGCGTCAGGCGTACTAAGTCAGTGTTTTTAAAGAAAGCAGAGTGACCTACGTTTATATGACCGAAGGAGTGTGGACCGATATTCCTCTTGCTACTGTATCTGGTACGTTCAGACCAGGTGAAGGGTCCGGGGCGGTCCTGCACCCGGACCACCACATGTGACGGTTGAGTCCTGGTTGGGATATGATAGTGTTATTTTTGTCTAGTAAGAAACATATGAAGTAACATTTTTAAGTATATGGCATTTAAAAAGGGCTGCCGAGGCTAAGGAGCAAATGCTTAACAAAGTGATAGGTCTGGGGTTTATACACCCAAACCTCCCCTTTTCTGGAAGTGAGTGAAATTGTTAATATGGTCTCACAAAGCATACACTAATTAAGCAAACATATGATCCCAGGAATGGGATCATAAGGGTCACATTTGTAAATCCATGACAAGAATCTGTGTACTATGTATCTCAGTGGATATTTAATACAGGTTTCGAGTAGACTTTTCTTTTAAAGTCTGATTTTGGCAAAGATCATTCTCTAAAAAAGTGAACTAATCCTTTAAAGGGCATGTCCACCCCCAAAACTATAATCCCCCCAACTACTGGCCCCATCATGTAGTGTAGTGTAATCCTTACCTCACATCCCAGCTCCATATGGTTCTCCTGCAGTCCCCCCCCAAAGTCCCAAAAACTGCCCACCAGGAGGATAGCAGAGTCCATATAGGACTCTGCCTCCTACCTGGCCTCCGGGAGAAGTTTGGCATGCGTACTGCAGCCCTTCTCCCCCTCCCTCTCCCTCCCTCTCAGGATTTTCCCCCCCCCAGTGTAAAACCCTTAATCCATAGTATTGCCCCTGTCCCCCCAGCCCCAACCGCTATATTTATATGTTTAGAAATCTCTCCAAACTTTACTTACCTCTCCTCTTTCCTCCGCCGAAATGAGCTCCCGGCAGCCGCGTCCGTGATTAGCTGCCGCTCAGCCAGTCACAGACGCGACTGCCGGTCCCGCTTGCGAGAAAATGCAAGCAGAGGGCCGGGAGCGTGGCGGAGGAAAGAGGGGAGGTAAGTAGAGTTTGGGGAGCTTTCTAAACATATAAATATAGCGGTTGGGGCTGGGCTGGCAGGGGGAATCTTATATTAAAAAAAATCTTTTTAGGGTGGACATACAATTTAATGTATTGATTGAAGACAGGGAGGTTAAGGAGCTATAGGAAACAGCAAGGAAACGAGGGTCGCACTCCAAAGTAGATATAACTTCAATTTATTGTAAACCACACATATATCACAACGTTTCGGGGGGAAACATGCCCCCCCCCCTTCCTGAGGAAGGGGGCATGTTCCCCCCGAAACGTTGTGATATATGTGTGGTTTACAATAAATTGAAGTTATATCTACTTTGGAGTGCGACCCTCGTTTCCTTGCTGTTTCTATTGGATATTGTCCATTAAGGGTTGGACTATTCGGAGGAGTGTGCACCCACAGGTGGACGAGTGCAGAGGATCACCTTTATTTGATTAGGTTAAGGAGCTATGCCTTACCTTCCGTTCTTCAATCAATATCTCAGGAGCCAGGGACAAAGGTGAATTTGTTTACCTTTCGTGTGATGCAACGCAGCAGCACTGAAAATTCCCGACCGCTTCCTGGTTCAAATCAACTATAGCGCACATTAGTGTGCATGCAGGCTATAGTTGATTAGAACCAGGTAGCAGTTGGGACCTGTCAGTGCTGCTGTGGTGGGTTGCGTGAAAGGTAAATATACTCACCTTCATCCCTGACTCCTGAGATATTAATTGAAGACTGGGAGGTAAGGCATAGCTCCTTAACCTCAAGGTCTTCAATCAATACATTAAAGGAATAGTTCACTTTTTCATTGAACTATTCCTTTAATGATCTTTGCCAAAATCAGACTTTAAAAGAAAAGTAAGGCATAGCTCCTTAACCTCCCGGTCTTCAATTAATACATTAAAGGAATAGTTCACTTACAAGTGAACTATTCCTTTAAGTTTTATTTTCCTGAATTGGCTGAAAATGCTAATAGGAGGAGGTAGTAAACCTATATTCAGTGCTGGCCATACACTTATTAAACATTAAATAGATTTGATGTTTGTCGAAACTATATAATGTCTAAATACAGTCTTACTTCCCAGTGATTTTACTGCCGAGGAACACTGCAGGAACATTGGGAGTTATGTTTTGTAGTGTATGCCTAGCTTAAATCTTTCATTGGGTGATCCATGGGGATTTCACTCAAGAAGCTCAATATTTAAAGAATGAGTATATAGTGTAATTAATCTGTTAATAACAAAAAGTAGAAAAAGAAAACACAAAAGTGGTGGGCAGTTACAGAAAAGTCTTTTTGGATTTTCTTAAGAATTTTTATTGTATTTTTATTATGTGTTTAACGTTTTAGTGCTTCACTAAAGCACTACACATTAATGATGAACTTGCTTTGTGAAGCACTGATACGTTGAACACATTAATCATTTTTCTTAAGAAAATCCAGGGTGGCCGGGATTTTTGTGACTTATACATTTGCTATACTTTACCTGGAGGCACCTGGCAGTTTATATAGAATAGTGCACATGGACTCCCTATAAACTTAGAAGTCTTCTTATAATTAGAGATGGTCGAACTATTGAAAGTTCGGTCCATTTTCGAACTTTCGAATTATTGTAAAAGTTCGAAAGTTTGAAAACGGACCCATAAAAGTCTATGGGAGGCAAATAGTTCGAAAAGTTCGAGTCAAATACAACTAAAATATTAATGGTAACTTAATGTAAATGGCTGTGGGACCTGGGAAATGGTCTGGGGAGCATGTTCCAATATCCAGGACTTAAGTAAAATCGATTTTACTCTCACATGCGCTACTTTCGAGCTTTCGTGTTCGAAAGTTCGAGGTAACATGGACATTTTACTCACAGATTCGATACTCGCCTATAGGCTGTAATGGAGACTTTACTCACAGATTCGATGTTCGCGCCTAGATACCATGTACATTTTACTCGCGGATTCGCTACTCGAACGTTCGAACATTCGATAAATCAACGAAAGTCCGGGAAATATCGAAAGTCCGTGTCCGAGATAGTTCGAGAAGTCCGGGTCCGTTCGAATCACACAGAAAAAGACACAGTATTATGATATTTGTTTTTTTTGGGATAGCATTTAGTTAGGTGTTCTTCTCATCTGCTCATACCGCAGTAAAACATTGTGTTGTGTTGCATATAATTGAATATTGATTTTCTGCTGAAGTACCATTATATTTTCCTTGGTTTAGTAAACAATATAATTGAATGTGTGATATAAAGTCATCTGCAATAAAAATTTCTTCATGTATTGGGAATAAGATAAGGTGCCTTAATCAAAAAGTTATAAATAAAATAGTTATATTGTTTGCATAATAAGAGGAAAATGAAGTGATTATCTGTGTTTTAAAGTAATGTTGAATAAGATGTCAGGAAACCAGTGAAACATTAACTGGCTTTTGGAATAAGCAACCATACAGTGTTACATACATACTCCGTCCAATCATTATAAAAATATTGTATAATTTGATCATCCACTTACAAAAATAGTACAAAAATGTATCCCAATATTCTGCAAGGAAAGACAGAATAAGAAAAATCAGTGTTAGAGTGTAGGTATAAATAGTGAAACAGATTTAAAAAAAAATGTATAAAGGGAAGATTAACATACCTGTTTGATTTTAAGCATGCCAGAGATTTTTTTTGTTTTACTTTTAGAATGATATTTTTGTCTCAACAGTAGTGTATGGCCCAACAGTCCCAGAACAGAGAATCCCCAGATTTGTGTAGAATCTGGTGTAGTTCAGGAAAAAAATGCATGTTTATTTATAAACAAGCATGCCAGAAAGTGATTACTGGAAATATTTTTTACACCACAACACTTGTAATTAAAGATCATGTAAATGTGATAAAACATCTTTCAACTAATTACACAATGATAAGGATTACCAGAGCTGCTTACGTTTCTTCAGCAAGGCAGTTTTACACAAATACACAGGGTGAATGCCATTGGCTGTAGCTCACTGTTTGCAGATACAGTTCATCTCCCAGCTTCTGGGAGGGGCTGGGCACAGTGAGAGGTGAAATACATACTAACTTAGAGTGAGCTGAACAGGACATGGGGAGAAATGACAAAAGGGAGCAAATTTGTCGCAGTTCATAAAATATAGGAAAGGATAAAGGCTGGTCATTTTTTTCACTTTAGAGTCTCTTTTAGAATAATATAAAGAACTATAATGCTTTCAGATCTTACCTTCAAACCCCATGCCAACAGGCTTACCAACTTCTGCTGGCTCCAACTCAAAAACATCTCTTGCATTCATCGAGAGATGTTTTGAAAGAAGCTACAAAAATCCTTGTCCATGCCCTATTCATATCTCGGCTAGATTACTGCAATACACTCCTGTGTGGTAATTACTGAAGACAGTATCTCAAACATCCTCTTAAACATTCGCCAGACCACCTGTGACCTGGACCCTGGCCCTACTGAGTTCATGTTGAAATGCCCTTTTTATAGCTATTTATACCAGCATTCCACAAAATAGTAAACTGTTCCCTACAAGAGGGAAGCTTTCCCACCAGTCTAAAAGAGGCAATCTTCAGACCACTACTCAAGAAACCATCCTTAGACCCAGATGCTCTAAACAACTACAGACCTCTCCACAACCTCCCCTTTCTGGGCAAAGTTATTGAAAAGGCTGTCTATCTCCAACTTGAAGCTAGGCTCACAGGAAACCGCATCCTTGACCCTCTCCAATCTGGCTTCAGAAAACATCACAGCTATGAAACAGCTCTCACCCAGGTCTGCAACAATTTGCTCATGGCAGAGACAGAGGCCAATGTTCCATCCTAATTTTGCTCAACTTCTCAGCAGCTTTTGACACAGTTGATCATGAAATCTTCTTTAACAGGATACAAGAGTACTGTGGCATAGATGGCTTAGTTCTCCAGTGGTTTAACTCCTTCCTGGCTGGCATAACAGAATGGGTATCCTTGGGGCCCTTCCTCTCCAATCCTGTACCTCTGAAATGTGGAGTACCCCAGGGAGCCTGACATATCATTGCTATGCCGATGACACCCAACTGTCACAGACCCTAACACACAAATAAATGAATGCTTAGTTGAATTTCAGGAATGGATGAATGATAACTGGTTAAAACTAAATGCTGAAAAAACTGAAGTTCTAGTTATTTGAGGTCAGCGCTTGACAGCAAAGCAGCTCCAGTCTCAGCCAGTACCACTAAGAATAGGAAGCTCAGACCTGAACAACTCAGACTTTGTGCACAGCCTGGTTTTGTCCTCTGATTGATGGGGAACTAAGCTTAACGAACCAATTCTCAGCTGTTGTAAAAAATTCCTTCTTTCACCTAAGGAACATTGCAAAAATAAAGCACCTCATTCCTCCAGCAGATCTTCCAACCCTGATCTATGCATTTGTCATATCACGGTTGGACTACTGCAATGTTCTCTATACAAGTCTTCCAAAAAAAGACCTGCACTGTCTGCAACTAGTACAGAAGGCCGCTACGAGGATATTAACAAGCCAACCTACCATTGCCACATAACACCAACCCTTCTCTTACTCCACTGGTTACCGGTAAAATGAAGAATTCTGTTTAAGATCGGCTAATTGACATTTAAATCCTTGCACAATCTGGGTCCTGAATACCTGAAGGACTTGCTGCAACTGCATCACACACACCCACAATCTTAGATCAAAAGGATCCAATAACTTGGTCATCCCTAGAGTCCACCTCAAATTGTTTGGAGACAGAGCCTTCTGTCATGCTGCCCCTACACTTTGGAAATCCCTGCCACACCCAATCAGGACATCCCCATCCCTGGAAACATTTAAATCCAAACTGAAAAGCCACTTGTCTGACATTTATGTACATACATATCTGAGACATATCTATGCGCTTTGAGTCCTTTAGGAGAAAGGCACTTTACAAATGCTATTGTATTGTATATTGTATTGGTATACCAAACAACCACCTGGTACCACTTCAATCCATCCTAAACTATCCTGCCCAGCTCATTCATTTCTCTTCTCGCTTCTCTAACACCTCTCTTCTCTGTCAGTCCCTCAACTAGCTGCCCATTAAACAAAAGGATCCAGTTCAAGCAGCTAACCTTGTCCTACAAAGCACAACACAACACAGCCTCACCATATATCTCAGAGCTGATCCACCAATACCATTTCAGATTCAACATCCGCTTTGCAAATGATTACCTCCTCATCCATCCTTGTCACCTCTTCCCATGCCCGCATTCAGGATGCTTGTACTGCCCCTCTGCTCTGTAACTCCCTCCCTCCGTCTGTCATTCACCACCCTTTAATACAGAGGTGGGCAATTACATTTCACAGGGGGCTGCATGAGAAACTTGGATTGTGGTGAAGGGCCAGACCAATAGGTCAATTCTCAAAATAAAGATTGCTAAACTGGATTTTATAAAAAGATAAACAAATATCCCTGGTTTATTGGATTTTTTAATTATTATTTGCAATTTATAATAAAAGGTGTATAATATCTATTCAAATTCAATTAATCAATTGATCAATCAAGTCATATTTTTTTTATAAAATAAAAATATTTGTCTTTGGTTACAGGTCTAGTATTGAGGGACCAGTCAGGGGCAGCCAAAGGGCTGCATGTTGCCCCGGGCATTACTTTGCCCAGGTCTGCCTTAATACCTTCAAACATAACCTTAAAACCAACCTCTTCAGGCAAGCATATAACCTGGCCTAGACTATACCCCTGTGGAACTCCCTTCCTCCATCTGTCTGTCATTCACTATCCCTTAATACCTTCACACATAACCTTATTTAATACCTACCTCTTCAGGCAAGCATATAAGCTGGCCTAGACACTTCTTGTCTCACTTACCCAACCTGATTCAATGCCTTTCACACTCTGCTGCCAATCTATTTACAGCCTACCAATTCACGTTACCTCATGTCTCACCCCCATTTATTCTAGACGGTAAGCTCTTTGGGCAGGGTCCTCTTTCCTATTGTACCACAGTATTGCTGTAAGTAACTCATCAGTGTGTGAGCTTATATTATGTATTACCTGTGTATGTAATATGTATGACTTTTTATAATATGTATTTACCCTGTAATGTTTGACTGTAATTGTAAAGCGCCACAGAAGATGTTGGCGCTATATAAATCCATAATAATAATAATAAAGCACTATACATGTAAAGCTAGCTCCTAACGGGAAACTGATTGTGTTTCTTTTTCAAAAATAGACTGCTTTTACTGGGACTTTTGCCATCTTGTGCACAATTTTTGGATGTCTCACAACAGTATGTGAAGTACTTCTATGTGTACGCCATATGTGCCACTACGTTTAAACATCACAACAATCAGGTTAAAATGTTTGTAAAATGTTGAATGTAATATATGCAGCAAGAAATTATTTTACTCAATTAGCAATGTAATACAACAGAAAAAATGTAATTCATTTTAAAATGTATGAATGTAGCAATGCAAAAATATATTAACTATCAGCACTGGCTTGAATTTTTGATATTTTTAAGAAAATGCATCATAAATAAGCGTTTAGATTATGTAAAGCAACTTTTTACATAAACTGATCTTCCTAATGCCAATTTCAAATGAGGATTGACATTTATCCATATAAATATTTTAGGTGTCTTTCTAGTTCTGACAACTTATCAAAATATAAAACTCTTTAAAAGCCTATTGACATTTTCCTTATCTAAAATGTTGCAAGGTTAAATTTTTGATGATAACTGTAACGACATAAAAATCCTTCTTTAATAATGAAAGATATATGGCAGTTGTTGCTGTAAATAGATTGGCATTAGGGTGTGAGAGGCAGTTAGGATCAGTTTGGGTCAATGAGGGGGGTAATGTCTAGGCCAGGTTATATGCTTGCCTGAAGAGGGTTTTTAGGTTATGTTTGTAGGTATTTATGGAGGTGATGGTGAGTGACAGACAGACAAAGGATGGCAGTTCCAGAGCAGAGGGGCAGCACAAGCAAAGTCCTGGCATGGGAAGAGGTGACGAGTGCATGAGAGGAGGATATCATTTTCAGAGTGGAGGTTGTGTCTGTAATGGTATCTGTGGATCAGCTCTGAGATATATGGAGGAGTTGTATTGGATAATGCTTTATAGGATAAGGTTAGCAGGTTGAATTGGATCCTTTGGGTGATGGGTAGCTAGTGGAGGGACTGACATAGAGGAGAGATGTTAGAGAAGCCGGAAGAGAAGTAAATGAGCCAGGCAGCAGAGTTTAGGATGGATTGAAGTGGTGTCAATCGGTTGTTTGGTAAACCACACAGGAGTGTGTTGCAGGGTCTAGCCAGAATATAATTAGGGCATGGACTAGGATTTTGGTAGCTTTCAAGAGGAAGGGATGAATGTGGGAGATGTTTGAGTTGGAGCTGACAGGCTGACTAGTGTTATTCCCAGGCAATGAACATGAGGAGATGGAGATATCGGTGTGTTGTTAATATTAGTGAGACTACAGAGGGGAACAGAACATGAGGGTGGGAAAAGGACAAGTTCAGTCTTGTCTATGTTTAGTTTGAGGAAGCGGGCGGACATGAAGGCAGAGATGCTACTTGGGTAGAAGTTGGCAACCTGGGATGTCAGTGTAGTGAGATCTGGGGCAGAGATGTAAATTTGGGTATCATGCGCATACATGTGATACTGAAATCCAGATGAGCTAATAAGCTGTCCAAGGCTGTAGGTGTAAATGGAGAAGAGGTAAATCGTCTACTCACTGTGGGGAGCTACACCGCCAATATTCAGAAGCTGTCCGGGATCTCCAGGTGCTCACGGGTCCGTCCGACCCCTCCGGAAATATAACAATGAAGTAACAAAGATAGAGCAACGAGATACGTCCGGAAAAACAATGCTTCAATTGAGTGTGTGGATAAAACTTCACATTTATTGTACATAGTTAAAACCAGCCGATAATGCTGTAAACGTACTCATGGACAGGGAAATCGCCAAGGGGAAGGGGCGTGGCCTGACGCGTTTCGCGGTTACTTCCGCTTCATCAGAGACCACAGGGGGAGATTCTCGCCGGACTAAGTACAGGTGAGTAGCCAATGAATAGACTCCAATCTTCTCACCGTCCAGCTGGAAACATGAATGGTTCGTGCATAGAGGCTAATCTAATTATAATGAAATACAACATAGCACAATGTAACAAATAATTCGTGCATAGAGGCTAATCTAATTATAATATAATACAACGTGGCACAATGTAACAAATAGTAACTTGACGCGTGGCCTGACGCGAAACGCGTCAGGCCACGCCCCTTCCCCTTGGCGATTTCCCTGTCCATGAGTACGTTTACAGCATTATCGGCTGGTTTTAACTATGTACAATAAATGTGAAGTTTTATCCACACACTGAATTGAAGCATTGTTTTTCCGGACGTATCTCGTTGCTCTATCTTTGTTACTTCATTGTAAATGGAGAAGAGGACTGAGTCTTGCGGTGTAATATGTAAACTTATTTATTTATTTTGACATATATGTCAAATATCATATATATATATATATATATATATATATATATACATATATACAGACAAACATTATACACACAAACATAGAAAAGATGACCTATAGACCTATACAATATTATATTATCTACAAACTTGTATACATTATGAACAAAGGGGTTTTAGTATACATTACTGTGATCACATGAATAAAAAGCCCTTCCACCACGTCTAGGTAACACCAGTCTTCTAACCTTTTTTTGTGTAAGTATAGTGGTTAAGAAACATGCACACACAACATTTTGGCTCTTAGGCCTTTATCAACAGTGGACTGGATGTCTAGCAGGTGCCCTGTATATCACTGAGCTGGTTAAGAAGATAACCAGCTGTCTGTTAATGATTTCACTACTAGTATTAAAAATTAATTGCTGGGAAAGTGCTTTACAAAAACATTTAATTATTTAAAGTAACATTTCAATGGCTTTAGCTATACCTCTGATTACTGTTCACAGCATTATTATAAAGAGGAAGGTGAATGGCACCACCATTTCCTAGATCAGGCTATTTTATTTCATTCCAGCTGTGGCTCAGAAACATGTTGCTGGAAAAAGTTTGCATTAGTTTGTATACAGTGTGGTCTGTTTGTTACCCCACATTCTTCATTTACCACAGATCGTTCAGAAATATGTTAAAATAAAGTGCAACATTCTCCAAATTTTCCTTGATTTTCTGCTGTTAGTGGAAGCAGAGCATAAATTATGATAATTAGGATACATTTGCCATATGCAGTTTTGAGCTATATAGAGATACAGTATATCATTATCACTAAAAATGTATCTAAAGATATTATGAAATTAAGGTAACATAAGACTTTTGAGCTCAATGTTGTTTGGTATATATATTAAGGTACATACATGGAAAAAAAAATAATACAGAATTTTATACACGTGATCAAGATGGATTGGCACTATGGGTGTGGCTGCAGTATATCTATATACAGGCTGTTTAAAGGACAACAATATAAAAAAAAATTACCCCCATTGCATGTCCACACTTCCAGCAGCTGAAATCGCTTGCTCACATTTACAGCTGTGCTGCCTTCCCTTAGATATCACACAGCAAAGATGAGGGCCCTGATTAACATATCACTTGTCATTGGCTGGTGGGAATGTCTGTTACAACCTCTCTCCTTCTCCTCTGCCAGTCAAACAAACTTGAACTGTTCGGTTGCTAGGATACAGCCTACATAATCAAGCTGATCAAGGATGGATGGAGGAGAGTTTTCTCACATGCTAGTTTTGAGTGACAGTTACAGACAGACAGAATTGTTACACCCCCTTCACAATGTGGTTATTGAAGGCAGAGAGAAGTTTGAAATCAGGAAAAAAATGTATGGGGAGGGCTGCATACCATTACAGTTATCCTTTAATGTTTGTCACATTTATTCTGACAAAGGTAATGTGACTGATGCACAGGAGATAAAATAATTTCTTAAAAACATGGAGACTGACCGGATTTCCTATAGCGATCAGATCAAGAGATACAAAAAAGAGAAATATACAACTGTATGTAAAGATTATAGGGAGGACCGAGTGTGTTCGTGGCTTCAGGGAACCAAATCGCACCAAAGACCAAGCGGATATGTCCCACGATGGCGCAACAGGACTATGGAATGTAAGGAGAAACCAGTGGAATGCAAAGAAAGGCACTCCTGTTGTGGTAGATTGATGCAAGCACTGTGGACTCCACTGGGGATACCGGAAGGGACACCAGAGGAATGGAAATGCACCACAAGGAGCAAAATGGGGAAAACTGAAGAAACCCCGGCCAGATCTAATTCCACTGCTTCTTTAGGAAGAGGCAAGATACCAGACCCACACAGAGGGGAAAAAGAGTGGGAATGAAATGGAGATAAGAGAGGTACAGAAAGTTGTTTTCAACTTGTCTTCCAAGGAACTAAGGGTGGGTGAGTGTGCTTTACTTAATAGGGGGCAGGGCCATTTCTAGTCATCTCAGTGTCCCAGTGTGCTCCCCCACTCAATTCCTTCTGACAGACAATCACTGCTGCTGTGGATGTTTCTTTATAGTGGGACTGCTTTAGTAGCTGGTAAGAGGTGCAAGCTGTACCAGGTGGGTCGAATTTGCATGTATATATGTTTGTGTGTATGCAGCGTCACTTACTTAAAAAGCAACATAAGTATAACAACCAAATTGTTTACTAATGATTAGAGATGTTTGAAACTGTTGAGTTCTGTTCCATTTCCGAAATTTTTCGGAAAGTTCGAATTCGAACCCATTCAAGTCTATGGGAGAGTGATAGTTCGAAAAGTCTGAGTGATTTACAGCTAAACTAACAGTGGTAACTTACTGTAAATGGCTGTGACACCTGGGAAATGGTCTGGGGAACATGTCACTGTCACCAAAACTCCAGTTCCTGAAGTCAGGCAGGCAATTGTTAGGTTTTGCGCAAGCTACATTCGAGGATTATTGAACGAACGAATGAACCTTCCTGTGTTAGCGAACAGTACATTTGTAGATTATCGAACGAACGATCCTTCCTGTGTTAGCGAACGGATTATCGAACGAACGAAAGATCCTTCCTGGGTTAACGAACGGTACATTTGAGGGTTAGTTCAGCTCGGACTATGTGGTTATTATATTACTGGGTTATTATATGATATGGTTATTATATTACTAGGTTATTATATGGTTATGATATTACTAGGTTATTATATGTTTATGATATTACTAGGTTATTATATGGTTATTATATTACTAGGTTATTATATGGTTATTATATGACTAGGTTATTATATGGTTATTATATTACTAGGTTATTTTTTGGTTATATGGTTATTATATTACTAGATTATTATATGGTTATATGGTTATTATATGACTAGGTTATTATATGGTTATTATATGACTAGGTTATTATATGGTTATTATATGACTAGGTTATTATATGGTTATTATATGGTTATAATAACCATATAATAACCTAGTCATATAATAACCATATAACCTAGTAATATAATAACCATATAATAACCTAGTCATATAATAACCATATAATAACCTAGTCATATAATAACCATATAATAACCTAGTCATATAACACCATATAATAACCTAGTAATATCATAACCATATCATAACCTTGTCATATAATAACCTAGTAATATAATAACCATATAATAACCTAGTAATATCATAACCATATCATAACCATGCACAAATACCACCACCCCTTTTAAAATAAGTTTCGCAAAACACAAATCACACATTAAAGTAACAAAAGAGAGTTTAACAATGCCCTTAAAGGGGATCAAAACCCGGTGGACCTACACTTTGCAAAGGAAAAACATCCCATTAGTACCCTGAAAGTTATGGTAATTGATCCGATGGAAGCACCCAAGCAAGAATGTCCAAAGGAAGTTAATACAAATCTCTCCCTTAATGCTTTTTGTAGGTGCTTTTTACAGAGTTTTTTTTATAAAGAGGTTTTAAGTATTAAATGCTGGGATGTACAATAGTGCAAGCATGGTAAATTATCAGGGAGATTCAATAAAGTTCTTATCGTTTAAAATGGTGCTAATTTTGCCCCAACCAATCAGATCTATATACATTTGAAAGCTAATTATAGCTATTATATGACTAGGTTATTATATGGTTATTATATTACTAGGTTATTTTTTGGTTATATGGTTATTATATTACTAGATTATTATATGGTTATATGGTTATTATATGACTAGGTTATTATATGGTTATTATATGACTAGGTTATTATATGGTTATTATATGACTAGGTTATTATATGGTTATTATATGGTTATATAATAACCATATAATAACCTAGTCATTAATAACCATATAACCTAGTAATATAATAACCATATAATAACCTAGTCATATAATAACCATATAATAACCTAGTCATATAATAACCATATAAACCTAGTCATAAACACCCATATAATAACCTAGTAATATCATAACCATATCATAACCTTGTCATATAATAACCTAGTAATATAATAACCATATAATAACCTAGTAATATCAAACCATATCATAACCATGCACAAATACCACCACCCCTTTTAAAATAAGTTTCGCAAAACACAAATCACACATTAAAGTAACAAAAGAGAGTTTAACAATGCCCTTAAAGGGGATCAAAACCCGGTGGACCTACACTTTGCAAAGGAAAAACATCCCATTAGTACCCTGAAAGTTATGGTAATTGATCCGATGGAAGCACCCAAGCAAGAATGTCCAAAGGAAGTTAATACAAATCTCTCCCTTAAATGCTTTTTGTAGGTGCTTTTTACAGAGTTTTTTTTTATATAAGAGGTTTTTAAGTATTAAATGCTGGGATGTACAATAGATTGCAAGCATGGTAAATTATCAGGGAGATTCAATAAAAGTTCTTATCGTTTAAAATGGTGCTAATTTTGCCCCAACCAATCAGATCTTATATAACATTTGAAAGCTAATATCTGATTGGTTGGGACAAAATTAGCACCATTTTAAATGATAAGAACTTTTATTAAATAACCCTGTATATGTTTAAAAAGTACAATAATAGTGGGATTGTGTGTTAATATGTGCAATATGTTACCCTTTAAGTAAGGCTGCCACAGGAATGAAAGGGTAGGTAAGTAGGTGTGTGTACCTGTCTGGGTAAGGGCTGGAAGTATAAGTGTTTGCATTTGTGACCATGAAAAATATATCCATATTTGAGGATTGCACCCATTATAGTTTACTGGCGAAAAATGGCTGTGATTTGCCGAAATGTGGTAACGCTTCAGCAGATTCCTTAGCTGAATAGCACAATTTCGTATCTCTAAAAACTGTGGGAGAAGATACAGTCCAAAAAAGTGGAACAATAAGAGAAAGAAGACAAAGAAGAAATAGAAAGAACAGTAATTTGGCTTTTAAAAATTAATAAAGCTAAGAATAAAGCTAGAAATAAACACACTCTATTGAATGTAACAGTCTGCACAATGTACAGAAAAATAGATCTTTGTGTCATTCCTCATGTTCAGGTCTCTTGTTTTAGGTTTTATGTATCAGAGTCAGGTATCATTCATCAGTTATCAAAGTCTGTATCATTCATTAGGTATCAGAGTCAGGTATAATTCATCTATGATACCTGATGACGATTCTCGATATCTGATACCTGATGAATGATACCTGTCTCTAATAACTGACTTTAATACCTGATGAATGATACGTGACTTTGATACTCAATGAATGATGCCTGATAAATGATACCCGACTCTGATAACCGACTCTGATACCTGGTAAATGATACCTGATGAATGATACCTGATGAATGATACCTGATGAATGATACCTGATGAATGATGCCTGTGATAAATGATACCTGACTTTGATGCCTGATGAATGATACCTGACTCTGATACAATGAAGCATGAGGAATGAAACAAAGATGTATTTTTCTGTATATTTTAGACATGTGCAGACTGTTACATCCAATGGAGGGTGCTTATTTTTTAGCTTTATTGAAAAGCCAAATTATTGTTCTTTTATTTAGTATTTCTCTTTGTCCGTTTTTTTTTGCACTGCCTCTCCTTCCACAATTTTTAAGTAATGACACGAAATTTGGTACAGACATGCGGAAAAGTGTGCTATTACCTAGCTAAGTAATCCACGGAAGCGTTACCGCATTATCAGCAATATCAGGACCCCCCCATAAACTATAATGGGTGCATTCCTTAAATATGGATATTTCGAGGTTTAAGGTTCATGTGATCAAACAATAAGTTTCTGGTCACAAATGCACACACACCTACTAACCTACCCTTCCATTCCTGGCAGCCTTACTTAAATGCCAAAAAAACATACCCCAACCTGTCACAGTACACACCTACTGATCTACTTCCATATCTTCGATCCCTTACCGCATCTATCTTTACTTAATGGTTGCGGCCGTTAGTGAGAGCTGTGATGCTGATCATAGCCAATCACAGACGTCTGTTTACCAGTCAATCCTTCTGCTGTTGCTCAAGGATACCAACAGAACTTATCAGCAACAGAGGAGGCTGAATCTGCGGCAAGGGATCACAAGCTGGGTAAGTATGACCTATCCTTCCATTTCTGTGGCAGCCATACTATACCTGCTCCATGATCCATTACTGCATCTACCTTCACCTATGGTTGAGCCATCATAGTGAGAGCTGTAACGCTGCATCATAGCCAATCACAGACATCTGTTACCAGTTGATCCTTCTCTGCGGTAAGTATGTTTAGGAGCAGCTGGGATCATTTTACTAGAACAAAGGGTATGTCCAACCCTAATAAAAACTTTAAATATGTTATTCAGGGACCCCAAAAGCTAGGTCACGTTTTACTAATAGGAACTACTCGAGTTATCACTTTCTCACAGTTACTCTTTAAATTGTGTCATGGGATTTTAAGTAAAATGTACAGTTGCTTATGGGAGTCGTGTAAAACAAATAGGGACTATAGATAGATGGCCATTTAGGAAAAATAATTGGATGATACAGCTTGAAAACTATGAACCCTTATCAAAATATCACAGACTTTACAGAATTTTAAAATAGAAGTTTGACATTTCATTTTCTTTGGCATCTTAATGCTCTATTTAATTTTTTTTTAAAATACTGTAAAGTATTTTTAATTAGGCGTTTTCAGATTGCCAATATTAATGTTAAAGGTTAGTGAAATCCTGGTCTCATTGGTACTTCCAGTAGAAAAATTTTACAGTGCATAATTTAAATTTTAGTGACATTAAATGTCTTTTCCCTTTTAAAAAAGCATCGCTAGTAGGAAGAAATTTCAGTTTTAAATGTTTTAATTACTTGTTAATGATGGTTCTCGCTCCTAGAGAAAAACAATATCGTTCTAAAGGCTTTCAATTGAAATAAGGATAAAGCACATTCAAGTAGTTTTATGATTAGTTCACATCTTTTACATTAACTGCTTTTTAATTACTAGAATTCAAAACTAAAAATAGGCTTTAGAAATAAAAGTTTTATGTTAGCAGGTTTACAAATTTCAGGCATACAGTTCGTCTTTAATTTACATTCAAAACTTTCTCCATTTCAGCCTAGAAAAAGCAAAAATGCAATGACATCTTAGACTTGCGGCGGAAATTTAAAGAGTATTTATACGGTTTTTGCAAAGTTTAACTAAGTAAAAAGTGTTTAGTAAATGTGGCAAATATTTCATTGACCAGCAAGAAAAGTGTCAAAGTCATCATTTTATTGATTATTTGAGATAATTATATGATAAAAGCTCCAAAAGTTCAAAATTGCTGCTTTATAAAAATCCCTATATGTATCCACCTGTATGCACCAGGAAGGCTATATTTAGGGATCAAATTGCCCCAGCAGTTTTCATTATTGCCCACACGACCTGTATGTTATGGTAAAGCTCCTCAAATAATTATATTTTTGTTAGGTTTTTAGTATAATGCAGGAACATATGCTGCATCTCTGAAAATGAATGGAAAAAGAAATGTCTGAGAAAACCTGAAAGCTGCATTTTCATTGCACATGAAACACACTGCAATAGTCCTTCAGTCAAGTTTCTACTCTCATTATATTTTAAAACTTGTGCAGAGACCAAAAAAAGCCTACTGGCCAAAATCTGTCACAATCTGGTGATTTTTAACAGGCATAAAAACTGCAGTCCATGTGACTCAGCCAGTTTTATGTATACATTATGTCATATGGGTTAGGTAATGTCATGAAAGCTGGAATTTCTGAAAAAATGAAAATGTGACAACCTTGCTATGGTGTCTGTAGTTGCATGTATATATTTAGAAAATGTGCTCTTTAACAGATAGTTCTCATTCCTGAAGAAGAAAAAATGATGTTTCTAATGGGATTTCAAATTGAGGCTATCACATTCAGTTCATTTTATTTTTGGTTCATATATTTCACATTATATAAATACCTATTGGTAAAATTCAGAATCAGAAATGGCAAACAAATCTAATTATTTTATGACGGACTTCACAAAAAACAAGTTTAGCTCCTTACTTTGGCAAAAGCTACAAATAGTGGATTTTTTTATTTACTTCATTTTGCCTATGGATAGTCTAATACTCAGACATGGACATTTTTAGCCAGTAGATAAACTATGGCAACTCTTCTGTATTTACTAGAAATTAATAAATATTAAGGACAATAACACACTGTGAGTTTCCAGAGACTTTTTTTTGTAGTCAGAGTAGGAAGAAGGGATATAACTTACAATAACGAGTCAATATCTCATGTGTGTAATAAATTTTAATGCCAAATAAAATGTGCTGTGTTGTAACTCAGCATAAAGCACACTTTGTTTTGCTAAGAACCACTTACTGGATATTAAAGGACAACTAAAGGGAAAAAACAACTGGGATTACAAAGTTAGGATAGTATAGCATTGAGGTGAATAAAGACATACGTCCATCCAGTCCAACCCATCTAGCAATATCCTCATTTCCTGCCTAACTGGTGATCCATAGGAAGGCATAAAAAACCCACCAAATTTATGAAGGGGGAAAAAATTCCTTCCTGACTCCAAGTGGCAATTGGAAATTTCCCTGGATCAACTCTACTTTACATATACATATTGCATATACAAGTACATATTGCATTGTATATAATACACCTACTCAGAGTGACATCAGCCCGACGACAGTGACGATATGTGGTTTTAAAATTGTCCCATGGGCATTACCATCTTGGCTCCTCCCCCTTTATCCACTGGGTATCCCACATGCCCAATAGCCATGCCTTAGGGATAAGGATAAATAGCAAATTCATCTTTATTTTGCAAGTATACTCTTATCAGAACTCATTAATACTGTACCTACATTTACATTAGAAATAGTAATGCACTTCTTATGTGTACATAAGCTGTGCATATGGATTATAAAAGAGCAAACTTGTGTAAATCCTGTTTAAACTGAATATTATTAAAATATAGTTATAGTGGCTGTTTTTAACAAATACTGTACCTTTAAAACCTGCTGACATGTCTGAGCCTGTAATTAGTTTATTTCCTCTCTTTATTTCAGGATAGTAAAGACTTAAAGCAGACCCTACACAGCACAGTGTTTAGTTTTTAGGGGGACATTGATAGGTATGTTAAAGGATAAATTATGTCAAATTAATATCACATCTGCAGACAATATTCAAATTGTGCATAAACATACCATCCAACAAAGGTACATTATAGAAAAAAATGTTACAGAGCTGCAGTGGTGGTAGGTAATAAAGTAACCTGACTTAGCACTGCTCTCTTGCAATGCATTTCTCAGTTTATTAAAAGGTATGTCTACCCTAAAATTCATTGTTTAATATAAGAAAGATACCCCCGCCCTCCCGCAACCTCCATGTTATTTTTTGGAAAAAAAACCAAAAAAGAACAGTACTACAGCCCCTTTGATACTCTGGCGCATTGACTGGTTCCCTGCTTGGGCGAACCAACAGTCGTGTCTGTGATTGGCTAAGATTTTTTTTAAAAAAATAACTTGGCGGCTAGGTCTGGACAGGGGGTCTATTTACACTTAAAGGATTTTATGGTAGGTGAAGGAGAAGGAAAGATGGATCCGGATGGTGGGAGGGAGGTGGGGTGCGCTAGGGAGGATGAAGGCTGCGTGGGAACGGAAAAGGCACGGACGTGGGGTGATGTAAGATAGCTTGGACTTTTACAGAGATACCCCTGGTCTTCAACAGAAGGTAGTAAAAACATATGTATCTTTAAATTGGCTAAACGGATTTTAATGATTTTTGACTTGTTTTAAAGCTAGAATAATGGCCCATAATATATTAAATTATTGTTTTGGGGTGGACATTCCCTTTAAAGAGAATGTTGGGGGTGTTCAGAAATCTGCCTTTTTGTGTGACTCCTTTTTTGTTATCAGTTTAGTATTTCCCTCAATTTAATGTTTCTTATTGTAATTTGGTCAGGTGACCAAATTACTTATTTAACACAATTTAGAGCAGGGATCATTACGTCCCACAACACTTTTTTATGTTCAGCATCCCTTACAGGACAGTTACATAGAACACTATCGGGGTTATTCAATAAAAGTTCTTATCATTAAAAATAGTGATAATTTTGCCCCAACCAATCAGATGTTAGCTTTCAGCTGCTGGAAGTGTGGACAAGTTAATGGGGGTGATGTTGTTTTTTTTTATATTGTTGTCCTTTAAGGTTGAGGGTTTAATTAACATTAAACTGATAGATTGTACATTAAATTTAGACATCCTTGAAACTGCCCAAATTAACCAACACCAGTGATTTGGTAAAAAAATAATGTTCTACTATATGTATATATATTTATATATAAAGCTGCAGTCTGAAGCTCCCTTAAGATGTATTTAACTAATCAAGTAAAAAATAATCACTTGCATTGAATACAATGCAGTCTGCATCATGCATTTGGAAAGTTGCAAATGGTGAAGGGTGAGGCCACACCGCAACGCACAGGAATCACTCACAAATCGTGAGCGTTATCGCATGCGGTTGTGCGTGATTGTTTTGCGTTTGCGCATGCGTTTTCACATTTTGCGTTATGGAAACGCATGCATTAATGCACCAAAAATGGTGAACGCATGTTTTACCAAAACGCGAACGGATGCGCAATCGCATGCACATCGGAAATTGCGGGATTTTTGCGTTCCAACAATTTCTCATTTTAGCGAAAAGCGAGCCTGAAACGTGCGCTAAACTAGCTAGTGTGGCCTACCCCTCAAGGATTAGGAACAAAGCACCATGGGAAATTCAGAGAGCTACTTATACTAAAAAATGGAGGCCCCCCAACTGTTTAACTTCAAAAACTTCAGATGGATATATTGTTACTATTAAATTAACGATCCATCTATAGGCTAGTAAATTCAATGTAATGTGTTATGTGCAGCATTTCTAGCCTTCAAGCTAAGCTTATTTTTCAACTGTAGTCCTCCTTTAAAGAAGGAACAACATTAAAACAAGAACTTTATAGACTAAAGCTAGCTTTACACTTGCAGAACTTTCTTCCAATCGCACTTATGATTGAGGGCAGCACGTTTTCTTTTTCTACGGCATTCTTGCGTCTTCTTATTTCTGCACTGGTGTTCCCCCTTTGTATAAGATTGCTAATCGAAATTTAAATCTGGTTGATCAATATTCCAATCTAGATGAGTGCGATTTTGAAAAATATGATTATGTAACAGAATAAAAGTCTATTACAATCTTTGTTATAATTCTTCCCATTCATTATCTATAAATGTGGATATTTAGCTGTTCAGAATGTAATTTTGCTGCCATATACAAGAAATCCACATGAAGCTCCTCTCCTGTTTAATGTGCATGAACCATTACTAAAACATAAAAAGCTCCAGGAAACAAACATTGTCATTTTTAAAACAAATTTTAAAGGTTTTTGTTAGACAATAGACAGATCGAGTTTGAGCACCACAATTGTTCTTTTTGTTTGAAAACTTTAAAGAAAAACTTTAGCAAGATATACGTTGTTTCACAGATGGTTAAATCATAAAACAAATATAATAAAAGAAATGCTCAATACTTTTTTTCTTTGTACATTTATACAGTTTAAATCATAATCTATATCGTATTTTGTTTTCAGCATGGTCTCTTACATACAGGGATGTACATTTAAATATATTGGTAATTCCCCAACCCTCTGCTTAGAGTGTGTTCCACTGTATGTATGAATAAAGCTAGGGGGTTTCTGTTTCTTATCTAATGTGTGGGGGGGAGATTAACCAGGGTTTCACAAAACTACTCGTTTATATATTAAGCTGGAAAGTTTTGAACTACCTCCCAGGCTTTATCTCAGGGGACCAAACTTGTCAAATGAGGCAATTCTGTTGTCCATTGAGTTGGTCAGACACTTATGCGTTTCACATCTCTTATTCTATTGAATAAAGATTCTTTGCCACCACAATTCTTAATTGCCCATAAACTGGGCTAAGTAAGTCTGTAAAGTCAATAGCATCACATATTACATTCAATATGTAGCCTTTTCTTTGCATATGTTTAAAGAGATTGAATTTACCCCCCCAAATAAAATAAAATAAACTTCTCTGAGATTCAATGAATTGCTCATTCCTAGTAGCATTTGCAGTGTGAAGGACTCTAGCCACCTTGCTGCAGCAATATTACTTTATTAAAGAGAAAGTGTACCTTCTTAAGGGAGAATTGAAGTTGGAGAGTAGTACAGGTGCAGCATAATGAAATAAACCTGAACTATTGGCAGTGAATTTCTCAATAATGTACCTATTTAAAGGAGAATTTCGGAGGAGGGTTGCAGGTCAGTAAAATGTGTAGGGACACTATTAAACAATTACTGAGTTGATAGAATGATGTACTTTAATTGCAATCCCTTGCGATCAGTATAGCCCTACTAATTACATTTATTAAGTGGGTCCCTACTAGACCAATTGATCTGGCAACTTAAGTTTAGAGGGTCTCTGAGCTTTAATAAATGTAATATTATTGGCTGTCAGCTGCTAGGAAGTAAGGCTGCAGCTTCCTTGTTTTGATCTGTTGAGCACTACAAAGCATGTGAAGTTTACTGCAACACTTAGCCAGCTAAATGGGAGCTGACCTCTAGTACTCATAGGCTCATTTCATAAATCACACAGCAGCCTCGACAAAGGAGGCTCTGTGTGCTGTCTATTGGGACAATTTGTCTGGAGACTTCTAGTTACCTTTTAAGGGTATCTCCAATGAAAACTGTACTTACTTTTTTAAAAAATGTATTTAAGAAAGGAGAATAAAAGAGCTAGGTCTTCTGTCTGCGTCTCGTCTGCCGCTCTGTCTCCGTGCGGTCTTCGTGTCGTCGTGCTGCTCTTTCCTGCGTCTCCATATAATAACCTAGTAATATCATAACCATATAATAACCTTGTCATATAATAACCTAGTAATATAATAACCATATAATAACCTAGTAATATAATAACCATATAATAACCTAGTAATATAATAACCATATAATAACCTAGTAATATCAAACCATATCATAACCATGCACAAATACCACCACCCCTTTTAAAATAAGTTTCGCAAAACACAAATCACACATTAAAGTAACAAAGAGAGTTTAACAATGCCCTTAAAGGGGATCAAAACCCGGTGGACCTACACTTTGCAAAGGAAAAAACATCCCATTAGTACCCTGAAAGTTATGGTAATTGATCCGATGGAAGCACCCAAGCAAGAATGTCCAAAGGAAGTTAATACAAATCTCTCCCTTAATGCTTTTTGTAGGTGCTTTTTACAGAGTTTTTTTTTTTATAAGAGGTTTTTAAGTATTAAATGCTGGGATGTACAATAGATTGCAAGCATGGTAAATTATCAGGGAGATTCAATAAAAGTTCTTATCGTTTAAAATGGTGCTAATTTTGCCCCAACCAATCAGATCTTATATAACATTTGAAAGCTAATATCTGATTGGTTGGGACAAAATTAGCACCATTTTAAATGATAAGAACTTTTATTAAATAACCCTGTATATGTTTAAAAAGTACAATAATAGCTGGGATTGTGTGTTAATATGTGCAATATGTTACCCTTTAAGTAAGGCTGCCACAGGAATGAAAGGGTAGGTAAGTAGGTGTGTGTACCTTTGTCTGGGTAAGGGCTGGAAGTATAAGTGTTTGCATTTGTGACCATGAAACTATATATCCATATTTGAGGATTGCACCCATTATAGTTTACTGGCGAAAAATGGCCTGTGATTTGCCGATAATGTGGTAACGCTTCAGCAGATTCCTTAGCTAGGTAATAGCACAATTTCGTATCTCTTAAAAACTGTGGGAGAAGATACAGTCCAAAAAAGTGGAACAATAAGAGAAAAGAAGACAAAGAAAGAAATAGAAAGAACAGTAATTTGGCTTTTAAAAATTAATAAAGCTAAGAATAAAGCTAGAAATAAACACACTCTATTGAATGTAACAGTCTGCACAATGTACAGAAAAATAGATCTTTGTGTCATTCCTCATGTTCAGGTCTCTTGTTTTAGGTTTTATGTATCAGAGTCAGGTATCATTCATCAGTTATCAAAGTCTGGTATCATTCATTAGGTATCAGAGTCAGGTATAATTCATCTATGATACCTGATGACTGATTCTCGATATCTGATACCTGATGAATGATACCTGTCTCTAATAACTGACTTTAATACCTGATGAATGATACGTGACTTTGATACTCAATGAATGATGCCTGATAAATGATACCCGACTCTGATAACCGACTCTGATACCTGGTAAATGATACCTGATGAATGATACCTGATGAATGATACCTGATGAATGATACCTGATGAATGATGCCTGATAAATGATACCTGACTTTGATGCCTGATGAATGATACCTGACTCTGATACAATGAAGCATGAGGAATGAAACAAAGATGTATTTTTCTGTATATTTTAGGACATGTGCAGACTGTTACATCCAATGGAGGGTGCTTATTTTTTAGCTTTATTGAAAAGCCAAATTATTGTTCTTTTTATTTAGTATTTCTCTTTGTCCGTTTTTTTTGCACTGCCTCTCCTTCCACAATTTTTAAGCTAATGACACGAAATTTGGTACAGACATGCGGAAAAGTGTGCTATTACCTAGCTAAGTAATCCACGGAAGCGTTACCGCATTATCAGCAAATATCAGGACCCCCCCATAAACTATAATGGGTGCATTCCTTAAATATGGATATTTCGAGGTTTAAGGTTCATGTGATCAAACAATAAGTTTCTTGGTCACAAATGCACACACACCTACTAACCTACCCTTCCATTCCTGTGGCAGCCTTACTTAAATGCAAAAAAAACATACCCCCCAACCTGTCACAGGTACACACACCTACTGATCTACTCTTCCATATCTTCGATCCCTTACCGCATCTATCTTTACTTAATGGTTGCGGCCGTTAGTGAGAGCTGTGATGCTGACATCATAGCCAATCACAGACGTCTGTTACCAGTCAATCCTTCTCTGCTGTTGCTCAAGGATACCAACAGAACTTATCAGCAACAGAGGAGGCTGAATCTGCGGCAAGGGATCACAAGCTGGGTAAGTATGACCTATCCTTCCATTTCTGTGGCAGCCATACTTATACCTGCTCCATGATCCATTACTGCATCTACCTTCACCTACTGGTTGCAGCCATCAGTGAGAGCTGTAACGCTGACATCATAGCCAATCACAGACATCTGTTACCAGTTGATCCTTCTCTGCTGGTAAGTATGTTTAGGAGCAGCTGGGATCATTTTACTAGAACAAAGGGTATGTCCAACCCTAATAAAAACTTTAAATATGTTATTCAGGGACCCCAAAAGCTAGGTCACGTTTTACTAATTAGGAACTACTCGAGTTATCACTTTCTCACAGTTACTCTTTAAATTGTGTCATGGGATTTTAAGTAAAATGTACAGTTGCTTATGGGAGTCGTGTAAAACAAATAGTGACTATAGATAGATGGCCATTTTAGGAAAAATAATTGGATGATACAGCTTGAAAACTATGAACCCTTATCAAAATATCACAGACTTTACAGAATTTTAAAATAGAAGTTTGACATTTCATTTTCTTTGGCATCTTAATGCTCTATTTAATTTTTTTTTAAAATACTGTAAAGTATGTTTTAATTAGGCTGTTTTCAGATTGCCAATATTAATGTTAAAGGTTAGTGAAATCCTGGTCTCATTGGTACTTCCAGTAGAAAAATTTTACAGTGCATAATTTAATATTTTAGTGACATTAAATGTCTTCTCCCTTTTAAAAAAGCATCGCTAGTAGGAAGAAATTTCAGTTTTGAAATGTTTTAATTACTTGTTAATGATGGTTTCTCGCTCCTAGAGAAAAACAATATCGTTCTAAAGGCTTTCAATTGAAATAAGGATAAAGCACATTCAAGTAGTTTTATGATTAGTTCACATCTTTTACATTAACTGCTTTTTAATTACTAGAATTCAAAACTAAAAATAGGCTTTAGAAATAAAAGTTTTATGTTAGCAGGTTTACAAATTTCAGGCATACAGTTCGTCTTTAATTTACATTCAAAACTTTCTCCTATTTCCAGCCTAGAAAAAGCAAAAATGCAATGACATCTTAGACTTGGCGGAAATTTAAAGAGTATTTATACGGTTTTTGCAAAGTTTAACTAAGTAAAAAGTGTCTTAGTAATATGTGGCAAATATTTCATTGACCAGCAAGAAAAGTGTCAAAGTCATCATTTTATTGATTTATTGAGATAATTTATTATTGTAAAAGCTCCAAAAGTTCAAAATTGCTGCTTTATAAAAATCCCTATATGTATCCACCTGTATGCACCAGGAAGGCTATATTTAGGGATCAAATTGCCCCAGCAGTTTTCATTATTGCCCACACGACCTGTATGTTATGGTAAAGCTCCTCAAATAATTATATTTTTGTTAGGTTTTTAGTATAATGCAGGAACATATGCTGCATCTCTGAAAATGAATGGAAAAAGAAATGTCTGAGAAAACCTGAAAGCTGCATTTTCATTTGCACATGAAACACTGCAATAGTCCTTCAGTCAAGTTTCTACTCTCATTATATTTTAAAACTTGTGCAGAGACCAAAAAAAGCCTACTGGCCAAAATCCTGTCACAATCTGGTGATTTTTAACAGGCATAAAAACTGCAGTCCATGTGACTCAGCCAGTTTTATGTATACATCATGTCATTATGGGTTAGGTAATGTCATGAAAGCTGGAATTTCTGAAAAAATGAAAATGTGACAACTTCTGCTATGGTGTCTGTAGTTGCATGTATATATTTAGAAAATGTTGCTCTTTAACAGATAGTTCTCATTCCCTGAAGAAGAAAAAATGATTTGTTCTAATGGGATTTCAAATTGAGGCTTATCACATTCAGTTCATTTTATTTTTGGTTCATATATTTCACATTATATAAATACCTATTGGTAAAATTCAGAATCAGAAATGGCAAACAAATCTAATTATTTTATGACGGACTTCACAAATACAAGTTTAGCTCCTTACTTTGGCAAAAGCTACAAATAGTGTATTTTTTTATTTACTTCATTTTGCCTTATGGATAGTCTAATACTCAGACATGGACATTTTTTATGCCAGTAGATAAACTATGGCAACTCTTCTGTATTTACTAGAAATTAATAAATATTAAGGACAATAACACACTGTGAGTTTCCAGAGACTTTTTTTTGTAGTCAGAGTAGGAAGAAGGGATATAACTTACAATAACGAGTCAATATCTCATGTGTGTAATAAATTTTAATGCCAAAATAAAATGTGCTGTGTTGTAACTCAGCATAAAGCACACTTTGTTTTGCTAAGTAACCACTTACTGTAATTAAAGGACAACTAAAGGGAAAAAACAACTGGGATTACAAAGTATAGTATAGTATAGCATTTGAGGTTGAATAAAGACATACGTCCATCCAGTCCAACCCATCTAGCAATATCCTCATTTCCTGCCTAACTGGTGATCCATAGGAAGGCATAAAAAACCCACCAAATTTATGAAGGGGGAAAAAATTCCTTCCTGACTCCAAGTGGCAATTGGAAATTTCCCTGGATCAACTCTACTTTACATATACATATTGCATATACAAGTACATATTGCATTGTATATAATACACCTACTCAGAGTGACATCAGCCCGACGACAGTGACGATATGTGGTTTTAAAATTGTCCCATGGGCATTACCATCTTGGCTCCTCCCCCTTTATCCACTGGGTATCCCACATGCCCAATAGCCATGCCTTAGGGACTAAGGATAAATAGCAAATTCATCTTTATTTTGCAAGTATACTCTTATCAGAACTCATTAATACTGTACCTACATTACATTAGAAATAGTAATGCACTTCTTATGTGTACTAAAGCTGTGCATATGGATTATAAAAGAGCAAACTTGCTAAATCCTGTTTAAACTGAATATTTATAAAATATAGTTATAGTGGCTGTTTTTAACAAATACTGTACCTTTAAAACCTGCTGACATGTCTGTAGCCCTGTAATTAGTTTATTTCCTCTCTTTATTTCAGGATAGTAAAGACTTAAAGCAGACCCTACACAGCACAGTGTTTAGTTTTTAGGGGGACATTGATAGGTATGTTAAAGGATAAATTATGTCAAATTAATATCACATCTGCAGCAACATATTCAATATTGTGCATAAACATACCATCCAACAAAGGTACATTATAGAAAAAAATGTTACAGAGCTGCAGTGGTAGGGTAATAAAGTGAACCTGACTTTAGCACTGCTCTTTGCAATGCATTTCTCAGTTTATTAAAAGGTATGTCTACCCTAAAATTCATTGTTTAATATAAGAAAGATACCCCCCGCCCTCCCGCAACCTCCATGTTATTTTTTGGAAAAAAACCAAAAAAGAACAGTACTTACAGCCCCTTTGATACTCTGGCGCATTGATCTGGTTCCCTGCTTGGGCGAACCAACAGTCGTGTCTGTGATTGGCTAAGATTTTTTTTAAAAAAATAACTTGGCGGCTAGGTCTGGACAGGGGGTATCTATTTACACTTAAAGGATTTTATGGTAGGTGGAAGGAGAAGGAAAGATGGATCCGGATGGTGGGAGGGAGGTGGGGTGCGCTAGGGAGGATGAAGGCTGCGTGGGAACGGAAAAGGCACGGACGTGGGTGATGTAAGATAGCTTGGACTTTTACAGAGATACCCCTGGTCTTCAAACAGAAGGTAGTAAAAACATATGTATCTTTAAATTGGCTAAACGGATTTTAATGATTTTTGACTTGTTTTAAAGCTAGAATAATGGCCCATAATATATTAAATTATTGTTTTGGGGTGGACATTCCCTTTAAAGAGAATGTTGGGGGTGTTCAGAAATCTGCCTTTTTGTGTGACTCCTTTTTTGTTATCAGTTTAGTATTTCCCTCAATTTAATGTTCTCTATTGTAATTTGGTCAGGTGACCAATTTACTTATTTAACAAACATTTAGAGCAGGGATCATTACGTCCCCACAACACTTTTTTTATTGTTCAGCATCCCTTACAGGACAGTTACATAGAACACTATCGGGGTTATTCAATAAAAGTTCTTATCATTAAAAATAGTGATAATTTTGCCCCAACCAATCAGATGTTAGCTTTCAGCTGCTGGAAGTGTGGACATGTAATGGGGGTGATGTTGTTTTTTTTTATATTGTTGTCCTTTAAGGTTGAGGTTTTAATTAACATTAAACTGATAGATTGTACATTTAAATTTAGACATCCTTGAAACTGCCCAAATTAACCAACACCAGTGATTTGGTAAAATAAATAATGTTCTACTATATGTATATATATTTATATATAAAAGCTGCAGTCTGAAGCTCCCTTTAAGATGTATTTAACTAATCAAGTAAAACTAATCACTTGCATTGAATACAATGCAGTCTGCATCATGCATTTGGAAAGTTGCAAATGTGTGTAAGGGTGAGGCCACACCGCAACGCACAGGAATCACTCACCAAATCGTGAGCGTTATCGCATGCGGTTGTGTGCGTGATTGTTTTGCGTTTGCGCATGCGTTTTCACCATTTTGCGTTATGGAAACGCATGCATTAATGCACCAAAAATGGTGAACGCATGTTTTACCAAAACGCGAACGGATGCGCAATCGCATGCACATCGGAAATTGCGGGAATTTTTGCGTTCCAACAATTTCCATTTTAGCGAAAATCGCGAGCCTGAAACGTGCGCTCAAACTAGCTAGTGTGGCCTACCCCTCAAGGATTAGGAACAAAGCACCATGGGAAATTCAGAGCTACTTTATAACTAAAAAATGGAGGCCCCCAACTGTTTAACTTCAAAAACTTCAGATGGATATATTGTTACTATTAAATTACCGATCCATCTATAGGCTAGTAAATTCAATGTAATGTGTTATGTGCAGCATTTCTAGCCTTCAAGCCTAAAGCTTATTTTTCAACTGTAGTCCTCCTTTAAAGAAGGAACAACATTAAAAACAAGAACTTTATAGACTAAAGCTAGCTTTACACTTGCAGACTTTCTTCCAATCGCACTTATGATTGAGGGCAGCACGTTTTCTTTTTCTACGGCATTCTTGCGTCTTCTTATTTCTGCACTGGTGTTCCCCCTTTGTATAAGATTGCTAATCGAAATTTAAATCTGGTTGATCAATATTCCAATCTAGATGAGTGCGATTTTGAAAAATATGATTATGTAACAGAATAAAAGTCTTATTACAATCTTTGTTATAATTCTTCCCATTCATTTATCTATAAATGTGGATATTTAGCTGTTCAGAATGTAATATTTGCTGCCATATACAAGTAAATCCACATGAAGCTCCTCTCCTGTTTAATGTGCATGAACCATTTACTAAAACATAAAAAGCTCCAGGAAACAAACATTGTCATTTTTAAAACAAATTTTAAAGGTTTTTGTTAGACAATAGACAGAGTTTGATGCACCACAATTGTTCTTTTTGTTTGAAAACTTTAAAGAAAAACTTTAGCAAGATATACGTTGTTTCACAGATGGTTAAATCATAAAAACAAATATAATAAAAGAAATGCCTCAATACTTTTTTTTCTTGTACATTTATACAGTTTAAATCATAATCTATATCGTATTTTGTTTTCAGCATGGTCTCTTACATACAGGGATGTCTACATTTAAATATATTGGTAATTCCCCAACCCTCTGCTTAGAGTGTGTTCCACTGTATGTATGAATAAAGCTAGGGGGTTTCTGTTTCTTATTCTAATGTGTGGGGGGGAGATTAACCAGGGTTTCACAAAACATACTCGTTTATATATTAAGCTGGAAGGTTTTGAACTACCTCCCAGGCTTTATCTCATGGGGACCAAACTTTGTCAAATGAGGCAATTCTGTTGTCCATTGAGTTGGTCAGACACTTCATGCGTTTCACATCTCTTATTCTATTGAATAAAGATTCTTTGCCACCACAATTCTTAATTGCCCATAAACTGGCTAAGTAAGTCTGTAAAGTCAATAGCATCACATATTACATTCCAATATGTAGCCTTTTCTTTGCATATGTTTAAAGAGATTGAATTTACCCCCCCAAATAAAATAAAATAAACTTCTCTGAGATTCAATGAATTGCTCATTCCTAGTAGCAGTTTTGCAGTGTGAAGGACTCTAGCACTCCTTGCTGCAGCAATATTACTTTATTAAAGAGGAAAGTGTACCTTCTTAAGGGAGAATGTTGGAGAGTAGTACAGGTGCAGCATAATGAAATAAACCTGAACTTATTGTGCAGTGAATTTCTCAATAATGTACCTATTTAAAGGAGAATTTCGGAGGCAGGGTTGCCAGGTCAGTAAAATGTGTAGGGACACCTATTAAAACAATTACTGAGTTAGAATTGATGTACTTTAATTGCAATCACTTTGCGATCAGTATAGCCCTACTAATTACATTTATTAAGTGGGTCCCTACTAGACCAATTGATCTGGCAACTTAAGTTTAGAGGGTCTCTGAGCTTTAATAAAATGTAATATTATTGGCTGTCAGCTGCTAGGAAGTAAGGCTGCAGCTTCCTTGTTTTGATCTGTTGAGCACTACAAAGCATGTGAAGTTTACTGCAACACTTAGCCAGCTAAATGGGAGCTGACCTCTAGTACTCATAGGCTCATTTCATAAATCACACAGCAGCCTCGACAAAGGAGGCTCTGTGTGTTCTGTCTATTGGGACAATTTTGTCTGGAGACTTTAGTTACCTTTTAAGGGTATCTCCAATGAAAAGCTGTACTTACTTTTTAAAAAAATGTATTTAAGAACAGGAGATAAAAGAGCTAGGTCTTATGTATGCGTATACGTATACGCATATAGTATAAGTGAGGTAGATGTAGTCAGGACTTGCTTTACTGAGTATTTTTGCAGTTTACATTTATTTATTTATTTATTTATATAGTTTTGAAGATATTTACATTTTTAAGTGTGATATGTTAGCAGAATCACCAGATCCCCTGCACTTCCTGCTCTGAAACCATTAGACAATCCCTCTTCCCTGTTTATCCTCCTCACCTTGCAATCGAGGGAGGAAACTTGATATCTCTCGAACCCACTATCTATAAGAGGACATTACAGCTTTCTGGGGAGATTACCCTCCCGGTCACGCCATGTTTTTAAATCACATATAGGGTGTGTAAAATGTTGGGGCGGGATTTTACTTGACATCCAATTAATTGGATAATTTGAATTTGTGGTTTTCAGTGCTGGGTTCATTGATATTTGTATTATAGGTGGTACTTTCCACCATAGTCTGGGGTTTACTATATTTTCTTGTGCAAGTGTGCCATGGGCAGATACTTTCCCTTCTTTTTTAGAATTAGGTACCCTTAAATCCAGTTTGTGAATCTTGTGATTGTGCTGTCCTATTTGAAATATTATTTTCGTTATTGGGGACGTGGCCAGGCATCCAGGACTTGCACCACATTAATTCTCACACACACTGTTAGGCTAATAGTTTTTTGACCACTGATTTCCCATGTCTGATCATACCAGTAATTTGATCTTTGGCTCTCCAGATGTTTTGGAAACTCAATAGGCTGCAAAAAGTAGGTATCCATTTTTTTTGTGCTCTCTGTCCTTACCCCCTGTTGTCCTGTAGAAAATACATTCTGAATAAGTTTAAAGGTTAAAATGGGATCTGAGCCAGCAATATCACTATCACTGCATATTATTTATTGTGAATCACACTGATCACGCTGTTACGTGTTTCAGGCCAACATGGCCCTTCTCAAAGTCACATTGTTATTTTTAATCTCTGAATCCACATTGCTGTTACACGGTCACTTTTAGAAGAATGAAATTATGTTTCTACAAACTATTCATGCTTTTTTATTTCTTCAGATATAATAATCTCTGAATACACATTGCTGTTACACGGTCACTTTTAGAAGAATAAAAAATATGTTTCTACAAAGTATTCATGCTTTTTTATTTCTTCAGATATAATCACATATGATGGTTTCTACAGTAGCAACTTTTCTTTAAAAGAATTGGACCAGCTACAGTTCTGAGAGGTACTTTGTAAACATCTTATTGGCAATGCCCTTATAATTATTTTACTATCTTAGCACTATTAATTCCCTCACTTAACAAGATTTACCAAAACATTCAGCCGTATATAATAAGAGGTGCAACAAACAGTCCATTGCCCATGTAGCCCCTTGACCCCAGTATTCACTGTCTCTATGCACAAAAATAGGAATCCAATCTCATGAAATGTGAATTTTATAATGCTTACTTATTTATTGTGGTGGTCCGGGTGTAAGAAACCCCAGACCCCTCGTTCCTCCAGATAGCAAGATAGAACACTTCCAATAGGAATTCAACAATATATATTCGGGACTTACCCGTGTTTCTTGGTGACCCAGGTGCAGAGTGCCCCAGGTCCGTCGCTAGAGACCAAATCCCACGGATATAGCAAAAAAGAAGAAACGGCACTGCATCAACCAGGAAAAGAACAAGAGAACTCCGGATACAACATGAATGAATGAAATCACAGCTTTATTAACAATTCGCCTGACGCGTTTCAGACCTCCAGGTTCTTAATCATAGGCAAACAAACAGTGTATCAACACATCCCTATATACTACCCTATTACTTAACACCCACGTGATTACTCACATCAATTAGTGAGTAGCCCAATTTATTAACCCTTGATGAATTAGACAAACTTACGCTTGCAAATTTAGAAGCTCTTTTGTCACAATCTTGTAATGATCAGATAGAGGATGATAAAGTGAATGTTAGACTTAAAGATTATAAGCATATTATTAAATCTCCTTCTTCTTTCTATCCAATCACCTTTCGTTCTGAAGCCATAGAAATTTTTCAGGAGAATGTAGAAAAGGATCTTAAAATACTAAATAAGAACATCACTTCTAGAAAGAATCCTCTAGATAATTTTCACAAAGATGATTATACGGCCTTAAAAACTTTAAGAGAGGACAAGAGTATTGTTGTTAAGGCAGCTGATAAGGGGGGCGCTGTAGTAGTTTTAGATAGTATTAGTTATTATAACGAAGCTATCAGACAACTCTCAGACACAAGTACTCTCCTGTCAGATCCTACTAATGCCTATAAAGTAGAACTTACCCAACTGATTCAAGAAGGTTTAGCTATTGGCATCATAGATACCATCATGATGGAAAAATTAAATCCAGAATTTCCAGTAACTCCTATATTCCATCACCTCCCCAAAGTACATAAAGAGGAGGTGCCACCAAAAGGGAGACCCATAGTGGCAGGGATAGGCTCACTTAACGAAGGCCTATCCCAACTTATTGATGTACTACTTCAACCTCTAGTTTTACGTCTCAAATCATATATACAGGACACTACACATGTTCTCCAATTTTTGGATAATGTGGAATGGCTACCATACTATGAGTTCATCACTATTGATGTGGTTTCACTTTATTCATGTATTCCTCATAATAAGGGCCTGGAAGCTGTTTACTATCATTTGAATTTATATAGCGGATATACTATAGAATGGAAAAACTTTATTTTGGATGCAGTCAAGTTCTTATTGACCCATAATTTCTTCATGTTTGACAAACAATATTATCTTCAAACCCAAGGGGCAGCGATAGGGGCGAAATTCGCCCCTACATACGTCAACTTATATCTTGGATGGTGGGAGGAATGTTGTCTAAATGTAGAACACTCGCCATACTTATATATGGATAAATTAATTTACCATAGAAGATATATTGATGACCTGATCTGGGTGTGGGGTGGCACTAGAAAGGAATTTGAAACATTAATTCATGATCTGAATAATAATGATATGAATTTACGATTTACCTGGTCATATGGGAGCGAAGTAACTCATTATTTGGATCTTTCCATATTTGTAAAAGACTGTCAGATATTCACTACAGTATATAGAAAGGAGAGTACCAAAAACACTCTT
The DNA here is from genome assembly GCA_019447015.1 of Hymenochirus boettgeri. NCBI lineage: Eukaryota > Metazoa > Chordata > Amphibia > Anura > Pipidae > Hymenochirus > Hymenochirus boettgeri. The sequence goes on from CM033474.1 coordinate 142,861,446, forward strand.
CTACATGCTAGCTCTTGTCACCCCAAACATTGCATCCAGGGCATTTCATATAGCCAATTTATTCGTTTACGCAGGAATTGTACTACCGATGAAGAATTCATCACACAATCTTGCATACTTAGGGATCAGTTTCTAGATAGAGGATATCGATTTATATCTCAAGGAATCTTTTTTGAGAGCATTTCGTATTAACAGACAAACATTACTATACAAACCGAAAAGGAAAAATATAAAAGAAGTAAACCAACCAGTCACTTTTACTTCTCAATACAGTCACCAATTTTATGATATAATTGGCATAATTAAAAAACATCTTCCCATCTTGAAGGCGGACAGGAAGATAGGTGAAGATGTTATAGAAAATTGCAGATATGTTCCCAGACGATCAATCACTATAGGTAATAGACTATCACCAAGTGAGTTTAATAATAATCCTATACACAAAGGAAATTGGTTGGGCATGACTGGTATGTTTAAATGTGGACATACACGATGTATAACTTGCAAACATATAAAAGTAGGAGAAATCTTTTATAATCAGCATACGGGGAAAAAATTCCAGATACAAGATTACATTAATTGCACATCATCATATGTTATATATTTGTTGGAATGCCTTGCTTGTCATATACAATACGTGGGGTGTACTAAAAGAACTCTTAAATCTAGAATACGAGAACACATACGAGCTATTAAGAATAAGGACAGTAATAGTCCTATAGCTAGACATTTCTGTCAGTGTAACAATGGTAATATTAATATGCTACAAGCACAAGGGATACAATGTATTAAGATTGATTCCAGAAAAGGCAATAGATATAAGAGAATGATTAAACAAGAAACAAAGTGGATATTCACATTGGATACCAGACAGCCATTAGGGCTTAACTTTACCTTTGATGTAAACTGTTACACTGGCTAATAATGCCACAAGAAGACTCTCTGCAGTTTTGCTACTTTGTATGTTGTTATTGCTACTATGTTTTCATTACTAGTAGACTTTCATTTTTTCAGAATCTCTTCTAATGTTGCTACTATGTTTCAAATACCATTGGATTTTCATCTTTTTAGGGTTTTTTCTAGGTTTTATGACTATTTATGTATTTATATATTTATGATCATAAGGCTTGTTCTCAATCATTGGAATTGTACATTTATTATGATATTATATGCTATTGCTATGATATCTATGCTATAGGATATTGGTATATATATATATTTTTTTTATGTTTCACTTTTGTAAGATTCCATCACTTGATGTATATATTTATTAATAGGATTTTGGATTGTAATTTATACCCATCAAGGGTTAATAAATTGGGCTACTCACTAATTGATGTGAGTAATCACGTGGGTGTTAAGTAATAGGGTAGTATATAGGGATGTGTTGATACACTGTTTGTTTGCCTATGATTAAGGACCTGGAGGTCTGAAACGCGTCAGGCGTTTTGTAAATAAAGCTGTGATTTCATTCATTCATGTTGTATCCGGAGTTCTCTTGTTCTTTTCCTGGTTGATGCAGTGCTGTTTCTTCTTTTTTGCTATAACTGTCTCTATGCACAGAAGAGAAAGAAAGCCTTCCACACTGCTGCAAATATAGATAGATGCTGGGTGCTACTACCAGTTCACGGCCGGTGACAAATATCCAATAGTTCAAAAAGCAGTAGCGCACACCAGTCTTTCGTGAAAAATCCAAACAGTGTTAATGCAACACACATGTAGTCTCTATGCACAGGGTATTTTCTATACAGATGTCTACACACCAATATGGAAATCCCTGATAAGACTTTGAAAGGTGATTGTTACCCTTCAGTTTATTTACCATAAACTACATACATCTATCCAGGGGCAATACAAACTATTTAGCTAATTTTACTAATTTTACTAATATCCTAGCAAAAGATAAATGTACCAAGATTCTATGCATCTTCAGTGGTGGCTCACCTGGTAAAGAACATGTTTTAGAAACAAACAGTCCAAAAGTTCACAAGTTCAATACTCCAGACTTTTATTTTTACTGAAATGTTAATATTCTGTTTCTTACATCCATGGTAGATAAGAAATACACTGCAAAGATTACTTTTAATTTTTTTATGAAAAGCAAAGGATTACATCATTGCTAGGACAGGATCATTGAATGTGTTTGAAAAAAAACCCTCAAATCTCTGTTCTATGTCAGGGAGAGGGAGGATCTCTGTGCTGTTATATGATTACCTGTGACCTTCTAGGAAGCAAGGCTGCATCTTTCTTGTTTTGATCTGTTGAGCATTACAGAGCATGTGCAATGTTCTGTGTCCATTTATCTGGATTTTACCACAACAAAGGTAAGACACAGCTTGTTAATGTGTTCTTTCAATTGGGACACTGTTGTCTGGAGACTTCAGTTTTCATGGCACCCTTAAAATAAACAAATGATCACAAAGCCTATTTAACTATTTTAAAAGTATTGCCCCCGTTTTCCCCCTTTCTGGCTAAGGTTGCGGCCTCCTCCCTCTGCTCAATGAGCTTTCAGAAACTTGAGCATGTGCAGAGGAGGCAGCAGAGGAAAGAGCAGTCAACCATTGCCTGCAAAGAAAGGAGGAGCAGCTTCCTCTGTCAGTATTGTAGCAATAATTATCCTTAAATATCTGGTTAGTACAGTAATACATGTACTGAATAAATCACTTAGAATTAAGGGCAGGCAACTGACAAGTGACCATTAGTCTGGAATATTAAATGCAGTAGACTTTAAGTATTATGTTGCTGTATTCACAAATAACCATTCCAATTTCTAACAAACTCTAAACAGTAATTGACAGAAAGGAAAGAAGAATAGCAGGAAAGGATTTACTTTTTTTTTTTCATTTTTAAAAGGCATGGTCTCACTTTTTTTTAACACTTCAGGTTTTCATAATTTAATTTGGGGTCTGGTAAAGACAAAACTCTTTGTGTGTCAGTCAGCCCTCCAGTTCACTAATCATCCAGTTTGACAGTCAGCCCTCCAGTTCACTATTCACCTAGTGTGACAGTCAATGTAATTTTTAGGGCTGCACTGTTTGCAATCCAATTGAAATGTCACACTCTGTGATTAGTCAAATGGAGGGCTGACTGTCAGTTCTCCTGTTCACTAATCACCCAGTGTGACAGTCACCCCTCATTCACTAATCACCCAGTGTGACAGTCAATGTAATTTTTAGGGCTGCAATCCAATTGGTTTGCAATCCAATTGAAATGAACTGCATTCCTTGTGAATCACAATTAGTTTGTAATTAGTGGCAATTTGTAACCTACTGTATATGTTCCTATAGATGTATTGTGTGGCCCTCAAAGGTGATCAGGGTCCACACATGAGGCCTTTGGGGTCACTAATTTAATTGGAAATGAGATCTGACCTACAGTCCTTCATCAGGTCAGGTACCCGCAGCTTACCCAATTTGCAGGTCAGGTTCAGGTAAACCACAGTGAGTTTGAATGGGTTGTGGGTGAGATTCGGTTAGAAAGATGCTGGCCAGGACATGTAGTGGGTGTGATTTCAGGTTTTTTAAAATTTTGTGTGAGGGTCGCTGTGAATGCAGGCCTGTTTTTAGGTGTGTTTAATTTCTGGTGTGGGTTGGGTTGTGGGTCTGACTATTTGAAAGTCGGGTCTGATGCAGTTATGGAACCTACCAGCAAAGAGAATGTGTTTCTGGTGTGGTTAATCGTTTTGCGGGTGTGGGTTAGAGGTCTGTTTAATTTTAGGAGAACATAATAATGTTAGGGTTGCGGGTCAGGTGCAGGTCTAAAAAAAATTTACTCTAATCTATGTGCTGCCATCTTTTGGTGAATCGTGTGAATTCATCCCACTGGGAAGCAACTGAGCCCAGCAAGGTTTTTATTGTAAAATATGTAAATGTATATGTATATTATTAAACAACATAAACACAATTATAGTAAAGAAAACCCAAAAACGCAAATTCTAAACATTAACGTTAAGTTATAATGTCCCAGTTAAACATTTTGTATTGTTTTGTTTTTTCTTTTCCCATAAATTAAAAATAGAAGCTTCTGTGTCTTCTTTTCATCACACTTCAATATTAACCGATACATTTAATTAAAATATGGCCTTTCAGTTTAATCCAAACCTACATTTTATTATATATTATTAGTCACTGGTATCTTAGTAGCATTTTTTTTAAACCTGTTGCATTTTCTTTAAATTGCTGTAGATTAAACCATAATACTATTTCTTACACTATTCCTATATCCTACAGTAAAACTAGAAAATATTATGTATGATTACCCACATACTTAACTGCACACCCACATGTGTTCGTGTCAGTGAAGGTCTGTTTTGTTGTTAATGGAAACTTGTTCTTAAAGGGTAACTAGTCTCCAATTCTTCCAAGGTAGTAAAGATTATATAAAAACCCTTCCATCATACCTTCAAAATAAAACCTAAATCACATCTCTAGATAAAATTTGTGAGAAGTTATTGCTAGAAAGGTTCAGCAATATTACTTCCTGCTTGAACATTTCTGTTTTCAGACATGTGACCAGCTGGTAGTCATTTTTCCCCAGGTACTTTCTGTTTTCCCCAGCATTAAGACTTAACTGAGCATGCTTCTCACCCCAAACGGAGTTGCGGGGCAAAAGTCAGGTGACATCTCTCAACCAACTGGAAACAGGAAATTTAAACATTAACCATATATCATTTCTCACAGACTGCAGTTAGAGATGTGATTGTCAGTTCATTTTAAGGGAAATACTGCAGGCTTTCATTTAACCCTTACTTGATTGGAGACCACAGTTCCCCTTTAATTATATTTTAACTAACTATAGCTTTAGGACTTTGGTAATTCTGTTAATTTTTTTACATAATTTTATGAATCCATTTTAACTGCTCGATAAATAGATTTTTAGTTTTCTATAAATGTAGGGCTACAGAGAATTTTCCCCCCCTTTTAAATATTTCAGTCAATCTGACCAAAATATTAATAATATCAAAAACCGTGACCAACAGACCTCTATTGAACTTTGTTGATCAGACCTTTCTCTAAATATCAGACAATCGAGGTTTCTTTAGTGGGCTATGCGACTGGCCGCGCTCAATTGCCGATGGCAAACTTTTTAGTGTCAAGGGTCACTTGACAAAACAATATTTACCCACTTAAAACTAGGATATAGGGTTTGTACAAATCAGTCTGAGAAGACAATTATTAACCCTTTCAGGACCAGCAAATTTTTCAACTTTTGTTGCATACAATTTCCTTTTTGTAGGTTTTCGATGACACATTTAAACTTTTGATAATTAAAAAGATTTCATTGGATCCACGGAATCCAGGTGCTATTTTGTCAGTGTTTTGGAGAGTTTAGCAGAGACTTTACAGTGCTGGAGTTTGGAGAGAGATTTCATGCTTTTTGAGAAAATTTCAGCTTTTGATATTGTAACTTTCAGTGTGGTGGGTTAACAATTACTGTTATCCCTCCTGTGTTCACACATCTACAGTTTCAAAAGTCCTTTTGGACAAATTTCTGTTGGTCCATTTAGGGGGACAGGTGGCTTGCATTTGTGTCTGTCTGTCTGTATAAGTGTATAAGCATCTGTGTGGCTGACAGTGCTGTCTTTTAGCTGCAATCAGCAGCTTTTGCACTCTGATTGCTCTATAGCTGTGCTGTCAGCTTTTGTTTGTTTGTTTGCTTGCTTTTTTATTTCTGTCTGGGTTTGTGTTAGTGTATTTATTTTGTGCTTGTAATAGATTAATAAAAAAACCCTCTGTGTTTCTTTTGTTGTTTCTGTCTGTGCCTAGGGCCACCATCAGGGGGGGTACAGAAGGTACTACTGTATGGGGCCTGAGCATCCTATGGGGCCAGAAGAGCAGGGATATTCTGCAGCTGTTCTCCACTGCCTTTACCAATCTCTTACACAGCTAGAAATCCTGCTGAAACAAAGCGGTAAACACTTGCCTTTTCCTTCCCATAGTTTCCGGTAATTGCAACATTGTGTAACATAGGGTGTCAGTAAGCGCTTCATACAGAATAGGTGTCAATAACGGCTGTATAGAGTATAGGAGTCAGTAATTATTGTATAAAGTATAGGTGGCAGTAACTGCTGTATAAAGTATAAGGAACAGAAATTACTGTATAAAGTATAGATTTCAGTAACTGCTGTATGAAGTATAGGGGCTAAAAATGGCTGTATAAAGTATAGGGGCCAGTAATTCCTGGATAAAGTATATGGGGACCGTAACAGCTGATAAATTAGAGGGCATCAGTAAACACTGTATAAAGCATAGGTGGCCAGTAATTGCTTTAGAAATTATAGGAGCCAGTAATTGCTGTATAATGTATAGGGGCTAGTAATTGCTGTATAAAGTATAGAGGCCAGTAATTCCTGTTTTAAGAATAGGGGGCCAGTAACTGCTGATAAATTATGAAGGGCCAGAAACTGTTGATAAATGAAAGGGGGCAAGAAACTGCTGATAAATTATAGGGGTCCAGAACTGTTTATAATTGCTTTATACTGTATAGGTGTTAGTAACTGCTGTATAAAGTTTATGTGCCAGTATTTGCTGTATAAAGTATAGGGGTCAGTAATCACTGTGTAATGTATAGGTGGCCAGTAATCGCTGTATAAGTATAGGTGGCTAGTAATCTCTTTGTAAATTATATGGGTTAGTAATTGCTGTATAAAGTATAGGGGCCGGTAATCGCTGTATAAAGTATAGATGGCCAGTAATCGCTGTATAAGTATAGGTGGCCAGTAATCTCTTTATAAATTATATGGGATAAATGATATGGGATAATTAATGTATAAAGTATAGGGGCCAGTAATCGCTGAATTAAGTATAGAGGTCAGTAATTGCTTTATAAATTATAGGGGGCCAGTAAGTGCTGTATAATGTATAGGAGGCAGTAATAGCTGTATAAAGTATAGGGGCCAGAAATGTCAGTAGAGAGTATAGGGGGCTCAGAAAATTCTGATGGCAGCCAATGTGGTGTATTCCACGATGTGGGCACTCCGCTTCAAAAGATTACCACAATACTAATGAAAATAAATACCCTGGTGCAACCAGTAGATAACAGCCAACAGAGTCCAGTGCACATGTAGGGGTTTTATAAACAAACTGCCTTTAATTGGCTAAATCACATATAGGCGACGTTCAGCCTTATGTTCCAGGCTTTAATCAAGCCAAGTGTCTGGAAGGTCGAAATGTTGTCTATATGTGATTTAGCCAATTAAAGACAGTTTGTTTATAAAATCCCAATGTGTGCAGTGGACTCTGTTGGTTCCCAGAGTTGCCCTCCCATATAAAAATCAGTTTGGTGCAGTTCAATCTAACCCAGCCAAACTGCAGCAAGGTTATTTAAAAGGCATGTCCACCCTACCAGTGTCGAACTGGCCCACAGGGTTACAGGGGAATCCCCCGGTGGGCCCACAGTCCATACATACCAGAAAATAGAGAAAACAGCTAAAATTTAAATACGGAGTCAAAGGGATAAAAATAAATGCTTCCACTGTAATCTGCACATAATGCACACTTTGGGCGCCTTTATTTGTGGTGCGCTGGCCCGCATGGTGTCATACCCCTTTTATAGGAGTAAGCCACCCTACTCCGTTTTTATTTGCGTATGTCTGTTTTTATTTGCGTTTATGTCTGTTACGTCCCAATGCATTTTTGGTTGCATTTTTTTTAAATTAAAAGGGCAGGACCAAAGAACACACAATTCTGATGTCACGTCCTGGGAGTGTGGGAGTTTCAGGAGCTTTTGGAGAGAGAGCTTGCAGTTATATTGCGTTGTGAAATAAAGTTTGGATCTTTTCAAATCTTTTGAAAGTTTGGCAGCAATGTATGTTGAATGTTGCCTTGTTCTGCTACTGATGGCAGCAATGATGCTACGCTGATGATAATCCATGACACAGGAAATTACATCACAGGATATTCAATACACTTTAAAAACGGACCAGAACGAACGTTGGTATACGTTTTGTTCTGTTTCTATCCATTTTTGCCTTCCGTTCCAGAAGCAGTTTTTACATTTTTCAGAAAACGTACTAAACACAAAAATGGACACAAACGGAACTAGTGTGAACGAACCTAAGGATAGGATAGTATTTAAAGTAGTCCAGTAGAAAAACTTCAATATAAAACACATTATTCAGGCTTAATCGTTGTAACATATTTTTATGTGAAATATTTAAATGTTTTAATTCAGCAAGCTGTACAGTTCTTTTCATTTCAAGCAAAATATACAATATTGCAACATACAAATATACAGAATAATACAGGCAATAATGTTTTAAAGGGCATGTCCACCCTAAAAATGAAGTGTGGGCATAAGGTACGTGCCCCCTGCCCACCCCCAACCACTGAGATATTCTCTAAGAAAAATTTCAGATCTCTACTTTCAGCCCCTTCTCTCCCGTGGCATCGCTGATCCAGGTTCCCTGCTCGCCGGAAGTTGCAAGCTGGGGCTGGACCGGGAACTGCGTCTGTGATTGGCTGCCAATCACAGACGTGGCTACTGTCAATGGAGATGCCACAGGAGAGAAGGGTCTGTAAGTAGCGATCTGAATATTTTTTTAAAGAAATATTTTGATGGTTGCGGATGGGCAGGGGGCACCTACTCCTACTCACAATTGGCTGCAGAGGATGGATCCGGATGGTGGGAAGGAGGGGGGGGGGGCTTCCCTGCGCATGTCACTGCCTTACTGAGGTTAAAGAAGCAGCAGGGACCAGATGACTCACTGACAGCTCCTATTTAAATTTTAGTTTTGGGGGTGGACATGCCCTTTAATATATCTCTCATCCAATAAACAGTTTGCAAGACAAGAGAAACAAATCTTTATTTTAACATTTCTTGAAGAGGTTGTAACCTCTGAAGACTTTCAAGAAAATAGAAGCAATTATATGAATTTGTTCAGCTGTAATGCTTCTAATTAGAAGCTTGTCGTGATGATACTTCTGTTTATACTAATTGGTGTTTTGATGCAGTAGTTATTTATATAATACTGCAGTTCCTAAACAGGACTGCAGAGAACTGAATATATGATATTTTGTTTATCGTTCTAAAAATATGCATACTTATTTAACAACTTGTGATGACTATGATATACACATATTATTCACTAAGTGCTTCAAAGCGTTTTTTAAAAGTAAAACTGCGATATTAGATATAAGTCAAGCAGGTTCATATTGACAATGGAAGCTTATATTGCAAAGATCTTGCAGGTGGCACAACACAACCCTTCCTTGATTGCTGTTGCATTACTTTAGGCTGCACTCAATGATATTCTATGGGCCCAAAGCTCAGCAATAAGAGGGAATGTGGCATACCACACTGTTATCACGACAAAGTGAATTTGACAAACTAGTGGCAATTGCTTCATTGAACTGAAACTATAACAGTTACAATGCATTTTGCAGGCATTGTTGGGCATCCAACACCAAGTAGGAATCAGCCCTTATGTTGGAATGAGCTCTTTCATCAGCAATAAAGCATCATTAAAACAAAAGGCTGTCCACATACAACATTCAGTAATAATTTGTATTAACTTTAGTACATTTCTAGATTTCCTAGAACAAATTATATATATGTGGACAATTATAATTAAAAGAAAATACAACCAAACATATTTTGTTATATAAACACAAACTAGCTTTTTAAAGGGTAACTCAACCCCTAAATTAAACTTTTTACTATGTGTAATTTTTCAAGAAAAGCCACAGAAAGATGCTTACAGACCTTTGTTCCCACGGTGCTCGGTTTCCGACTCTCTGCTAGACAAAAAGCAGTAGCGAGAGGCGGGACCGGTAGCCACGCATGTGATTGGCTTGCCGGCAGCTAATCACAGACGCAGCTGATGGCTATTCAGGGCACCGATTGGGGAAACACCTTTACATCTCTTATTGTATCAGTCCAAATTCTTTCTTTCACTCACGTGATGCACTAATCATTAGTGTATCATGGGATCAAAGGTAAGGCAGCAGCAGGACAAATATACGCAAACTCAACTCTTTTAAAAAGGGTACATCTAGAAATGAGAATTAAAATGCAATACCGCACAAGGACAGTGTCTCTAGAATATATATATATAATATATGTCAACTCTTCCTTGATTTGTACATTTGTTGATTATTTCATCATTATCTGTGATACATTGTTAGCCCTGTAGTATTTCTGGTGTAATTTCAGGCACATCTTAGGGGCGTGGCTTGCAATTGAAGGAGTAGCATGTACTGAATGTGAGCTCTCAACTTCAAACCTGCCAATATGTGCCTATCATAAGATTTACACCATTTATAAAGACTTACCAGCAAGACAAATGGTGCCATGACAAAAGGTGCCCCCAACAAAAACAAAGCCAAATTAAAGAAGCTTACTGCATATTTTGGTCCGGATGAAAAGCCACAAACGGAAATCCAAGATGGCGCGGGCCCGCATGTAAACTCATTACCAGACAGATGCGACACAGAATTGAATAATACCAACCAAATAGAAAGCCAAAACCAATTAAAAATGGCGCATCACCTGGAAGAGGTACAGAAAAGCTCTCAACGGAAGATAACAGACATGAGGCTCTAATATGTTCATCATCAGATATCGATAAATCCAGCTCAGCACGTGAAACAACATCAGAAGCAGATGCAGAACTTTTATATCTTTTTTATACCTATAAATGCTTTTCAAAATATACCAGAACTAAATGCACGAATTACCATTAAAATGCTAAAGGACATGTTTTCCTCCCAGCATAAAGCTTTTATTAATGTTCTTTTATTAATGATCTGTCAGCCCTGCTACAAGACCTTAAAAAAGACATTAAAGATATTGTAGACAGAACACATCATATAGAAAATAAGTTCCAAGAAGAAGAAAATACCACATGGTGGGGATTTCCTCTAGGATTAAACATAACATATGAAGACTCACATCACTCTGTGACAACAATGGACTCAGCTATAGCACTATCGAAAAAATAGGAAATATTGAACAGTGACTCCTCCAAGATACAAAACATTTCTCCCACTAGGAAATCACCAAAAACATAGTGCCAGAGGATTAAAATCAATTGCAACGGATTGTACTGACAATGGAAAGGGAGTTTTAAGCCCATTAACTTTAATAATGTAAAAATTAACTGGAATAATGTAAAAATCTAACATACTAAGGTGCTATAAAGTAAAAGAACTTGTTTTTAAATCATATCACTATGATTGGGGAGACTATGTAAAACAGGTATCTTATTGTTAAAACAAAACTAAGTAATCATTTATAAATATATTATTTGATAACCAGATACCAGCATATATGATAGAGAACTCAGAACATATGACCCTACGGTTTAAGGAACCAGCACAATGTATTATGAAGAAATAACATAAATAGAAGTAATAATAAATGTTTGCATTATACAATATCTAATTTTGAGATCTTGAAATATGTGTCTCTCATGGTTTGAAGTAACTAAGCTTTACAGTGTACCTAGAATGAGTGTTTAAATTAGTTTTTTCCTCTGGATTTGAGACCTTGGAATGTGTATCTCTCATGGTCTGATGGACCTATGCTTTAAGGTTTAATACACCTGGAATGAATATCATATTAGAAAGTAAAAACTGATAATGTTTCATAATTTAAAAAAAAAATATTTCTCTGAACATACTGATAAGAAGCAATAACAAATGTTTGCATTATACAATATCTAATTTTAAGACCTTGGAATATGTGCCGCTCATGGTCCAAAGGGCCTAAGCTTTGCGGTTTAATGTACCTAGAATGAATATTGTGTTATGAATAACTGATAGAGTGTTTAACTTTTTTCCCCTATACAAATCTTGGTACAAACGTATACATTACAAAACTTAAAAAGTATGCTTTATGGGGGCTAAAAAACTAAAAGCAAAGATGACCAAAGGAGGTAAAACTAAACAGAAAGAAAAAAAAAACTCACTGAGTTCTTCAAAGGTGGGGAAATTCATGATGGCACCGGCGGACTTCAACAGCGATCCTCCCCAGACCGGATCTCACAGAAGGAATGCAGCAATGGCGAGGCAGACAGCATGGACTCTACAGAGGAGAGTAATGGTACAGACACCACAACATAACTCCCCTGGCAATTCGTGTGGGCACTTCACGCCCCCCCCCCCGAGTCCTGCCCGCGGACCTAGCTACATCTCAGGAGGAACCCCCGTCACAATGGGAGCAATTACACAGCTACTTATCTCCTTCAAAACAGCCATATGTAAAGATATAACAGAAGCTATTAATGTACTGCAAACATCAATAGATGCACTGGGGTCCAGGGTTGACCAAAAGGAAAAACTAAAATCGGGGAATAATCTCGCAGCGTAACGACCTAACGGAATATTATAAAACTGTAGATTTTGATCTCAAATTTTTATTTAATAGAGTGGAGGAACTCGAAAGAAGAATCTGGAAAAATTATCTGAGAGTAAGGGGAATATCCGAAATATGAAAAATTTTTCTACACCATATCAGAATATACAACTTTACACAGATCTATCGCCTTTGGTGATACTACAACAAAAGGATTTAACGCCTATAACTTTGATCTTGCGGCAGCATAAAATACCGAACAGATGGGGCTTCCCTACAAAGATTTTGGTGCTACACAATGGTACCATGTTCACGATTTCTAACCTGGAGGACGGATATAATTGCTTAGCCCAATGGGGCCTGAAAGACTCCAATATAGACAAAGGTCAAACATCTTAGAAAATACCACATACGATTTTGACTGAATAGGTAACCTTGAGTAAGAATAAGAAAGCTAAAGTATAATAGCCTAATATTAATCATAAATTTTGTTTTGAGCCTACTGGACCTGAACATTCCCCACAACTTCTTTTCTGATGACATCCCTACATAACGTAGGAAATCTGTTCTCAGACCATGTAACATGTTGGAACGAGACTCTAGTATATATTAATATGCTAAAGCAAAAATACTCTTTTCTTTCTTCTTTTCTTCTCTTGGAGATTTTAACATTTTATATTGCTATACTATTGCCAAAGATACGACAGCAAGTACATTCTACAATAAGGTATAGATTGAACTCTGTAAAGGATCTTCATTTGGGTTACAACAAATTAATCTTTCAATTGAGTAAAAATGTATTCTGATCACACTGATGACAAATGCATTGCACAGAGCTGTGCTAAGATCAGGTTCACTTCACTATCCTCCACCTACAGTTCTGCACAATGTGGTATTTATAAAAACACACTCCTACTACCATACCAACATTCCCCTTTAAGAATGTACACTAATGAGAAATGCATTGCACAGAGCTGTGCTAAGATCAGGTTCACTTCAATATCTTCCCCTACAGGTCTGCACCATGTGGTTTCTATAAAAACACACTCTTCCTACCCTCCAACATTCCCCTTTAAGAAGCCACACTTTCCACTAATATTGCTGCAGCTGACAGGGAGAGCTATAGACCTTCACAATACGGGCCATGTTTATAAAGGTGTAGTATCGCCTTCTTTAACGATTGTTCTGGTGATCGTTAATTTATGATCGCTATCGGAAATCTTGTAAATGTACGATAGCAAACGTAAATCTACGACAACCCATAGAATATCATTATGGTAGTTAACAGCATGGTATACTACTGCCATGGTCATACAGTAACAAAAACCCGTGGTATTGCAAGTTTTTGTATATGGCCCTCCAACACTTAAACAATGGCAGGTGAAACATACAAAGACACAGGTCTGTAACTGTGAATAGTGCAGGTTTATTGCAAAGCATGTGTGCTACATGTTTCTGACCCACTTGTCCTTCTTCAATTGCTTGAGTGGGTCTGAAACATGTAGCATGCATGCTTTGCAATAAACTTGCAATATTTACAGCTACAGACCTGTGTCTTTGTATGTTTCATCTGCAATTTATTGCTTATATATTGGATTTGGTAGAGTAAAAGCCGTGAGACATATATTATTTCAGACCCGGATACCCAGACCTATATACATCACACTACAACACTGCTACTAGGAAAGTGTTAATCAGCTGCACCAATTTGAATATTGATGATTTAATATATTCCTATATCATAGGAGTTAAGAGGTGGGAGTGGAAATCACACAGGTACTGAAAATGTAATCAAGGCAAAAGTACTGGTAGGCAGGGGAAAATGTCAGCTTCAGATTTGGGGGACAAACAGAACCTAAAATGAGCTCATAGAGGTAAAGAAAAGGCCCCTGAGTAGAATCTTTCATGCTGAGAAGGATGTTGAGGCAAGTACTTTCTAACTTAAACTTTGATTTTTTTGGGGTTTAGTTCTCCTTTTAGCACTCCTTACAGACACTACATTTAATACGAGATCTTTCTTTTTGTAAAATAAACCACAATAAATAATCCGTATTAACACTGAACATCTATAAACCCATTAAAGAAACTTTAATAAAAAAACTACAGTTTTCAGTGGACAAAAGAAAACCTATCCTATTTAGGAATACAACTAGCTAGCCCAACCAATTGTCTGTACAAACATAATTACTCCCCGCTTATAACTATGAGCCAAAACTTAACAGACAAATGGGCAAAAGACAATATATCTTGGCTACGAAGGATTGCTACTTTAAAGATAGTATTATTGCCTAAATGTCTATATATATTCTGCACAGTTCCAATATACCCTGCGAAAATATTTTTTCAGACAATACAAAGAATCTGGGAAAGATTTGTGTGGGGCCATAAGAAATCTAGACTTAATAAACAGATACTCTATAAGGATAAACTTCAAGGAGGGTTAGGTATGCCAATTTGTATGATTACTTTAGGGTCTCAATCCTAGACCAACTTAAACATGGGTGGTCAGCAACAGAAGAAAAAGTGTGGACAGACACTGAACAACTTTGGGAAATAAATACTTGGAGCGACTTTTTTCAATAAATGGAAGACTAACTTTACCATCATATTACAGTTTAACAACTTCATTAAGAGTATGGTCAGAAACCTGTAAGACTATAAATGAGTTTAAGAATATAGGGGGGGGATATCCCAATCCAAAGTCTAGAATACCAAATCCCTAATTTACAACTAGATCAATGGAGTATACGAATTTTAACCCAGATTTACATAATGATAAAACTCTTAAAACATTCCAAGAACTTAAACGAGAATTCGATATACCCTCACATGACTTTTTTAAATATTTACAAATTCGACATTACCTATCCAAAATCAACTATACACCACCTCAAGTAACCTCCTCAATACTTATTTGGTTACAATCTCTGAACTTCAGAAAAGGTATCTCAATTATACATCAAACGCGTCTACCTCGAATATAAAAGAATTAAGTCCACTGTTGAAATGGGAATTAGACCTTAGTTCTGAAATATTGGAAGAGCAATGGCTTGCCTCTTTCTCATGTATTTATAAGTTATCTAAAAGTGTTCGCCACTGGGAATCCAATTTAAAATTAATCCTTAGATGGTACATAACCCCTCAAATTATACATAAGTTCCCACAGGTATCCTTGCTATGCTGGAGAAAATGCGGTCATGAAGGAACTTTAAAACATATTTTTTGGGATTGTCCAAATATAAGAGGTATATGGAATAAAACAATAACAATGCTATCGAAAATATTAGCTTGGAATATTCCTAATGACCCAAAATTAACTCTTCTCAATATAGATATATCTGAACTTCCTACATATATGTCAACTATATTGTTCCATACAATATAGCTAGCTCAATATTGTCTTTTTAGAAAACCTACCAGCTATCAAAGACATTCTAACAGAAATTACAACTTCTATGCACTATGAAGAATCGTTTGCAGCAGCAAATAACTCAGTCAAAAAATTTTCTCTTTCGTGGATGTTTTGGAGGGACAACTTGTCAAAGTTTGACTCAATGATTACTGAAACGGAGAGTAAACAAAAAATATAAATAAATAAATAAGTTAAACACCCTAACTAATCTATACCTAAAATAAATCAATTATAAACCACGGTTGAATTAGTCAGATTCTCTGAATATAGATAACGTACTGATAAATCAAAGACCATGCAAAATCTTTAGGTTAGCAATCCTAAATTAAGGTTAGGAGGGAGGAAAGGTTAAATAAAAGTTAAATAAAAGGGGATATTTGAATGGTGCAAAGGTTTTGTCTAAATTATGTGAAATGTCAATAATGTACTTTATCTCTGTTCAATAATGAAAACATTTTTTTTTAAAGTATGCTTTATGAGTAATGATTACAGTGTTATGAAGTAAGATAGAGATTCTACCAATGTCCAGTAAGAAATATATATGATAAACATGCATTTTTATGTCAGCATATATTTTTTATTATGAAATAATAACAGAATAATAACAAATAAGAACAAACAATGAAAATACTCTAAATGATCTAATGGCAATCTATTAGGAAACTAACTTACAAAAGATCCATTTATATTCAAAATGGTTAAAAATACGTGTGACAAGGAAACCTATGCAAGAATTTCTTCCCCCTTAATTAAAACTAGAAACTTCTATGCTCTCATATTTAAAGGACAAGTCCAGCCCCAAAATGAAAACTTACATACAGGTAAATCACCCCCTAAAACTCTAAACGGTAATAGTTTAAAATCTGAAATATATAAGTCTAACCTGAAATCCTGCATAATCTCCTGTTTCTCCTGTTTCTGCTTCCTGGTTCTTCCAGTTAGCAACTGTCAGTTATGGATTTGACAGTTGACATTACAGCCAATGACTGAATGTTAATCCCCTGTCTGACTCTTCTGAGCATGCCCAGGCTCAGTACAGGTTTCTAAATTGCTCAGTTTCCATTAGGGAACCAGGCATAGCAGGCATACAGTATTGAATTCATAGGACAAAGTATGATATATCAGCATATTTTAAAGAGGCCATTCTTTCTAAAAGATTTTCTTATGAGGGTGGAAATGTCCTTTAAATAGGTATATAGATATGACTTGCAATTTTTTTTCAGTTTTATTCAGATTATTTTTTTAAAATAACTACTAAAAGTAGAGTACTTTGGACATTAGAAACATTAACCTCTATCTATATAGATGGTACTTAAAATTATGAACTACAACGTGAGAGATTTACTGTATGGAAGAAGGCTTTATTAAATAACATCTATATCTTAGATATACAAGAAACACACCTCAAAACAAAGATTCATGAGCATCTTCTAAATAACAATAAATACCTTCATATATACAAAGCATCATTAAATAAAAAGGGGGAATAGCATTTGCTGTAAGTATTACTGTTGCATACGAGCATGATCGATATACTATCCTTCAATGTAACATCAATAATAAACAATATATTATAATTAATATGTATGCCCCTAACAGACACCAACATTTTTTTGTAAATAAAATCATTAGCAAAGCCAAATAAATACAATCCCACAACATAATAATGGGAGACATTAACCTCACCCTAGTCCCATTAATAGAGAGGTGGCGAACCTATGGCAGGTGTGCCAGAGGTGGCATTCAGAGCCCTTTCTGTGGGCACTCATGCACAGCAGATTTTGACAGAATCTATTACCAGAAAAGCAGAGGGACATGGCCTTTCTGGTAATAAGAGATTGATTCACTCTATCACACCAAGGCTGGCCATTGCCAATATTAAGTAGGTGCGATCTTCCAAACACCCCCTACCCTGGGGTTGATAGATTCCAACCTCAAATCAATGTAAGAGGAGCACACTAGATCAGTGTATCAAATGTGTTATGCAAACAACAATCAATGTTAATCTATAATCAATTCTATCTACTGTATGTCTGTCTGTTGTATTTATGTTGGCACTATGCAATAGATAAGTGGGGTTTGGGTTGCAGTTTGGGCACTCAGTCTCTAAAATGTTTGCCATCACTGCTTTAATAGATTCAACAGGAAAATAAAAAAAAACTATAACCAAAACCTTAGCAACATACAAGTTAAAGAAGACGTTTATGATGCATGGAGAGTACTACACCCCTTAGATAAAGATTATACCTACTTCTCAAAAACACAAAATATGTATTCTAGACTAGACACCTTTCTCACAGACAAATGTCTCCAACAAAAATGTATTAACTCTAAAATTCTGACAACGATCAGGTGAACCAGTTTATCATTTGGAATGCTCACAAAGCAGTTATAAGAGGAGAGATCATTAAAATAGCAGATAACCCCCCCCCCCCAAACCCAAAACTTTGGGGGGGGGGTGAAGTTAAGAAAACAAATCAGAAAACTGGAAGAAACCCATAAATCATCTCCTAAGGATACAAACTTTCATAATCTTAAAGACGCCAAAGAAAAATTACACTACCTAGATATGTAAACATTTGATAAACACAAAAGAAGACTTAATGATAATTATTATGCACAAGGACCTAAAGCTGGTAAAATCCTAGCTAAGAAATTCAAGCACAAATTAGCTAATATAATACCATATATCCTCAACCAAGACAATAGCAAAACATACAAATTTGGGTGAAAGTATAATGTTATCAATTTTTTTTTAATTTCTGTTAGATAGATAATAGATAAGTTCAGTTTTATCCTGATTTACTGTTAAGCCTGAGATGTGTGCTATCTAATTTAAAGGACAACTCCACCCTCAAAAGAACATCTTTTAGAAAGAATGGTCTTTTTAAAATATGTTGATATATCATAGTTTGTCCTATGAATTAATCACTGTATACCTGCTATGCTTCTGGATGCCTGAGCAATTTAGAAACCTGTACTGAGCCTGGGCATGCTCAGAAGAGGCAGCTAGGGGATTAACATTTAGTCATTGGCTGTGATGTCAACTGTTAAATCCATAACTGACAGTTGCTAACTGGAAGAACCATGAAGTAGAAACAGGGGAAGGATGTGCAGGATTTCAGGTTATACTTCTATATTTCAGATTTCAAACTTTTACCGTTTAGGGTTTTTGGGGGGTGATTTACATGTATGTAAGTTTTCATTTTGGGGCTGGCCTTGCCCTTTAAGATGGAGAACAGTTTCAGAAATGTTACTAGGGGTGATGTTAAAGTTAGGGCTATATCATCAGCGAATAGGCTTAGCTTATATTGTTTTTCATTTATTGTAACTCCTTGAAAGGAGGGATTGCATCTGATGGCGTTGGCAATGGGCTCCATCACCAGGATGAATAATATGGGCATCTTTGTCTGGTTCCCCTTTGTATTGTAATAGGGTCTTTGGTGTCTGAAGGTAAGTGTAGTGTTGCTCTAGGATTAGAATAATATACCTGTTATATATTTTAAAAGGGGGCAGGGAATTTAAAGCGTTGTAATGTCGCTATTAAATATTGCCAATTAAAGGGGAAGTTCAGTGCAAATACATAGGCCTTTCAGAAAAAAGAGCAGTATTTTTTAATCCCAATGACCTTAATCTGCCCATTCAGCATTGTGTCTGTGTATAAATAAATGCAACGGAAATACTGACTTCCTGTTTGCAGGACCCCTAGTAGAGACTGTTATGGTCTTGCCCTTGACCCAGAGCCTGGGTTGATTCAGTTGCTTAGTAGAGATCTGAGCATCTTTGGCCCATCCAACAGCCAATCAGTAGAAATTACTGTTAGGAACATTCCAAGGATGTGGTGCATCCTGGGAAGAAGAAGGACCGTTATAACCTAAAATGTCAGCTCACTAATGTCAACAGCAGGGAACAGCAAAGGGTATGAAATCAACTGATTTTTCAAAATGGGGGAGAATTTGCAGAATAACTAAGAAGTAATAACACAAACTAACAATTTAACAAATATTGACAATTTCCACTGAACTGCCCCTTTAAGGCTATCAAAAACTTGTAATGTAGCTATTAAATATTGACAATTAAAACTTTTTTCAATGTCTAAGGAGACTACATATCCTTTTAATTTGTTTGTATTCATATATGAAATAATATTGCAAATTCGTCTTGTGTTGTCTCCTGTCTCACTCCGGAGTGAAACCTACTTGATCCTGATGTATTATTGTGGGGATAAATGAGTTGATTTTGGTAAGAAGTTTGAGGTCTTGATTAATTAAGGAGATTGGGCGGTAATTTTTTTTTTTTCCAGTGGTGATTTACCTGGTTTTGGTATCAATGAGATACTTGCTCTATTCATATCAGTAGACATCTTTTCCTATAACATGAAGCAGTTAAATAGTTTCACTAAATGGGGGGTGGGTTGTGGATGTAATTTTTTGTAATAGATTACTGAGAATCCAACAGGGCCTGGAGATTTATGGGGTTTTATTTATTTATTTTATAGATTGAGTGACTTCTGGTGTGATGGGGTCTGACATTTTTTTTTGCTTATCTAATGTGATTGTGGTAGCTGGCATATATTTCTCTAAAAAGGTTGTAATTTTGTGGTGGTTAATTTGATTTTGTTTTTATAATGAGGAATAAAATGAGTGACATGTCTTGTAAATGAATTCAGGGTTAGAGGTCTGAATACCTGTTTGAGTATGCATCCTTGTTATTGTTGTATTTTTCTTTTTAGGATTGAGAAAGTTTGCTAGTGGTCTGTCAGCTTTATTTCCTTTATGGTATGCTTGTGAGGGTTCTCATTTATCCAGGTCATGGTATATTTGTTGTATTCAATTAGATCAACTGGACTTGAAGTTTATCTGTTGTATTCAATTAGATCAACTAGACTTGAAGTTTAGTTGATCTAATTGAATACAACAGATATACCATGACCTGGATGAATGAGAACCTTCATAAGCAGACTTGAAGTTTAGTTCTTGAAGACGTTTCTCTAGTCATCTGACTGGCTTTCTCAATTCAGAATGACTTGTACAAGAATCTGTGGCAATTATGTACCCTGGAAAATCCCAATTAGCATATCACAGCCAAGTGTTTAGGGTGTGTTTGGATAGTGGCTAAGAGGTGTTATAGGAACGCCCAGAGTAAGGTGTCAAAACAGCATTGTACATGGCAGACAATTGGTGATGCGGTAGACCAAACATCAAATTTACAAGGGAAGAGGTACAAAACAAAAAACTGGCTTTCTTGGACTGCTTGGTAGAAGTTAAGGAAAATGGTAAACTGGAAGTAGAGGTTTACAGAAAACCAACACACACAGATCAGTATTTGATGTTTGACTCCCACCACCCTTTAAATCACAAGCTGGGTGTCATCTGAACCCTGCAACACAGAGCCGAGAACATCCCCACTAGCACAGAGGCGAAGGCTAAAGAGGAGCCCTTAAAACTTGTGGATATCCTGACTGGGCCTTTGTCAAAAGAAGTAGAAGGAAAGAAAAGAACACGTATATCAACAGTGAAGGGGAAAAGCAAGACAGGAGAAAGAACATGGTCATCCCATATGTAGCAGGGGTCTCCGAGAAATTAAGAAGAATTTTCAAAAAACACGTAACCCTGTCTGCTTTAAACCGAACAACACACTGAGGCAACAATTGGTACATCCGAAAGACCCAATACCGAAACACAAGAAAAGCGACATCATATATGCAGTGCAGTGCAGTGAAGAATGCTCTGATTTGTATGTGGGGGAGACCAAACAGCAACTGCATCAATGTATGGCCCAGCACAGAAGAGCCAATTCCTCGGGTCAGGACTCAGCCGTGTACCTGCATCTTAAGGATAAAGGACACACCTTTGTGATTGTAATGTTAACATATTGGCAAAGGAACGTGACTGGTTTAAGAGAGGTGTTAAGGAGGCCATTTATGTGAAAATAAAGAAACCAAATAGAGGTGGGGGGGGGTTCGATACCAACTGTCTGCCATGTACAATGTACTGTTTTGACACCTTACTTTGGGCATTCCTATAACACCTCTTAGCCACTATCCAACCACGCCCTTAACACTTGGCTGTGATATGCTAATTGGGATTTTCCAGGGTACATAATTGCCATAATGCCAAGTCATTCTGAATTGACAAAGCCAGTCGGATGACTAGCGAAACGTCTTCGAGAACTAAACTTCAAGTCCGGTTGATCTAATTGAATACAACAGATATTCCTTTATGGTAGTAGTGTTGCTTGGTCCATCTAAGCTGTTTTTAACTGCAATAGAAAATAGAGCATGTAATTCTTGTTTTTTAAGTTTGATATGTTCAAGAATGTCTCCTTTACCTCTTTTTATATGTTTGGTTTCTAGAACATATATTTGTTGTTCTATGTCTCTTATTTGTTGGAGTCTTAATTGTTTATGTTGTGTTGTTTTTTTGAATTAGTATTCAACATATGTAGGCCTTATGGGCCACCCACACCCATGGAAATCCCACTTGTCCAGTTTAGTTCAGGGTAAAATACTCTGAAATATCCTTAGTTAATTGGAGGATCAAACCTTTGTGTGCTAATAGAGACTCTTTTAGTCTCTAGTGGTATATGGGTGTGCATGTTTTTTTAATATCTATTTCTATTTTTACTATTTTATGGTCGGACCAGGCGCACTGTTCAATAGAAGCTTTTACTAATTTCTAAAAGTAGCAATGGAGTTCGTTAGAAGTAATCTAATCTACCATAGCATTTATGTGGGGGGAATAATATAGTGGATAATGCACCCCCAACTGTAAATTATAAGGATATTAGAAGTCCCCTAGATGTTCCGTGACCATATAAAAGCACAAAGCCGCAGGTCAAGTACCTATTATACAGGGCACAGAACTCCAAGGTGGCCTCTAATATTCCTTTAATTTACAGTTGGGAGTGCATTTATTATAACCTAATAAATGGTTTATGGCTTCTGGTTTCCTTCTCCTAGAACTGTAAGATTAAAAGGCTATAATCTTACAGTTCCTCCCATAGAAATCCACTACAAGGGTAGGTTAGAAGTATATTCTTTAGAGTTTAAGTTCTTCTCTCTCCAGTGGTACATTAATTGTAGTTGTTGTATTAATTTGGTTAGATTATTTGTTGTTATATTTTAATTTTGAAGTGTTGGATCGGTCCCAATTTGAGTCTAGTGGTATGTTGAAGACTCCAGCTATGAGGATGTGAGTTGCTTTGGGGCATATAAGTTAAGAAATAGTTTCCATTAAGAATTTATGTTGATGGATATTTGGTGCATAGATGTTTTTTAATAAGTAAGCTTGAGAATCGATGAGGCATTGAACTATGAGATATCTGCCTTCTTGTGGAAAACAATAGTTACACCATTTTTTAGAGGGTCCCAATGCTGAATTGAAGTGTGTCTAACGTTTGTCTAAATATTTCGGGGCTGATTTATTTGTAAAATGTGTTTCTTGCTAAAATATAATATGAGGTTTATGTGTGTGATAATTTTTAAAAGCTATGGATCTTTTCTGCGGAGAATTTAATACTCTGACATTATGTGACATGCATATCAAGTTGTCTTTTTTCCTAGATTTATTACTATACATTGTTTTTTAATGATTTTAGCTGATTGTTTCTAAAGCATACAGGCAATATCAGTTCACTTTAAATATAATTAGAACATATAGGTATTATTGGTTCACATTGATTCTGAATAGAGTAATGTTTCCCTGTCATAACTGTCTATGTATTTATAATCCTATTAAAAATAAACCTTAGAACGTAACTATACAGTAACCCTTTATTCCACAACACTAACTTATGATAGTAGTAAGATAATACACCAGAGTAAAGTGTTTCCTTCCTCCTATTTTGGAGGGGTGGGGAGACTCTTGTTTGGGCTTTCTCTGTGTGTTATGGGTTCACAACCCCAGAGAGACACTCCTCGGTTCTTGAAGGGTATATGTATATCTCTCATTTAGATTTCTGTTGTGGAATGACATCTAAACAATTTATATGTATTTGATAATAACTCAGAGCGATTAGGGATAGCGTGAGAGAAGGAAGAAAGAGGAAATGAGATGGAAAGGAGAATGAGAAATGGGGAAAAGATCAGGGTAAGTAGAAAACCCGGTTCAACTTGGGGCAGAAAGTCTCCTGGATTATTACACTGTATCTAGCTGAGGACATCAATATGCAATAATATTAAACACCTTTGTCATATACATCATGTATATATTTGTTATACATTGACATATTTAACTCTTTCAGTGCCAGCAGAATTTCTATTTCGTTTGCACTCAGTGCCAGCAGAATTTTCATAAATTTGCCCTCAATCGGTTTAGACTAATTTTACAGTAGGAATCAGGAATATTATACATTGTTATTTTCAGCACAAAGTGTACTTCAACACAGTAACAGGATTTTGTAACTTTTCTGGAAATTTTACTGGAATAATGGGTAAAATATGTAAAAAAAATGTAAAATTTGCAAATGTTCATGTTTTTCCCCAATTTTTACTTATAGTTATTTTAACACTCTGATACTTCCGAGTACAACGATACCAAATATATGTAGGTACCCCACTTTTCCTGTACAGGAGACCCCCCAAACTAAAACTGCACCTTCAAGAATATTACACCAAATTCAAATTGAAATATATAACCACTTCTGACGGTTAACATAGAATATGTTCCAAATTAAATAAAATATCCCCACTAGTGAGATATTTTTAGAAACTACACACCCGCATGTAAGTTTTGATCAAAATGCAGATACCAGGGCGCAGCTCTTCATCCAATGGTTATTTTCTCACATTTTCCTTTTTTTCCTTAACTGTAAAATCAGAGACAAAATCAAATGCGAATTTCAGCTAAAAACTGCAGAGGAAAGTTCAAAGCATCTCAAATATGAAAGCCTAACCCCTCCCGAATAAAACGGTATGCCACATTCATAATAAAAGGGTATGCCACACTCATGGGTGTACCCAGAGACATGGCTACCAACTAACCCAGAGCGGGACCAATGCCAAATGTCAGTAACAGCAAAAAAAAAAAAAAATATCTTTGCATTTGAACAGTCTGCAGTATTCCCAGAAAACACCCCCCTAATTCAAAATACCCCCACAAACTATATATTCCTAAAATCTAAACACCTTCAGCTATGTAACGCTTTAGTTCGTTCATTCATACCATCAGTGGTGTGAGCGCAGTTCGTCGTAGGAGGTTGCTCTTTTCTGAAAAAATTAACAAAAAACAACTTCAAAAGGTAGAAATCATGCCAAAACCTGATGGAATTTAAAAGGAAGTTACCAAATATTAATCTCCCAAATGTCCTGAATCAAATGGTATGCCATATGCATGGTTACACATGTACGTGGAAGTGAAAAGCCACAAAGTGAGACTGCACGATGGCTCAGAAAAAGGGAAAATATTCAGTCAACTCCAAATTTGAACAGTCTTCAATTTTTTCCACAAAACACCCCCGTAACTCAGAAATACCTCCCACAAACTGTATATTCCTGAAATCTAAACACCTTCAGCTATGTAACGCTGTAGTTCATTCATTCATACCATCAATGGTGTGGGCACAGCTCTACATTGAAAGTCGTGCTTTTCTGAAAAAATTAACAAAAAACGACTTCAAAAGGTAGAAATCATGCCAAAACCTCATGAAATGTAAAAAAAAGTTACCAAATATCAATCTCCCAAATGTCCTGAATCAAACGGTGTGCCATATGCGTGGTTTCACATGTGGATGTGGAAGCAAAAAGCCACAAAGTAAGACCATGCATGTCTCACCCCCACAAACTGTATATTTTTTGAATCTACTCTCCTTCAGCTACATTACGGTGCCAAGCTTACATACATACATGAAGAATTTCAGATGCAGTAATCCAACAAACTCTGTGTTTTTAGGAGATTTTGTAAAAAAATAAAATTAGATGATTCAATGGTTGAAATCCTATCTAAATCCACTTGACAAGCAAAAAAAAATCTCCCACATGTCCTGAATCAAACGGTATGCCATATGCGTGGATGAACACAGAGATGTGGCCACCAACTAACTGAAATGGGTCGCATGCCCAAGTGCAATTACAAGAAAAAATCAAAGTGTTCTGTAATTTGAACAGCCTATTCAACTTGGAAATACCCCCCACAAACTACAGTGGTGTGAAAAACTATTTGCCCCCTTCCTGATTTCTTATTCTTTTGCATGTTTGTCACACTTAAATGTTTCTGCTCATCAAAAACCATTAACTATTAGTCAAAGATAACATAATTGAACACAAAATGCAGTTTTAAATGATGGTTTTTATTATTTAGTGAGAAAAAAAAATCCAAATCTACATGGCCCTGTGTGAAAAAGAAATTGCCCCCTGAACCTAATAACTGGTTGGGCCACCCTTAGCAGCAATAACTGCAATCAAGCATTTGCGATAACTTGCAACGAGACTTTTACAGCGCTCTGGAGGAATTTTGGCCCACTCATCTTTGCAGAATTGTTGCAATTCAGCTTTATTTGAGGGTTTTGTAGCATGAACCGCCTTTTTAAGGTCATGCCACAACATCTCAATAGGATTCAGGTCAGGACTTTGACTAGGCCACTCCAAAGTCTTCATTTTGTTTTTCTTCAGCCATTCAGAGGAGGATTTGCTGGTGTGTTTTGGGTCATTGTCCTGCTGCAGCACCCAAGATCGCTTCAGTTTGAGTTGACGAACAGATGGCCGGACATTCTCCTTCAGGATTTTTTGGTAGACAGTAGAATTCATGGTTCCATCTATCACAGCAAGCCTTCCAGGTCCTGAAGCAGCAAAACAACCCCAGACCATCACACTACCACCACCATATTTTACTGTTGGTATGATGTTCTTTTGCTGAAATGCTGTGTTACTTCTACGCCAGATGTAACGGGACACGCACCTTCCAAAAAGTTCAACTTTTGTCTCGTCGGTCCACTAGGTATTTTCCCAAAAGTCTTGGCAATAATTGAGATGTTTTTTAGCAAAATTGAGACGAGCCTTAATGTTCTTTTTGCTTAAAAGTGGTTTGCGCCTTGGATATCTGCCATGCAGGCCGTTTTTGCCCAGTCTCTTTCTTATGGTGGAGTCGTGAACACTGACCTTAATTGAGGCAAGTGAGGCCTGCAGTTCTTTAGATGTTGTCCTGGGGTCTTTTGTGGCCTCTCGGATGAGTTTTCTCTGTGCTCTTGGGGTAATTTTGGTCGGCCAGCCACTCCTGGGAAGGTTCATCACTGTTCCATGTTTTTGCCATTTGTGGATAATGGCTCTCACTGTGGTTCGCTGGAGTCCCAAAGCTTTAGAAATGTCTTTATAACCTTTACCAGACTGATAGATCTCAATTAAGTTATTTTTTTAACTTATTTTATAAGGGGGGCAATCACTTTTTCACACAGGGCCATGTAGATTTGGAGTTCTTTTTCTCACTAAATAATACAAACCATCATTTAAAACTGCATTTTGTGTTCAATTATGTTATCTTTGACTAATATTTAACGTTTTTTGATGAGCAGAAACATTTAAGTGTGACAAACATGCAAAAGAATAAGAAATCAGGAAGGGGGCAAATAGTTTTTCACACCACTGTATATATTTTTGGAATCTACACACCTTCAGCTATATAACGGTGTATGTATGTGGACCCTTTTATTTATATTACTTCAATCCAGTTATTTACAAGATGACTTTTACTCATATAGTACATACCAGGTATCATAAGGTAACCACAATGTAGATTAACTTCAACCATACAGCTTACACAAATATCTATTATTTAAGTTACATCAAAATCATGGCTTTTACACTTCACAAACTCAAAGGAGTTACACCTAAAAATCCTGACTGTTCTTACACCCCAGTCTTATTCTAAAAAACTGGAGTTCCTCATTTAGCCCAAAAGGGCAATATGTTTTTATCCTATAAATCCAATTACGTTCCTTCTGGAGGATCGGACGTGGCGAATTGCCACCACGAATTCCCAGGGTAATATTTTCTAGACCAAAGCAATACCATGGGGGCTGCGTCCACCATGTTTTTCCACAACGTGCTTAACCAACGCTGATCTCTCAACTTGGCCCTTCGCAACAGCCCTCCTATGTTTGTTTAGCCGAACAGAGAGTGATCTCAAAGTCTTCCCTACACAGCTGCATTCTAGCATATATATTACAGATTTTGTTTGGCAAGTTATACATTGGTTAATGGTGTGTCTCTTACCATGAACCCCTTCAAATTTATTTATTTCTAACATTTAAGGGCACATCACACATATCCCACATTTCCTTTCCACCTCCTGGACGCAAGCCAATCACACCCCGTGGCCCTAGGTTTCACATAATGGCTGGGGGGTAATTTGTCCCTCAGGTTCGGGGCTCTACTTGCAGTTAAAGATCGCACACTTCCAACTGCTTCCTCTAAATCTTTATTTAGAGATAATAAAGGCCAGTGGGATCTCAAGATCTCTCAAATAGACTCCCAGTCTTGATTGTACCTTGTAATGAACCTTCCTTTTGGGTCCTTTTTGACTGGAGGATCTAGCTTCTTTTTGCTCTGTAATAGAGTTATCCTACTGATTCTACATGCCTTTTGGAATCCCTTGTGAATAGTTTATTCTATATAGCCTCTATTGTGGAAATAACATTACAATTAATTGGCTTGTTGAAGGAACCTTTTTGTATCAGAGCTGTTCCGTTTTACTCTTTCAAATTGGCCCATAGTGATACCCCTCACTACATTGGGAGGGTGGTGACTGCTTGTGTCCAATAAAGCATTTACGACTATCTCCTTTCTAAATGTTTCTGTGTGTAATGAGTTCCCCATTTTTCTAATTTTCAGATCCAAAAAACTGACTTCCACTGGATCTATCTCAGATGTTATTTTAATATAATCATTCAGTTTGGCTATAAATTTCAATAGGCCCTCTTTTGACCCTTTCCATGGGAGGAGGACGTCATCCACATATCTCAACCATAGGATGATGTCCTCCCCCACATGGAGGCCCGATATTGCCTCATTGACATGGTCCTTCTCCCACAGACCTAGATGGAGGCAGGCGTACGTGGGGGCCTCCATCTAGGTCTGTACGTTCCTTGGACCTGTCTATAATGTTTATTGTTGAACACAAACACATTATTAGTCAAAATAAAAGATAATAGGGAGATGATGTACTCACTATAATTTGTAATTTCCACACCCCCAGTTTCAAGGAAAGATTTTGCCGCCCTTAGTCCCAACTCATGGGGAATGGCATAATAAAGCCCTTCGATATCTAGGGTGGCCAGTATTACATCATCATCAACCGTAATGCCTTCAATCTTACGGAGTACATCCCCTGTATCTAGTACAAAGGAACTTAAAGACCACAAAAATGGATGCAAAATTTTATCCACGTATTTACAAACATTTTCCGTAGGCCCCCCCTAACCCGACACAATGGGTCTTTCTGGGGAAAACCTTTTCAGTTTGTGGATATTCGGTATCTATAAAAGTGAGAATTTTAGGGTGATTATTCCACATAAAATTATACTCATTCTTAGAGATACTTAGAACTCCAGTTTTCCTGTTTTTTAGAATAGGAGTGGGGTGTAAGAACAGTCAGGGTTTTTAGGTGTAACTCCCTTGAGTTTTTGTATTGCAAAGAACTATGAAGTGTGAAAGCCATGATTTTGATGTAACTTGAATAATAGATATTTGTGTAAGCTGTATGGTTGAAGTTCAACTTGTGGTTATCTTATGATATCTTGTATGTACTATATGAGTAAAATTTCTTCTTGTAAATAACTGGATTGGACTAATATAAGTAAAAGGGTCCACATACTTAGGATTGACATAGATATCCTGCCCTGTATCCCTTATGAACCTTCCCCTTTAAGAGATATGGGGAGGTTCTGGCATATGATAGCCGATAAAAGAGACCGCCCCCTCAGAGACCTTGTGACCCTGAAGAAGCTATGGTGGATTGAAGCTAAGCAAAACACGTGCTGGTGGGCCTGGGGGAGGACAAACTGGAGCAGCGGTAAGCCGGTATTGATGCCTAGCTGGAGACGCAATTTTTTTGGACTAAGAGCAGCGGGATCATTTGGTATATCTTCTAACAGACGGGTGAAGAGTGTGGCCCTTCCACAAGAGTGATAAGTATACCTCTAACCTGTGTGACCTGGCTTCTTACTAGATGTCCCATACTACTAGTTGTGCTTTGTATGTGGCTATCCAAGATCGTGAGAGATCGTGACTGGTGTTAATATTTGTGCTAATGGCCTACTTGGCCTCTGGACTAGGATCCTCCTCATGGTGTTTTTTGATCCGGGGACGCCCGGACTGGGGTGTTTGTAGTGGGTGGTTTGGGAGGGAGGACTTTGGGATATTTTATGTGATCGTATTATGTTTGAATATTGAACCAGGCATATGATAGCCGATAAAAGAGACCGCCCCCTCAGAGACCTTGTGGCCCTGAGGAAGCTATGGTGGATTGAAGCTAAGCGAAACACGTGCCGGTGGGCCTGGGGGAGGACAAACTGGAGCGGCGGTAAGCCAGTATTGATGCCTAGCTGGAGACGCAAGTTTTTTGGACTAAGAGCATCGGGATCGTTTGGTATATCTTCTAAAAGATGGGTGAAGAGTGTGGCCTGTCCACAAGAGAGATAAGTATACCTCTAACCTGTGTGACCTGGCTTCTTACTAGATGTCCCCTACTACTAGTTGTGCTTTGTATGTGGCTATCCAAGATCGTGAGAGATCGTGACTGGTGGTAATATTTGTGCTAATGGCCTACTTGGCCTCTGGACTAGGATCCTCCTCATGGTGTTTTTTGATTGGGGGACGCACGGACTGGGGTGTTTGTAGTGGGTGGTTTGGGAGGGAGGACTTTGGGATATTTTATGTGATCGTATTATGTTTGAATATTGAACCAGGTATATTGCTATTTTATTGAGTGTACAATAAACAATATTTTTACTTTGGAACATTACGTAGATGTGCTTATTGTAGGGGTTGGTCTTTTTAGGTGAAGTCTGTTACCCTGTTGGTTTTTTAAAATTATACCTAAACACACTTGGCAAATAAAAAAAAACACTAAATGGCAACTTCCCACATGTCCTGAATCAAACTGCCATATGGGTGGGTACAAACAGAGACAGGACCACCAACTAGCTCAAATGTACAATTGCAATTACAAGAAAAAATCAAAAACCGACACATCCCACCCCCACACACACTCCCCCTTTTAGTGGTATTTTAGTGAAAACCAGTTAGTACGGAGAGTCACAGAAGTTTTTGCACACTTTACTGATCCTAAAATTTTAATCCGGTCTTTTTTTGGCAAAATTTCCTACTGAAATAGGCTTTGTGTATCACTTTAAGAATATTTTTTGTGTGCATTTTATCTTTTTTTTGGGATCATTCCCGAAGATGATCAACAAATCATTTTAGGGAAGGATAATGAACTTGGAATACGGGCATAAATGCCCATTTTCCAATCCAAAAATCTGATCGGAAAAATCACTTCCCGGAAATCATTTTCTAGGAAGGGATTTTTCATTCATTGGCAAAGATCAATAATTTGGTGATCAGAAGTGATCACCAAATTTTGATCTCTGACCCCATTTTTTTCTAAGTCTTTGCTAAGTAGCCTTTTTAGTTCCATTTAGAAAATGTATAGTAAATCTGTCACACAGTGACAGGTTACTATACCAGGTACTGCACTGTGATCTCAAAGGAGATCACAGTGCAATACCTCCACTTGAACATCTTACAACTCTTAGGGAAGAACCCGGTGAAGGAGGAAGCTCCATGACGTCACTGGGGTCTCCCTTCTGCTCTGATCTCTTCCTCTTTGTGGGTCCGGCTGCTGCTATATGGTCATGGCTTCAAGGTATGCTATCTCCCGATCCCCCTTCGGATTTGGGTGAAACTGAGGAGGGCTTGAGGGGGCTGGGGGGGGGGCAGTTGAATGCTGCCCCCTGATCGCCCCTAGAGCGGAGGGATTTTCTTTGTTTTAAAGGGGAAGCCACAGAACGCCTTTCATGCGCAGAACGTGAATATATACGATCTGTGGCACTGAAAGGGTTAAACATTTTATGTACATTTTTATAAGAACTTGAGATATTAAGGGATAGCGTAGATAAAGTAAGAAAGAAGGAGAGGGAGATACAAAAAGATGTGGAAAGGGAAGAAGAATAAATATGTGGTGAACCAGGATCAGCTGGGTTTCCTGTGCTATTGTCCTGTGTCTAGTGGTAGACATTAATATACACTATAGAGCACCCCTGCCCTGGGAAAAGAGAAAGAAAAATGGATGGAGAACCGAGTTCAACCTGTTATCCTGGACATCCCCGGCCAATATTTTGTATCCAGTGACAGGCATCTATATATAACAGTATAGAACACCACTATCATACATATCTGGTTGGTTGTAGGAACCCATTTCACTGTGCGACTCTATAGTGACATAGTCCATAAGGAGTTCCAGAGAGTCTCTTGTTCATTTAGTAATATATGTAAGGTCCAGTCTCAAGAAAACAATAGCGGAAATGTTTGGACCCCATAAATAAAAGTGTTCCTGTTCCATGAGTATCCCCTTAAACCATGTATCCCTTTCCCTTGTTGCTGTGTTTTTGTGGGTTTACATATGTTATATTGCCATATGTTTAGTAAAATATGAAACAAAGAAATATTTACTTTTGGTTTTGGTTATTGTTCCTTCCTCTTTATGTAGTATGTTCATGTTCATTAGATGGATTTTTAAGGGTTTCCATTCCCCAGTTTCTTCTTTTAGCAGGTGAATGTTGTGGAACCATTGGCCATGTGCATTGTAGGGATTTTTGAGGGGGTTGTTTTGTTGGGTTGGTTGATATCGGTTTCCTGCTGGAGTCCTAGGGTTTGTAGTGTTAGTATCCCTTGGTCAGCTGTTTCTATGGTATAGTTTATTCCACTCCAATTAAATTGTAATTTAAACGGGTATCCACATCTGAATCTAATACGTTTTTCTGTCAGGATTTTCATTACTGGTCTGCTAAGTCCATGTAAAACTGGAAGCGGTGACCTTTGTATTCTAATTTGGAGGTGGATTTTGACGCCGTTTAGAGTAATTTCTCCTTTGTGTCATAATAAATCAGTTTAACTATAATGTCTCTGCGATGCTGTCCGCTGGTGGCTTTGTGAGAGCTGTATGTGCGTGGTCACATTCAAGTCTTTTTGGGGGTTCATTTGGTAGTAAGGCCTGGAAAATTTCTTGGACTGTATCCTGTGTATTGGTAAAAAACTCTGGTATCCCTTGGATTCTAATGTTGCTGTGGTGTGAACGATTTTCCATGTCTTCTATTTGTAATGTTAGTCTATGGTTTGCTGCTCTCAGGACTTCAATATCGTTTTGCGTTTTTGAGATTGCTTCTGCCATGTCATCTTGGCACTCTGACCGGGGGGGGGCTTCTGTCTAATTTAAAACTAATTCTTACAACATGCTATTTTAAACCAATATATACAGTATACTCTGCTGGACCAGCTCTTAAATTATTTGCACTTTGTATTACTTGCACTACCCTTGTATGTACCATGTATGTTTTCCTAATGTATTATTAACGCAACTGTAAAGCACCACAATAATAATAAAAATAATAATAAATAAAAGTATCACTGCTGGGTTGATTTCTAATAAAATTGAAGTACATTGTGGAAACCTGTACACATACATTGAATGTTAAAATGTTATATTATATTTTAAAGGGACACTATGCTGAAAAAATGACTTTGCCTCATCTTAATTATATAAAGCACTTACTCTAATTTGTGTGTGTTGCTGCATGCCTTCAATCCAGCACACATTTTGTTTAGGAGCAGTACCCCCCCTCCCTCTTTTAACCACTCCTACTTCTATGCGACCTGACTTTTTTCCCACAAACCAACTGTCAAGCCTGCACACAGCATACAGTATTCCAACTGTCAAAACTCTGTCACCATCCAGCTACGGTAAAACTACTCACAGAAGAATAGTTCTTGGGAGCAAGGAACTTGATTGACAGCTGAAATATAAGAAGTTTTAGATTGGATATCTAAAAAACTAGGGGGCAGATCAACAAAAAAATTATACAGTGGTGGTTGGGAAGAATAATAGTTTCCAATTATGGTCAATTTAAAATAACCTATTTTTTGGTATAGATGCCCTTTAATGTTATGTATTACTGTATGATAATTATGGAAAAACAACAAAAAAATAAGTTTAATCATTTCAGTGTCATCTCTGCAACTTCTCTCTTCCTCTGAGCTTTCATCTTTATTTGTACCTCCACTTCTCTCCTTTGGATCTTGTGTGAACGAATATCGAGGAGCAGCTGCTTCGGGCAGGTTTCATAATTTCTCCATTTCCAAAATAATAAAAAAAAAAAAGGAATTTAGGCATTATTCCATGATTAAATTAAAGGGACAGTTCAGTGGAAGTTATGGATATTTGTTCAATTCTTAGTTTGTGTAATGCCTTCTTAGTTATTCTACATATTATCTCCCATTTTAAAAAATCAGTTGATTTCATACCCTTTGCTGTTCCCTGCTGTTGACATTAGTGAGCTGACATTTTAGGTTCTAACGGTCCTTCTTCTTCCCAGGATGCACCACTTCCTTGGAATGTTCCTAACAGTAATTTTCTACTGATTGGCTGTTGGATGGGTCAAAGATGCTCAGATCTCTACTGAGCAACTGGGTCAAGGGCAATACCATAACGGTCTCTACTAGGGGTCCTGCAAACAGGAAGTCAGTATTTTTTTGCAGTTGCAGTTATTTATACACAGTCAAAATTCTGAATTGACGGATGAAAAAATACTGTTCTTTTTTTCTGAAAAGCATATGTATTTGCACTGAACTTCCCCTTTAAAAATATAGGATACAGGTAAAAATAAACTAAAATTTCTTTTCACTTTATAACATCACCCGTAATGCATTCAGAGATGGTTGCCTCTATTAAATTATCTGAAGATTGAGACATACTCAGAGAGATTCAATAAAAGTTCTTTATCATTTAAAATGGTGCTAATTTTGCCCCAACCAATCAGATCTTATTTAACATTTGAAAGCTAGAATCTGATTGGTTGGGCAAAATTAGCACCATTTTAAACAATAAGAACTTTTATTAAATAACCCTGACTGTAACTGAAATAAATAATAACCACACAAAAAAGTATTACACAACATATTCTCTTTATAGCAAAGGGAGAAATGTATTCTACCAAGAAAGATATAATCAAAAAAAAATGAATGAAACTGCGAGTTTTTTTTACATCAGTGTTTCCGTGAGACTTGCTGAAATTCCGAAAAAACCTGTTCGCACCCAATTAAAGTGTAACTTTCTGAACTTTTTCTGAATCATTGTTTTTAAATTATCTTTGAAATGTTTAACTTTTTAAATTCAATGTTCTGCTTTTCAAATGGAATCTTCGACTTTTATCAAGTTTTTCAATTTTTCGATTTTTTCAAAGCAAAACCAGGTTTGTTTCAAAACTGAGATACTCAAATACAGTCAGAAAAAAACTTTTTCAGTTAACTTTACAGTTGCATACATTTTAGGTAGTGCTCTGTATTTATTCCAAATAACTAATTTCAGTTACATTTATTTTAGCCATGGATTTCGCATTTATAGAATGTGTTACTAAAGAAATAAATATTCTAGGTTTGGCTTGATAGAGGGAACACAAGCTTAAGAATTTGCAGTTTTTACAAGAATTGCATGAAATTTTAATATCACTGAATACAAGGTCTTATACATGAAAAAGAGGGAACTGGTAGAGAATTAGAATGCAATATTTGATGCTATAGCTTTATTACATCATGATCTTTTGATCTCTCTACATTTTTTTTATTTTTGAGTTTTATCCAGTTGCTTAAATATTCTGCTGCTAGGAAACAAACACTACAAGTGTCAGTAATTATAATAATCATACACTGACTGGGAAGAGCAGTATAAAATGGATGGTATAATACATTTTGTTAAAAGGATGTAGATAATAAATTCACAAATGTCATTTTTAGAAGCTGAATCTTGTTGTATAAAAAAATATTTCTCAGCTCAGTTTAATCTAGATATCACTTGCTGTAGCTTCCTTACAACAGGAATTCAGAAGCTACATTATATACATTGCATCCATAAAGTATTCACAGCGCATCACTTTTTCCACATTTAGTTATGTTACAGCATTTATTCTTCCTCTTTACAAGGCAGTGGAAAGGCCTCATTTGAAATATGCGGTGCAGTTTTGGAATCCCATATACAAATGGGACATCTTGGAAATGGAAGCAGTTCAGAGAAGGGCAACTGAAATAATAAAGACAAGTTAGGGTTGTATATATAGGAAAAGCAATGTTTGCTTGGGGATATAATCACTTAAAGGGCATTTCCAGCCCCAAAATGAAAACTTATATACAGGTAAATCATCCCCCAAACCCTAAACGGTAATAGTTTGAAATATATAAGTCTAACCTGAAATCCTGCACAATGTACTGTTGCCCCTGTTTCTGCTTCCTGGTTCTTCCAGTTAGCAACTGTCAGTTAAGGATTTGACAGTTGACACAGCCAATGACTGAATGCTAATCCCCTGTTTGCCTCTTCTGAGCATGCCCAGGCTCAGTACAGGCTCAGTACAGGTTTCTAAATTGCTCAGTTTCCATGAGGCATCCAGAAGCATAGCAGGCATACTGTAATGAATTCATAGGACAAAGTATGACATATCAACATATTTTAAAGAGGCCATTCTTTCTAAACAATGTTCTTATGAGGGTGGAGTTGTCCTTTAATACAAATATATTGGTAATAATTTATTAATATATTAATTGGTAATAATAATTAATAATAAAATAAATAAGTATTGAGCAAAGGCAGCGAATACTTATGAACATGTGATTTCCCCATTTTTCTCTGTTTTTTTATATTTAATTAACTTTCCAAAACCTAAATAAACTTTTTTCATGTTGTCATTATGGGGTGTTGTGTGTAGAATTCTGAGGGTTTTTAATTTAAAGGGTTTTTTAAATGAAAACTTACATACAGGTCAATCACCCCCCAAAACCCTAAATGGTAATAGTTTGAAATCTGAAATATATAAGTCTAATCTACAATCCTGCACAATGTCCTGTTTCCCCTGTTTCTGCTTCCTGGTTCTTCCAGTTAGCAACTGTCAGTTATGGATTTGACAGTTGACATCACAGCCAATGACTGAATGTTAATCCCCTGTCTGCCTCTTCTGAGCATGCCCAGGCTCAGTACAGGCTCAGTACAGGTTTCTAAATTGCTCAGTTTCCACGAGGCATCCAGAAGCATAGCAGGCATACAGTAATGAATTCATAGGACAAACTATGATATATAAACATATTTTAAAGAGGCCACTCTTTCTAAAATATTTTCTTATGAGGGTGGATTTGTCCTTTAATCAATTTTGGAATAAGGCTGTAACATAACAAAATGTGGAAAAAGTAATGCGCTGTGAATACTTTCTGGATACACTGTGTGGCTGTAGCTAATGCTACAGGTGATATATATTTTTCTATTTGCATCTTTTGTTCTGAAGTCCCTTACTACACCAGTGTATCTGACATGTCCACTAAGAATTTTTCTTATTTTAGGACAAAGGAAAGAGTTTTTGTTTTATAAATCAGCTTTAAATATTAAAATAGTAAAAATAATTATTGTAGTGTTCTAAACAGATGGTATTTTTTCTTGCAGCATAGTCAGTGGTTCTAAAACTTTTTCAGACCAGGGCATACTTAGCAATGCAAATTGTACTGTATATTGTTATTAAATTTGTTTACAGTCAATATAGTGCAATGTTACACTGCATTCAAATATATATAACAAAAATGGAAGTTATACATTGCTCTCTAAAGGCAAACCCTTTGAGAAATTAAAGCATAGGCAGTGCTAACTTTCTTCTTTTTCAGTAGTTCATTTTACAGTTAAAATAAATGGGCTATTTCAAAAAGTGTTGCCACATGAGAGCCTGAAAATGGCCATAGACTTTAATTGTGGC
Source organism: Hymenochirus boettgeri (assembly GCA_019447015.1). Classification (NCBI taxonomy): domain Eukaryota; kingdom Metazoa; phylum Chordata; class Amphibia; order Anura; family Pipidae; genus Hymenochirus; species Hymenochirus boettgeri. The sequence goes on from CM033474.1 coordinate 142,899,142, forward strand.
TAGAATTGCCACCTGAAGCAACCATAACATATTTTAGACTAACCTTTTTTGTTTTTACTTTGTAGGCACTGACCGACACAGCAGCCAAGATGGATAATAGAAGACAGACAAAGAGAAAGGCAGGAAAACCAGTCCTTTTCAGTGATCAAAACCCAGAAGGAGGTAAGAACATTCATCATGTCCATTAAAGTCAATGAGCAAAAAATATCTGTGAATTTGCAGATAATTCTTAAGCACTTTAACAGATTTGTTAGCTAGAAGAAAGTACTTCTACAATTCCGCATGTTAGCTCAAAAACTATGAGAGTAGATACAGTTAAAAAAAATGGGTGGAATAAAACAGAATAAGAAAAAATAGAAAGAAAGGTAGTTTTGCTCTTTGAAGAAAAATTAATTAGATTTGAAATCTGTTGAAATTCAAGCTTCTTTATACTTTTAGAACTTATCAGTATAGATAAGTTATGGTTCTGAAACATATCTTGAACTGCTGGTTTCGAAAATCCATGGATCCAGTGGATTAGTTATTTAATACATGTCATGTTTTGCAGTATGTACTGTAGATAAAAAGTAACATTCAATAGAAACTAGTTGTCAAGCATAATCTTGTCTGTGTCTGAAGCTAGGTTTAGATTGAAATATTAGTAAACTATGCTGTTACTTTTAGTTATGCCGACCATACTCTAATTAGACATTTGATAGGTTTGATGTTTGATTGTCAAATCAAATGTTAGACTTCCTGCAAGTGATTTTACCCTCTGATGTTCACCCGATGTTTCCTATACAGGCCCATTCATTAGTGAACAGTGAAAGTTGATTGCAATAATGATTCGCCAAGCTAGTTCTTCTGACATTTTTAGTGTGTATTTTACTGTGATTTTTTAATCATTAAAGATCTTGCTGGATAATCTTGGTTGCTTGATTATGATAGTGTAATTTTCTTTGTTTTTGAAAACTGTTTCCATCTTAAGGTGATTATAAAAGAGATCAATATCCTGCCTTAAAATGCAATATTATTTTACAGTCAACTAATTGTGCTAGGATATTTTTATTTTATTATCTTCCTTCTCTTTTTCATAGCACAAATTTATTTTGGGACATTTGACTTAAACTGAAAGATATTACAGAATGTGTAAAAGATGTTAAGATTATTTTCAGTGGCCACTTAATATAAAATACTTATCTTTTGAATGTTTCACATTATACAATTTTTTGTATATTTTTGTACAATTTGACATACAGTATACGGTCAGGGTTATTCAATAAAAGTTCTTATCGTTAAAAATGGTGCTAATTTTTCCCCAACCAATCAGATGTTGGCTTTCAAATGTTAAATAATATCTGATTGGTTGGGGCAAAATTAGCACCATTTTTAATGATAAGAACGTTTATTGAATTTCCCTGTGTGTTCTCAAACTTTGGCAATACAGCAGCACACCAGTGTTCTTAATGTTGTAATTATTCATATTTTATGCAGTGTGTATATAAGTTAAACTACATTGACTAAATTGAAATATTACAATATTGACTTATTTAAGAAGAGGTGCATAAATTTGCCTGAGTTTTTTAATTTTCCTCAGATGATACCTCTCTACTGGTCTACTATAGTTAAAAAACATTTGAAAACATCTGATTGGTTGCTGCAGATTACGAACATGGGCTCCATTTGCACCTCTGATTAAGTAACATATGCATATTTTTAGATTACAAGATATAGAAATGTTCAGTTAAAATTGTGAAAATATTTTCCCTACCAACAATTTGAGCCATATCTCTGGCTCTCTGAAGGCACATCAGTGTACCTCAGCACAATCTTAGAGAAACCCTGCTGAAATCAATTCCAAATATTTAATCGAATAGCCTTAAAGGACGATGTAAAAAAAAAAACAGGTGTTACTAAAGTTAAAAATATAGCAGATCAGATCCCCATTAAAAAGAAGCATAAACTGAATGTATAATATTATATCAATGTTGTTCTCCTTTTTAAACAAAAAAAACTTTAATTTAATTAAAAAAGCCATACAGCATACATTTAAAGCAATGGCACTCAGCACAGTAGTACTTAGATTTCATATGTGTTCGAGCCTTAAAGGCAAAGTTGGCCAACCTACACAGGTCTTTAGCTGTGAATAGTGCAAGTTTATTGCAAAACATTTGTGCTACTTGTTTCAGACCTACTTGTCCTTCCTCAAAACATGCATGCTACACATTTTTGAAGAAGTTGAGGACAAGTGGGTCTGAAACATGTAGTGTGCGTGTTTTGCAAAAATTTGCATTTTACAGCTACAGACCTACAAACCCGAGTCTTTGTATGTTTCACCTGCAATATACTGTTTAAGTGTTGTAGTGTGAAGAGCTCAAGCTCTCCCTGTCAGCTGCAGCAATATTAGTGGAAAGTGTACCTTCTTAAAGAGGAAAGTTGGAGGGCAGGAAGAGGGGGATGAAGTGACCCTGATCTTAGAACAGCTCTGTGCAATGCATTTCTCATTAGTGTACCTTATTAAAGGGAATGTTGGAGAGTAGGAAATGTGTGTTTTGTTTATGCTGTATTTATAAAAATAACATAGTACAGAGCTGAAGGGGGAGGATAATGAAGTGAACCTGATCTTAGCACAGCTCTGTGCAATGCATTTCTAATTAGTGTACCTTAAGCTTCATACACACGTGCTATTGCAGGGACCGATCCATTAAGCACGATGTGTATGCATGGCTGTTTCAGCAGATAATCGTGCCTTGTATGGGCACTTTGACGGCCGAAATGCCCATTTGTTCAGGTCTGTTGCCCGATCCTGGTGGATCTTCAACGAGCCCTGACAAAGTGGCCATACACAGCATGATTATCGGCTGAAACAGCCATGCATACACATCGTGCATTGTGGGTTGGACCCCACGATCGCACGTGTGTATGAATCTTTATTAAAGGATAACTGTTTTGCCTCAATGCATTTTTTTTAAACTGCTTTCAAAAGAGTAAAGGTATGCAGTCCTCCCTGTATGTTTTTTCCTGATTTTGAGCTTCTCTCTGCCTTCAATTAGCCACACTGTGAAGGGGGTGTAACAATTCTGTCTGCCTGTAACTGTCACTTAAAACTAGCAGTGAGAAAACACTACTCCACCCATCCTTGAACAGTTTGTTTGACTGGCAGCGGAGGAGGAGAGAGATTGTAACAGAAATTCCCACCAGCCAATAACAAGTGATATGCTAATCATGGCCCTGGGCTGCCTAGGAGGCAGGCTTTTAGCACTCATCTTTGCTGTGTGGTATCTTAGGGAAGGCAGCACGGTTGTAAATGAGAGTAAGCGATTTCAGCTGCTGGAAGTGTGGACATGTAATGGGGGAGATGTTGTTTTTTGGGATATTGTTGTCCTTTAAAACAAATATTGGAGGGTAGGAAGAGCGTGTTTTGGTTTATGCTGTATATATAAAGACAACATAGTACAGAGTGGAAGGGGGAGGATAATGAAGTGAACCTGATCTTAGCACAGCTTTGTGAAATGCATTTCTTAGTAGTGTACCTATTTAAAGGGTCAGGGTTGCCTGATTAGTGAAACATGTATGGACACCCATAAAATACACTTGAAGTATGGCTAAGTTAAGTCTCTCACACTTATACGATACAGCGCAAGACTAGGGTTGCCACCTTTTCCTTAAAGACCCCAATACATATGAAATCTACATGCTGCTGTTTTAAGTGCCATTGCTTTAAATACATGCTGTATGTCTATCACTGAAATCAATGTAGCCTACATCATGCTTCTTGATGCCATTTGTCTTCTAGATTTCATACCTATTTGGGTCTTAAAGGCAAAGGTGGCGTTTGTATTTACACTACTTCCAACCTGAGTTGCCAGATCGTTTGGTTTTGTACGGACACACTTAATACATGTAATTAGCAGGGCTGCACTAATTGCAATTAAACAATAGTAATGCCAATTCAGCCATGCTTCATGTGTTTTTACTGGGTGTCCCTACATGTTTCACTGATGTGGCAACTCTGCCCAACATTCCCCTTTTAAAATGCATTACACAGAGCTGTGCCAAGATTAGGTTCACTTCAATATGCTGCACCTGCAGCTCTGCACTGTTTTGTTTTTATGAGGGCTAGGCTACACTTTTAAGCGTGATCCAATTGTGCTTTTAAAAGTGCACACTAGTGTGGCCCAATTGACGTGGCCACATTAGTGCACTGCTGTGTATGCAATCCATGTTTCTTGAGTGCTTGGATACACTTAAGTGTGGTCTCAGCCTTAGTGTCCTCATAAAGTGATCAGTACAATTATACTGAGATTGCTACCTTTCCCTTAAGGACTCAAACTCTTATTGCTAGGCTCCACTAGTGCCTTTTAGATTGGGATTTGCAAGACACAGTTTTGTAGAAATGCCCACAAATATTAAGGGTTAACAGTTTTCGTCATAAATAAATATGAAAAGGGTTAACACCTTCCCCCACTCTGTTTGAGCAGGAAAATCAGCTAATAATATTCACTGCTATCTCTGATGATTGGCTGGGAGACACTGGCAGGTGGACTCTGAGGTTAACTGTTACATGCAACTTAGCATAAAAGAAGTGGAAAACAAAAACAAGGTAGCTAGTTAGCATGTGCAGAGGACTTTTGGGTCCAGGACCACCAGGAAGAGGCAACACTAGAAGCCAGCTGTGACATCATAGATTGCCAGGCATATTTATAAATGGCCCTTAACCTTTCCCGAGATTCCCGCCATTTTTTTTAGCCACCTTGATGGTGGCTAAAACATCCGAGATCACCGAGGGTTAGGGGGGGGTTTACGCCCAACCTGCGGCGGGTGGTCGCATTCACTAGAGGGGTGCGGCGGGGCATACGCCCCCCTTGCGCCCTCGCCCCCCGCATAGGACCGGGGAGGGGGGCTCTGGTTCAAGCTGCGGGACCCCCTAAGCCCCAAAAGGCACTTATCAGTGCCCCCGCTGGAGGGGCATTGCGCTAAGTACAGTATTGCCGCAAAGGGAGTTTAAACTACCTCTGCACTTCACCGCGGTAATGCTTTTCGCGGCGATGTGCTTCGCCCTTATAAATATGGCAAAAACTGTATTTTCGCCTCGGCGATGTGTGGCGGTAACTTTAAGGCGGTAATAACGGCCATTTATAAATACAGCACTAAGAAGCTGAATTCACAGGTGAGAGACAAATGGTTTTACTAAATGATAGTTATAGAGTCTCTGGAGCTGCCTTTGTATTTTGGGTTAAGTTTTCCTTTTATCCACCGTGTTTGTTGTTATTTAAATAGAGAAATTCTATAAGTTTCCCTCCATGGAGTGTAAACCATCTCTAGCACCATAATCTCTCAATCATTTTCGCTATTAATAGCTTCCATTAAAATGTTTAGCTGCTGGTAATTTTGCCTCACGGGTTTAAAAGAAAGACTACAGTGCATATAAGTTTTTTTTGAAAAACAGTTTAAGTATAATATTGTTTCTGTGAGTGCCAGCACACAAAGAAAACTGCTTCTGACAGGCATCCAGAAAGGCCCAGGACACTAACCTGGTAGATAAAAACTAGATATATTGGGTGCTCCTTAATACAATAATATTGGGAGGATCTCCCTGCCATTTTAATTTTTAAAAAACTAACATGGTTATTCAATAAAAGTTCTTATAGTTTAAAATGGTGCTAATTTTGCCCCAACCAATTAGATTTTATTTAACATTGGAAAGCTATCATCTGATTGGTTGGGGCAAAATTAGCACCATTTTAAACGATAAGAACTTTTATTGAATAACCCTGTAAATTTTGTGTTGTAAAATACTGATTTAATAGAATGTTTTGTTACACCTATATATAAAGCAGCTTATATTGGCACCAAAACAAGAAAACAATGTACTTGGTGTCACATGTATACAGTAAAAACATGATGTTTAAAGATGCTTTAAACAAAAAGATGTTTAAAGCATCCTTATGGACAAACTTAGGATGGACACATCCCTTATCCTTGTGTGCTCAAGAAAGTGTCCTTATAATTTTTCTCTTTCCTTTATGTATGTCTTAAAAAGGAACTATAATTGTAAAGGTAGGTTTATTGTAGTGGCGAGAGACAGAATAATAACAAACACCACCCTCATAAACCCAGAGATTGATGTGCATTGTAATGAGTGAAAAAAAAGTATTTGATCCCTTTGCAAAAGATGACTTAGTACTTGGTGGCAAAACCCGTGGTAGCACATAGTCAGACTTGTAGTTGGACACCAGGATTGCACACATCTCTGGAATATTTTTTTCCCAATCCTCTTTGCAAATCAGTAAGTTTTTAAGGCTGATGTTAGGCAACTCAAACCTTGAGCTCCCTTCATAGATTTTCTATGGTATCAAGGTCTGGAGAATGGCTAGGCCATCCCAGGATCTCAATGAGCTTCTTCTGGAGACACTCCTTTGTTGCCTTGGCAGTGTGTTCATGGTTATTGTCATGCTGGAATGCATATCCACAACTCATTTTAATTGCCCTGGCTGAGGGAAGGAGGTGCTCATTTAAGATTTGATGGTACATGGTCACATCCATGTGATGTCCCTTCGATGTGATGAAGTTATCATGTCCCCTTAGCAGAAAAACAAACTAAAATATAATTTTTCCATCCATGTTTGATGGTGGTGATGTTTTGGGGTCATAGGCAGCATTCTTCCTCCTCCAAACATGGCGAGTTTAGTTGATGCCAAAGAGCTTGATTTTTGTTTTATCTGACCACAACACTTTTATTTTCTCCTCTGCATCATTCGGATAGGCTACTCCGCTGATTGGCTTTTTCATGTTCTCTCTTGAGCAGGGGGACCTTGGGGGCACTGATCGACTCCAGTCCTTCACTGTGTAGTGTGCTATCAATTGTTTTCTTGGTGCCTATTGTTCCAGCTGCCCTGAGATCATTGACAAGTTTCCTGTGTAGTTCTGGACTGCTTTGTTGCCATTCTAATGATCATTGCAAATCCACAATGTCAGATCTTGTATGGAGCCTCGGACCGATGAAGATTGACAGTTATTTTGTACTTCAATAAATGATTGGTTAGCAAGACTTTAACCCCTAAGTTGTGGTGGCTTCACAAGTATCATAAAAGACACTCCAGCAGCCACTGCAAGCCTTTACTAGACCGATTGTAAGTATTTACGGCGGATGAAATTCACTCAGAGAGATGCAACCTCTGCTAAATCTCTTTCGGGGAAATTTGCTCAAAGCACAGGCAACTCTGGGGGAATCTTTATGAGTGTGTTAGCCATTTATTGGCTAGGAGAATCAGTGGACCAGAATATGACTAAATTAAGAAATAGAAGAAAATACTCTTTAATTTGCTTATTGTTACTGTTATTAATTAGCTGGAAGCAAGAACAAAAAGAATTACTGTAATTTTATCTTGTTGTAAAACACAAACACTTTTCTCTGTTTTTTTCCCTCTTTAGGCATTTTTTTTTAAAATCCGTTTTTATTTTTTCAAGGGTATTTACATTTCTTATTTAAAGATAGGGGATAGGAAGGGATGGGAGGGAGGGATGGTTAGAAGAAAGCCACCCTGGGTGGGTCATATCTTTCAGTGGATGCGGTTGCATCGGAGTTGAGCGATGGGTCCCAGACTTTTTTGTATTTATTTGGGCATTTTCTGTGTACATATAGTATTTTGTGGTATGCCAGGTCTGCGTTGATTAGTAGTATCCATTTTTTTTCCGCCTGGGGGGTATTGGAGACATCTAGTTTAATACTATTGTTTTCCTGGCATAGAATATTAGTTCTTGTATTAGGAAGTCCAATGCACTCTTGTCCAAAACATGGGTGCTTCCTCCTCATATATCCAACCCTCCATGGATGAAAATTCACAGTAGAGAAAACAGATTGAGGGTCGCACATACATTATTTAATGACCAACATCAAAACACAATATTTTTTTTTTGGGGGGGGGACACTTCCTCAGGCACTTGTTTTCCCCCCTGAAATGTTGTGTTTTGATGTTGGTCACTAATAGAATAATTAACTGATTTTGAAGTGTGACCTTCAATCTGTTTTCTCTACTGTATGAATTTTGTGCCAGAAGTTCTGGATTGTTGGACAGGCCCAGATAATATGCCAAAAATCCACGTTTGCTTGTTTACATTTTGGGCATAGGGCTTTTTTTGTGCATTTCATTCGTGCTATTTGGACCGGGGTTAGATATGCTTGATGTATTATATAGTATTGGATGAGCCTGTTGTTAACTGCTGGTGAAGCCACTGTAGGGGAGCCCGCCACATCTGCTATTTCGAGGTCTGTTATCATAGGTATATTTCCTCCATTGTCCAGTTAGGATAGACACCTCAGGTAGGGAACTGGCTTGTGAGAGCACCTTATAGATGGAAGAAATGTCTCCTTTCAATGAGTCTTTATACAGAATGGCTAAAACAGGGTGTGTTGTGACTTGAGATAGTTGGTCCGTAAATTCTATCTGGATACAATGTTGTAACTGCAGGTGTCTGAATCTGAATGATTGTGGTCAAATTAAAGATCTTCTTTATTCAATTTAAAGGACAAGTCATAATGTAATCCTAGTAAAGAATAAGGACACCTATTAAATAATAAAGATGACAAATATGCTGTTGACAGATAAATTAATTGAAACATTAAAGGCAGAGATTAAATAATGATGTACTTTATTTAATTTATCATAACAATGTATTTTTGTTCAAAGTAGCCAATTGCCTTAAAGGATAACTGTACTTACCTAAAGATTATGCCTAGAGTCACAAGATCAACCTATACACAGACATCCAAACTGGGCTGCCAGCTTACCTTATAACCCATTATACACGTAACTCTTAAGCATTGGTATCGCCAATGTTTGGCTCCAGTGGCATAGATGCAAAAAACCTAAAACACCAAACCCTAAAATGAATAATATATTTTTTCTTTTCACTTTCACAACTGTGATGACCATAACATCCTGAAAGAAACCCCAACATTCCTGAAAATGGAAGCAGAACTTTTACCTTGTAATTGAGTATTTCCCCTTCAGGTCAATGCCTTCTTGTTTAAGTTTGCTGTAAATGGTTGTATGTATGTATGTATTTGTATGTATTTTATTTCTTATAATATAGTGCTACATGTCCCGCGGCGCTTTACAATTTACTCAATTCACATCAGGCCCTGCCCCGATGAGCTTACAATCTAATCACTTTATGTACACATACAACCTATCAGTATGTCTTTATGATTGTGGGGGAACTTGGAGTGCCCGGAGGAAACCCACGCAAGCACGGGGAAAACATACAAACTCCTTGCAGATGTGGCCAAGGGTGGAATCGAACTCAGGACCTGAGCCACTGTGCCGCCCAGTTGTGTGTATGTCCTCCGTATATTAAAGTATGAGGTAAAAAATTATATACTTTAGAATCATCACAGCCTAGAAATGACTCAAATAAAAGTCCCTTCAATATCATATTCAGAAATCTGCCAGTGTTTCATACTTGACCTGATATCATTGAAATTTGTACAGTGAACATGAAAAATGATAACTGAATTACAGGTGAAGTAGAATAAAGTATAGGAACAAAGAGAAATTGAGAGTGGAAAAGAGACGAGCAGGCAACAGGAGTAAAAAAAAAAATCTCAGTAACTAGGTGACTGATGAGTAAAGATGTCCAAACTTCGCAAATTCCGGTCCGCTTGAGGATCCGCAAATTTTCGAGAAAATTCGAAATGAATTTTTTTCATTTAAATGAAAAAAATCCTTGAAAATACGAGAAATCCTCGTAATTTTGAAAATTTTCGAAAATACGAGAAATCCACGGTTCGGAAGTTCGGAAGGCGGAAAATCCGCCGTTCGCGAACGTGATAAATCCACGGTGGATCCGGGTTCGGATCCGCGAACCGGCCATCCCTACTGATGAGAAAACGAAATAAAAGAAATATTTTTTTTATCTTCCACTTCGGTTTATATTTTTTCCAGTGTATATAAGAAGAGAATCTGGGGTTACCTAGTATTTGAATTTAAATCAAGTGAATTGCATTGCATGTGAACATAATAATCTAGGATTTGAATTCAACGCTGATTAATCTTTATTTTCTGTTTTAAGGCACAAGCATTGGAAACAACATTTCTTTTATCCTCATCTTTTTTTATTCACCTATTAAATTTTTATTGATCTCCTACACACAAAATGTATTTATTTTAAAAGATTTTAGGTTATGTTGTTTTTTTTATAAGAATGCCATAAAATTGCATACATGCTTTGTTGTAATTTCATTGATTTTTACTAAGAGATTCAACAAATGTGTGTGCCACAAATTATTTAAATATAAAAGCTTTAACATCCATATGGAGTTAAATGTCATCTGTGACTTTTAAGTATATTTAATTATGATAATGTATTCATCTAAAGATGCTTTGCACTGAGCCACTCATTGCATATTTTTGTCAAAAAAATATTTAGGGGCACATTAATTAAAACAGCATTTGCCTCCAATTTTTCATGTACTTAACAAAAAATAAGAAATATACCTAAAAAGGATCCCCCTCAAAGAGTGAACTAAATTACTAATGTACAATTGTTTCTTCTATTTACTCTTCGAAGGGTATCCTTTTCCTTTTTTTTTTAGCAATATTTACCTGATCCCCAAGCCAATTACATCCCACTTTCATTAGGTAGCTGTGCAAAACTCTCCATTTTTGTAAATACGGTACTTTTTAAACTTTTTGAATATGTTATTTATAAATAGCTGAAAATTCAAATAAATTCAAATCATCAAATTCTCAGCTGGAAATAGGTACTTGCAGTGGTGTTATCCTAATAATATGACTATGCCACAAATTAGCCATAGTGCGTTACCTTATTTACACTAATAAACATATCTATTGTTGACAAACACCAAGGGGGTATTTGGCTATTTGCATAACATAGTGTGAGGATTAGCAAAATGGTAGAGTCTGGTCTTAAGGTTCATACACATGTGCCGACCCGCGACGCACAATGTGTACGAACGGCTATTTCGGACGATAATCGGCCAGTGTATGGGCACTTTATTGGCCAAAGCGGCTGCTCATTCGTGGCCATTTCAGCTGATAAAGTTCATACACCGTGCATCACAGGTCGGCACCCACGATCACACATTAGGCAGCAATACACACAGCTTGTAGATGGAAATATAGTCTGTATTTATTTCCCACAGCAGGTCAGCGTGCAGTTAGCTATGGCAGATAATGCACCAAACAAAGTAAAAATAAACACCTGCTCGTCTGAGCTCTAACTAAACACAGGGAATCCCCCTATCTGTACCAGTGTCTGCTAAAATACACTGGGAAAAAACAACAGTGAAATATACAATTTCTGGTACTTACAGAAATAGTCCTTCAGCCTGCAGTATCTGGCTCTCACAGGTAACTCCTGTCCAGAGTGAGAGAGAGACAGCTGAGAGCCTATTAAAGCCTTAAAGGACAACTCCCCCCACATAAGAACATCTTTTATAAAGAATGGCTTCTTTAAAATATGTTGATATATCATAGTTTTTCCTATGAATTCATTACTGTATGCCTGCTATGCTTCTGGATGCCTCATGGAAACTGAGCAATTTAGAAACCTGTACTGAGCCTGGGCATGCTCAGAAGAGGCAGACAGGGGATTAACATTGCAGTACCAAATGCATCCTTTGCATTGAGGCCGTCTTTATGACTTGTGTTCATATACAGTGATTCCACATCACAGGTTGCTAGAATGCAACGTTCCCCAAATGATACATTCCTGATCTTGAAAATAAAGTCTGAGGTGTCTCTCAAAAACAAACATAAGGTAAACACACATTATAGATAGCAATCAACAAAATTACAAACAGTTCAATCCATCCGATTTTACTGGCCTACCTGGTGGTACATCTGTTCTCTTGTGTACTTTGAGTAACATGTAGAATGTAGGAATATTTGGGCATTCCACCCATAAAAAATAGCTTCCTTTTCTATCAGGCTGCCATCTCCAAGTGCCTACTATTTGACAATATTGGGACTGAAGCAGAAACATTTTGTACTTACCTTTAAGACTGTACTCTATATTGCCCCCAGACTTCCTCGCTGTGCCTTTTTTTCTGCAGTTTTTAAACTTTAAAGTGATTTATAAAATATATGTTGATTACTTACCCTTAAAAAAACTCTCATTATGCCTTTATCTGAAGCTCATGGGAGTAAAAAGCGAAACACATACCATTTGGTACTTTAAGAATATATTCTATATTTCCTCCAATATTTTTCTGCAACTTTTGAGGTTTTTACATAAAATATAAAAGATCAACAGGGTTATTCAATAAAAGTTCTTATGGTTTAAAATGGTGCTAATTTTGCCCCAACCAATCAGATCTTAGCTTTCAAATATTAAATAAGATCTGATTGGTTGGGGCAAAATTAGCACAATTTTAAATGATAAGAACTTTTATTGAATAACCCTGCTTATCGTTTAAAATGGTATTAACTTTGCCCCAACCAATCAGATGTAAGCGTACAAATGTTAAATAAGATCTGATTGGTTGGGGCAAAATTAGCACCATTTTAAACCATAAGAACTTTTATTGAATCTCCCTGATAGTTTGTTAAAGGAGCACTAAACAGATTTCAAGTACTTTGTTAAGTAGGTGAAATCTGTATCTATTATTCGCAGGGAGACGATAATGCTTATTCCCACCTCCCTGTGAATAATATAACGCCGGGGTAACACTGCAACACTTGCGGCTCCTTTTCAGCTGTGAGGCATGGTGTCCCTACCGAGAGGCTATCTTCAGCGCATGCAGAGACCAAGAGGATTACGAGAGATCGAGGGTGTATACATGGGTGTATACTTTTATCTCCATAGTAAACGAGATTAACCTTGAATTAAAAAAAAATAATGAAATATGATTTTGATGAATTTGAAAATTGATGTCTGTATATTATAATCTAGATCATGGTAAAAGAAATGTGTTGAAAAAAATCAAAAGCAGGGAGCATATCACGATAAAACCCTCTGATAAGGGGGGAGCTATAGTGATACTCAACACTGATTATTATGTTATTTTGTTATTAAAAGATTCTTGGACAACTAAATGGTATATTGTCAGGTGGTTAAAGTGGCTACTGTAGGAGATATACAAAGAGATATCATTGTAAATGGTCAAAGAGAAAAGAAATACAGGAGCAAGTGATGATACGCTATCCCATCATGCCAGTATTATATATGTTGCCTAAGATACACAAGAACCCTGACAAGTCTCCTGGTAGATAAAATGATGTGTGTAGCACATGAAAGGCACAGACATTAAACAATCGTGATGTAGTCCAAACAAATAAAATATTTAAAACAGTTAAAAAGGATCAAGAACAGTTTTGTGTTCCTTGCAAGATACCTTCAGAGGGAAAAATCCTAAATCTATTAAAAGTATCTATATAAAGGTGAAGAGACACAATATAGTGTAGTACTCAATATATAATACACAGTGTGCAATCCTTGTATACAAAGTTGCCTTCTTTGGCTTATTTACATGATACAGCTATAACACCTGCAACTATACTTACAAATCTGCAGTTTTCTAAAGACAGGTATTCTATTTATATCTGTAAAGGAACATAAACAGAAGCTGTAAAAAATGTAGAAACAGTTGCAATACCTGAGTGATTATAAGAAACATTTAATACTACATCGTTCGTTCATACTAGTAGGATATACAGTGTTTAATTTCAAGATCCATTTATACTCCTTTTGGAGCAAAGTAGTTTTAAAGTCGCCCCCACGGCTATGTCTTTCCACTCTCTCTATCACCAACCATTTGATTGTGGCCCATTTGGTTGAAATGGCAGGATACTGGGGTGTCTGTATAAGTATTAGGTTTATAGTTTCTTATGTTGGCCCTATGTTCCTTAATTCACTCTTTGATTGGTCTTATGGTTTGGCCAACATATCCTGATCCTCATGGGCATTTTAACAAGTAAATGACTCCTTTTGTGTTGCAGTTAGAATGATGATACATTTTAATTTTGTTGCCTGTAGTGGGGTCATACAAGTTATCCCCTTTGATAATGGAACTGCAACAGATACATTCTAGGCAAGGGAAAGTTCCTATTTTTTTAGAGGTATTTTGTTTTGTATATGGGCTTTTATTCTGTCCTGCGGGGCAGAGGATGTCTCTAACCGTTCTGCCTCTTTTGTAGCAGATCATAGATGTCTGTGTAAAAAAAATCCCTACCTCTTTGTTTTTGCTCAGGATAGACCAATATTTGTTAATGATTCTTTGGATGTGTTTACTGTGTTGTGAGTATGTGGATACAAGGGTCATATTGTTATTTAATTCTTTTTTTGAAGTTGTCTTTCAGTAAGCCTCCTGGTAGACCTATAGTGGCTGGGATAAATTCTGTCTTCAGCCCTATGGCTAGCATGCTGGACAGGGTTCTTGTGTCTCAGGTGCAAGAGAGACCATCATATCTAAGGAATACATTTCATTTTTTGCAAAAACTTAGAGATCTCAAAATAGAAGAATTAGGAGACATTATTTATGTCACTTAAGATGTGTCTTTACTTTATACTAGTACTCCCCTTAAGGATGGAGTGAGAGCTTGCAAAAATATACTGATACGGCATGAAAGATACAAGAAGGGGCAAATAAACTTTTTCGCTGAATGTTCGAATATAATAGTGAGTTATTTTACGATTTAATGAAAAATACTGTGTACAATTGAGGGGGACTTCAATGTTCTTGGTTAGATCCACTTTTAGGACTAGAAGAAGGGAAACAGTAACCTTTTTGGGGCAAATGTTTCCCTGTCTTTGGTGTGTCCAATGCAAGTATGTTAACAAAGCTCCTAGCTTTGTGCATCCAGGAACGGGTAAAGAGGCGTATAGTCTGGGAATTGCAGGACACAGAGGCTGCTGGGAACTGTAGGCTGGATGCTGGAACAATGGTGCTGCTGGAAACTGTAGGCTGGATGCTGGAACAATGGTGCTGCTGGGAACTGTAGGCTGGATGCTGGAACAATGGTGCTGCTGGGAACTGTAGGCTGGATGCTGGCAAGGTAAGTAACTGGAGACTGGATGCTGGATAGGTAAGTAGCTGGAGCGGTAAAGGTAGGTACCGGATCCGAGGCAGGTAAGTACAGGAGCCAGGGTGGTAGCAAATGCTACTATTGGGCACCGGGTCCAGGAGGACGCCGGTTTTTAAATCCTCCGCGCTGCTCGGCGTGTCGGCGTCGTGATGTCATGACATCTACGACGACGCCCACCCGGAAGTGCAGTGCGGCGCGGGACCGGAGCGGCAGGTACGTTCGTGACAGTACCCCCCCCCTTACGGGGGGCCACAGGACCCAACGGGCCAGGTTTCCCTGGAAAACTCCTGTGAAAAGCTCTGACTAGACGAGGAGCATGCAAATCTGAATGTTTAATCCAAGCTCTTTCTTCCGGACCAAAACCTTTCCAGTGGACCAAATACTGAAGAGATCTCCTCAAGAATCTAGAATCCAAGATTTTCTCAACCTCGAACTCCTGCTGACCATCAACGGAAATTGGAAGTTCGTGACATCATGCAAGCAAATAAAAGGGATGGTGATTGCCAGTTTATGGTACTTGTTCCGATGGCCATTCCCTGAAGAGGTGGTGAAAAAAGGGAGACCATGTGGATCAGCAAGTTAAACATGTTGTATCCACATGGCCTTCACTGGGGTTTGAACTTATATCTATATTTATAGGGATATACACTAGTATTTCGTTTGGTGTCATTTATCCTGATCAATGTGGATTTCGGCTCAAACATAATGTTATGCTGATGCTATGAATTATCCACGTTCCTTTATAAAATGCTAGAAATGTGCATTTGTTTGAAACAATGATGTCACTTCCTGTCAAGTGATTTAAAAGCATGTAATAGATTGTTAGGAAATCATTAGTCCAGCCTGAAGAAGGGGTAAGATTTTCCCTGAAATGTTGGATTGTTGACTGATGAGTTTGGAGTATAAATAAAAAACAGAATTTAAAATCCTGTGCGTGGTATCTACATGAATTTTTTTTTTAAATATATTTAAAAAATATATATTATAATATTTCCTATTTACTGGGGAGGGGGGTTGGTTCTACTATAAAAATGGTACAAACCAATTTTTGGCACACAACTCACATAAACTGGGAAATTTTGCAACTAATTTAGCTTCCTTTGCTAAAGTTAAAACTAATAGATTTTGGCAAACAAATCTAGAGGGCTAGATTAACTGTATTTCATTTTGATAGGAAGGTTTGATTTCCATTGGAGCATCAGTTGCATTCGAAGAAACATCAGTGAAGGTGAAGTCTTAAGATCATTTCTAGATATAAACAGGCTCGTTTACCCAGAGCCACTATTTCTCTGGGTAAATGCTCCTTTCGAGATTTAATATCGCGTTTGCAAATGTGGGTAAATCTTAGTAAGGGATTTGCTCATTGCGGGATTTTAACGCCAGCTATTAGCTGGTGTTAAAATCCAGCGCTAAATCTAGCAAACGTGATGTTGAATCATGAGCGTCAGATGCGCCGGTGATTTTTGCGTAACCGACGCATCCGATGCTAATATGCAGTTAAAGTTGTGCAAACTGGTTAGTGCGACTTTAACTCCATGCATTTGCCCAGTGAGTCTGGGTAAATCACCCCCAAAGTCTTGCAGTGGTTAAGCATCAAAACATTACGGATAATGACATTGCTAACTAATAGAAAGGACATAGTTATGGTACACTAAAAAAAACTTACAATTTGTTTTCAACTACCAGTTTGTAAAAGCTTCTGAAACACTTTTAATTTTCCAAGCACTGGTGTGTATCAGCATTACTTGTAGCCATAACAACATTTTTAAAACAGAACCAGCATCTGAACTCTTGCCCTAAGCCTTTACTTTCATGAGAAATTGAAGTGCCACTGATGCTGATGCTGTCTTCAGCATCTCGGAGAAATAAAGGCTGAGGGCAGAAGTTCAAATATGTAGCTCCTCTTTTCAAATGAAGCTATATGTGCATTATTTCTCTCCTGTACTGCTTCACAGCATAACAAATAGAAAGGCTCAAGACAGAATCTGAGATACAGCTTCATACATAAGCCTGTTTGGCTTCAGTTGATCCTTATACTGTATCTTTATTTCTGTTCACCATACACAGTAACTATTCTGTGTCATAATCCCTTTCTGCTCTACTGCATCTTTGTGCTTCACTTCCTTTAACTATATTTCACAACAAACTACATGTCTTTCCCCCATCTATGCACCTTTCTTATCTTTTCTATCTAGTACATTACCATAATTTTCTGTTTTTTTTTAAAATCAAAGCTAGAATGTTTTTAAAGTAATTTAACTGCAATAGAATTGTAATATTATTAGTTAGTACATGTCATTTAATATCAAACATATGGGGCAAGATAACAACACTGCATTTGCTCTTGTATTTGTATAATTGAAATGGTATCCTAAATTCTATTTTTCTTTTTCCTAGGAGAAGTAACAGGCTTTCACTTTTAACATTATTTTCATATTATTTGCGTTTAGGGATGCTACTACCATGGAAGCTTGCACTATCCTCCTATTAAATACATACAATAGAAGGACTGTGGGAGCATTCCTTAGGTTAAAATGCAATTAAAGTCTATATAAAGTGCTACTGATCTGTTCAACAAAGCTGTAATAACTAAGGGAAAATACAAAAATACAAAAGAAAGAGGGAGGAACCAGGCAAATTAATATGCTGCAAAATTGGCTTGTTTTATTTTCTCCCACTAAAGAGTGCAAGAAAACTATTAAACTAGCTGAAATAGAAAATTAAGTACAGATAGCTGAACAAAGCAAGACCAACCCCAAAATAGTTTTAAGGATGTTAATGGTAAAAAGATGAGGATCGAGAATATGGGACCATTAAATAATGGGGCTAAGATGGTTACAGAGAATGCAAAAAAAGCAAATGCCTTAAACATCTTTTTTTATACAGTATAGAGAATCCTTGTCCTTATAGAAGTGACTGTAATAATATGAAAGGTATAAAAGAGGAATATTGACTCAGGCAGACAGAAGGTATGGTACAGAAATAATTAGACAAAGTTAATATAAAAAAAAAGCCCCAGGACCTAAAGTAATACATCTTTAGAGTGATTAGTGCAGTTTTAGCCAGAGCTCTGTTCCTCATCTTAATTAAATAGAACTATAGTGCTTATTAAGTTTTTACAAAAACAGTTAAAAAAACAGTTTCTACTTCTCAATATCATTTCTATGAGGATTGGCAGCACAAAGAAAATTGCTTCTGTCGGGCTTTCTGAGTACTTCAGCACTATCATTAATACAGGAAGGCCCATGGCACAAACTTGGCAGATGAAAACTGTATCTGCTGTAGTTTCTAAATGAAACAATATTGGGAGGTGGAAATAATCATTCCTAACTCCCTGTCCCAGCTACTTTTCATTTTTAAAAAGTAAATTTTTACAGTATAGTTGTCCTTAAACTTAACTTCACTTTTGTCTGGTGTTGTGCCTCTGGATTGGAGAAAATATCAATTTAATACCAATATTCAATCTATGAATGTAAATCAATGAATGTAAAATTTGTCCTGCTAGCAAGTAAAACAATGGAGCCCACTAAAAAGCCATTTTAAAATAAACTATTTGCATTTGTAGGCCTTGTGCAAATTAGGCCAGGAGGGAAGGGCTTCTGTGTTGACTTGGCAGTTGAAGTGTAGATGTGGACTTTTGATGGTCTAGTGCCATATTTTTGACCCACTGGTTGGGCACTACTAAACTTTATTGCCTGGATCTGAAGATCACTATTTATACTAGAGCATACTTATGTATATGTAAACTTCTTGAATTATATTAATTTGTAATTTATTTTAAATCAATTAAAACCAACAATAACAGCAACAAGAAATGTAATAGATAATCAAGTATCTTAAAAACATGACAGCTTTAACAGCTCCTGATCCTAATGCAATATGAGCATTTAAACTGTGTTCTTTGAGGCCATGAATATGTTGAATACTGTACCTTGTCCCTTGAAATACCAGTGAACAGTGGCTCTTGAAGGACTAATTGAATTGTAGATAGATGATACACTTGAATGATCTTTAAATCTTTAAGACTGCTTGACAATGATGACTCAAAATGTTCATTAAACCGAATCTCTGTTCAGAGGAAGGGATGGATACTGGCAGCATAGAAACCACAGACAAAAGATTTCAGTACAGGGAACATTTCACTGTTGCAATGAACTCTATTTAACAATTGGCTTAAATATATGTCCTGTCCAAGTTCTTTAAATTCGTTTCACTTATCTGGGATGTTATCTGAGAGTTCTTCATTAGACATGACTTTAAATGTCATCTTGGTATGAAAATGTTGTTCTGATTTCCAAACCTTTTGTCATTTTGTTTTCTAATGGGTCATGCAAAAGTAGCAAACAGTTTGGTGTGCTTCTGGATAATGTTGTGATTTAAAAAAAATCTATTAAATCGTTTCATAGTTCCATTGTAAATGTTGTATTTGAAATAATTACATGGCAAGTGCATGTCCACTTAACATAAATCATTTTGTAAAGGTAAATCACCTCCCCCCCAACTGCAATATTCACACAGCTGGCTAACCTGTCTATTTATCTGTAAGCAATGCAATGTAAGATGGTTTAATGGTTTAATTGTTTTGATTTTTTCAATAAAGCTATAGTACCCAGTTATCTTGACTGGACCTTGCCATGCTGTGTAATACAACACTAAACACTTTTTTAAAGAGGATCCAAAGTTATAAGTGAAAGGTTTAGTCATGGAATTACTAATGGTGACCATAGACCCGAATTTTTAATCATCCGAAAATTGGACATAGATTCATCCATTGACAATAAGATAAGAATCTGAAAGATAATATTGAAAATTACATAAAATCGTACCTCTAAACCTCAAGATAAAATAATTGTAATCACTTTCAAGGATAGGAAGTTTAAGCTGTGTATTGTGGGTAAATTTTTTTATATATATAATTGTGCGTATATGTGGCTATTTGTTACCTTTATTGGTCGAAGAATCGTTGAAAGAACGGAGAAAAAGTACAAATTGCTATAAAAAACTTAAAATCTTCAAACAGAAAATGCCTTATGCTAAAATTATTACATCTGCAATAATCAGTATTAATTCAGCAATGGAAAAAGTAAAAGATTAGGGTACAAAAATTGCTAAGAAAAGAGACTCACTATCTCATATGGATTTAATAAGAGAAATATGGGAAAACAAAAAAAAAATATTTAAGAAGGTCCGATGATTGTTTTAATGACATTTTAAGATAGGTTGTATCAAAGATATGGAAGAAAGTTACATTTATGAGGAAAGCAATATCTGCAGAGCAAAGAATTTCTATATTAAGTTATCTAGAAACTGGTAGATCTTTGAAGATCTAAAATTTTTTACTGGTATTTCTGCCCAAACCATTGGATTGATCATTCCTGAAACCTGCAAAGCAATGTTTAATGTATTGAAGAACAAATAAACGAAGGTAATAATATTTAACAATGATTTAAGTATAAATCAAATTATACATGATAGAAAATGATTTGGATATGTGAATTGATAAAAATAGTATTCATTATTAATTATTGTATATTCTTTTTATGTTACAGTTTCCTCAAAATGAAGATCAGTGTATAGAAATTTCAAAAACTTTTTAGATTACTGGCAATTCCCTAATTGTCGAGGAGCAATTCATGGCAAATGTTTTGGCTCCAGTCCTGTCTTAACCAGAAGTTCTGCGCGTGCTGGCGTTCATGCGCGAGCTTCACGGTCAAGCTGGGTCCTCGTGTGCATGCGCGCCAGTGTTTCTGCACAGGTGCGGGAGTCGTGGGGTCCGGTCTCCTCCTCTGGTTACTGGTGGGCGTGGAATGATGATGTAATCAGTCCTACTTAAGACCTCCCTGCCTTTCAGCTCTTACTGCCAGTTAGTTCAGTGTTTATCACTGTTCCTAAGCCTTGTTTGTTGGAGTTCTTAGACCTGTTTGTTCCTGCTTTGTTTCATCATTCACTATTGCAGTTTGTTTATCCAGTGACTGTTTAATCAACTTATCTGCTGTTCCTGCTCAGACTCATTATCCATCCATTTCAGTTTGTCTATCCAGTGTCTGTGTAATCAACTCATCTGTTGTTCCTGTTCAGACTCATTATCTCATTGCAGTTTATTTACTCAGTATCCATTTTACCCACTCTTCTGCTGTTACCTGCTCAGACTCACCATCCATATTTGTAGTGTGTTTGCCTTCTGCCTGTCTGTTCATCCTGCCAGCTCCCTTCTCAACATTGTTAGGTCGGTTCTTGTGGGGTCTCCTCTGGAGCCGCGACCTGGTTCCTGCTTGCCGCACAACATCCTCACCATCAGAGGCTCTGGGGAAGAGCGGCAGGTGCTTAGACTCCTCGTCCAGAAGGGTCCTCATAGGTTTCCTTTCCAGAAGATTATAACAGCAAGCACTGGAAATACTGGCTCTTTTTATTTTAATTACAAAGGCTACTTCAGTATTGTGTTATTAGCAGTTGTGAATGCTAAATATGAGTTTATTAGGATTGATATAGGTAAAAATGGTAGGGTGTCCAATGGAGGCATAATTAATCAAACATTATTTAAGACTTTATTGAAAAATTTAAAAAAAATTACATTTTCTAATAATAATTTGAATGTAGAAAATTAAAATGTCTTTGTGGCTGACGATGTTTTTCTACCAATCTTCGAGTCCGAAAAGTAGAAAATGCCTTTGGAATATTGGGCAATCATTTTTGTATTTTTTATTCCATTATAAATCTGTCTGTAGATAAAATAGACCATGTTGTTATGGCTTGTTGTATATTGCATAACTAAGTTATTGGCATATAAACCAACAACTATATATATAGTTTAAACGTTTTTCTTTTCCAGCACCATTTCTTCATTTTCTCCTATAATAGAACTTTTAATTTTTTATTTTTTTTTCAACTTTGATTTTTATTATTTTTTTCCAAGAAAAGTAAGAATATAGAGAAAGGAATTAAATACAAGACATTTTCATATTAGCAAACATTGGTACAATAGTGTGGCATTTGAATTTTGAAATTATATAATATAATAAGCGTCTTGACAGTAAGACATAGCATTTTTGTTACCTTTATGTTTTAATTGTGTTACTGAGATAGTAGTTAGAGAGGGTTGAGTTATCTAGGATTGAGTGAGGCAAAAGTCTCAGCTTGAAGGAGAGGTAACATATATATGAGTTAAAGGGAGGGGGAAGGAAGAGAGAAGAGAAGGGAAGAAATTTACTAGAGTCGATTGCAGTCTTGGTTTGTTAATTAGGAGATATATTGGCGTTTTCTTAGCGTTTTTAAACTTTTCTTTTGTATTTTTGGTTTTGAGTATAGTTGGCACCTTTATGAGTTAGTGATTGGGTTTCTTTGAGTTACATGGAAGTTGATTCTAGAGATTTGTGGTTGTTTAGATTTGGTTTTCTTGAATGTCCCATGGGTCCCATATCTCATCAAATTTTTTTAGTTTGTTTTGTAAGCATGCGGTTAGGTATTCCATATTTGTAATGTCTCTTACTTTTATTAAGTATTCCAGGATCGAGGGAGGGCTGGGTGATTTCCATTGTTTAGAAATGAGGCATTTAGCTGCCGTAAGGAGATGTCGTGTCAATGTCCATTCTTTTCTGGTGAGTGTCGAGATAGGCAGATTCAACAAGACATTTTTGTTGGTTAATTGTAATGGGATTTGCAGGGTCCTTTGGAGGATGTCTTGAATGTTCTGCCAGAATGGGGTTAGTAGGGTGCATTCCCAGAATATATGAATTAAAGTGCCTGTTTGTTGCTGACATCTCCAGCATAATTTGGAAGTTGTGGGGAACATTTTGTGCAGTTTTTCTGGGGTGTAGTACCAGTGCATATGTATTTTGTAGGAGTTTTCTTTGTAAATAGTGCATATGAAGGTCTTTGCCGTTTGTTCCCAAATTTTTTCCCAGTCTTCTGTGTCAATTGTTTCTCCCAGGGCTGTTTCCCATTTCAGCATATATGGGTGTTTGATTGGTTGTTCAGTTTGGTGGGAGTTTAGGAGGTTGTATATATTAGAAGTTAGGGCTCTTTGTAGAGGTCCTTTTGCTAATAGAGCTTCGAATGCTGTCGGATGGGGGAAGGTGCCTGTTTTAGTGAGATTGAGGGCGTAGTGGGCGATTTGGTGGTATGTGAACCGCAATGAGGGGGGGAGTATATGTTTCTTTTGTAGGTCTTCTAGAGGTTTTAGTTGGAGTGTTATTGGATCTATTATATCATGGTATCTTAAAAGTTTCACGTTCAGCCATGGGGTAAAGGTCCTCGGTTCGGTGCTGTTTGGGATATTCCTTGTGCGAATGAATGGTTTAAATTGCGAGGAGTGTTGTATCAGTGTTTTGTGCTTGTTGGTTATGTTCCAGAGTCTTTTGGACCATATCATGGATGACAAGGGGGGTTTGGAGATCTCTCTTGTATTGTGTTTTTCGTTCAGCAGATAATCTAGGGTATGGATCGGGAATATCCATTCGGTTTCTAAAGCGGCCCATCTGGTGTTAGGGTTGGGGGTTGTCCAGTGCGTTAATTGTCTAAGTTGGGCTGCTTAGAAATTATTTTTTATTTCTGGGACTGCCAACCCACCTTCTGTTCGGGGTGCTGTCATCACTTTTCAGCTTTTTTTCCCCAGATGTAGTGGGTTAGGTCTCTTTGAATTTGTTTTATTGGTTTTGTTGGTACTTCAATTGGTAGGGTACTGAATAGGTAGAGGATTTTAGGGAGGATGGACATCTTGACAGCTGCTATCCTGCCGAACCAGGATGTTAGTAATGTTTGCCATTTTTGCATTTGGGAGCGGATTTTTGCTAGCAGTGGGGTGTAGTTTGCGGCATATAGGTTATTGTATTTGGTGGTGACGTTGATTCCCAAATATGATAGTTTTTCTGTTTGCCAGTTGTAGGGGAAATTGAGTTTTAGGAGCTTAACTTGTGTTGAGTTAATATTTATAGGTAAGGCTACTGTTTTGTCTCCGTTCAGTTTGTATCCTGAAAGTTTGCTGTAAATTTGCAGTTCCAGGTGGAGATTTGGGAGGGATGTCAAGGGTTTCTGGATAGTTAATAGGACATCATCTGCGTATAGTAGGATCTTGTGGTGGTCGGTTCCTATATTTATACCAAATATATTTGGGGATTGCCGTATTCTGGCTGCTAGAGGTTCTATGCAGATTGCATATAATAGTGCAGCCTTGGGCAGAGTGGGCAGCCTTGACGGGTGCCGTTGCCTATGTTGAAGGGCGCGGAGAGAGCCAAGGGGAGTTTAATTTGCATTTGTGGAGATTGATATAGTGATTGTATGGCTGTGAGGAATGGACCATGAAGTCCCAAATGAGATAGGGTTGCGAATAAAAAGTGACAGTTTACTCTATCGAAACCTTTTTCAGCGTCTAGACTCAGCACTAGTGCTGATTGTTGGTTTCGATTGATTATATCTATAAGGTCTATTATTCGGCGAGTGTTGTCTCCGGCAGGAGAGTGGCCAGTCTGTTTGCTAGGATCTTGGAATAGATTTTGAGATCCGAGTTCAGTAGGGCGATTGGCCTGTAGCTTGAGCAGTTTGTAGGGTCTTTACCTGGTTTTGGTAAGACGATGAGGTAGGATTGTGACATTGTTTGGGGTATTGGTTCGCCGGTCATAAAGCTGTTAAAAAGTTCTAGAATCTTCGGGTTGAGGAGGTGTTGGAAGGTTTTGTAGTAAAAATAGGTAAAGCCGTCATGGCCTGGAGTTTTGCCACTTGGCATATTTTTAATTGTTTGTTCCAGTTCTTCAGAGGTGATGGGTTTATTCAGGGGTTTCAGTTGATCGGATGTTAGTTTTGGTATGTTGCAAATGTTGAGGTAAGCATTAACTTCTCTTAAGTATTCTGATATATCCTTGGGTTTAGTTATTTTGTTATAGAGATTTTTGTAGAAGGACTCGAATTCTGAGGCTATCTGATTTGGGTGGTTGAGGAGAGGGCCTTGTTTGTTTTTGATAGTGTGTATTGTGGTAGTTGAGGTTTGGAGCTTTAGCTGTTTTGCTAGCATGGTATGTGCCTTGTTTGCTTTTTCGTAGAAGTTTTGTTTGGACCATGACATAGATTTTTCTGCTTTGTTTAGTGCTAGTTGTTTCAGTTTAGCCCTTAGAGCTATCACTTTCTTGAGAATATTGATTGTAGGTTTTTGGTATAAGGATTTTTCCAGGGAGGTTCATTCTGCTTGAGTTTTTGTAGTTTGTAGTAGTTGGTCTCGTTTAAGTCGGGATCCCCATTGTATTAAATAGCCTCTCATAACGGCTTTATGGGCCTCCCATACCGTTGTCTGGGAGTTTGTTGTGTTGTCATTTAGCTCGAAGTAGTCCTGTAGTACTTTCTCCAAGGAGTTTGTTACTTCGGGGCGTTTGAGTAGGGACTCGTTTAGTCTCCAGATTCCATACTTGGTCATTGGTGTGGAGAGGTTTAATGTCATTTTGATTGGGGAGTGGTCTGAGCACGTGATGGAGTTGATTGTGGAGGTTTGGAATATCTTTAGTGTGGGGACTGAGATTAGGAAGTAGTCCAGTCTGGTGTGGACTTTAAATGCTGCAGAGTAGTATGTAAATAGTTTTTCTGTAGGGTGATCTAGTCGCCATGTGTCGTACATGGAGTTAGATCTTACTAGTTGGCGGAATTTTCTGGATGTTTCTAGTAATTCTGGGTGAGGTGGTTTGGGATGTAGCTGTTGTCTGTCTCGGGTTGGGGAGAATATGGTATTGAAGTCACCTCCGATGATTTTATTGGGACATTGGGTTGGTGTTATTTTCTTCATGATTTTGTTGAGGAATTTGATTTGCCCAGTGTTTGGGGCATACATATTGCATAGGAGTATTTGGTGGTTTGATAGTTGACCTTGGATTATGATATATCTGCCTTGAGGGCAGATTTGTGTTGTTTTTATTTGTAGAGGGCATGTTTTACTGATAAGAATGGCCACTCCTGCCCGTCTGGAGCTGTTACCTGAGGTTAGGATTACTGGGTATTGATGGGAGATAAATTTAAAGGAGCTAGGTTGTTGGAGGTGCGTTTCTTGGAGTAGAAGGATGTCTGCTTTCCATTGATTAGCTTATTTCAGTAATAACCTTCTTTTTATCTGAGAGTTGAGACCTTTCACGTTCAATGATATGATTTTAACCATTATATAGTGTTAGTACGTTTAGTATCCTGTATAGTACTTGAAGAAAAAGAGAGAAGGAGAGATGCAGAGCATTGACATTTGAACTTGGAAAAGTTTGGCATATATATAAATACAGTTTCATAGACATGCAAGATATTTTATGCTTATACTTATCGACTCTATCGAACTTAACAAAATCTAATAACAGTTTAAACAGTTTAACAAACATATTGTGTTAACTCTGGGTTAACGTTTTGTATTAAGGTTAATTGTGTATGTACGCACTTGTTGTGCGTTACCGTTAACTTGAAATATAGATTTAGGTATAAATGGAGCTGGGGGGTGGGTGGAAGGCTCCAATTCCGATGGCCCAAGGGAGATAGTCTGTTCCAGAGGAGAGTTTTGGGTGGGCAAGTTGTGGTGTTCCGGACGGTTTTCTTTCTTGAGGGAAAGGATATTAGAGGGATATGGTAATTGGGGAGGGAAAAGGTAATAGGTAGGGAGTTAGGACTGGGTTGGGTAAACCTTGTGGATTAAAATTAAAATTGGTTGTAGGGGGTTTAGACTGCATAGTCTTTAGATTTATTGCAGATAGTTAATAAATAAGCATTTTTATATATACTTATCTAGTTGGAGGAGTTCAGTTCAGATCAGTCTGTTGAAACTGGGTGTTGTTGTTGCTTCGGTTTTTGGGGGGACGTTTTGGGAGCTTTTCCCAGTCTGGTCTGGGAGGTTTTCTGGAAGAATTTGGGTTGGGGTCTTCTGCTGGTGTAGGTAATCCTATTTTTGCTAGGATGCGTGCTGCTTCGCTTGGTGTTCTGGCGTAGTATTGTTTGTCTGGATGTAGAATTATTAGACGAAACGGGAAGCCCCATTTATATTGTATCCCGTGCCTTCTCAGGATGATGGTAGCTGGTTTCATCTGGCGTCTTTTTGACAGGGTGAGTGGAGATAGATCGCTAAATAGTTGTAAGTTCGATACTCTGAAGTGGATAGTTTGTTGGTTTCTGGTGGCTTGCATCAGGGTGTCTTTGCTGGTGTAGTAATGTAGTTTCAGGATCACGTCCTTGGGGTAGGGTGAGTTCAGGGGTCGAGGTCCCAGGGCACGGTGGGCTCTGTCCCATTTCCACTCTTCTGGCGGGAATTGGGGAGCCAGGTGTTTGAATAATTCCAACAGGTACTTGGGTAGGTCTGTGTCTGTTACATTGTCGGGTATGCCTCTGATTCTTATGTTTTGTCTCCTTTCCCTGTTTTCCAAGTCGTCATGCTGGAGGATTAGTTGTTCCAGGTCTGTGCGCAGTGTAGTGTGTGCTGCGTCCAGGTGTTGGACAAAGTCAGTTACCTCATCTAGCCTGTCCTCCATGCGGGTGGTGCTTTCCCCCAGATGTGTGAGGTCGGCTTTGAGTTCTGCTATGCTGCTTTGGAACTCTTCTTTCAGAGCATTTGTAATCTGCTGTGAGAATAGAGTGAGTTGTTGCTCCAGTATTGCGACGGTTAGTGGATGTTCCGCGCTCGTGCGGTCGCTTGATGATGTGGGAGATGATGGCGCCGAGCTTTCGGCCTGTTCCTCCGTTTCTCCCGCTTTTGGGAAGAAGTGTTCCAGTTGTGGGGTTTTGGTTTCCCCTCTTGTGTTTACCCATGCCGGGGATATTTGGGAAGGGTTTGCTGTGATACAGCACTTAAATGTACGCGGCTGGTGTCTGATATGTGCTGTTGCAAAGGATCGGGTCCGGGAGCACAGGGATTATGCGGCCATCACAGTTGGTGTCAAGCCACGCCCCCCAACTTTTAAATATTTTTGACAATATATTTTTCACAATCCCTTTAATGTTAGGGATATATTAATATTGATTATCCTTGTACTTCTTATAATCTTTATGTTTGAATAGTTATACTATAAAAAAATAAGGAATAAATAAGAAGAATAAATAAGAAGAAAGGTACAAGAAAATGAATCTAAACAACAATAAATTTAGAGTTTGCTCGACTTAAATATTATTATTATTATTATTTATTAAATAAATAGAGAAATATAGGATTGCATATACCAATGAAAAATGATTAGGTGTAATATAATCTTTATATTATCTCTATGTAAAAAAAGTTTAATAACTATAGTGAATACCTAACTATACTGAAAATAAATGTTAGGTGATTCACACTATATACCGGTACTAGTATATTGTGGTCATTGATGTTCCTCTTGCACTTATTGGACTTAAATTATTATCCATTTGCCATTGTTGAAAAATTTGTTGCTGAGAAAATGTATCGTAATTAATTGATGTATTTTCATAGTTGTACATAGTTGTACACAATAGTGCAAAGCACTATTAATAAGTTTGTTATGCAATTTTTCAAATAAATATCTTTGCACTGTTTCCATTCTGCGTAACTTATGAGCCATTATAGTTGTAATTGCATCTTCTCCTTTAACAAGGACATCATTTGCATAATCCAGTATCGATTTGGAAAAAAATACTGATTTTTTTTTTTGCCCTTTTACCACGTGAATGTGAAAGTTCTTCATGTATTATTTGTAACACAATGTTCTCATTTTTAATTTGTGTGGCTTCAGCATTACTATTTTCTATTTCTTGAGAATAAAGACTATAAAATATAAAAATTTTAAATACAAGTTATGTTGCTATATAATTTTTATTACTTGTTTTGAAATATAAAATATATAAAAATAAAGTAATTTGAAGAATCAGGACAATATATATTTTATTAAATCCTATACATACATATATCTTTTTTGATTATCTATCTACTACTTTACTAGTTAAACATGTTAAACCATTTTTTTACTTAATTAAACAAAAAATAAGAACTAAATGATTATTCTAATTTTTTAATAGCAACAATTAAATTAGAAAGACATTTGTACATGGATTAATATTTATTTAAAAATATTGGGTTTTTTTACAAAGAAGAATATGGCATTTTTAAAATTTTTAAAAATATCACAACAAATTTTTTAATTGAATTATAAATAAAAAAAAGTAGTAAAAATTGTTTATTGTCATTTTAGATCAGAATATTAATGAAGGGTGTAATGCACATTGCTATTTCATGGGTTGTGGTTCAACAAGGGGCTTAAAAATCCTTGTATCCCCTATAACTTTGTTCATACTGAGGGGACATGCTAAATGGGTATGGAGAATATGTTTCCCACTTGCCCTGAGACATAGGACTTCCTCTAGGGTCTGTGAATCTTTTTATCCTTTTTATTTTATATACCGTTTGTACCTATATTGTTTGTCATTTTATTGTAACACCATTTTCTTTTATTTTTGTATTATATGCACTGTCCTCCTTTTGGAATATTAAATCTAAAATTTAATAAGTTTTGTCTTTGATGCTCTAAAAAAACTCAGCCTCTTCTAAGTTTACTTGTGTTTGGATGGACTTTAAGTGTATGGAATGCTTTGCTAGTGTAAATGCTAATTAAATCTGTGACTGCTTATGAAAGACTGATGCTAATTAACCAGTTAGTTGCTGGAGTGAATGGTGTAGTGTTAACCATTTAGCTGCCAGGACAAGTGTGTGCATAGTTAGTGAGAGTCAAGAGTGATTGTGGGCATCGCTAAATCCGTAATAATTTTGGCTTGGTGGTAGTGATTACCGATTGATTGTTCAGATCACGTGCCCAGCGAACTGGCGTTCATGACAAATATATATTTTTATATTCTCTTTATCATTTTTTTTACTATTTTTACAAATTAATTTAAAACATATATGAGTATGGAATATTTTGAATATATTCAAATCCTTCAATAGACTGTAGTATATGGTAATTGTATAATGACATCCCTGTAATTAGTGCACAAATGCATAGTAGATCACCTCCTTTTCTATGCATAGAAACAGCAGTCACCAGATATTTTGCCATCAACAAAGTTGTAAGTATATTATTCAGTGTTATGCAGCCACTGGATAAAGATGCTAGGGAGAACACAGTTGCGATTTTTTAATAAAGGGGGCTCCGTGTAAGGCTTTCCATTATAACTTAACACTTGTATCTGGGATGTACAACCCTTCAGATGTTTTAAAACTTCAACTACCTGTATTCTGCAACCAGTAGTTTTCTAACATCTAGTGGGTTGAACGTTAGAAATCCCTGACCTATATACTTTGTGCAATGCAAGGCTGGTCAGAATTTCCATTTGAAAAGCAGGCTTCAAATTAGTTATACTGCATAAGTTTAAAGGTCATGTAAAAACCATTAAAGTATTGGAATATAAATAACTACTATTAAAAATAGGGCCTTATCACCTAATTTCCCCCTGACCCATCCCACTGGCTTAAACCTAAAGCACTTCTAATTTACAGTAGGGGGTAAATTAATTACTATATCATTACTTGTTATTTGGTTTATAATATTTTTATAAGGGAAATCTTTAACAAATCGTCATTTGTCGTACAATCGTGCACACACTTTAAGATATGGTTTGTATCGTTAAATGTTTATTCGTCAGGACCAATCAAGTTTTATATAGATATGATCTGCAAGATGTTGTCTTATGAGGATCTCATAGTACATTTACTGTAGATTTTATAATCTATGGCCACCATTAGTCTTAGATAGGCAGCATAGTGTGTCAGTAGTAAGCACTGATGTTAATGGCCCAAAACCCTAAACTGCAATAGTTTGAAATCTGAAATATATAAGTCTAACCTGAAATCCTGCACATTGTCCTGTTGCCCCTATTTCTGCTTCCTAGTTCTTCCAGTTAGCAACTGTCAGTTATGGATTTGACAGTTGACATCACAGCCAATGACTGAATGCTAATCCCCTAGCTGCCTCTTCTGAGCATGCTCAGACTTAGTACAGATCATTAAAGGGCAAGTCCAGCTCCAAAATGAAAACTTACATACACGTTAATCACCCCCAAAAACCCTAATTGGTAATAGTTTGAAATCTGAAATATATGTCTAACCTGAAATCCTGCACAATGTCCTATTTTCCCAGTATCTGCTTCCTGGTTCTTCCAGTTAGCAACTGTCAGTTATGGATTTGACAGTTGATATCACAGCCAATGACAGAATGTTAATCCCCTGTCTGCCTCTTCTGAGCATGCCCAGGCTCAGTACAGGCTCAGTACAGGTTTCTAAATTGCTCAGTTTCCATGAGGCATCCAGAAGCATATCAGGCATACAGTAATGAATTCACAGGACAAGCTATGATATATTAACAGATTTTAAAGAGGCCACTCTTTCTAAAAGAAGTTCTTATGAGGGTGGAGTTGCCCTTCAAATTGCTCAGTTTCCATGAAGCATCTAGAAGCATAGCAGGCATACAATACTGAATTCAGAGGACAAAGTAGGATATATCAACATATTTTAAAGAGACCATTCTTACTAAAAGATGTTATTATGAGGTTGAAGTTTTCCTTTAAGTCCTGTGATTAAAACCACCCTTGCTTTATCTGCAGGAAGTTTTATGTTATCCTTTGAGTGTGTTTTCTCTGGTTTTCTCCCACAATGATGAAAACATACAGATAAGCATTGCACCATATTACTGAGATTGCACGGTAGGAAGGGTCAGATATAAATGTATAAACAGATTGTAAAGCAGTTTTTAATTTGTTCAGGGCTATACAAGAAACATATATAGTTCAACACAATCTAACATCCATTACACTTATTCCCTCGATACTTACATCACAGCAGTAATTTGCCTAATTAAGAATTATAGAGTTTTTTTTAGATAAATAGTAAATGAAAGCAAACTTTATTTCATGGTTTGCACTGCGGCTTTTCTAAAATGATTTAAAAACTAGACAGTTAAGCCTGTTATATAAACGTGCGCTAGACATTAAGACTGCAAGATTATCCTGTGTATGCAGACACACACATATGCATCCATATACACACATCTATGCAGAGAGACACATGCATGCACACACACAGACACACATGCATACAGACAGACACACACACGCATACAGACACACCCACACATACAAACGTAAGCAGACACACATACATGCATATAAAAACAAGAATGTAGACAAACATGAACACTGACTGAACACCACACACCTCTCCCCCCTCCTTCCCTCCTTTGTCACTCAGCAAAGTGTCCGGTTCTGGCCAGTGTGAGCTGGAGCTGGAGGAATTGCTACTGGCAGTGTCAGTTCCACGCATTGGTCCGGGCATGTGCAGAAGCCGACGAACTCCCCCTCTCAGATGCATCTTTGCTCTTCTTCAATGTGCCATTTGGTTAATGTGCCATGTAGGCACCTCTAAGGTAACAGTCCAGTTTGGGCCACTTGGGGGGAGGGAAACTTCAGGGAGCTGCTATCTGAAGTGTCATATCCCATTTGCGCACGCACATGCGCAGAAGCCAAGAGACACACACACACACGGACTCACAGGCGCACCTTTTATTATAATAGATGGTACAGGTACCACAAAATGAGTGTAAAACTATTGCTTATTGATTTTGGGAATAGCATTTCACCCCAAGTTATAAATCTTTAAAAATATTTATATTTTTACTTATTTTTGCATTCAGACAATTTATTTTACATTGTCTAGTTTTTCTAGAAAATATGATAGCCATATTAATATTATGTTTTTGAAAGAGAATGCCAAAACTGTATTTTACAAGTAAAGTGATTTATCACACAGTAGAAGTGACATCCATGGCTGCCTCAGGGAAACTACTTTTTCAATGAGATGATGAATATTGCTATGCACCAGAACAAAATGTGAGGCCAAAATGAAATAATTTAATGAAAAGCCATACATTATTCATGGATAAGTAATCTAATTATTATGTAAAATAAAAAAGATGTAAAGGAAGTAAACCAAATACACCCACTCAATTACTATAGAGATAACTTAAACAAAACAAAAAATCTTTGTCACTGAAGACTGTTGCATGATCAGAAGGCAAATTTTGACTTAAAAGCACAACATAAAATAAAAAAAAAATTTCTTTTGTGCTTGAAACTATGTAAAGTAATTTAGGTACATGTTTTGTGCTGTAAAATAAAAAAATAGCAAGGATGGAAGATTGCAGAATAAGTAAACAGATGTAAATACATGTAAAAAGATGTAAATAAAATAATGGGGGAGGAAATGAATGGGAGGGGGAAGGGGGTAAGATAGAGGTTAGGAATGCATGTACATCCATATGTATAAATAAATTAGATTATAATAATCTAAAATTTATGTTTTCCAAATCAAGAAATCTTGCTGGAAAAATTGGAGAGCTATATATTAGCTAATAGCTTTAAATGAAAATGTTGATGGGATTGGTGTAGCAGAAACATTACTAAATGATTTACATGACTAGGCAGTACATTGAGAAGGTTATTCTTTGTTTAAATGTGATAGAGTAAATAAGAAAGGACGGTGGTATTCATTTATGTTAAGCAACAGTTAAAGCCAAATTTAAAAGCTTAAATAACTATGGGTAGGGAAACTGTAAACACCTCAAAAGGTATCAAGTTCCTAAATTTGCTACAGGAGCATTTTCTGCCACAGATTGTAGAAGTTTCTACTAGAAAAGAGGCTTAATTAGATCTGGTAATATCTAATAACCCAAAGATAATTAGCTTAGCAAATAGCAATCATGAAATAGTGTCATTTACAACATGTTGTAAAAAAGTATTCTGGGTTACCAAACAGAAGTGTAATGCTTTTAGAAGTATTAAATTATTACACTTCTAAATTTATACCTTAAGGTAACAAATGTAAAAAAAAAGTAAGATAACGTAGCAGTGGATGTGGATTATTCTAAGGCATTTTGATACTGTCTTTGATGGGAACACTACGACCCTTAGCACAGGGGCGCTCTGAGCTTGCTTAGCTCCCTGAGAAATCCCCAAAACCCAACTAAGAGTTGCCTGTCACTTATATATATTTACCATAAATCATCAGTAACTGCCACCATGTGTGTTAAAAGGTACACAAACCTACCCAGCATGCACAGCTGTACGATTAAAATAATGATCATTAATTAGCCACTACATACCAGTAGGAATATAACATACATATATAATATACTGGTAAAAACGTAGCACCTCAGAGGCAGAGTTCCTTAGTTCTAATTAGAGCAATCAGAGATTCAGCTGACGATTAAAATATTGTTTAATATAATAATAAAAACAGTGCAAACAATAAACTACAGAAAAATATAAAAGACAAAACACAACATAAGCAACAGTAAAACAAATTGGGATAAAAAAAGTGAAATAATACTTAGTTCAGTCCGTAATGTTCCAGGATGAAGTGAAGGAAGTAGATCCGTGTCCAGAGTTACCAGCCCTCAAAATAACCCTTATTAATCCAATAATGGTAATGGGGTTTGCAGAGCCATTTTTGTACCCCAGGAAAGGTTGGAACCAATTACCCACACCCAATCATAGAAAGGGGTGGGCTGAGCAAGAGGAGTGTAACACACTCCAGGTGGTCTCCCTGACACACCCACAAGGTGGCTGTCCCTGCAAACTCCTGTATGCCGACAGGGTAATGTGCCGTAATGCGCCAACTTACAAATTTGTGTTCACTGCAACGAGATGGATTCATAGATACCAAATTCAATATGGTTACTGCTTATTAATCCATAAACCAACCAAAAGTGTCTTTGTCATGTTCCACACCAAGTAGACCATGGGTGTTTGGATTCCCATGAAACAGCTGTTACCCCTGAGTCTACTATTAATAAACAGTTCATGTAAATTATGGTCACAGAAAGAGATATGAATCCCAACATATATTTTGCTTCTCAAATAGTTATGGGATGAAGTTAGATAATTTACAGTCTTGCTAATTACCCCCCGCAGAGTCAGGGTCTAGAGTCTGTTTAGCACCTGGGCAATACAGCCTGCTAACTACTGTATACATAATGAAGTTACCTATTGGTATCTACATTAAACTAATACACAAAATACTGTACAGGCAGAAAATATTACATTGAAGAGGCAGGGGAATTGGACAATTACATACAATAATACAGATCAAAACATAAGAAATTGGAGAATCATATACAAATATACAGATTATAACGTACATTTCCCCATATAAACATACATTAAGCACATGATTGTGACAGGGCCACATAGGTTGTGTGGGCTATAGTTCTTAGTGGGTGCCTCAAGGTTCTGTAGTAGGGCCACTTTTATTAAAGGACAACTATACTGTTAAAATTAACTTTTTAGAAATGAAAAGTACCTTGGACAGGGAGGTGGGATTGATTATTCCCAATAATGTTTTGTTGAGGAGCTACAGCACATACAGTTTTCATCTGCCAGGTTATGGCCCTGGGCCTACCTGTATTAAAGATAGTGCTGAAGCCTGTCAGAAGCAGTTCATTCGTGCTGTTGCTCCTCATATAAATGATATTGGGAGGTAGAAAGTACCAATCCTACCTCCCTGTCTCAAGTACTGTGAAATTTTTTATATATATTGCAGAGCATCCCTTCCCACCCCAATACTCTAATTATGTAAAAGATTTCCTGGTACATGAAGGGCAGCCAGGGAGGGATTAGGAGGGTGGGAGGGAGGGGGGAAAGGGCTCCCCTGCACATGCCACTGTCCTCTCAGAGGACAAGGAGGAGGCAGAAACCTTTTGGACAGGAAGACAGCTACTACTCCTCAGTTTTCTTGCTTTGGACAAGCACTACAGGGGAACCATATCAAAAATGAATATCGAAGGTGGAGATGCCCCTTAAGTTATGTGGTGCCTACGTGTATAATCACCTTATACAAATATATTAATGGTGCAAATAGATCATATCAGAAGACATGCAAAACTATCTAACTAGTGTTAATGGCATTGGGTGGCTTCAAGAGAGGGCTAGATAGGTTTCTAAAATTGAAGAATATTGAAAATTACTGAATATACATTCAATAACTCAAACAGGAACATCTCACCTTGCCACAATCTGGTGATGCAATTTACGATTACAGTATGTCTGTTAGTGCGGGATTATGGCAAGGTAGTATCTTTGTGCTCCTCTTAAGTCCCTTTACATTTGAAA
Organism: Hymenochirus boettgeri; assembly: GCA_019447015.1. Lineage (NCBI taxonomy): Eukaryota > Metazoa > Chordata > Amphibia > Anura > Pipidae > Hymenochirus > Hymenochirus boettgeri. The sequence continues at coordinate 142,935,276 of CM033474.1, forward strand.
ATGGCAAAGCCCCTAAAATAAATGTAAAATCCACATTAACCCAATATTACATTGGTCTGCATGGATTGTACACTTATTAAATCTCCCTGATAGTTTTGGTTGATCCAGGGATCCTTTCTGATTGTTATTTGGAGTCAGAATGAAATTTCCCCCCCTTCATTCAGAGTTTTTTTTACTTCCTCTGGATCAACTGTTAGTTGGGGTTCCAGGGAAGGCTAAAAGGGTTCGACTAGAAGTATCAATGTCTTTATTCAACCTCTAATACTACATATGTGCTTTATAATTTTAAATTACGAAATCTGCGTAGCCCAAGTTTTGCTGGCATAGTTGCAACCTTTTTCAGTGCTGACTGGTTTATTTAAATTGGTGGTTTATTTTTTACAAAAATTTTTTTTGTGACCTATATTTTCCAGCTGCTGAAAATGTACCTGTTTATATAAAAAACAAGTTTTTATGAAAAACTTGTAGAACAAAATAATCAGGAGATGGCATTATTTGCACTTTCTTTGTGGCAAATGAGTTATAATAGATGGAGTGATTTACAATGTTATTACTTTCTGCACATGACCATGCATAACAGCCTCACCAGTAGCAGTGACATTAGAATTGAGTCATTTTGAATCGAATCTAACGGAAGTCAGCATGAGCAGATTTTTTTCACTTCTTTTTTTTTCTCCCAATAATTTTATTGAATGTCATCATAACATATAAACAAGAAACAGTTTATATTAGTACCAATGTACATTAATATCTCTTTTCATACATATTATTGCAGTACTGTCAAACATCCATTTTTATTATATTAACTTAACATAATATCTTTAGTAAATAAAGAAAAGGAAAGATAGAGAGAGGAAAGAAAGAGAAGAAGGAAAGGAAGAGAAGGAGAAGAAGAAGAGGAGAGAACAGAAATAGTAAGAATCATTGTCTTAAGTTCTAGGGGACAATAATTTTGCCTTTTATTCTATCGTGTTGGTATTATTTGGGGGGGTTTGCAGGTATTGTTCACTGTGAAATTTTTGATATTAGATATCATCTTGGATTGGTTGTGTAATTGTGTCCTCTGTCATAGTGTATATCCAGGGTCCCCAGATTGAATCGAACTGTTTGGATGTGCTTGTCATTTTCGCACATCCACCATATTTTCTCTATAAGATGGTTGGTTGGTGGCGTTTGTTGTCTCCAAGATTGAGCTATTAACGTTCTCGCTGCTGCACAAATTCTGTTTAACAGTTTATTTGTTGGTAGGGAAAGTGAGTTTGTTGGTCTGTCGAAAAGAGCTATCCAGGGTGTGAGGGTAATTTTTATCCGTGATATTTTAGTGAATAGGGTTTCACAGTATTTCCATATTTTTTGTGTTTCCGCACACTCCCACCAGCAGTGTTTGAGATCTGCTTGTGTCTTGCAGCCTCTGTAGCACAATGGAGATGCCCCATGGAAAATTTTTGCTATTCGAGTTGGTGCTAAATACCACTGGTGAAGAATTTTGAAATTTTTTTCCTGAATAATAATATTGGGGGAACATTTCCTCAGGGATTCACAGATATCTAACCACTGTGTTGTCTAATGACTCATTTAGCCACTTCCCATTTCCTCATAGAGGGGAGTTTGGGTATATATCTGGTTTTGTTTAAGATCTTATAGATAGATGATATTGTGTTTGGTCCTAGAGAATATTTATAACAAATCCTCTCAGATTCTATTAGACCTTTCGTTTTCTGTTGTGCCAGTACACTGTTTGTGTAGTGCTGGAGTTGGGAAAATGGGTCCTCTAGTTTAAACTGTTTCTGGGCTATTTCCCATGATATTGTCTTCTCTCCTGTGGTTAGTTCTATACAGGTTTCTTTCAGTCCAAGCAGTGGAGTGCTGCAAACCAGGGGGGAAATCTGGGTTCCTATAGATTGGAGACATCAATGTTAGTTTATTGGACAGATCATAGGAGCGTCTCGCATTATACCAGGTTTTCATCGTGTTAATAAGATAAGGGTTGTTTTTACAGTGGGGGAGAATATTTGTATGGGAGGGTAACCAGAGGAGGTCTTCACTTCTTGGGTTTTCTAAGAGCTGAAATTCCAGTTCTACCCATCTGGCTTTTGTTATATTGTTGTGCCATTGCATGGTTTGTGCCAGTCTTGCTGCTGTATAGTTTAGTTTAATGGAGGGAAGGGACGCTCCTCCCATGTTCCTGGGTCGTTGAAGGGTTTTAAGACTTATTCTGGGTCTCTTGTTGTTCCAGATGAATTCCGTGATTTGGGAGTCTAACTTGCAGATATGGTTGTAAAACTATTGGGAGTGAGCAGAATAAATACAGGATTCGTAGTAGTGTTGTCATTTTGATACAGTTTATATGGCCGAATAGGGATATGTCGTAGATTGACCATTGTTTCATTTGTTTGGTCAATTTTTGGATTAGTGGGGTGTAATTGAGTTTGTATGTATAGTTGGGTTGGGTCTGCTGTGATTTGTATGCCCAGGTATGGAAAGGATTCTTTGTTACATTTCTGTTACATTTAAAATCAAAATTCAATTGTAGCAGTTTGCAGACCCTCGTGGATTTGGTGTTGTTGATACGGAATCCTGACAGTTCTCCATATCTTGATAGATGGTTACAGAGAAAAGTGAGGGAGGATTGAGGTTTGCTGATGGTGAATAAGGTGTCATCTGCGAATAATGAGATTTTATATTCCTGGGTACCGATAGGTATACCTTTTATATTTGTATCTTTCCTGACGTGGCAGGCCATTGGCTCCATACAGAGCGTGAACAGGAGGGGAGAAAGGGGGCAACCCTGTCTTGTGCCATTACGGATTGGAAAAGAGGCGGACAGGAAACCCATATTTGATACTTTGGCTGAGGGATAGGAGTATAGATATTTAATAGCTGTCATAAAGGCTTCCCCGAGTCCAAAGTGCTGTAGCGTCAGTTCCATAAATCTCCAGTCTACTTTGTCGAAAGCTTTCTCAGCACTGATCGAGAGAGCTAGTGAGGGTATAGTATGGGCTCTAGCGTGGTTAAGGACTTGTAATGTTCATCTTATATTATCTGTGGTCTGTTTGCCGGGGATAAATCTGGTCTCATCAAAATGTACTAAGGTGGGGAGTATTTTTGCTAATCTCATAGCTAGTATTTTGGTGAATAATTTCATATCTGAATTTATAAGTGAAATCGGTCTGTAATTACCACAGTATGATGTGTCTTTGCCTTCCTTTGGGATCACTACAATGTGGGCATTCAGCAAGTCAGAATGAATAGGTTGTGTACCTGTAAGCATACTGTTAAAAAAAACTAAAAGAGGGTGTTGTAATGGTTCATATAATTTTTTGTAGTAGGCCATGGTGAAGCTGTCTGGCCCTGGGGCTTTATTAGCTTTCATAATTTTGATAGCTTGTTTCAATTCGCTTAGGGAGAAGGGTGAGTTTAACATATGTTTATGTAGCGGTGCCAATTGCGGTAATTGGGCCTCTTTCAAGTATTTATATATATGTTCATCCTTTATTTACTGTGTCGCCACTGTAAAGTGACTTGTAGTATGTGGAAAACATTTTGAGTATCTCGATCGGGTTATATATGGTTGTTCCTTGGGCGCCTATTAGTGGGAGGAGACGGTTTTGTGTCATCCGATTGTTTAGTTTGCGGGCGAGCATTGTATCAGCCTTGTTTTTCCGAAGAAAATAGTGTTGTTTGGTGAAACGGATTGTTTTTCGGCCTTAGCTGATAGTAATACATTGATTTGATTTTTTTCACTTCTAACACCAAATTGCGAGTTTCAACCTCATATTTAAATGTTCAATGGATCAATTGGAATTTTTAAACTTTGTGAAATACTGCCTGACCCCTGAATTTTTGGAACATGCAGTTCTGGTCCAAAAACCTTTATTCAACCACAGCCAAGTTGGTATTTTATTTTAATTTGTATTTACTTATATAGCACTCATCATTTCCTACAGTGAGTTTGCTCATGAACATCAGGCCCTTCAGCTTAGTGCCATATCTTACATACCCTATTGGTATGTTGGCGAGACCAGAGTCTCAAGGAAGCACATGGAGAACATATAAGCTCTTTGCAGATCTAGCCATTGATGTTGGGCACATGACGTATGCTAAATTATGATTAACAGATAATGATTTCATTAGTTTCCCACTTTACAGGGAAATTCTGTGAGGTATGTGTTAGATGCCTTATACTACAATTCTGTCGTCATATAATGTGGTAGCATGAGTTCACAAGTTAAAGCAATTGCTGTACTGTTTTTTTAATGGTTATCACTGAGTTCTGCCCCAGTTTCCTACCTGATAAATTTTGATGAATAGTTAAATGAGTTTAACTCAGCATGTTTTGTCATCTCACTGCTAATTACATTCCTACAATCACACCACCTGCATCATCTTTTCTGCTGGTTGCTTGGTAATGCAACACTGACTGCCTGCTGATCTATCAGTTTACTCAATGCCTTCAATTTGTCAATCTGTTTTTCTTTGCACTTTCCAGTTACTAAATGTCATCTGTGAGTTTTCCAGATTTCAGAACCAATCAAGAAAATAAAGTTCTAACTAATCTAGCTTTCACTAAGAACCAGGATGAATTAATTATACAGTGCTGTACTTAAACCATTACACTACTGAAATATTGTAATTATGGTATTTGATTTACTTAGCGATTAGCTTATGAAAGAAAAAAGAATGTTTAATGAGTTATTAATGTGCTTTATAAAAGCTCTGCTGTATCTTCACTATTATGAGGAGCACTTATTAATATTATAGAATAAATTGCCTGTAAATGTCTGTGGTTTTTATTAATAGACATTAGCCATTTGTATGTTTGCATTTTAAGCATTGTCTCCTTTCTGTACAATCAATGGAATGCACATTTTTAAAAATAAAAAGGCTTTGTTAATTGCACTAGAATGATTGCTAATTTTGTTACCATTGACATACATAGTAAAATATGATTTCTAATGAGTAATTTCTAATTTTATCTCCTATAAATAGTTTTGCATTCCTCCCACCAAAAAGCCAGTGCTTCACTAATATGAAGGTAACCATTGGGCTACCCTAAACATCAATCTGCAAGATCCAGAGGCACCTCAATAATTTGAAAATGCCTCATTTTAGTGATCAGGCATGGTAGAAAATGGTTTTTGTAACTTGCCTGAGTCTTGTTCCTAGCTTTTTGTGAGTTTTGCACTTCTCCTTCTCAGTAAAATTTAATTCATGTTCATGTTCTTGTTTAGATAGAGGTCCCAAACAGGGTCAGCCAGCAAGATCGGGACTGAGAACATACAGAGCATGATAAAATATGATTATTTGCTTTGACATACACAGGAAAAACTAGAAACCTGCAGAATTAAAACAATGATTTTTAGTTGATTTTTAGCTGATCATTTTAGTGGTATGAAGTGCATTTATCTGTTGCATTAAACATTTTTAGGCTGATTTATATCACCCTTATTTCTCATTCGAGTTCTCATTTGGAATTACTAAGGTTTTTTTGTTGTTGTGAAAAACACAAAGTTTAAAATAGAAACATTAGGGGTTAATCAGGGAGGTCAAAATACTGTAAGTGTAAACTCCACAGGGTATTGTAAGGGGTTTTGCACATTCACACAGTGGAAAAAAGATCCCGATAAAACAGCGGTTCTCTAAAACAGTGGTTTACCTTACATGCCTGCTCCTTATGGTTCTCCTGTGGTACCTGTTCAAAGTCCAGGAAACTGAAGGGTAGGAGCTTTCTTCCTGTCCAAATAGTTGCTGGCTCTGATCTGTCATCTCAATTGTTTCTGGAATGCACAGGGGAGCCACCCCCCCTCCCTCCCGATCCCTCCCTGGCTGCCGATCATGTAGCGTAACGTCCTTTATATATATTGCAGGGCATGCAACCGCTATATTGGAAGTGTAAAAATGGAATCCGAACTCTACTTACAGATCCTTTCTCCCGCATTCTGTATTGCTGGCCGCGGCGGCTGTGATTGGCTGCCTCTCAGCCAATCACAGTTGCAGCTGCCGGTCCGGCCCCCTGCTTGTAATTCTGGCAGGCAAGGAGCCGGATCGGAACGATGCTAGAGTGAGGGTTTGGATTCTATTTTGAATTTTATTTTTTCCAATATAGCGGTTGAGGGTGGGAGGGCATGGCCTGCAATATATCAAAAGTAATTATTGAGGGTGGAGATGCCCTTTAAGTTATATAGTCCTGTGTGTAAGGGCAGTTCTTTGAATCCACAAAACTATTTGTTTTCAGTTTCCTTTTAATAGGCACTGCAGGAAAACCATATGGAGCAGAAGAGTAAGGTAAGGATGGGTGGACATGCCCTTTAAAGAGCTTTAGAAATGCATGGTGTAAATATACATAAAATACAACTTAGCATCTAGATGAGCATAGAATAAGGCAGACATTATCCATCTTACAACCTTTGAAGAGGCGGCAAACAGGCAGAGAAACATGTTGGTACCTTAAAAGGAACATCTAAAAGACTGGAGTTTAAAGACTTTTAAAGGAAAACTGATTATTTAATTACTGCACAGTGGAAGCCTCTGAAAAATTCTGGATGCTGTTTGAGACTGATTGCTCCAGTGAGGCACACATTTTATTGGCTTTTATCTTGCGTTGTTTGGTACTTTATGCACTGCTTGCACTTGAAATAAAGGACACATAAGGAGTACTATGTAAGTGTCTTTTTATCTTTTTAATGTATGGACTTAATAGATAGTTTTATGTATAGGGTTTTATGTATTGGATTTTAAAGTGATAAGCTATTAAATACTACACTATCTCTCTTTTATTTTGGGTACCACTGTTGAGAGGAGGATTCTCAGTCCTGCTTAAGATAACACTAGAGGATTATCCATCTTACATTTGTTGTATATATCAGTTTATTCTGTTTTGTTTATCTATTTTTTCTGATGAATTTATAGAGATTTAAAACCAGGGTTTGGTTTCTTTTCATATATTAACAGTATAGTTGTATAAGGTGTATAGTTTAGTCCAAACACCACAGTAAATTACAACTGATGTGCAGAGCATAAGTGTATCATCTCCCTCTAACTTCCATCCAATAGAAAGCAACCAAGAGTAGAAACATTGGAAGTTTCTATAAGGGAAAGATTGAAACCATCCACAAAACTCACCCTCTGTATTGACTCACAACTGTTACCAGGAAGTCTGTTAGAGAGGGATCACTATTGGAAAGCCTGAGGTCCTATAAAGAACCCAGACCATCCTGCCATGTTCTAATCTTGTTAGATGTCATTAGTGCACAACAACAGGTTTATCATAAACAGACATCACTTCTTGTGTAGCTAAAAGAAGCTGGATTGTCTCTCCTAAAGGAAGTCTTATTTTTTTCTATGGAGGGAGAGGTGAGAGTGAATGTGTGAGTCTGAAGAATGTTTTGATTGACTAAAATCGTCACATGTTTTACAAACAGCACCTAAATTAACACCTTAAATTTGCTAACAGTCAGAACCTTATTGGATGTTAGTAAAATTTCACTTTTTAGTGTTCATCAGTGAAGCTAGAGGAGAAGGTAGATAACCTAATACACCATCAAGGCATTATGGAGGACGACATCCTATTTCTCAGATAAGAGCTGACATGGAGTCCCCCTGGATATAATGAATGCCAAACTAAGGGACTATTCTCCTATCTTTGTCCAGAAGTTCCTAAGGAAGGGGTGCCCAACCCAGCCGACACTGGGGGGCTGCACTAGCCTCATTGAGCATGGTGAGCAGGGAGTATCTCAGCCCCCAGCTCACCCAGTTACACCCCGGAACGTTCCTGACGAGCCGCGGGTTGGGCATCACTGCCCTAAGGTATACTGGAGATTTGACCATATACACCAGTTTAAAAAGGTTACAACAAATGGAATAAGTAAAAATGCTAAATATTTAAAAAATGGATAAAATGGAACCTGTATATAGAAATACCTTTAGTTCTATTTTTTTTACATAGTTTTGAAGATATTTAAATTTTTTCAAATATATAATACATAAAACAATGTAATATATTTACATACATATAGTTGTGGGCTGTGTTTTATTACCCTTTAAAACACAGTTTTTCAATGCAAAGGAACTTGGACTCACATCATTTTCTTTTAAAGATGTTTTCCTGCAGTGGTTACCAGTTTACCTTTGCCTGAGTATTGGATTTAAAAAAATAGAAACGTCTTCGGGTTAGGGCCAGGAAAACGAGACCAGTTACGTAGTATACAATCAAGTTTCTATTGGCCGGAATTGTGAAGGTCTTTTGAAAACCTCAAAAAAGGTTTATATATATATATATATATATATATATATATATATATATATAAACATGACATACATATGTATATATATTTAGGAGAAATGACATGTTACATACATGTACATGTAAGTTGGTATCTATAGAAGGGCTACAAATGTATGTGGCGCTCCTTACTCTGCTGAAGTGTACAATACATAAGGCAAAATAAATTGTATCCACATTTCCATTTTATGGCTTTTAATTCTGCAAGAAATGGTGTGAGAAGTGTTGGTGATTTATTATAACGCAATGTTTCAAGACTCACGCAACTCTAGTACAAAAACACACATTAAGCTGTTAACGTGACTTTCTAGTGCAAACACTTATGTACTATTAATTGCAAATGGTTTATTGAATACAAGTAACGCTCATTAACTTTAGATCATCTTTGCGATAGTGATTCTCGGTACATAACCCCTCTTATCGTTAAAAATTGTGATAATTTTGCCCCAACGAATCAGACGTTAGCTTTCAAATGTTAAATAAGATCTGATTGGTTGGGGAAAATTAGCACCATTTTTAACGATAAGAACTGTTATTGAATCTCTCTGTTTATGTCCTGTAATGTTTAGATTTTTGCTTTAGTTTCTAATTAAAGGTTCAGACTACAGCACGGGATCCACCACTGCATAATCAGCTCTAAGATGTTTTATATCCAAAAACACCAGAATCAAAATTATAGCTATTTTTAACCTTTCTGTTCCTTATACATAAAAATATATTTTTTCTTACTGTCTTACAACATTTTAGTATTTGAAAACTCATCAAATACTTTAGTTCAATACTTTCAATAAAATGATATAGTCATAGGAATCTACTCTTGTCAAAGCAAACACATTCATCATAGAATATATGATATTAAAGTCCAGCAAAATGATAAGGATGTTTTATATTGCTTGTTTTCAGAAATGTCAGGATTTATTTAGTTATTGTGTGAGCCACTATCTTTTTGGCAGCCTTTGTCATTCAGTGTAACAGCTAAGATAGAAAGTGTTATCTAATACAAGTCAGTTGGTAGACCACATTGCTTTTATCTGTTTGCTTTCTTTGCTTTGTCCTTCTCTAACGGGTGTACTATGATTCTATTTACCTTTTTCATGCAGTGACTCAGATAAAACAAATGTGAAATAGTCAATCATCTTTTTGAATTTGTGCATCAAATAATTATAATAATAAATTGTTAACTAAGATGGCACATTTCTGTTATTCAAACATGCCAACTGATTAATCCAACCCCAATAAGTAAACATATAGCTGAGAATGTAGCATGCATATTTCTATATATAGTGTATATATATTTGCACACACACATGCCAACATGTACAAAAGAAACTGTGGCATTAGTCTGGCCAAAACGTAGCTAAAAAATACAGTGCATTCTAGGGTCCATATAGCATCATAGTATCACTGTAGATATAGTACACTCTGTGTGAAATAATTAGTTACCACATCATTATTTGGGGGAGTCATGCTTCTTCTAGCAGAAACCTAGCAATATTCTTGAAATTAAATGATTGCATGTTGGTTTTTTTCCGTAAAGGTAAAAGACATAAAAGTAAAAACTGAAAAAGTTCTGTTGCACTTAAAAGATCAATGCAAAGTAAGATAGTTTGAAACAGTTTAGACTTCAAGGTCCCTTGTTTACTACAGAATGCTCAAGGGAAAAGAGGTGGACTGTTTAGAGAAAGATCAATGTGACTTAGACAACCTAAAATGTATCTTTAAAATGGGTAAGGAATAGTGCAGTGAAATTGGCAGGTTTCGCCTGATAAATTCTAAATCTTTGTTAAGTGGATTCCAGAAAATTATTTCCTAATCTTCCACCCAAGATTACTTATTGGAGCTAAAGTATATATTTGTTTGGAAAGTTGCATTCAACTTAAAGGTGATATATATATCTAATGTTTCCCTGGTTTTTCTACATTGATTACATATAAATCACATGTTCATTTTGTTCCTACTTAAGAGCAAGCAATCAAGGCATAATAAAAACCTGGACACCTCTAAAAAGTAAGAAAAGTATGTTCAATCTCTTGTTGCATTAAATACACATAATACATTTCTCAATAAAACTGTTAAATTCAGCATACTGTATGTGTGCCATTATGCTTATTACACCCTAAGGTTAAAGGTTATAGAAATGGGGGGATGCTGAAAATTTGTCCAATATGCATGTGAGTTAAGAGGCATTGCCATAAAACTTTAGTTGACCATCTTTGAAAAAAAATGTGCATTTTTATTCTTTTTGTTTATACTCGTAAAGTGCGATTATTATAAGCACTTTAGGTACTATAAGCACTTTAAATATGGATATGTTTTAAGAATACTCAAATGAAAGAAATAGATCACTTTCTTTGTAGCTGTGTTGTGTGTGGAGATAATTGGATGATGTCACGAAAAATGGGAGGAGGAACACCCTATTTAAACTTGCACATGGTATGTTGTATCACAAGGCTTGAGAAAGGCCCCAGACACAGGGCCGAAACGTTGCCACGTTTGTGTTGATAAACTTCATTGAAATTCCTAGGAGTGCTCCTATATCTTTGTTTATATGTCTGTTTTCAATCAACAGGAAGCACCCAGGTGATTTATCCTACAAGTTTTGAGTGCCACCCACCCTGGTTTATATTATATATATATATATATATATATATATATATATATATATATATTTATAAATACATTTCCATGTGTCCAGCACTCATGCCTGCACAACCAACTGCCCCGGTGCTGCTATTACGATTCTATATCCGGTATCAGAAGATGATAGAGCACTCTTGGGACTTTTCATCTTGTTCAGCAAAAAATTATTTATTTATTAAATCGTGCTTACATCTACGCTTTTCGGCTGGGATCGTTCAGCCGTCTTCAGGATGTGACGGCTGAACGATCCCAGCCGAAACGCGTAGATGTAACACGATTTAACAATAAATAATTTTTTGCTGAATAAGATGAAAAGTCCCAAGTGCTCTATCATCTTCTGATCACCGTATATATATATTATATATATATATATATATATTATATATATAGCACATGGCTAGGCCCCATACAATATCATATTATATGCCACTGGCATACTTTTTAAACAAACAGGGAGATTCAATAACATTTTAAAATGGTGAAAATTTTGCCCCAACCAATCAGATATTATTTAACATTTGAATGCTAACATCTAATTGGTTGAGGCAAAATTAGCACCATTTTAAACGATAAGAACATTTATTGATATTAGTATACATTACTGTGATCACATGAATGAAAAGCCTTCCAACCCCCAGTCTGGAAGGTCCTAACTTCTAACCTTTTTTACTTCAATTACCATTAGCAAACTTTTGCTTTTCTCATAGTTGTGCACTGGATCCATATAACAGGCTTTCTCACTTCCCCCCAACCCTTTAACTTTTTAAAATGAGGGACGGGACCATCCATCTAGTGCTTTATATTAAAGGCATAGGACCCCCCATAAAAGGGGCGTGTTGGGGGTGCTATAACCACATGGAAGCTTCTGATTATAGCAATATAGCATAGACCTGGATTCCCAATAAATACATACAATACAAGGATTGTGATAGCACTCCAATTAGGCTAATTTACAACTACATTTAGCTGAAGTGCAGCTAAATGAATCAATACACATAGAAAATCAATGCACATTCCTAGGCCCCATACAATATCATATTATCTGCACACTGACATACTTTATAAACAAAGGGGTTTTAGTATACATTACTGTGATCACTGTGTTGTAAATTAGCCTAATTGGAGTGCTTCCACAATCCTTGTATTGTGTATGTATATATATATATATATATATATATATATATATATATATATATACACACACACAATATATATATATATATATATATATATATATATATATTGCCACAGATTCTTGTACAAGTCATTCTGAATTGAGAAAGCCAGTCAAATGACTAGCGAAATGTCTTCATGAACTAAACTTAAATTATTCAGTAATTGAAGGCATCAATATAAATCATATATCTGTATTTATGATTGATTAGTGTTGTCTGTTAAACACAATTCATTTCTTTATAAATATTTTCAAAGCATTTTTCCATACAACATAAATCAATGGGGTTGTTTTTCTTTTAAAAGCAGTCACAATATCTGTCACTCAGAACATTATGTTCAAGCACATTACCACATTTACAACTTCATTCAGAGGAACTCTAAGCAGGCTTTTATAAGTTCTAATATTTAGTATATAAGTTTCAATATTTAGTATAGTACAATCTCATAGTAATTCCACTTGTACTTTTACTCAAATCCATAAAAATAAAATGAATTTATCTTAATTTTTTAAAGCATACTTATCATCTGCTAAAAGTGTATTTATACTGAAAAAATGACTGATTCATCTTAATCTATAAATAAATACATGTAAGAATCACTTACTCTGAGGTGTGTGCGTTGCTGCTTCCCTTTAAAACACTACTTTTTTAACTTAGACTCTTACCACTGACCTGATTATTTTTCGACATGGCGATTGTCAAGACAATATATACAGCTCACCCCCCCCCTTTTAGCTGGGTTTTTTGCCTTCCTCTGTATCAACTGTTAGGAAGGATTTAAAAAGAAAAAAAAATAGGTTGGACTTGATGGACGGATGTCTTTATTCAACCTCCCCAAATGTCCTGAATCAAACGGTATGCCATATGTGTGGATGTACAGAGACGTGGCCACCAACTAGCTCAAATCAGACGCATGCACAAGTGTAATTACAAGAAAAAAATCAAAGTGCTCTTTAATTTCAAACAGCCCCAACTTGGAAATGCCCCCCACAAATAAAACCCCCCACTAAATATCAATCTCCCACATGTTCTGAATCAACGTTATGCCATATGCGTGGATGCACACAGAGACGTGGCCACCAACTAGCTCAAATGGGACGCATCACAAATGCAATTACAAGAAAGAAGAAAGTGCTCTGTAATTTGAACAGCCTACACTTTTTCTAAGGAAACAGTCCCGAAACATGGAAATCTCCCCCACAAACTATATATTTTTGGAATCTACACACCTTCAGCTACGTTACGATGCCATGCTTTCATACATACATGAAGAATCCAGACCCAGTGATCCAAGAAGTCAGTGTTTTTACGAGGTTTTGTGAAAAAATAAATATAAATGATTCAGTTGAAATCCTACCTAACCCTTTTGACAACAAAAAAACCCACTAAATGTCAATCTCCCACATATCCTGCATCAAACGGTATACCAATGTGTGGGTGCACACAGAGACTTGGCCACCAACTAGCTCAAATTGGACGCATGCACAAGTCCAATTATAAGAAAAAAATCAAAGTGTTCTGTAATTTGACAGCCTAATCAACTTGGAAATACCCCCCCACAACTATATATTTTTGGAAGCTACACACCTTCAACTACGTGATGGTATCATGCTTTCGTATATACATGAAAGATTCCAGGCACTGTTATCCATAGAACTCCGTGCTTTTAGGAGATTTGTGAAAAAATAAAATAAGAGGACTCAATGGTTGAAATCCTACCTAAACCCACTCGGCAAGTAAAAAACCCACTAAACGGCAATCTCCACATGTCCTGAATCAAACGGTAGTGCATAAGGGTGGGTGCAAACAGAGACGGGGCCACCAACTAGCTCAAATTGGACGCATGCACAAGTCCAATTACAAGAAAAAAATCAAAGTGTTCTGTAATTTGAACTGCCTAATCAACTTGGAATTACCCCCCACAAACTATATATTTTTGGAAGCTACACACTTCAGCTACGTGATGTATCATACTTTCGTATATACATGAAGAATTCCAGCGCTGTTATCCATAACTCCGTGCTTTTAGGAGATTTTGTGAAAAAAAATAAGAGGACTCAATGGTTAAATCCTACCTAAACCCACTCGGCAAGTAAAAAACCCCTAAACGCAATCTCCCACATGTCCTGAATCAAACGGTATGCCATAAGGGTGGGTGCAAACAGAGACGGGCCACCAACTAGCTCAAATGGGATCCTATGCGCAATTGCAATTATAAGAAAAAAAATAAAAAAACGCACAACCCACCCCCCACCCCTATCCCCACTCCCCCTTTTAGTGGAAAACCAGTTAGTACGGAGAGTCCACACAGTTTTTGCACACTTACTGATCCTAAAAAATCATACGGTCTTTTTTTGGTACCTCTGCAAAATTTCCTACTAAAATAGGCTAGTTTCCCTTGAAATCCAACAAATAAATGATCCGCGTTTACTTTACCGATATCACGGGGACATTGGGAAGCTTGGAGAAGACACAGTTTTTTGCTAATTTATAGTTTTAGGGTAAAAAAAAAAAAAGTGTGGTATCACTTAATATTTTTTTTGTGTGCATTTCCCCTTTTTTGGGGGGATCATTCCCAAAGATGATCATCAATCATCTTAGGGAATGATACCGAACTTGGAATACGGGCATAAATGCCCTTTTTCCAATTCGAAATCCGATCGGAAAATCACTTCCCGGAAATCATTTCCAGGAATTGATTTTTCATTCATTGGCAAAGATCAATAATTTGGTGATCAAAAAGTGATCACCAAATTTTGATCTCTGTCCCCATTTTTTTTCTAAGTCTTCGCTAAGTAGCAAAGACTTAGAAAAAATCCTATTTGTGAATGGAACTTTGAGTTCCATTCACAAAATGTATAGTAAGCTGGCAGCTTGACAGCTTTTGCTATACTAGGTACTGCTGCATGATCTAAATGTAGATCTAGCTGCAGTACCTCCACTAACCACCAGGGGCAGCATCTTACCTCTCTAAGGGAAGACCCCGGTGAAGCAGGAAGCTGAGTGATGTCACCGGGGTCTCCCTTTCCGCTTTGAAGATCTCCTCCTCACCTCCTCTTCGTGGGACCGCTGATGCATCTCAAGGTACTGATATCTCCCGATCCCCCCCCGGATTTGGACGAAACCGAGGGGGGATCGAGGGGGCTAGGGGGCAGTTGAATGCTGCCCCCCGATCGCTCCTAGCAGGGGGGAAAAAATTTTTTGCAGGGGGAAGCCACAGATCGTATATTCACGATCTGTGGCAGTTTGAGTATTCACTGCACAGATCGTGAATATACGATCTGTGGCAGGGAAAGGGTTAAAAACGGCTGATCGCAGAAGGGTTCTTGGGCTTGCGGTGGGCCCTACTACCGTCCAGGTCCCCCCGTCGTCACGGGGGTGGTGGGGGGAGTAGTTACGCCACTGGGGGGGTAGGTCAGTAGGTGTGAACCTGTGTCAAGTTGGGGGTTAAAAAAAACAAACTTTTAAAATAATTAGTCAAAATTTGTTTTTTGACTATAGTTACGTTTTAAGTATGGCTGCCATGGAAATTGAACAGTAGGTCAGTAGGTGGGTGTACCTGGGTCTGAATGAGGGGGTATGTCTTTTTTGTGTTTACAACCATAAAACTATATTGATGATATATCAAAATTAGTTAAAGTATGTCTGCCAAGGAAAAGAAGGGTAGGTCAGTAGGTATGTGTACCCATGTGAGGTTGGGGGTATGTGTTTTTACATGTATAACCATATAACGATATTTTATTGACGATTGATCAAAATTTGTATTTTGACTATAGTTACCCTTTAAGTATGGCTTCCATGGGAATGGAAAGGTAGGTCAGTAGGTGGGTGTACCTTTGTCTGTGTGGGGGGTTGGGAGTATCAGTGTTTGTGTTTATGACCATGAAACAAACTGTTTTGATGTCATGATCCTTAAACCTCAAAATATCCACATTTGAGGATTGTTACCATTATAGTCTATGGAGAAAAATGTCCGGAAATTTGCTAATAATGCTGTAATACTTTTGTGGATTCTTTAGCTATGCAATAGCATGCTTCTCCTATATGCCCGGTACGTCTGTACCGAATTTCATGTCTCTAGCTCAAAAACTGTGGGAGGAGATACAGTCCAAATGGGAAGAATAAAATGGAAGAAGCAGAAGAAATAGAAAGAACAGTAATTTGGCTCTTCAAGCGAAATTAAATATAGTATAGGTGGGTATAGGTGGGACAATGGGACAATGGGCATGTCCAAATGCACTTTTTTCTTTCTCTGAAAAATGGGAGGGTTTGCAATGAGCTTGATATTGTTTGTTACGGTTGATTATCCTGCACAAGGAAGTCTGCATAAATTAATCCAAGTATGCATGAATAAAATGGCACTACTATGTAACTGAAGGTGAGTATGGATATACCCTCCAAAACCCCACTTGCGTTTCATTTGTATCTTTCCCTGATGTTCCCACATTGAGTTATAAGAACTTACACACAGCTGATCCCTTATAGCGTCCTCCTCTTCTTCCTGTAACGACTCTCAGTCTTACTGACATGGCTGACAGCCATTACCGAACAAGCATTTGCTAATGCACTCTCAACTGGAGCAGAGGAGGTGGGACTTCCGGCAAAAAATCGGCTGTAAGTTCTCAGGATGGGACGTTGGGGAAAGGTACAAGTAAAACGCAAGTGGTGTTTTGGGGGGTCATTATAATAAAGACTTTGTGGGATTGATAATGTGCTGTGCATTTTGAAATCCAGGTGTTACAATAGGGTTCTGTTTTTGGAAACAGTGACTTTATTATTGTGACTTTTATTTGTTGATGAATACAAAATACTAGTGTGACTTATAACAAACTTGTTCTATATATTGCTGATCTGCTCAGGCCTCTTGTATGGAATGGCAATGGTGCATTTATCAGTGCTAATGAAGTATATATGGTGTGCAAGACTTGCATTGTCATCTTTGGTTGCCTCCCACTGCCTATTTCAGTTCTTTTTTAATTACACTTAGCACTTATTTAAGGTAGTGCTTGTGGAAGCCAATGATTGACTGCTGATTCCCCTGCAGCCTCCTCTGCACATGCTTAAGCTTATAAAATGCTCATTGAGCTGAGTGATGAAGCGGATACTTTTGCCAGAAAGGAAGAGAACTTGTAATTAACACATGTAATAAATTGCCAAATATCTATATTCCTTAACCACGTATTTTTTAGGACATTGACAAAAAGTCTATTAAACTATATCTTAAAGGGTATGTACGCTGGAAAATTAGTTTTTTTTAAATTGCCCATTAGTGGAAACTAATCATCCCAATCATCCCAACTATCACTGTACCATTTTTTTGTTGATCTGCCCCCTATTTCATTAGATATCCAATCTGAAACATCTTACGTCTTGGCATTTCTGTAAGCAGTGTTGCTGTAGCTGGAATACAAAGTAATATAGTAATTGAGATTGATATTTAGTAACTTTTTTTTACATTCCATGAGGTTTTGGCATGATTTCTACCTTTTGAAGTTGTTTTTTGTTCATTTTTTCAGATAAATGCGAACTTCTACGAAGAACTGCACCCACACCATTGATGGTATGAATGAACAAGCTACAGTGTTACATAGCTGAAGGTGTGTAAATTTCAGGAATATATAGTTTGTGGGGGTTATTTCTAAGTTACGGGGGTGTTTTGTGGAAAAAACTGCAGACTGTCCGAATTCGGAATTGGCTAAATATTTTCGCTGTTTCTGAGCCATCGTGCATTGTCTCACTTTGTGGCTTTTCGCTTCCACGTCCGCGTGTGTAACCACACATATGGCATACCGTTTGATTCAGGACATTTGGGAGATTGATATTTAGTAACTTTTATTTAGATTCCATGAGGTTTTGGCATGATTCCTACCTTTTGAAGTTGTTTTTTGTTCATTTTTCAGACAAATGCGAACTTCTACGAAGAATTGCGCCCACGCCATTGATGGTATGAATGAACAAACTACAGTGTTACATAGCTGAGGGTGTGAAGATTTCAGGAATATATAGTTTGTGGTTATTTCTAAGTTACGGGGGTGTTTTGTGGAAAAAACTGCAGACTGTCCGAAATTCGGAATTGGCTAAATATTTCGCATGTTTCTGAGCCATCGTGCATTGTCTCACTTTGTCTTTTCGCTTCCACGTCCGCGTGTGTAACCACACATATGGCATACCGTTTGATTCAGGACATTTGGGAGATTGATATTTAGTAACTTTTTTTACATTCCATGGGGTTTTGGCATGATTCCTACCTTTTGAAGTTGTTTTTGTTCATTTTTCAGACAAATGCGAACGTCTCGAAGAATTGCGCCCACGCCATTGATGGTATGAATGAACAAACTACAGTGTTACATAGCTGAAGGTGTGTAGATTTCAGGAATATATAGTTTGTGGGGGTTATTTCTAAGTTACGGGGGTGTTTTGTGGAAAAAACTGCAGACTGTCCAAATTCGGAATTGGCTAAATATTTTCGCTGTTTCTGAGCCATCGTGCATTGTCTCACTTTGTGGCTTTTCGCTTCCTCGTCCACGTGTGTAACCACACATATGGCATACCGTTTGATTCAGGACATTTGGGAGATTGATATTTAGTAACTTTTGTTTAGATTCCATGAGGTTTTGGCATGAATTCTACCTTTTGAAGTTGTTTTTTGTTCATTTTTCAGACAAATGCGAACTTCTACGAAGAATTGCGCCCACGCCATTGATAGTATGAATGAACAAACTACAGTGTTACATAGCTGAAGGTGTGTAGGTTTCAGGAATATATAGTTTGTGGGGGTTATTTCTAAGTTACGGGGGTGTTTTGTGGAAAAAACTGCAGACTGTCCAAATTCGGAGTTGGCTAAATATTTTTGCCGTTTCTGAGCCATCGTGCATTGTCTCACTTTGTGGCTTTTCGCTTCCACGTCCGGGTGTGTAACCACACATATGGCATACCGTTTGATTCAGGACATTTGGGAGATTGATATTTGGTAACTTTTTTTTACATTCCATAGGGTTTTGGCATGATTTCTACCTTTTTGAATGTTGTTTGATGTTCATTTTTTTTGAAAATCTGGTAAAAGTGCAAACTTCTACGAAGAACTGCGCCCACACCATTGATGGTATGAATGAACGAACTACAGCGTTACATAGCTGAAGGTGTGTAGATTTCAGGAATATATAGTTTGTGGGGGGTATTTCTGAGTTGGGGGGGTGTTTTGTGGAAAAACTGCAGACTGTTCAAATACAAAACTGGCTAATTTTTTTTTGCTGCTACTGACATTTGGCACTGGTCACGCTCTGGGTTAGTTGGTAGCCATGTCTCTGGGTACACCCATGAATGTGGCATACCGTTTTATTCGGGAGGGGTTAGGCTTTCATATTTGAGATGCGTTTGAACTTTCCTCCACAGTTTTTAGCTGAAATTGGCATTTGATTTTGTCTCTGATTTTACAGTTGAGGAAAAAAAGGAAAATGTGAGAAAATAACTTACAATCGGACGAAGAGCTGCGTCCGGGTATCTGCATTTTGATCAAAACTAACCTCACTCATAAAATCCTGCGGGTGTGTAGTTTCTAAAAATATCTCACTTGTGGGGATATTTTAGTTAATTTGGAAGATATTCTATGTTAACTGTCAGTAGTGGTTATACATTTAATTTGGTGTAATATTCTTGAAGGTGCAGTTTTAGTTTGAGGGGGTCTCCTGTACAGGAAAAGTGGGGTACCTACATATATCTGGTATCGTTGTACTCGGGAGTATCTGAGATTTTAGAAACAGTAAGAATTTTGTGCGTAACCTTAAGATAACTATCAGTAAAAATGGGAAAAATCCATGAAAATTTGCAAATTTTTCATTTTTTTTACATATTTTACCCATAATTCCAGTAAAATTTCCAGAAAAGTTACAAAATTCTGTTATCATGTTAAAGTAGACTTTGTGCTGAAAAAAACAATGTATAATATTCCTGATTTACTGCAAGGTTTCCTACTGTAAAATTAGTCTAAAGCGATTGAGGGCAAAATCCTGAAAATTCTTCTGGCAGTTAACGCAAAAAAAAAAGAAAATCTCCTGGCAGTGAAAGGGTTAAACAGCTGATCGCGCATATGAATGAAACATACGCTCGAACTTCCGGTTCAGTTCCAGTGCAGGCCCCTGCAGGTACGCCCCAGTACCCCTCCATTACTGTTGCAGCCATACTTAAAGGGTAACTAAAGTCAAAAATTTTTTTTGACCAATCATCAAAAAAGTTTTTTTTTTAACCTGACACAGGTACACACACCTACTGATCTAACTTTCCATTACCATGGCAGCCATACTTAAAGGGTAACTATAGGCAAAATACAAATTACTCAGCAAGTACTTGTTGCATGGCTCAAATTGAATTTCTGACAGTAAGCAGAATCATTGGCCCCCAAATTGACTTCACTGTAAAAATCATTTAGATCACAGCATGGTATGATATTGATCACTGAAATATTCTAAACCAGTTTACAATATAAACTTTCTTTCATTGCATTATTAACACTGTGTTAATATTATTTGCAATGTTAGATTGAAGCATCCTAATATACAACAAGCTAAGATTTTATATTTTTGTATTGAGGCAGCAAATATCTATTTTTCTGTCCAAATAAAACTATTTTATGCTATGCCACACATCTATATGAAACAATTAAACATGAACGCTGAAAATATAATATATATAACCAAATATCTTTTTACAAAACATGTCTAATGTTTGCATAGGTCCTATTCTAGAAATAGCAGCATCAATCTTAGTGCTCTAGGCAGGGTTTAATTTTGGAATTTTGTCAAAGTATTTTGAATCCGATGTAATCCTCATTCCTCACCTGTCTCTCTATTGCAGTGATGCCCAGCCGTCGGGCCACAAATGTAAGTTGTAATGCTAGTTATTTAGCCTGCAGTGCAGGGGAAAAAACTCATTCTATCAAATGATAGTGTTACTTTAATACTTACAGTAAATTTCAGCTGGAATCCTTTTCTTGTCTGTAAATGCAATCTTTTTATAATATGGATATAAATCTTAATAAATGTTCTTCATTTTCCAGTATCTGTTACATCTTCAGCACACCAAAAACTGTTGAAGAGATGAGCTGAGAGCCACAATAGCTCCCTCATGTGGCTGCAAACCAAATTCAATAATGTGTTTTTGGTGATAAGCTTCATTTTACATTTTTATGCTGGCTATACGTTGGCAAAAACATTATCACATGCAATAGTTGCAGCTGCATCACATAGGTTTCTACAAAGAAGCACAGACACCACACAAATTTTATCAAATTTTAGGAATTATACTTTCCAATATATTATTTATATATCATATTGTCCCTTTCAAAAATAAAGACAAAAGGAACATATTATATTGGAGTATTTTGGAGTTTACTTTTCAGTGGTAAACTCCCATATCCTTAAACACCTCAGGTCAGGTGTATGTAGCATTCAGATAAAAAAATGTTGTTACACAACTGCTCCTATGTGGTTAATACCCCTAACAAAAATATATTTAACCCTTTCAGTGCCAGAAGAATTAATTTTTTTTTTTTGCGTTAACTGCCAGAAGAATTTTCAGGATTTTGCCCTTAATCGCTTTAGACTAATTTTACAGTAGGAAACTTTGCAGTAAATCAGGAATATTATACATTGTTTTTGTCAGCACAAAGTGTACTTTAACATGGTAACAGAATTTTGTAACTTTTCCGGAAATTTTACTGGAATTATGGGTAAAATATCTAAAAAAATGAAAAATTTTAAAATTTTCATGGATTTTCCTCATTTTTACTTATAGTTATCTTAAGGTTACGCACAAAAATCTTACTGTTTCTAAAAGCTCTGATACTCCCGAGTACAACGATACCAGATATATGTAGGTACCCCACTTTTCCTGTACAGGAGACCCCCCCTCAAACTAAAACTGCACCTTCAAGAATATTACACCAAATTGAAATGTATAACCACTACTGACAGTTAACATAGAATATATAATATAATTAACTAAAATATCCCCACAAGTGAGATATTTTTAGAAACTACACACCTGCAGGATTTTACGAGTGAGGTAAGTTTCGATCAAAATGCAGATACCCAGACGCAGCTCTTCATCCAATTGTAAGTTATTTTATCACATTTTCCTTTTTTTCCTCAACTGTAAAATCAGAGACAAAATCAAATGTAAATTTCAGCTAAAAACTGTGGAGGAAAGTTCAAACGCATCTCAAATATGAAAGCCTAACCCCTCCCTAATAAAACGGTATGCCACATTCATGGGTGTACCCAGAGACATGGCTACCAACTAACCCAGAGCGTGACCAGTGCATAATGTCAGTAGCAGCAAAAAAAAATTAGCCAGTTTTGTATTTGAACAGTCTGCAGTTTTTCCAAAAAACACCCCCCCAACTCAGAAATACCCCCACAAACTATATATTCCTGAAATCTACACACCTTCAGCTATGTAACACTGTAGTTCTTTCATTCATACCATCAATGGTGTGGGCGCAGTTCTTCGTAGAAGTTTGCACTTTTACCAGATTCAAAAAGGTAGAAATCATGCCAAAACCCCATGGAATGTAAAAAAAAGTTAACAAATATCAATCTCCCAAATGTCCTGAATCAAACGGTGGTTACACACTTGGACGTGGAAGCAAAAAGCCACGAAGTGAGACAATGCACGATGGCTCAGAAATGGCGAAAATATTTAGCCAACTCCGAATTTGGACAGTCTGCAGTTTTTTCCACAAAACACCCCCGTAACTTAGAAATAACCCCCACAAACTATATATTCCTGAAATCTACACACCTTCAGCTATGTAACGCTGTAGTTTGTTCATTCATACCATCAATGGTGTGGGCGCAGTTCTTCGTAGAAGTTCGCACTTTTCTGAAAAAATGAACAAAAAACAACTTCAAAAGGTAGAAATCATGCCAAAACCTGACGGAATGTAAAAAAAAGTTATTTTTTTTTTTTTTTTTTTTTTTTTTTTTCGTTTGATTCAGGACATGTGGGAGATTGCCATTTAGTGGGTTTTTTTACTTGCCAAGTGGGTTTAGGTGGATTTCAACCATTGAGTCCTCTTATTTTTTTTTTCACAAAATCTCCTAAAAGCACGGAGTTCTATGAATAACAGCGTCTGGAATTCTTCATGTGTATACACAAGGATGATACCATCACTAGCTGAAGGTGTGTAGCTTCCAAAAATATATAGTTTGTGGGGGGTATTTCCAAGTGATTAGGCTGTTCAAATTACAGAACACTTTGATTTTTTTCTTGTAATTGGATTGTGCATGCGTCCCTTTGAGCTAGTTGGTGGCCACGTCTCTGTGTGCACCCACACATATGGCATACCGTTTGATGCAGCATATTTGGGAGATTGACATTTAGTGTTTTTTTTTGCTTGTCAAAAGGGTTTAGGTAGGATTTCAACCCTTGAATCATCTTGTTTTATTTTTCACAAAACCTCCTAAAAACACAGAGTTCTTGGATAACTGGGTTGAAATTCTATGTATGTATGAAAGCATGTCACCGTAACGTAGTGAAGGTGTTAGATTCCAAAAATATATAGTTGTGGGGGGAATTTCCATGTTTCGGGACTGTTTCCTTAGAAAAAGTGTAGGCTGTTCAAATTACAGAGCACTTTGATTTTTTCTGTAAATGCATTTGTGCATGCGTCCATTTGAGCTAGTTTGGACACGTCTCTGTGTACATCCACACATAGGGATACCGTTTGATTCAGAACATGTGGGAGATTGATATTTAGTTGGGGGTTTTATTTGTGGGGGGCATTTCCAAGTTTTGGGGCTGTTTGAAATTTCAAAGCACTGATTTTTTTCTTGTAATTACACTTGTATATGGGTCCCATTTGAGCTAGTTGGTGGCCACGTCCCTGTCTGCATGCAACGATGGGGCATACCGTTTGATTCAGGGCATTTGGAAGATATATAATTGACAAGTTTTTTTTACATGACATGAAAATTTGCCATGATTTTTAACTTTGAATTGTATTTTATAAATTTTTCTGAAAATCTGGTAAAAAAGCGAAATTTTACATGAAACTGCGCCCACACCATTGGTGGTATGCATAAAGGAATCACCACATTGTTAGCTGAAGGTGGTGTAGATTCCAAGAATATATAGTTTTGGGGGGTATTTCTAATATAGAGGGGTGTTTAGTCTGACAAATCTGAAAAGTTGCTGTAATTGGGCCATTGTTCATTGGTCCACTTTGTGTTAGTTGATCCAACGTTTGGTGTGTAACCATACATAGGGCATAAGTTTGATTCAGGACAATTAGGAGATTGATATTTGTTAACTTTTTTTACATTACTTGGGATTTTGGCATGATTTCACCTTTTTTTCAAATTTTTTAGAAAATCTGCTAAAACTGCAAACTTCTACGAAGAACTGCGCCCCACACCATTGATGGTACGAATGAACAAACTACAGAATTACGTAGATAAAGGTGTGTGGATTCGAGAAATATATGGTTTGTGGGGGGTGTTTTGTGGAAAAAACTGCAGACTGTCCAAATTATGAGTTGGCTAAATATTTTTACTGTTTTTGAGCCATTGTGCATGTCTCATTCGTGGCTTTTCGCTTCCACGTCCGCGTGTGTAACCACACTATGGCATACCGTTTGATTCAGGACATTTGGGAAATGATATTTAGTAACTTTTTTTACATTCCATGAGGCTTTGGCATGATTTCTACCTTTTGAAGTTGTTTTTTGTTCATTTTTTCAGACAAATGCAAACTTCTACAAAGAACTGCGCCCACACCATTGATGGTATGAATGAACAAACTACTGCGTTACATAGCTGAAGATGTGTAAATTTCAGGATATATAGTTTGTGGGGGTTATTCTAAGTTACGGGGGTGTTTTGTGGAAAAAAACTGCAGACTGTCCAAATTCGGAGTTGGCTAAATATTTTCGCCATTTCTGAGCCATCGTGCATTGTCTCACTTTGTGGCTTTTTGCTTCCACGTCCGTGTGTGAACCACACATATGGCATACCGTTTGATTCAGGACATTTGGAGATTGATATTTAGTACACACCTTCAGCTATGTAACACTGTAGTTTGTTCATTCATACCATCAATGGTGTGGGCGCAGTTCTTTGTAGAAGTTTGCATTTGTCTGAAACAATTAACAAAAAACAACCTCAAAAGGTAGAAATCATGCCAAAACCTCATGGAATGTAAAAAAAAGTTACTAAATATCAATCTCCCAAATGTCCTGAATCAAACGGTATGCCATATGTGTGGTTACACACACGGACGTGGAAGCAAAAAGCCACAAAGTGAGACAATGCACGATGGCTCAGAAATGGCGAAAATATTTAGCCAACTCCGAATTTGGACAGTCTGCAGTTTTTTTCCACAAAACACCCCCGTAACTTAGAAATAACCCCCACAAACTATATATTCCTGAAATTTACACATCTTCAGCTATGTAACGCAGTAGTTTGTTCATTCATACCATCAATGGTGTGGGCGCAGTTCTTTGTAGAAGTTTGCATTTGTCTGAAAAAATGAACAAAAAACAACTTCAAAAGGTAGAAATCATGCCAAAGCCTCATGGAATGTAAAAAAAAGTTACTAAATATCAATTTCCCAAATGTCCTGAATCAAACGGTATGCCATATGTGTGGTTACACACGCGGACGTGGAAGCGAAAAGCCACGAAGTGAGACAATGCACAATGGCTCAAAAACAGTAAAAATATTTAGCCAACTCATAATTTGGACAGTCTGCAGTTTTTTCCACAAAACACCCCCCACAAACCATATATTTCTCGAATCCACACACCTTTATCTACGTAATTCTGTAGTTTGTTCATTCGTACCATCAATGGTGTGGGCGCAGTTCTTCGTAGAAGTTTGCAGTTTTAGCAGATTTTCTAAAAAATTTGAAAAAAAGGTAGAAATCATGCCAAAATCCCAAGTAATGTAAAAAAAAGTTAACAAATATCAATCTCCTAATTGTCCTGAATCAAACAGTATGCCATGTATGGTTACACACGCAAACGTGGAATCAACTAACCACAAAGTGAGCCAATAACAATGGCCCAATTAACGCAACTTTTCAGATTTGTCAGACTAAACACCCTCATATTAGAAATACCCCCCAAAACTATATATTCTTGGAATCTACACACCTTCAGCTACACAATGGTGTGATTCCTTTATGCATACCACCAATGGTGTGGGCGCAGTTTCATGTAAAATTTCGCTTTTTTACCAGATTTTCAGGAAAAATTTATAAAAATACAATTCAAAGTTAAAAATCATGGCAAATTTTCATGTCATGTAAAAAAAACTTGTCAATTATATATCTTCCAAATGCCCTGAATCAAACGGTATGCCACATGCGTGCATGCAGACAGGGACGTGGCCACCAACTAGCTCAAATGGGACCCATATACAAGTGTAATTACAAGAAAAAAATCAGTGCTTTGAAATTTCAAACAGCCCCAAAACTTGGAAATGCCCCCCACAAATAAAACCCCCAACTAAATATCAATCTCCCACATGTTCTGAATCAAACGGTATGCCCTATGTGTGGATGTACACAGAGACGTGTCCACCAACTAGCTCAAATGGGACGCATGCACAAATGCAATTACAAGAAAAAATCAAAGTGCTCTGTAATTTGAACAGCCTACACTTTTTCTAAGGAAACAGTCCCGAAACATGGAAATTCCCCCCACAAACTATATATTTTTGGAATCTACACACCTTCAGCTACGTTACGGTGACATGCTTTCATACATACATGAAGAATTTCAGACCCAGTTATCCAAAGAACTCTGTGTTTTTAGGAGGTTTTGTGAAAAATAAAACAAGATGATTCAAGGGTTGAAATCCTACCTAAACCCTTTTGACAAGCAAAAAAAAAAACACTAAATGTCAATCTCCCAAATATGCTGCATCAAACGGTATGCCATATGTGTGGGTGCACACAGAGACGTGGCCACCAACTAGCTCAAATGGGACGCATGCACAAGTCCAATTACAAGAAAAAAATCAAAGTGTTCTGTAATTTGAACAGCCTAATCAACTTGGAAATACCCCCCACAAACTATATATTTTTGGAAGCTACACACCTTCAGCTACGTGATGGTATCATCCTTGTGTATACACATGAAGAATTCCAGACGCTGTTATTCATAGAACTCCGTGCTTTTAGGAGATTTTGTGAAAAAATAAAATAAGAGGACTCAATGGTTGAAATCCTACCTAAACCCACTTGGCAAGTAAAAAAACCCACTAAATGGCAATCTCCCACATGTCCTGAATCAAACGGTAGGCCATATGGGTGGGTGCAAACAGAGACGGGGCCATCAACTAGCTCAAATGGGATCCATGTGCAATTCCAATTACAAGAAAAAATAAAAAAACACCACAACCCACCCCCCACCCCTATCTCCACTCCCCCTTTTAGTGGTATTTTAGTGAAAACCAGTTAGTACAGAGAGTCACACAAGTTTTTGCACACTTTACTGATCCTAAAAATTCAATCTGGTCTTTTTTTGGTACTGGTCTTTTTTCCTACTAAAATAGGCTTAGTTTTCCTTGAAATCCAACAAATAATGATCCGCGTTTACTTTACCGATATCACTGGGGACATTGGGAAGCTTGGAGAAGACAAAGTTTTTTGCTAATTTATAGTTTTAGGGTAAAAAAAAAAAGGTGTGTGTATTTCCCCTTTTTTTTTTTTTTTGATCATTCCCAAAGATGATCATCAAATCATCTTAGGGAATGATAACGAACATGGAATACGGGCATAAATGCCCATTTTCCAATTCGAAATCCAATCGAAATCATTTTCCAGGAAGTGATTTTTCATTTATTGGCAAAGATCAATAATGTGGTGATCTAAGCAAAAACTTTGAGTTCCATTCACAAAATGTATAGTAAAGCTGTCAGCATGACAGCTTTTACTATACTAGGTACTGCAGCGTGATCTGAATGGAGATCACAGTGCAGTACCTCAACTAGACCACCAAGGGCAGCATCCTACCACTCTTAGGGAAGACCCCGGTGAAGGAGGAAGTTCAGTGATGTCACCGAGGTCTCCCTTATCGCCGAACTTCCTTCCTGCTCTGCTCTTCTCTGCTGCCGGTAAGAACTTCAAAGGGTGCTATCTTCCGATTCCCCCATCAGATTTTCATGAAACCGGTGGGGGTTCGAGGGGGCTAGGGGGGCACCTGAAAACTGCCCCCCGATTGCCCATACCACTTAAGGATTTTTTTTTAAAAGGGAAGCCACAGAACGTGAATACACGTTCTGTGGCAGTTAAAGCCTTTTCAATGGAGAACGTGTATTCACGTTCTGTGGCACTGAAAGGGTTAAAGGACAAATTTACTTTTTTTAAAAATGAAAAGTACCTGGGGCAGGGAGGTAGGATTGATTATTCCCACCTCCCAATATTGTTTCATTGAGGAGCTACAGCAGATTAAGTTTTAATTTGCCAGGTTAGTGAACTGGACATTCCTGTATTAAAGATAGTGATGAAGCACCCAAGAAGCCTGTCAGAATCAGTTTTCTTCATGCTGCCACACCTTATAGAAATTATATTGGGAGGTAAAAAGTACCAATCCTATCTCCCTGGCCCATGTACTTTTAATTTTTGCTGATTTTGAAAAAACTTTACAGTTACTATAGTTCTCCTTTAAAGCTTTTGGTTTCCACAAATCACATTGGTAGATAAATCTTGATTCTACCCTTTTTAACTCCTGCACAACATCCCCTCCTGTGCAGGAAGGAGAAGTGCAGGAGTTGAATAGGGTAGAATCAAGATCTATTTACCGCATGAAACCAGTAGGGTTAAATATTGTTTTTGTGTTAAAATCTTTTTTAGATTGGATGTTTTAATATGTCTATTTATTGTACTGTACTTTTTTATTTTAAAGTTGGAATTACATAGCACTACTTGGGATAGAAATAACATTTACTTGAAAACAGTTGCATACCCAATTGAGAAACAAAATGAAATATGCTGTATGCTGGGTGCTAGCAGTTAGCCACTGGCTCATAACTAAATGAACACATTTATTTTTGCAGTATTGCTGCACACCAGTCTTGCAACAACAACAAAAAAATAGTTAATTATTAAAAAACAACCTCACACCATGCTACAACTACACCTTTATCAGATAAAACAAACAAACCATGTGGAAACAGACTCCTATACATAGGAAACCGATACTAACCCCTAGTGTAAAGTAAAAAATTGTTAAATTCATGCTACAAACATTTTATTATACAAAAAAAAGATCTTATACACAAAGTGATACTGTATACATGATTACTTTAACTGTTTAACCTGTTCCTGTTCATTGGTGTATGTTGGAAAAACATTTGGGCCCTTTAAAAGAATGTTCCAAAAACATAGGAGGACATTTCCACCCCTTGTACTAAAAATGTATATGTTATAGGGCACCCCAAACCCCAGTTTCATCTTATTTAAAATTAAGCTTTCAGGCTGAGCAATTTAACTTGCAAATCCAGGATCCACTGCTGCTTGGTCCATCTCTTTAGTTTACCATGCCCTTTTATGTTTATGAGCAGCATGGAGCTGACTGACGCCCATTACCAGGATATAGAAGGTTGAATATCTCAACCTGGGACCATTGGGGAAAATTTTAAGTAAGATAGAACTGGGGTTTTGATGGGTGCCCCTATCATACAAGGGGTGGACATGCCCTTTAAGTAAGCCTATGAAAGCCATTCATGGGTAATTGAAGCATGATAAGCCTCCTGCAGTTTTTCATTTTTTTTTAAACACAGATATTCTGAATGTGATTTAAAGGCATGTTTATTGACCCTGTCAAACATCCACATGGGGAGGAGATTGTAATGCATTACTGCTGCAAAAGGAAAGCTCTCAACCCATTACCGCCTAGAGGGATAAACATAATCTAGGGTTATCATACTTTCTTTCTAGAAGATTATTATATACCTTTTTTAAGTTTTGGGTCTTTGTTTACATTTTTAATAATGATTTAGACTTAATCAGTTAACAATGGACACTAATGGAAAATAAATTGATGTATGACATGCCCATCCTCTTAGGATGAGGCGGGGCTGACATCACATGCTGGTAGGAGGAGACTGTACCCATACACTGGAAGCCTTAGAAGAGACAACAAGTTTGGATGGATGTGGGCTATCTCTACTGACTAGGGATGGCTTGAACCCAAACCCAAGTTCAGGACGAATTTTAAAAGTTCGGATGAATTTGAAGCCAAGGTTGAGCCCGAACTAGTTTGTTTTCTGAATCCACGGCTTTATTTTCAATAATTATTGAGCCGTTCGATTACCCTAGAATATAGCGTTCCATTTTCGGTAACCCTCGAATGTAGAGGTTGATTTCGGTATCCCACAAATTTAGTGTTCCTTTTCAGTAATTCTCGAATTTAGCTTTAGTTTTTGAACTTTTAGTCTCCCATAGAGTATAATGGGTTTGTTTCCGAACTACTGAACTTTTACTGAATTTCGGTAGTTTGGAAATGAACCGAACTTCACTAAGTTTGGCCTATTAAGTATTACTTACACACTGCTCGCTGTTTTTTTAAAGAAAAACAGGATTTTCCCTATAAGTTTTAATCACCGGGAGACTGGCTATAATGTAACAATGATGGGCACTGGAATTGCATGTAAGACTTTCAGTTTAATATCATTTTTAAGTTAAGTATTGTATTTATTAAAGATAATGTTTTGGACATACGCTGTATTTTAGGTAAAATTGAACTGGGATAGTGACATGTCAGAAGTATTTGAAAGTGGTGATTATTCTGACATTGGAGACAACAGTGATGATTTTAAAGTGAAAATAAAACAATACAAGAAAATCTTGTTACAGCAATTCTGAATGAAATGGGAAATTTGTTAGGGGGGGCATTGGCACCTTCAAAGCAGAAAGTTTAACAGACTGTTCATTATATTTGATGAAAGTGATTTTAAAGGAGGAATCCAAAAAGGAGCAACAGGAGCAGAGAGGATAGGGGAATTAGCCAATAATTTGCTGAGGAGAGATATAGATGCATTACAGAAAGAAAATGAAATGTATATGTGATGGTGAAGATTATAGGAGAGTTATATACTGTACATGGTTTAAGAATAGGAAACAGGAGGGCAAGTCTGAGGATCAGGAGGACAGTAAGGAGTGAGATCCTTTTAGAAAGAGGTGCACTGTAAGAGTACAGAGATAAAGATTGGAAACAAAATCAGGAAGCGCAAGTTCCTCGAGATGATTGTGGAATGGGGGAAAGTAAAATGTGGGAAAAAAACATAACAGATAAAGGGAATCTTGAGGTAGCAATTATTTTAGGTAATGAGTTAGATGACACACACCTAATGCTTTTATCAAAGGGCCTATATGAAATTTAAATACATTTGATATAATAAAAGATATTAATTTCTTTGCTCCTAGTAAAATCTACAAATATAAAGTAAAGATAACTTGAATGAAAGATCAAATAGCATTTTAAGACTTACTTGACTTGCTCCAAGAGAAAATACTGTAGGCGAGGAAGATAAAAGATCTCCCTTGGGGTTATCTAATATGGGTCTAAAACTACCAGAGAATCTTAAAAGATCATCCAATTATTCCAGAAAACGGTGAGACGCTCTAAAAGCAAAATATTGACCTTACAATAAGTGCTAACTAAACTTACTACTATAATGTTACTGTGATGTCACATACCCTGGCAAGCAGGTCTCGTTTCCTTTCCACATCGGTGCCAGCTCCAGCTTTGAATAAATTCAACTCTCAGACTGTGTCTGCTTGTGAAGGTTCTCATTCATCCAGGTCATGGTATATCTGTTGTATTCAGATAGATCAACTGGACTTGAAGCTTAGTTCTTGAAGACGTTTCGCTAGTCATCCGACTGGCTTTCTCAATTCAGAATGACTTGTACAAGAATCTGTGGCAGACTATGTCGTATGCCGACGGATTGCTCAAAGACTGAGGCGAGACATGCAGTACGTAAAAAATTAGCATCATTTTTAACAATAGGACATTTTATTACATCTCCCTGTATATATATATATATATATATATATATATATATATATATATATATAATGATGAATAACTAAACTGACTTTTTTATGTACTGCCTATCACCCCTGAGTCTTAGAGCAGTCCGTAGTCTGCTTGGAGCAGTCTACAATAAAGTAGCAGAGAAGGGAAAAAACATTGTTGTAATGCATCAAGAAGATTAAAGGCCAATTATACTCACCTAGACTACGCTCTTGCCATATGTGACAAGAGCGTAAAACTGGAAGTGGGAATGATTCACCAAAGGAAACTTCAGGCGAGTAAAGTTAGAATTAGAAAGTAAACCCAGGGGTGAGGGCAGTGCAGTTTAGGTCATCACCCCTGGGTTAACTTTCTAACTCTAGCTTTACTTACCTAATGTTTCCTTCGGTGCATCGCTCCCACTTCCAAGTTCGTGATTTGGCCATCGTGTTGGGGATAGAGGGGCCAACAGAACAATATGTGGGGAAAAAAGCTCCTTTGTATTGTTTACCAATGATGTTCGTAAAAAATTAGAGGGCCTATATTCTTCAATCCCCATGAAATATATTAGCCCTGCATGAGTATTATAGCCCTGCAGGATGTTTTAAAGGGCATGCCCACCCTTTATAAAAACTTTTGTGACAATGCAGGGGATACACTCCCACCCTCCAACCCCAACTGCTATATTCATTACTCTAAAATAGTTGTCATTCTCTATTTACACCTCTTCGATCCTGTGCTGTTCTGGTCCAGCTCCCCTGCCCAGCAGAACTGTAAGCAGGGGGCCGGACCGGCAGCCGTGGCTGTGATTGGCTGAGAGGCAGTCAATCACAGCCACGGCTGACTTCACTGTAGACAGCGCAGGATCGAGGAGGTGTAAGTAGAGATTGACAACGATTTTAGAGTAATGGATATAGCAGATGGGGGTGGGAGGGTATCCCCTGCATTGTCACAAAAGCTTTTATAGCTACATTACTTCCTGACATGGAGGGACTGGGAGAGAGGGAGGGAGAGGGGGGAAAGGGCTCTACTGAGCATGCCTCATACCTTGGTGAGGCTAGCCAAAATACAGGCACAGGAACAGCTCCTACACAGCAGTTTCCTGCACTTAAAAGAAGCAGAACAGGAGAACCACAAGGAGCAGAGATGTAAAATAAGGATTTTGTTTTGTACAGCGGGGCCAGTAGTTAGTACAATTTTAGTTTGGGGGGTGGACATGCCCTTTAAGACACAAGAGATGAGAAACTTCTGACTTATACAGAGTTTACGATTGATTTACTTTTAAAATAACAATGTTTTTCTCTCTGATAGTTATAACTATCTCTAGGTGAGAAGCATGGCGATGAGGTCGGCTTGTGACCCCACATATGTGTGTCTCTACCTGGTGATGTGGGAACAAGAAGATGTTACTGATGTGATGACTGAGATGGAAATTAAAATTTCAGTTCAGCTTTGGATACGTTATGTGGATGATGTATTTCTGTTGTGGAAAGGCTCGATTGAGTCCCTAATTGAATTTATAAAAAGGTTAAATTAGAATAAAAGTAATATTAAACTACTGTAGTGTAAGAATGGAATTCTAAAACCATTACCTCGCTTACCTGCTCCACGGTTCCGCGGTGCACGCCGACTTCGGGCACCTCCGGCGGCGCTTGTTGAATCCTCCTCTTCTGACGTCATCACAAGGCGTCCGACATCTTTGGCTGTGCGCATGTTCTCCCGGCCATGCCACTGCTGGTCTCTCCTAGTGCTTTGAGAACGCGTGCAGGGGCCTCTTCTGATCTCCTCTGTCCCTGCTGACAGTTGAATTGGACAGAGGAGATCCAATCACTTTAAAACTTGCCTCTCAGCCAATCCTGCATCAGACTTCGGTCAGTCCTCTTTCCCATTGGTCCCTCTGCCTATTTAAGCCTGTTTCTGTTATTGCCTTATTGCCTGTTATAGTTTTGGTTTGCCAAACTAGTGGTCCCTTGCTGTTTGCTAGTAGCCAGTCTAGTTCATTGTCTTTTCTTATTATCATTGTTATACTTGTATTCTTATTCTCTTTTTTGTCTTCCCGTTACCGTGTTGCTCCATTGGTGTTCCGGTTTTCTTGAGTATACCTGGCCTCAGCGTCTATACATTGCACTCTAAGAACTGGGGGTATCCGTGTACAGTGAGGCGTGACAAGTCCCCTGACGATCGGGGGCTTGTCTATAGGTGAAGACAGTGGCTGTAGATTGGGATATAGGTGCTGAATGTATACTTGGGGACTCCAGGCATCACACATACAAAAAGAAAACAGTTGCAAATTATTTGTTACAATGTTCAATCCATCACCCAAGGAGTTTAAAAAGAGGGATTTCGGTGGGACGGTTCCATTGCAACTCATCATAAATAATCACAATACATTCCTCTGATTAATAACAATTGCCATGTAAAAATATTTATTAGAAAATAGTTTTTAACTTCAAAATATAATGAAATGTCACAAATTAAAGGAAAGCTTTTTTTTTTTTTTTACCAATAAAAGTACCCAGGTTTGGGACCTATAAAGTGTCCTCATCCTTGAGTTTACTTTACAACTCTGGCACTCTGTTCAGTTCTGTTCAGTTCTGTGTTGGACAGGGATGCAGGATCTTTTTGCTATAACATTGTCTGTCAGCTTCTAGTAAGGAGGGCAGACTGCAATTTTCTTGTTTTGATATTCTGTGCACTAAAGAGCAGCATACACAGCATACACTCAAGGGGGTCATGCTAGCAATAGTATTGGACGATTTATAATAAAATAAAAAAAATTACCAAATCCAATAACAAAAAGGGACCAATTTTGTCAGGCCATTTTCATTGTCAGACATCACATAAAAAGCGATTATCGTCTGATAATCAAACCCTAAACTAGATGTATGGACAGCATTAGATTCCCAGAAACACAAAGAGATGGATTATAGTAGCTGACTAGTAGTATCCACAGGTTAATTACAGCTAAGGGAGAGGCAAAACACGTATTTTTGTATCTTTGTGAATGTACTCTTCCTATTGGGACAATGTTATTTGGTGACTTTAGTTCCCCTTTAACTTCTAATACTAGGAATCTAACTCTAAAACCTACTTGGCTTCTTTATTAAATACCTGCTTGAATGAACATTAAGACCACCTAACAAATTTGAAACCTAGATATGCTAACCAATCAATCAATAGCAAACTTAATAGATCCAAATATTCATTATGAGATGTTGCTTTAAATGAATATTTTTATGGATTTTGAAAATAGCATCAATATTTATTAAATAAATATATAATTGATATAATAAATTATACTCTGTATATCTGAATTATTTACACATGTATTTACAGTACATTATATTGTAAGAATATTCATAGAGATTCAATTAAAAATGGTGCTAATTTTGCCCAGATCTTATTTAAAATTTGAAAGATAACACTTGATTGGTTGGGGCAAAATTAGCACCATTTTTAACAATAAGAACTTTTATTGTATCTCCCTGATTATATATTACAACGATACATAGGTATTTTTGGGTCCCTAATCCAGCATAAGAGCAGCCTTCCTCACTTTAAGGGACTGTCCACCCCTCTCTACATAAATTTATACACTGTAGAGTACCCCCCAAAAGCTGGAGATCGTTTAATAGAAAAGCTTTAAATCTGCTCCCAGCCAGAAATATTACACTTGCAAGCTCCTCCATCCACCTCCGCTTCTGGTCTGCTCACTCAGTCTCCACTGTGGCTGCTGTGTTCTTTTTCTGTTCTTGAGCAGCCACAGTGGCGACTGCTCCGGGAATGGCAGTCAGTGACTGGCCGTGACATCATTGTCACGGCCATTACTGACTGCCTTACCCGAAAGTGCAGAGCCGTGGCAGTGGATCAAGGAGGACCATGTAAGTATAAGAGCTCTGTCTGGGAGCCGATTTAAAGGATAACTGTATTGCCTCAATGCATTTTTTTTAAATTGCTTTATAAAGAGTTACGGTATGCAGCCCTCCCCATATATTTTTTTCCTGATTTCGAGCTTCTCTCTGCCTTCAATTAGCCATGCTGTGAAGGGGGCGTAACAATTCTGTCTGCCTGTAACTGTCACTCAAAGCTAGCATGCGAGAAAACACTCCTCCACCCATCCTTGATCAGCTTGATTATGTAGGCTGTACACCCTAGCAACCGAACAGTTCAAGTTTGTTTGACTGGCAGAGGAGGAGGAGAGAGGTTGTAACAGACATTCTCACCAGCCAATGACAAGTGATATGTTAACGATGGCCCTGGGCTGTCTAGGACGCGGGATTTTAGCACTCACCTTTGCTGTGTGATATCTAAGGTAGGGCAGCATGGCTGTAAATGTGAGTAAGTGATTTCAGCTGCTGGAAGTGTGGACATGTAATGGGGGCAATGTTATTTTTTTTTTTATATATTGTTGTCCTTTAAAGCTTTTCTATAAAATTATCTCCTGCTTTTGGGGGGGTATTCTACAATACATCGATTTTTGCAAAGAGGGGTGGACATTCCCTTTAAGACCATGTACTTTACACCCCTCCCACATACCCCACCAAGCACAAGGACATAATCAATTACAGTACATACTACTGCACTTATATTCTGTCTGTCCAAGGACACATCCAAAGAACACAGTTATCACAGTTATCCTTTAAATTTAATTTGTTTGTTTGCCTAACGCTACCTTTAATACTGGATTTAAGTGGTATGTGTGTGTTATATTAATTTGCACAGTCCTTCCCTGCTCTGAAAACTGCTGATAAAAATAAAACACTTTTGTGGGAAAATGTCAAACACACACACACACACCACTTAAATATTATTTAAACCAAATGTAGATGGGGTTGGGAGCCTGACTGCTTTCAATTATTGCAGTTATAACCTATAGCCTTATAATCTTACAGTTCCAGGAAAAGGAAACCAGAAGCCACAAAGGGGTAGGTTATAATAAATAATGCTCCCCCAACTGTAAATTAAAGGCATATTAGAAGTCACCTTGGAGTTCCGTGGCCTGCGGCCTCGTGCTTTTATATGGTCACGGAACTCCTCTGTGACTTTTAATATCCTTATAATTTACAGTTGGGGGTGCATTATTCACTAGTAGTAGTATATGCTAAAGTATGAAGCCTGTGTATAGCTATTTGTGGAGTAAAACCAGCCTATTTTGCAGCATATTCTGCGTTCGCCTTCGTTCCTTCCTTTACTGTTGTATTTGCGATTTACTTACTAGCATTTGGATGGATGTGGGACATATCTGCCATTGTGTGTGAAGGTACTTGTTTCTCTTTTGTGAAAACTGTATGGGTCCAGACAGCATATACACGATTAAAACTAAAAAATATTTTAATGCTACCCAAATTGTTGTGTGTGTGTATGCTCTTCCTGCTAAAAAAAGGCACAATGTTTGCTCCCTAGTTCACAAGGTCCTCGTTCTCCACTATTTCAGAGTGGCACCACCCATGTTTATTTTAAGCTGTAGGTAAAAAAAAGCAAATTTCGACTGAGGTGCACACTATGTCTTAAGCAAATCCTTTATTTTTAATAACATATACAACTTTTCATAAAAACTCTCAAGGATCTCACTCTCCTCCCAGGACCGTCACACTGCAGACTGCACTGCTCTTCAGTCTCAAATAATACATCAAAATAAATGCAACTGGATGCTCCAAAGTTATTTGAAAATTGTTCTATTTATTCACCCATATGTGAGGTCTCTCCAGCAATGTTTTGGGTGGACCTCCACCCTTAATCTAGCTTGATAAATGGTGGAGGTCCCCCCGAAACGTTGCTGGAGAGACCTCACACATGGGTGAATAAATATGGGTGAATAAATAGAACAATTTTCAAAAAACTTTGGAGCGTCCAATTGCATTTATTTTGGATATACAACTTTTCAGGGATCACCTTGTTCCTTTCATTAGGTGTGAAAGGAACAAGCTGAAACATAGTAGTGCTAAGAAATAGTGTGCACCTTTGTTAAATTTTGCTTGTGCTACAGCTATAAGTCCCTGGTAGAGGACTGACTGGGGTAGCACCTGTGAATATATTGGCTAGTAGCCACAGAGAGTGCCTAGGACCAAACCCATATTGTAAAAAAAGAAATCATCTAGTTTGAAAATATGATGAATTAAAATAGCACAGCTCTTTAAATGCATCGGAACTTTAGCAGGACCATATCACCACAGAGGAAGAACGTTATCGCTATTCTCCTGTCATTTCTGCCCTATCATTGTTCAAGTAAATATGCAAACAGATTCTCTCCTTTTTCCTTTTTGGATCTCAAAGCATTGATATGTCCCTGATTAAAGTACAGTGTAAATTGTAGTTGTAATTTTTTATATAGACAGCATGCTATTTTACTTAAATATGTCAAAACATATTTTGCATTTTTTTGTTGCCCTTTAGGCTAAACAGCCAAATTAGCCATATTTTAACAGTTATTAAATATATATTGAAAGTTATAAGTAGCAATAGTAACTTATAGTAAATGGCTATGGGACATGGGAAATGGTCTGGGGAACAAGTATCTTTAGATTTGAAAATTCTCGATTATTTGATAATTATCGAAAACAGTACCACAATTCAGAAAAATACAAAAAATGTAAAACAAAAATTTAAACCAACAAAGTCTGAGTTCCGGCGGGTACGTGAAATTCACTTTGGAACCAGGTTCTGTATCCATCTCGAATATTATGCAAGCCCCCTAAACCCCATTTTATTCTTACCTGTTCCAAATAAGCTCCTGAGAGGACTCAGACCTCAATACCTTGCCAGCACTTGTCCTTCCGTTAACCGTTAATTCTACTGCAGCTGCTTCTGCGTGCTCAAAACCACCTTGCAATAGGAGCAGAGGAGTCTGAATGTGTGGGTGAGGGATCATGATCTAAAAAGTCTTTTAAAATCCACTTTTGAATAGATAAGTATAATGAAAATGGGGTTTGGGGAGATGCTCAACATATATTTATGAAAAATTGATTTGAGGGTGGACATGCCCTTTAATTAGGTTTTGTTTATTTTTATTACATTTAAATTATACAGTAAAAAGCTTTTTTTACAATATCTGTGGAATTCAGTTTGACTTTAGTTCTTGAAGACGTTTTCCCTAGTCATCCGACTGGCTTTCTCAATTCAGACTTTTACAACAATCTGTTGTCAATAAATACGGTGGAATGTGTCTAAATCAGCATATAACAGCCTGAGGGACCTCCTGAATGCAGGGTGTTGATTGCATTGTAGCTATTGTAGTATTTAAAGGGAAATTATACTCACCTCCTCCTCATTCGTTTCTTCCTCCTATTAGTAGTACCCAGGATGAGGATCTAAAATGCTAAGTGCTCACCCCTGGGTTCTTTTCCTAACAGCTGAACTTACTAACACTCAAGTTACACTCGGTGTTCCAGTCCTCTTCAACAGACCATAATGTAGCCAATGACCATAATATAGCCAATGGGAAGACACAAGTGTCTTCCCATTGACTACATTGCAGACTGTCACTGACAGTGTCAGCTTTAATCAGCTGTTAGGTTAAGTACCACGGGGTGAGGATTTAGGTTATGGGGGGCACCATGCAGCAATGGTACGGGGAATGGGTGAGTATAATTGCCCTTAAAAACTGCAGAGGGTAAGGGGTCAAAATAGCATTTTACATGTTAAACCCCCCTACCTCTATTCACACTTGCTTTCTTTATATTGACATACTTGCTAAGAATTAGACACATTTTCTTCTAGAGTTATGTATAAATACCTTTGCATTTAATCTTAAAATAAACAACAAGTAAAAAATAGCTATAGTAGTTTAGTTAAAGTAAATGTACATGCTAATCTGTGAACTAAAACAACCAATGCTTAAATGAATCTAATTTAAAGTGCCAATGTATGTATGTATAGTTTATTTACAAAGCGCCACTTGGGTATGCAGCGCTGTACAGTAACAAAATAAAATAATGTCATACTAGGGGGATAAATATATTGATAGTTCAGTACATAAATATATAAATTATATAAATATAAGTGCTAGAGCTTTGCTCTGTGGAGCTTACAATCTAGTTTGGTGGGTGTGCTGGTTACCAGATAAGTAGGATGTAAGGCTAGATTTAAACCTGCTAATTGAGGTTTCTTGGCGTAAAGAGAGGGAAACAGAATTCCAGTGGATGGGAGCCACAAGAGAAAAAAGGCAAAAGCAGTGCTGAGTGGGGGAGCTGGTTCTGCGATGAGCGGAGGGTACGGGCAGTTACATATGGGGACACTAGAAAGGAAATATAAGGAGGAGCAGCAGAGCGAAGCGATTTAAATGTTAGGAGAAGGATTTTGTGTATAATGCGCTGTTTAACGGGAGCCAGTTTTTGCCCGGTACAGAGGAGATTTGGAAAACTGTTTATTAGAGAGTGAAATAATACGTGTGGCAGAGTTATGTATAGACTGAAGGGGAGAGAGGTGTGAAGCAGGAAGACCAGTAAGTAGTAGGTTGCAATAGTCCAGGCATGATAGGATGAGAGCATGCATAAGCATAGTGGTGGTCAGGAGAGAAAGGAACCTGCAGATTTTCACTATATTGTGAAGGAAAAATCGGCAGGTTTTCACAACATACTGTAGTTAATGTGGTTAGAAAAGAGAGAGAGGAGTCAATAATTACCCCTAGGCAGCATGCTAATTGGATAGGCAAAATGGGGGTATTGTCAACAGAGATAGAGAAAGATGGGACAGGACCAGGTTTAGATGGAAAAATGATCATTTCAGTTTAGAAAGATTTAATTTTAAGTAGCGTTGAGACATCCAGGATGAAATGGCAAGGAGTCAGAGACACGTGATTGGATGTCAAGGGTTAAAGGGCAACTATAGTGAAAAAAAAACTTTGTCTGTATACAATACACTTAGTATAAGCTGCCTTACTTTCATGTTTCTGTGTGGCTTTGTTTCTTCACACTGGCAGAAGTTTGTACCAAGCTGTGTAGTCCCCCTCCCCTCTCTGTCTACTCCCCCTCAAGCAGTGACGGGCTGTATACAGAGTCCGAGCATTGTCAGTTGAAAGGACTTTAAATGAAGTGCTGACATCCTGTTGACCCCTCCCTTCCAGAGCTAGACTGCAAGCATCAAAGTGGTGAATAAAGTAGCAATATGCTGAAGGGAGGGCAGAGGGGGAGAGAGGAGGACAAGTGGTGCTGAGATTCTTTACAAGTAAGTTACTGAACCTGCCTGTTCTCTAACTTTGCTAATTGTTATTTACTTTTTACCTAAGTTCATATCTCTCCCCTGCTTAGCTGAGATCATAATCACTGAAGAGAGAGTCAGTGTAACAGCAGCTTGTAGTGAGACCTTCACAAACACAGTGACACTGCTTGTTGTCCTGTTACATTTCAGTTGCTTTAGTCTATATATTTCATAGATTGCACTGTGTGTCTTGTTTGGTATATAGTCTGTATTACCTATTATATATACTGTATTAGTGTTCCATTTGAGTCACTGGTTTTGTATGTTATAAGATAAGAGGGGCGTTTTTATAGTGTGTTATGCTCATATGCTGGGTTAATGGTTTATTGATTGTGTTTAGCACTACAGCATTTGACTATATGTTGCACATGGTACATATAGTGTGGGTGAGAGAGTGGTGACAGTACTGCAGGGGAGCTTTGGATTGTGTGGGTGTGTGCCTTTGAGTGACAGATGAGGTG
Source organism: Hymenochirus boettgeri (assembly GCA_019447015.1). NCBI lineage: Eukaryota > Metazoa > Chordata > Amphibia > Anura > Pipidae > Hymenochirus > Hymenochirus boettgeri. The sequence continues at coordinate 142,977,051 of CM033474.1, forward strand.
TAGCAGCTCCTACAATCACAACATATTCAAAGGCTTATATCTCGGGGACTATGTAGAATTTAAAGAAACTAAAGGTACCCTGGTGGATGGGATGACTTATAGATACATTAGAAGAAATTAAAAAAAAACATTTTCTCACTATAATTGCCCTTTAACGTAGGTGTGGACAGTCTGCATATAAATGATCTTGAAGCCAAAATAGCTAATGACACCTCCCAAGGAAATAGTGTAGAGGGAGAACAATAAGGGTCCAAAAACAGACCCCTGCGGTACCACCACATTAAGAGATCTGGAGAAGAGGTGTTGTTAGCATAAGATACAGAATAAGTTTGGTCAGAGAGGTAGGATAGAAACCAGAACATTTCCAGAACATTCTGAATGCCCAAAGAGTGAAGTATCTGCATTAGGAGGAAATTATTGACTGTGTCGAAAGCAGAGGATAGGTCAAGGAGGATAAAAATAGAAAAGAGACCATTGGCCTTTGCAACCTGCAAATCATTCACAACCTAAGGTGGACCATACATTTTCATTTTCCCATTCTTATCATGCTACATTGAGTCTGGGCGGTAGTTAGCTAAACAAGAGGAGTCTAGCGAGGGCTTTTTAGTATGGGCTTAACATGGGTATGCTTAAAGATGGAAGGAATTCCAGATGTAAGGGAGGCATTGAATTGTGGGTGAGTATAGGGGTACACACATGATTACAGTGCTTCAGTAATAAAGAGGACAAGGGATCAAGAGGACATGTCTTGAGCGGACATGATAGAAGCAGCAAGAGACTTCTGAATGGGTCAAAGGAGAGGAGAAAAGATACAAGAATAGCTGAGGGAGGCAGGGCAACATAATCTGAGAGTCATCCCAAGATCTGCGCGTGGATGGACTCTTTTGTTGAAAGTAATAAGCAAAGTCCTGGGAAGATTTGGAGAAGGAGAGGGTCAGCGGGAGAGGGGCGCAGGGATTCTGGGGGACTTTTACTGTCACATTACAACTCCTCCCTCCCCTGGACCTCTTGCTTCCTACACTTAACATCCTTGTTCAATCTTCAGCAATGGACTAATGAATAACAAATCTAACCCATGTCGCTTGTTTTCCACTGCAACTATTTTGGTGGGAGTTATACAGATGGACAATGCAAACCAGGTAGTGAAACTCTGCATGCCAATGACTCTCAGCAGATAAAGACATCATCCTAGGCTTGTTTGAAAAGTTTGAGAGTCTTGTTTCAATGGTCCTTGAATGTAAACAGTTCCCCATTTTTCCAATTTTGAATATATCTTACTTTTTACGTAATTATTTACTTAATTATAGTCATTATTTTTTTTTCCCTATAGTACTTCCTGTGTCAGAGCACTTTGCTTGATTGTGGTCTAAGATACACCTATAACTCAGTGGGAATGATGCCACTTGTCAAGGAGGGCCATGAAAAAAACAGCATTGTACATGGCAGACAGTTGGTGTCGAACCCCTCTACCTCTATTTAGGCTTGGTTCTTATTTTCACATAAATAGCCTCATTAATACTCTCTTGAACCAGTCACGTTCCTTGCATATTGTTAACATTACAATCTTCAAAGTTGTCCTTTATCCTTAGATGCAGGTACATGGCTGAGTCCTGACCCGAGGAATTGGCTTTTCGTGGCTGGGCCATATGTTGATGCAGTTGCTGTTTGGTCTCCCCCACAGGGTACATAATTGCCAGGGTACATAATTGCCATAGATTGTTGTACAAGTCATTCTGAATTGAGAAAGCCAGTCGGATGACTAGCAAAACGTCTTCAAGAACTAAACTTCAAGTCCAGTTGATCTAATGAATACAACAGATATACCATGACCTGGATGAATAAGAAACTTCACAAGCAATAATGAAATTTTGATCATTATTTATTTCTTGTTAAAAATCTACTTGATGTTTACTTTAAAAAACTTCATCTTCAGTGGTGTAACTAGAAATGACTGGGCTCTATAAAAAAATTAAGCAACCCACAAGAATAAAAAATGTAACCACTTTATTTTCTAGATCTCCTCCTAGAGTTGGTATTGCCAAAGCTACCTCAAAAACAAATAGATTGGCTGCATATACACTTACTCCACCACAAATATTTGTATACACATGAACATGGTTTCTGTTGCCATTAAGGTTAGTAGCACATTTCCGACCATTCAAGTAGAGATGGCCGAAACTCACTAGTTTTGTTCCATTTTCAGATTCCCGGATCTCGGGAAAATCACAAAGATCCGAAAATTACCGAAAATACGATCGGAGACCATTTTTTGTTTCCGATCGTATATTAGAAAATTTTTGAAAATTATTGTTCAATTTTCGAAAATACAATCGGAAACTCGAAAATGGTCTCTGATCGTATTTTCGATAATTTTCGAATGTTCAAGCTATTTTCGAAAATTTTTCGAAAGTAGCCTCGTTCTTTCTAAAATTTGATTTCGGAACCAAGGGATCCAATCTCTACTACAAGGCCAACGAACATTACTGTCGGCTTGCTTTACATAGGCAGAACCCTTTGGACTGGGTGTAGAGGAATTTAAGACAATGACATACAGAATCTTGCAATTTTGTCTGTTTTTTAATGATCTTTCATCAGTCTACCCAGCATTATCAGTGTTTTTTTTTATTCAATCAAAGATGAACCTTCCTGCAAGTAAACCTTTGTATCTTGTGTGGAGAAAAAAAAACAGATCTTCACAGTTTGAAACCCCTTCTCTTGATCCCTGCCCCAGATAGTTTTTCTTATGTTATAACTCTGTCCTGCCTTGTTATTTTATCACAAATTCTAACCAAAGCAGCACCCAGACTTAGCAGCTGCTACAGTTGCTATGGTGATCCCTTTGCTACTTTCATCTCTAAAGCCTAAGAATTTTATTCTTACTAAAATATTCTTATACTTTGTGATTTACTCTCACCAGTTTAAATTGATTCTTTATTTTTACAAAAAACAGCAATACTCCACTACACTGGTATATAACTTTTGGTTACCTCTCCCTATGCCTCCATCCATAACGGCCTATAACGGCACATTCAACTTGAAACAAAGACATTTTGATAGAGGTAGCACTCAGACAACAGGCAGTATACTGCAACCAGCGAGTTTATTCTGTGGAAAACACAACATGTTTCAAGCTACTGTGGGCCCTTTCTCAAGTGTTACCTCTATCAAAATTTCTTTGTTTTTCTATTCTTTATTTTTACTCTGCTAAAAACAATTTAATCCCTATACCCACAATTCCTACTATTTATAAAAAAAATAATCTCAGTTTATTGATTTGTTTATTATGTGTTTTATATTCTTTTCTTAATGTGTGTTATGTGAACCCGGACCGTGATTTATATATATTGTGTTCCTATATAGAGGTATTCTCTCTTAGCTTTATAGGTCCAAGCAGCTTTTATCATTACGACTTACTTATTGTATTATCCCGATATAGCGCTGTAGGTTTGGTATACAATTTAAACCCTGTATACATAGAATCCACACAAAAGCCAAGATAATCCACTCAAGTCAAGATCCATTCTATTTTTCATAAAATGTCCAGTACTTCATAAATATACACTGTATATGTTACTTGCTTTAGTTTTAAATATGCCATCTGAAAAAAAATCATTAAACTTTAGAAACAGATTTTTTATTCATACATTCATGTGAATTGACAGCTTAAATTGTGTTATGGGTCAGTAACCATTGACTCTATTGCAGATTATGCAGCCTTGATATTTTTAAGAAAATAACAAAGTGTTAATTAAGTTTAATAACCCAAGAGATATACATGCTTACCAAGGATTAATTGTAACCTTCTAAAATGTAAATTTTATACAACAGGGCCTTGCAAACAAACTACTGTAATAGCATAAAAAAACACATTAAATGTTACTGCTCAGCAACAGAGTAGAACGAAACTGTCAAGTTTTGTTAAACCAGCAGTTCCACAGAACACATTGAATCAGAATATTTTGAATTTTGAGTATATGATAGCATTTTTTAATTGAAAAATCAGAAATTCGGAATTTGGAGAAATCCGAGTACGCATATTTTCTATACCGGATTCATTGTTGCTCAGTAATTTAAAATATAAAATTTTTAAAGGGCATGTCCACCCCCAAAACTATAATTTCCCCCACTACTGGCCCCACTCTGTAGTGATAAAAATCCTTACCTTACATCCCAGCTCCAAATAGTTCTCCTGTAAAGTCCCCCCAAAGTCCAGAAAACTGACCACGGAGCCTGGCCACCAGGAAATTGTTTCTGCCTCTAAGCTGTCATCTCAGAGGTTTTTGGCTTGCTTAGAGAAGCCCTTCACTCCCTCCCCCCTCCCTCTCCCTCCCTCCCACCCGTTTTGTTCTCCCTCCCCAGCCCCAACCGCTATAAATTTTCCAGAGACTCCCCGAACTCTACTTACCTACCGTTCCATGCAAGCAGAAGGCCGGGCAGTGCGGCCGAGAAGAGAGGGAAGGTAAGTACGATCGGGGGACTTTCTGTAAAATATATTATAGAGGTTGGGGCTGGGGCAACTAGCACTACTATATACCAAAATTTGAAAAAGGGATGGACATGCCCTTTAATAATTTCTAAGCCCTATTTTAAATCAGAAAACAAAAAGAAAAAAGAAAAAAAACATATTAAATTTAACCCCAAGGATAAAATTCAAAATGTATTAATTCAGTTCAATGTCTGCTTGCTTGTGTTTTCCAGTGTTCACTTTAGGAATAACCTCTATGCACAGAGTTTTTTCAATACATATATCTCCACACCAATATGAAAGTCCCTGATAAGACTTTGAAAGTTTTTGTTACCCTAAAGTTTGGGCCCTATTTATAAAGATCGGTATCGTTATCGTAAAATACCGATCGTTATCGTAAAATAACGACCGGTTTTACCGATAACGACCGCTATTTACCGATAACGACCGCTATTTACCGATACGTTAAATACTGGTCTTATCGGTAAATCCGTCATTTTTACCGATAACGACCGCTATTTAACGATATCGTTAATAACGATCGTTATCGTTAAATACCGGTCGTTATCGGTAAATAACGGTCGTTATCGGTAAAAACCCGTCGTTATTTCTAACGATCGGTATTTTACGATAACGATACCGATCTTTTATAAATAGGGCCCTTAGTTACAAGTGTGAATTGCATGCAGCCTTCTTTGGGAATTACAAAATATTCGCTGATTTTAGTGACTTTTTAAAAAAAAAAAATTCTAACAAAAGATAAAACTTCTAAATGTACCTGTAATCTTTGCATATACAGTAGTGACTCACCATTCTAAACACATGTTTTATAAACACACAACCCATGAGGTCGTGGGTTAAAAAATTAGCATGAAAATGAATATAGTTTTTTAGGGGCATTTAAATATGTTTACACAAAAACTGCATTGAAATCCCTGTCCGGTGTAAGGGAGAGGTAGAATCTCTATGATGTTATTGGCTGTCGCTTTTAGGAAGCAAAGCTGTAGCTTCCTTGTTGTGAAGTTATATGTGAAGTAGACTGTGGAGTCTCCCAGCTGGAGCTGACTCTTATTGCCCACATGTTATTTCATAAATCACCAAGAAGATACAGCAAAGGCAGAGTTAAGACTTTTTCTTGTGGTCTGGAGACTTAGTTCTCCTTTAAATATAGTGATTGTTTTCAAAGGTATCTCTATAAGCCAGTTCCTTAGACTTAGGTGAATTGGTTTCATATGGTATTTCTTTTAGAACCTGTCTAGGAACTGTGGGATAGATTTTTAGAAAGTGGCTATGACTTTAAATGCATAAGAGAAGCCTATGATAGGACCATAGCTACACAATGAGACCTTATTTTGAATAATGGTAATGTTGAGAAGGATATGCACAAGAACAAACACATTACATGTAAAGACAAGTTCTTTAAACATGATTATGATTAGTTTTTATTAGATTGTGACTAGTTTTAATAGTTCTGTGACAAATAAAAAATTTGATATCGAACAATATATTAATTGCCATTAAAATATGTAATATATCTGGCTGCATGTGGATGCCAATATGTTGGCAGAAAGACCAGACAGTTAAAAACGTATTTATGAGCATATGAACTCAGTTCATAAGGACCAAAGGTCAGCATTGGGAGCACATTTTCAGGTTTGCAATCTGAGTAATCATTTTATCTTTATGGGATTGAGAGGATTCTTTTAAGACCAAGAGTTGGAGAGCAAGAATCCCATCTAATCCTGTGAAATGTGGTGGACCCTAAGAATTAAAAACTAAAGTATTCCAAGGTCTCAATAGAGAATGGGAGGTAACTGATTTTATTTGAATATATTTGAATACATTTAAATTAATGTTGATCTTCAGTTATTTCTATATCAAGTAAATATAGTTAAAGGGCATGTCCACCCTTAAAAAAAAAAAACACCCCTCAACCACAACTGTTATTTTTACACTGTAGTTTATTACATCATTTGTATTGTATTGTATTAAAGGGGAACGTGGTCCAAAATGACTTTAGGTAAATTGATAGGAATTGCTTCCTGAGAATTTTTGCAATTTATTTAATTGTTTATTTTGCATAGTTGTGTGCATATTTACATTTTTGCATGTGGTATGACAGCAGCATCACAGGTCCCTGCACTTCCTGCTTCCTGCTCTGAAACCATTTCAGTGGATGACAGTCAATCTTCCCTATGTCTCCTCCCCTTGCAGCCCCTCTCCTCTTGCAAGCCCCCTGGTCCCTCCCACTCATAGATCCCTGGCCCCTCCATTTGCAGGCCCCCTTGGCCCCTTCCCTTACAGCCCCATGTGGCCCCACCCACTTGCGGGTGTCTTAGCCCTGGCCACTCACGGTCCTTAGCCCCCCACTAGCGGGTGTAGAGTCCATCCACTTGCGGGTGCCATGGCTCCACCCACTCGCTGGTGCCATGGGACACTCAGACCCCCCTACATAAAACTGTGTGAAACATAAGAACTCTACTTGAAAGGCTGTTTTCAAATAGTGGGAGGGTAGGGCTTTAGATTCCCTTACCTTCTATGTGGGGATCCTCACACAGCAGGGAGGGGGAGGGACTTATATGGGTGTATGCCAGGGATGTCCAAATGCAGCCCTCCAGAAAACTACGACTCCCAGCATTCCTTGGTTTCTTCTGCAGGTTGGACATCCATGGTGTATGCTTTAAGGTTTGCCTATAAAAGTATTGGTTTGTATGACATAATTTCCTCTGATGATTGCAAGTAATATAAGTCAGGATTTTTTGTCCCCCTCTGTGCTGATGTTTTTATAGGTGGAATAAATTTGAATTTTTTTATTCATATCTGCATCTGTTAGCAGAGCCTTTTTTCTTCTCCTTACCTTGTAATGCTTATTTTGGATGTCTCTGGACCCAAATGAAGGACTCCTCATGATTGCACTGCAGGTTGAACCTAGGAAGTACTGTCATTTTATTCTCCTTATATGTTAGTGTTTCTGGTCACATGGGACTTAAGAGCATTTAGATGTTATATAAGTTTAGTTCCCCTTGAGGACAATGTAAAATGATATTGATTTGTTCTGGTATGTTCAATATTAAACTATAATTTTTATTCCCATTTTATTTGTATTGTGGAGAAAACAGTGGATAAATTCAATTTTTTAATTATTATTATATATTATGATGTTTGTATGTATATTTTATCACCCAAAATAGTCATCAGTGCACACATGTCTTTTTGCAATATTCATTTTTATTCACAAATTGTGCAAAGCAGGCAACATTTCAATCCTTTTCCTTGAACCTTTATTAAGCCATAAAATCAGGCATTTATTTCAGTGCTTATTCTAACTAAGTAAAAAACCAATAAGGTAAAACACCCATGAACATGTGAGAAACATATTCAGTGGTTGAGCTATTCATTCAAAGAAACTATGTTGCTATACAAAACCACCTATGTATATGATATAAATTATAAACATTAAAAAGATAATCAATGCACATTCCTAGGCCCCATACAATATCATATTATCTGCACACTGGCATACATTATAAAAAGGGGTTTTGGTATACATTATATTCACATGAATGAAAAGCCTTCCAACCACGTCAAGGTAACCCCAGTCTGGAAGGTCCTAACTTCTAACCTTTTTTACTTCAATTACAATTAACAAACTTTTGCATTTCTCATAGTTGTGCACTGGATCAATATAGCAGGCTTTCTCACTTCCCCCCACCCCTTGGCTTTTTAAAAATACAGTGATTTATATAAAGGCATAGGACCTCTCAATAAAGGGCCATGTTGGGAGTGCTATATCACATGGAATATGTATTAGCAGGAATTCCATATTCTATTGTATGCATTGATTATCCTGCTCAATACATAAAATGAAGGATTGTGGAAGACACATTTTGTGGAAGTGCTACTGATCCAGTCAAACATTTATACAAACATAGAAAAGATAATCAATGCACATTCCTAGGCCCATACAATATTATCATATTATCTTCCCTTAGGAAAGATCAGAGACTGGTCTCTAGCCTGTCGATAAAGGTGGTGTTTTACTAGATGTTGAGTATGACAAAATGGAATTAATGTCCCAACGTATGGAGAGTAAAACATATATCAAACTACCTGGTGACCCTACTGACAGTATTGCAATATACTAAGGATAAAGGTTGACATGGCTTGCCAGTGGTGGTGGGTCACAAAATGAAGCCAAATTCTTGGTTACTGAAGGGGCCAAATCTGAAGGTCATCGAAGTACCTTCGTTATAAGAAGTTTCTATTTCATGTATGCTCTGTGAGGAGTTTTTCCTTCTTATCTCCACCTTAATCTATAAAGCTAATCAGTATCCAGTGCTTCCAAGTCCTAACCCCATAGCAAACGTAAATCTGGAACTTGCTGTGGTAAATACTAATAAGTATGAACATAACATATAAAACTGGATCTTGTTTATGGTCTCTGATTGCCCAGTGGGGCTGTTTGGTTTGAACTGTGCATTGTGGCTTGATTGCCTAGGTTTATTCTCAGACCTGCTGGCAGGTAGGTGGAATAGGAAAGGGAGGCAGGATTCAGGACTCCTATTGCACATAGTGACTTAATAATCCTTCCCTAGTCCATGCTGTAATAGCTATGGATGTAATGGAGATCAGATGGATCACTTGCATATTCAAGCCCTTGGGCAGGTATTACAGGTATTACAAAATGGCTATATGAAAACTACATTTTCATCATTCTGTGTATCCAGGGAATGCTGGGAGTTGTACTTTTTTGACATGTAAGAAGTTCAACACCTATGCTCTATATCATTAGGCTGTAGTACATCCGTATACATTCATTAGCCACTGGACATTAAAGGATGTGAAAGATCACATGATTTAGCTTCAGGACTTAAGAAGAAAATTCCTGCAAACAGAGAATGCTGGTATTTGTAGTTTTGAGTCCCAGGTTTAACATTCCTGTTCTATACCATTAGGCTAGGCTGTACTACATCTGAACACATGCCTTTCCACAGGCTATAAATGAGTAATTTGCATGTCCCCTCCCATTTCTCTGGGAGTGAGGAATTGTGTATACTGTATATGATAGATTATTAGGAAATACTATTAAATAACATGAGGCAGTATGGTACCTT